>JAIXND010000753.1:2756402-3356402 GCA_023646645.1 Varanus salvator macromaculatus | reverse complement strand
CTTACCATCTAGGAGACTTTCCCCAGTTTGGTCTTCAATTGATCAAAGCTGGTCCTTGTTAAGTTCCAGCCTCTAATACTTGACCTGTCACTCATCCCCATTCCCCTGATCTCAAACCAAAGGATGGAGTGATGACTCACATCCAGAGGTCCCCTAAGCTGCACCCCATCTATCATTTATATTTATATTTATATGATTTAATTTGTCTGATCAAATACAATATAAACAAATAGAATCAAGCTACAAGCTACACACCAGGTCATATGTTTAACGATAACAAGAGGTATCCACAGGACTCTGACTAGAGGAGTTTACCATTCGGGGTGCCACAAACTAATCAGTGCTTGTGTAAGGGATCGTGCAAATTATGATGAACGCTATTTTCCAGCTCAGGACCACCACCAATTAAAGTGTACTCATTTACTGGGATACCTCTGTACCTTCTAGCTCCATAAGACATATCCGCCCCATTTAATCATGCTATAAAGCATTCCAGAGTTGCACTAATATTGGCTCAGTAAAATTATCTTTAAATTAAATATATAGCAGTACACAAACAGATCTATAAGCAGAATATCAGTCCTTGTGGGTAGCTCTCTCTCTTATGGCTTAAACATTTGCAAAGCTACTGTTGGGGAAACCAAGCGAAAGTACAAACAGAGCCATTGCGTTTAGGGAATTTTGAAACTATCACAATAGGGCAGCCAGAAACCACCAAGAAAGAATAATAGAAACATAGAATCATAGAACTGTGGAATTAGAAGGGGTCACAGGCCATCAGATGCAACAGCAGAGGGTTAGACCTGAAGCTTTCATGGCCCCTTCCAACTCTACTATTCTATGATTCTATCAATTCACACCATCCCACTCAGATGACTGTCCAGTTTTGCCTTGAAGGTCTCTAGTGTGGGAGAGCCCACCACCTCTCTGGGCAACTGGTTCCATTGTTGTATTGTTCTGACAGTGCAGAAACCTTTTCTGATATCTAGCCTGAATCTGGGTTCTTGCCACTTGCATTGATTATTCCATGTCCTACACTCTGATACCAGCAAGAAGAGATCTTGACCTTCCGCTTTGTGACAGCCTTTGAGGTACTTATAGAGGGATATCATGTTCTCTTTCAGACTTCTCAGAGCTGAACATACCCAGTTCTCTCAGTTTATTATCATAGGGAATTGAAAGGAGGGTCACAGAGGTGAATGACTGGCCCAGGGCATGGAGTCAGAAGGAACACTTCAGGTTCCTCGGCCACGGCACCCAGTTTCTTGCTGATGGACTTCTGGTGAGGGACGGGTTGCACCTCATGAGGATGGGGAAATGGTCCTTCCAAAATGTTCTAATGAGCTTTGTCTGAAAGTCTTTAAACTGAACCAGGGGAGGGGCACAGTCCCCCCAGAAACTTATCTTGATGGGACAAGTGAGGGGAGAGGACCTGGTTTTCAGGTCCCGGGTGTTAGATGTACTGCAGAGGGTGGTGGGACTTCTACAAAGAGGATACTGATATCAGGGAAGATGGGAGAAGGGAGGAGGCTGGGGGACCCAAAGAAAGGGATTTGTGAGAAGGTGCTGAGATGCATGTATACCAATGCTAGGAGCATGGGAAATAAGCAGGAAGAGCTTGAGGGTCTCCTAGGAATAGAAGGGAATGACCTGGTGGGGAATCACAGAAACTTGGTGGGATGAATGGTAAGACTGGAATGTAAAAATGCAAGGGTATGCCCTGTTTAGAAAGGACAAGAAAGGAAAGAGGGGAGGAGGCATTGTGTTATATGTTAGGGAAGGGATAGTATGCAATGAGATAGTGGTGCAGATGGGGATCTAGTAGAGGCTGTCTGGGTGAAACTAAAGGGTTTTGACAAGGGGAGGGACCTGACAGTGGGGGTATGTTATTACCCTCCAAATCAAATTGAGACCCTGGACGATGCCCTGACAGATCAGATTCAAAGGATAACTCGGGGGAGGGACACAGTAATTATGGGAGATTTCAGTTTCCCAGACATTAGTTGGGAGTCTCACTTGGCAGAGACAGCCAGGTCACATCGCTTCCTAGAAGCTATTGAGGGAGGGTTTTTCGCAGAGGGTCCAGGAGGTGACGAGAGGAGGGAATATCCTTGACTTGGTCTTGACCAACAGGGAGAAGCTGATAGATGGGGTGCAGCTTAGGGGACCTCTGGATGCGAGTCATCACTCCATCCTTTGCTTTGAGATCAGGGGAATGGGGATGAGTGACAGGTCAAGTATTAGAGGCTGGAACTTAACAAGGACCAGCTTTGATCAATTGAAGACCAAACTGGGGAAAGTCTCCTAGATGGTAAGAGGCATTAGGTGTAAGCAAACCTCCGTAGGAAATGGATACTGGTGCAAGTAGACAAAAGGGTAGACTGGGAGGAGGAGGCTTGCTAAACTATTTTGCCTCTGTGTTCTCACCAAAGCAGGATGGAGGAGCTCCACTTGGGGGAATCGGATGAAGCTGGGAATTTAGGGGCACAGATCAGTCACCCCCCTAGAAGCTGAGGAGCTCCTCAGGGCATTGGACATTACCAAGGCACCAGGCCCTGATGGGTTACACCCAAAGGTACTTAGGGAGTTGGCAGGGGAACTCTCACATCCACCGGCCTCCATTTTTGAGGCCTCGTGGAGAACGGGTGATGTTCCAGAGGACTGGAGGGTGACATCAGTGGTCCCAATCTTTAAAAAGGGTAGCAGAGGAGACATGGGGAATTATAGGCTGGTTAGCCTTACGTCCCTTAAGCTGGTTAGGCTGGTTAGCCTTATGGAAAGACAATGGAAAGGCTCCTAATAGGAAATGCTCTGGAGTCCCCAGATAGGGAAGGGAGGTTGGTGGCCACACAACACAGTCTCCACAAATACAGGTCCTGCCAGATGAACCTTGTGGAATTCTATGACAAGGTTTCGAGGTGCCTAGATGGAGGGGACGCAGTGGATGCAGTTTACCTGGATTTCAGCAAGGCCTTTGACAAAGTGCCCCATGATATCCTGGTAGAGAAACTGAGGAGTTTTGGGATTGACCGATGCATTGTCCGATGGATTAGGGCATGGCTGATGGACCAAAAGAGGAGGGTTACTATTAGTGGGAAATCATTGGTATGGTAGCCAATGACGAGCAGGATCCACCAGGGCCCAGTGCTAGGACCGATCCTATTCAATCATTCATCAGTGACCTGAAGGAGGGGGTGAGAAGTCTGCTGGTCAAATTTGCAGATGATACGAAAATGGGGGTGGCAGCTACAACTTAGGAGCAAGTACTCCAGATCCAAAAGGATCTGGACAGACTATGGAAGTGGGGCTGGGATAACAAGATGACATCCAATGCAGATAAGTGCAAGGTCTTGCACTTAGGGCATAGGAATGGGCACAAGTACAGGTTAGGGGAAAAGTGGCTGGAGAGCAGCACTTATGAAAAAGATCTTGGGGTGCTGGACAACTGCAGGCTAAACATGAGCCAGCAGAGTGACGCAGTGGCCAAGAGGGTGAACACCACCCTTGGATGCATAGCCAGAAGCATGGTATTACTGCCGTTCTGTATGACTCTGGTGCGCCTGCAGCTAGAGTATTATGTTCTATTCTGGGCCCCTCATTACAAGAGGGATATAGCAAGGTTGGAATCAGTGCAGTGAAGGGCCACTAGGATGGTGGCTGTTTTGCAGGGTAAGCCATATGAGGAAAGACTGAGGGAGCTGGGTCTTTTCATCCTTGAGAGGGGGAGACTCAGAGGGGTCCTCTTAGTGATGTACAGATACATGAGATGGAGGGCAGGACACATTCCAGCGGAGTAAAGCTCAGGGAACCAAAATTTAGGGTGGATGCCATGAAGTACTTCCTGACAGTTAGGGCCCCAAAGGTATGGAATGGGCAAACGCGAGAACTTGTTCAAGCACCAATGGTGAAGGAGTTTCAGGATAGGCAGGACATGCACATGGTAGGCCTGTCACGAGTGGAGCCGGTCATTCTGAGTGGGGCCTGCTCAGGCAGAGTCAAGCCCAGGTCGATCCGTTCCTGTGGGCAAGGCGGCTTCATGCCCCAGGATGTTCAGACAAAGCTGCTCATTTCTCCAGCAGAAGGTAGAAGATTTAAGGAGTCTGAAATCAGGTACACTCAGTCAGGCAACAAAAGTGGAGGGTGGCCAGAGCGATCCAAACCCGTCACCGCTCCATGGCCTTGCAAAGCTCCATTTAGGAAAGGTGCAAACAAACAAATACAAAAGTCAACACAAACAACAGGGGAAAGGGGAAGTTCTCAGTGTGTGAAAGTTTCATGTGACCACTGCTGGGTCCCAATTATAGCCCCTCACTTCACGCGGCCACAGCATGTTTCTTCAGTCCTCCCTGCCAGCTCCAGGGATGTCCTCACTGCCATTTCCCTTCCCCTCTTGGCTAGTCCTTGAGAACATTTGGGGGCAACGCTGTGGAGCCCCATGAGAAGGGGATGCCTCCTCAAGAGAAGCACAGCCCTGGTTGCTTCAATCAACTCCAGCCAGTTAAGAAGCAACCAGTCTCTGTGTGCAACTACACTTAGAGGACTGGGTACAGCCCCAGTCACTGCATTTTGAAAAGGACAGTACAGAGCTAGAAAAAGCAGGGAAGGGAAACTAACATGATGAAGGGGCTGGAGCAACTCCTTTAAGAGGAGCGGCTACAACTGGGATGGTTCAGTTTAGAAAAATTATGAATAAGGAAACCATGAGACAGGCATTTACAACAACGCATGATTTGGAGAAAACTCTCTCCCAGAATAATGGAACCCAGAGACATCCCATGAAGCTGATGGTCACGATATTCAGGAGAGATCAAAAGAAGTACCTCTTCACAGAGATCATAGTTAAACTGTAGCCTTTCCGCATGGTCAGATGCTTCTGGTCCTGATCATTTTGCTTGCCATTTGCTGAACTTTTTCCCGCTCTGCAATATCCTTTTGGGGCTGCGGTGAGCCATCTTCCAAAGTGTCTTCCATGCCTGGCCACACCACAGATCTGTGTGAAGGCATTAGGCAGTTTTAATGCTGATCCCTCTGACAGTGCAATCCCTTGCATGATAACTCGTAAGATCTACTGAGTCCAGTGGCACATCTTGGATGCCAACTATATCCCCCTAGTCCTCAACCATGCTGGGTAGTTTCACACCTTCTTTTATACCTTCACGCTAGCCCAGGAGACGTCACTAAATGTAATTTTTCCATTTTAAGGCACTTATTAAGACATCAGTTAGAGAGAACCTCTGAAGCCTGAGTCACAACAGAGATGACTTCCAAAGAAGCAGACTGTGGTCAAGAACACACATGGGGTTCCTTCAGCCACTTCTGGCCTTTGGTTTGGTGAGTAAAAGAAGTTCTGTTGTTGGCTCCCTGCATCCTAGAATGATGGAAGTATAGAGTTGCTGGACGGAAAGAGAATTTCTGCCAGCAAAGAGAGTGCTGCTCCTTGGGGATGGCAGAGGATGAGGTGGCTGGATGGAGTCACTGGGGCAGTGGGTGTGAGCTTGAGTGGACTCCGGGGGATGGTGGAGGACAGGAAGGCCTTGAGGAATGTTGTCCATGGGGTCGCGATGGGTCGGGCATGACTTCGCGGCTAACAACAACAAGCACTCATACATGGTTCAAGGCCACTACACAGTACAAAAGAGCCTCCTTTTCTCGGGGCTCAGCAGGCCGCCCCCTCTTCTGCTGGGTACTGCACTTCAGCACAAAGAGTTCCTGTCTTCAGAGCAGGAATGGAGGGTGCTGCACCAGGCCTGGGGCTCTTCCTTGCACTTTATATTGTTTCACCCACCCTCCCCTACCACACACAATGCCATGCAATCTGGGTGTTACAGCCAAGTGATGGGCAAACCTGCACCACTCACCACAGCTGCACTAAAGGAGCATCACCAGACACTCCTCCTATTGTGAAAAGTGGATACAGAATACGCAATACACAGCCAGGCCCAGCGGAAAAAGAGCAAAAGTGAAGCCACCCTGGGGAGGGAGAGGGTGTGATGCTCTCCTCTCTTGAGTAGATAATCAAGCAGCATAACTAATAGCATTGTAGGAACACACACACATACGTGTGCAATTAAAATCCCCTCCAAAAGCTGACGTAATAGTAGGGAAACATGATGCACTTCAAAATCACCTGTTCCTTTTCGAAAACTCAAACCACAAAGCACACCCAACTTTTTCCCTTCTTGACACACATGCAACAGACATGCAGAATTCTCTTTTCTGTTATCATCTTTCCTCCTTGACTCAACACTATGTTCATAAGATAAGATGCTGCACGCTGACATTCCCATCTTTCCCTTCTAATGGGCTGCACCTCATCAAACTCTCTAGTTCTTTAGCATAGCTTTCCATGGGATTAGAACCATTCATGCAGGACAGCTCTGCCTGCAGATACCCAGCAGGACTCTCTTTCAGACCTGCATGTCCACAGGAGTGCATCTCTGAATGCCCTCCGATGGGGGCAAAGAAAGAGAAGACAATGCAATCCGTGCTGCTCTGGCCACTGGCTGGCCATTGCGAGGAGCATGGCATTGACTGCAAGACATCACCATTGGCTCTCTGGCTTATCCTGACATATTCTCCAGCATGTTCATAGAACTTCTAAAAACCACCTGCTTAAAACAGATATTCACACAAAATGCCTGAACATCTCTGACACTGCAGTGATTGTCTCCCAACACAGAAAGGGAAGATATTGAATTTCTAAGTACACGTCAGTTCAGACATCCTTCATTTTGGAAACTAATCTCTAAAATCTTTTTTTTTCCCCCTCACATCTCCCCCTTTTTTTTTCCCCCTCACATTCAAGAAATTTAAGGCTTGCGTATTCGGCGCAGCCCAGAAGACTTGCTCCCACTGTGCCCACATTCTTTTCCCTTTGGCTTAGACAACAGGCTTAGTGCTGGCAACAAAAGCTGGATTCCATTTCCTAGGCATCTGGGTAGTGTTCCAGCCCAGCTTATTTGGAGAACAAGAGCAAGATACTATTTAAAAGAGCATGTACAAATACACAGAAAAGAAATGCTTCCCATATCCAGTTGATACTGAAAGGGTACTGTCACATGTTATATAGGCACATTTATAACACAAAACACACAAGAACTGGAAAGGATCCCTGAAGGGTCATTGGATCATGGCCTGCACTACACCTTCGCTGCCATACTGGCCTGGCGGTTATGCACACATGTCCTAGAGAGCCATCTCGCCCTCCCACCTCCAAAAACGCTTCAGTGTTAATCCCTAGCTGCTTTGTATACCACTCAGTGGTGAGCACTGAGGACACCCCATGTTCAAATCCCTCCTCGACCTCACTGTGGCATCCTTCAAGACAAGGTCAACCCTCTCAACATTAACACAACTGAGAGCCCTTTTTGTTTCCCATATCCCACTTGAAATTGCATTAGTCACCTGTGCGTCTACTGAATAAAGGACAATTAAGTCTGTAGGCAACCCATCTTATGCAAACTGTAGATGAACTTCCAGTTGTGAACATCTTTCATACTGGACTCCTCCATTGTAGAATCTCTACTGTGCTAGCCATGTGCACCCAGCATACAACTACAGTGAGTTTTATGGAATGATAGGTTCTAACTTCATGCAAAATGGGGAGATGAGAAAGCGCTGGTAGGTGGACATATGTTTGCTGAGTTTTTTTCTGTTGCTGAAGACAAGGACTGACTTCTTTTCTCCCCTCACAGAGATAAGCATGTCAACAGAGAATGATCACAGCGATGGCAAAGAAGAGGAGCGGGAGCATTTGTGGATCACCTTCTTGGTTGTCTTTGTTCTTTTCCTCCTCAGCGTGTGCTATAGTGCCACCGTGACACTGTTCAAGGTAAGGGAAGCGGGATTACATGCCTACGTTTGCTTCAGACTTTTGGAGGGAGGGAAGGGATTGGTAAAAACTCTTTGGGGACTGACAGAGCGTACAGGTAGAATGGAAGGTGGGGCTGTGAATGGCCCCTGGTCATGGAGCTGATGTGCTGCCTCTGGGAGCAGAGACTTCGTGCTCCAAGGGCCCATTGCACAAGAACACAAGTGGGAAGGTTCTGTGTGCTTCCGTCCCGAGCGAGGCTTCAGTCATCTTTTGGCCACTCTCCCATCACAAGGCTGGATTAGAAAACCCTTCCACCGGATTCTGGCAAGGCTCATCTTACATGCTCACAAATGCAAAAACGAGTCTATTGACCATTGTCAATTAGTGGGTTCCGTCAAGGAATTGTCCTATGCCTCTTTGGGTATAAGTGGCATTTTGCTATATATCAAATTAAGTTGAACATTAAGAATCAGAGGCTTACGCAAATGGGGCGGCATACAAGACTCCCAAATAAATAATCAGAACAATGGGGTTAAGGCTCCAACTTCACAGCATCAGTTGGCAAGAGGTCCTCCAGGTTGGAAAGAGGAGGAAATACATCCAGCAGCATGTGAGTGGGAAGAAACAGGGTGTGGAAGAGGATTACTGGTAAATTAATGAAGGAACGTTTCACCGCATCTCCTTTGACACGCACCTCTGCTTCATGCCTCCCACTATCCTCACCCTCACCCCTTCCTGCAGGTGAAATGGCTTTTCTCCCCTGTGGTGCAGCTGAAGGACCAGCCAGCCAGGCCTGAATACAAGAACGTAATCCAGCAAATGATTTAGGGCTACTTTCTGCAATTCTGACATTAGCGCCATATTTTCTCCTGGGCCTGATTCGAATGCTAATTTTAACCTTTGAAGTCCAATGTGCCAATACTTCATAGAATTCTTCCAAGCAAAGCTTAGTTGGTGTAGGGATGTCTTCGTGGCAGCACCCCACTTATGGAACAAACACCCCACTGACGTGGCACCTACTTCGCTATCCAGTACCACATTACAATTGCCGTCTTTGCCAAGCCATTTCACAGCTTTAAATATTATATAGGAGCATTTTGTTAGCTGTTTAAAAGGCCCTGTTGCTTTAAGTCATCTCAACTATTTCACTTCTTTACATTTGTTTTTTAACTTGGTTTTAAACTTTTGTACTGAAGATGTATGATATTTTTATTGTTACTTTCATTGTATAATACATTTCTGGGTTGCTTTACAGCTTCAGCTATTGGGCAGTGTAATACTGAAATAAATTACTGTCAACAATATGAAGGATGAGAAACAAACATATATGTACATACAGTTCCAATATGCTCACCTCCCCCCCCACACACACACACACACTTTGGGAATGAGCAGGTAGATGGCCAAGGAGTCTGAAAGCAACACTTGGTTTTAGAAAACAGATGCCCCGATCCTCACTCTTTATCATTTCGGAATGGCCTAATGACCACAGAAAACAGCTGGACCCCCAGGAAGATAATTCTTTGCTAAACACAATGGTGATGCTCACTGGTCAAAATAAAAGTTTCGGCCTGAACCTGAAGCAAAATGGTTCAGGAAGGAGGTAGAAGGAAGGCATGTGGCTCTTCAAACCACTGGTGTGGAGTGGCATTTTTCAATAGTCTCCCAATGCAGGAAAGAAATGCTGCCAACAGGCAACCAGCACATTGGAAGGACAAGTTCTACCCCAACCCAATCCCTGCTGTGCGTCTTTTCAACTTAGGTGGAGTTTCTTTGCGAAATGGAGCATTCAGGAATAGACTTCACATCCCAGTCACAGGGATGCGTTGCAGCTCCTTCCTGTTACTGCTCTGAGCTCTTTTCAGAGGGTCTAACTATCCAAGAATATGGAACTAGCATGAACAAACACATCTCTGCTTTCTGCTGCCATCCACCCACCTGTTTCAGGGAATTTTACACAGGTTCAGATCTTGTTATATTCCACTCATTGCCCTTCTATATTTTCCAACAACATCTTCCATATTTTTTCTTAGCATTGGAAATTCTTTATAAAAAATAAAATGTTTTCTTACCATTTCCTGTGCCTACAAGCAGTCTGAGAAGGAGGCATTTGAGAGCAGGAACACCTGTGCATTAATTTTTAAAAAAAAGACAATGGAGAACAATGATATGCAAGACAGCTGAGGATTCTGGGTCATAGTGCACAGGGCCACGTTTGTCCCAATTGCTCATAGCATCAGCATGTGGGATCATCCATTGAATTTGTGTGAGGTGAGATTCACACAGGTAAAACACATATTGGGAAACTTTGGAATTTGTTATTCCAAAATCCGATCCAGTCAGATGTGTGGCTTTTGGCCAAAAGCCTTTTTGCCCTAATAGAGATACTAAAATTGGCAAAAAAGATATAATGGATATAATGAAATGTAAAAATCATTAATTAATATGTATCTGATCAAATCCAATATAATCAAATAGGATCATCTCCTTTGCAAGCTATTTTATTTATTTATTTATTTATTTGGCAGATTTCTAGCTACACACCAGGTCATATGTTTAACGATAACAAGAGGTATCCACAGGACTCTGACTAGAGGAGTTTACCATTCGGGGTGCCACAAACTAATCAGTGCTTGTGTAAGGGATCGTGCAAATTATGATGAATGCTATTTCCCAGCTCAGGACCACCACCAATTAAAGTGTACTCATTTACTGGGATACCTCTGTACCTTCTAGCTCCATAAGACATATCCACCCCATTTAATCGTGCTATAAAGCATTCCAGAGTTGCACTAATATTGGCTCAGTAAAATTATCTTTAAATTAAATATATAGCAGTACACAAACAGATCTATAAGCAGAATATCAGTCCTTGTGGGTAGCTCTCTCTCTTATGGCTTAAACATTTGCAAAGCTACTGCTGGGGAAACCAAGCGAAAGTACAAACAGAGACATTGCGTTTAGGGAATTTAGAAACTATCACAATAGGGCAGCCAGAAACCACCAAGAAAGAATAATAGAAACATAGAATCATAGAATTGTGGAATTGTGGAATTAGAAGGGGTCACAGGCCATCAGGTGCAACAGCTATTCCACCCAGTTGCTATCGTTTGCAAATTTGATGATCTTTCCTTGTCCTTCCTCATCCAAATAATTAATAAAGATGTCAAGAAGCACTGAGCCTAGGACTGAATCCTGCAGCCCCTCACCAGTTTACTCCCTCCACCTGGAGAAAGTGCCACTGATGAGAACTCTCTGTCCAATTTAGCAGCCAATTTGGATCCACCTAATAGTTTCTCTATCTACTCCACTTTTCTCTAATTTGCTTATCAGAATGTCATGGGGCAATATGTCAAAAGCTTTGCTAAGGTTGAGGTAGCTTATGTTCACAGTGATCCCTCTGTCAGTTAGGTTGGTTACCCAGTCCAAAAATGAGATTAAATTGATTTGTGGTTGGCATGTCATGAGTGGAGCTGGCTGGAGCCGGGGGTCAGACTAGATGGCCCGGGAGACCCCTTCTGACTCGCTCTGTTTCTGTTTCTAGTCCGACAGGATTTATTTTTGATAAATCCATGTTGGCTTTTATTAATCACTGCATTTTGTTCAAGGTGCTTGCAGACCGATTTTTAAATAATTTGTCCCAGAATTTTTAAGGGATTGATGTCAGACTAACTGGTCTACAGACAGGCTCATCTTTTTCCCATCTTTGAAGATGGGGACATTAGCCCTTTTCCAGTCACCTGGAACTTCTCCTGTTTTCCAAGATTTATCAAAGATAATAGTAGTTCTGGGGGTTACTCCAATAGCTCTTTTATGACCCTGGAATGGAGTTCATCAGGCCATGCAGATTTGAATGTGCTTATTCCGTCTAGATATTCCTTGACCATTTGTCTGTCGAACTTAAGCTGCCAAATTTTCAGCTTCTACTTCCTCTTTGCTGTAGATTTTCTTGTGGGAGATGACTGCTAATTCTTTTAGGTAACATTCACAGCAACACCAGTTTTGACTCATTTAGTCTTAAACCATACCTTGCTTTGTTACTGTATATTTCAGCCCAGAAAGAAGCACATGTTCATATGTTTGGAATTAAAACTCACTAGTAGATCTTAGTGCTTTTTTGTACTGTCTCACAGACTATTTGTTTTTATTTACCTTGACTGATTTAATGTAGGTGTCCTTTTAAATCCTGTGAGCTTCCCAGAGACGCCACTTGGTGTTGGGGGTGGCATACAAATGTCAAAATAAAATAATAATAATAATAACTGCATTCATGTGCCCTGGTATAAGACCCTAATGAACATAGATAAAAGACAGCTCCAAGATATCCACAGAGACAAGGTTGCACAAATTCCCTAGCCTTCCCCCAAAAAAAATCATGTTAGAAAAGGTGTGAAGCAGGGGTGTGCACTGGCCCCCTTATTATTCAATCTTTACATAAATAATATTGAAGAGAGCTTATCAAGACCACAATTTACACCCCATATAAGAACCTTTTGCTACCATCCAAAGCCTGTGTGTTTGTCTCCTGGCTCCTCAGGTAACAGCTTATCTAGGAAAAAACCTTGACACCAACGCCACCAATCGGAATGGCTTTTTAAAAGGAGATCAGACACATCAGTAGAAGAGAGACTGATGTGGCTGATCTCCTTTTAAAAAGCCATTCCATGGCTGCTAATCAGGAAGGCTCGATACCCCTTCCCCATCCTGAAAAGACATCCTTACCAGCAGCTGGGGCAGCTTCCAAACAAAATACAGGCCTCCCCTGCTGCTGCTGCCTCCATTCCTGCTGCATGAATCCATCCAGGTCAAGTTTAGGGGTTTATGAGCAGGGTGATGCCATGATTAAAAGTGCAGAACTGGGACTCATGAGATCTGGGTTCGGTCTGGGTTCTAGCCCCCTCACAGCCATGTTGCTCACTGGGTGATATCTGGCCAGTCCAACCTTCCTCACAGGATTGTTGTTGCAAGGATACAATTGAGGGAAGACTCACGTAAACCAACTTGAGTTCCTTGAAACAGAAAGAAAGGCAGGTTATAAATATAACTAACAAACAAATGCACACATTTCCCCTCCCCAGCAGGCCAAAACAACAACAAAATGTATAAAATAAAGCTCTTGATGAGGGCTCACAGGTTTCCCTGTGACACAGGGGCACATTCTGTGAAAGCCAGTAACACGTTGCATCAGTTCAAGCAACCAAATAACCAGATCTGCAGGAATAGCCTCTGTTCATCTGAAGAGTTGCTTCTGAACTAGAACGGCCCCTTTCTCCCTGCCTTTTCAGGGGGATTACGTGCCATCTGAGACAAATGGCAGGAGCATCTGATGCTGCACAATTGCAATGGCATTGTGCAATGGGCCTGTACTTTGGGGCCTAGGAGTTCCCTCACCTCCCTCCTCATTCTGCACCGTCTCCCCCAAAACCCAAAACAGTTTGTTTCTCAGTTGCTGCCTGACTAATCTCACTTGCTCCCCTTGACCTTTCGGAGTGATGAAGGGAAAAAAGCAAACCAAGCCCTTCTGAGGAAAAAAAAAAAAGACTATTTGAGTAAAATTTCCCAAGAAAAACATGCAACAGAAAGGGATGCCGTTGCACCTGAAATTTAGGATGTCCTGCTGTGTGTCCAACTAATCTAATTTTTCACAGAGCTGGCTTCATGGACCGCCTTACATGTATTTTATGTATTCTTTTGATTACATGTGTAAACTGGCAAAGTGAGCTGCAAACGTTGCTTGAAATCCTATGTTGTGCACACAGCTGGTCTGTTTATCTGGGTTTTGTAGTTTTTGTTGTTTTAAGAAAGAGACCTTCAATTTTTCATCTCAGTCCAGGTGCGAGCTGACATTTTTTCATCCAGCGTCATAAGTCAGTTCCTCCCTTCCTGCCCCATTTCTCTGGGAATGCTGGATCGTGTGTGAGAAAGCTGGGCCCCATCTCCACAGGGGGCCTCAGAGGCCCCCTTAGTAAACTGCAATGGCCACCAACAAGGAGCAAAGGGATGGGAGGGGGAGGCAGGAAGGGCTAAGGGGGCGATGCCAGGAGCGGCAGGGAGCAGGTGCGGGTCAGCGTGAGGACGGGAGCAAAGGCCCCACATGGGAGCCCCACAGATTTCGGCCAGAACTTGTGCAGAGGTCACTCTGAACATGGCCCAGGGAGCCTGACAGGAATGGGCCAGTCTCACCTCAGCCCACCTTGATGGGTAAACGACACCCTAGAATTCGTCTCCTGAGAGGACTCGTGCCCATTTGTCCTGTCAAGAGGGAAGCAAACACACAAGGCAGGCTGAAAACTAGTATTCATTAGCAGGCTTCAGCTGAAGGGTGAAACCGCCGCCTTAAAAGCAAAGCCGTCTTCACACCTTTGTGTCGCAGTTCAATAAAGTTTCAGCTCAGTTACCACCCTAAAGCTGCAAACCTGCCCAGAGCAGTCAGTCGGTCAAGTCTCCCTTCCAGGGTCAACAAGCAGCCCAGCTCGGCCTGCCTAGTCATTTTACGTGCCGCGTGGCTTGGCTTGCGCTCTCTTTATCCTGAGCGTTGCTAGGCCGCATGTTACCTAGCAGCCTCACCAGGCCATGTTATACGGTTGCTGCTATTACAGCCTTACATTTCATCATAACCTATAAGCTACACCGTATCCCCTATGTATTATATATGTTAGGCCCTCATATATAAGCATGGCCACGGGCTCTCAGGCCTGAAGGGCTATTTGTGTCATGACGCCGCATCCAGGCGAGCCGGGAGTGGGGCCTGCTCGGGCAGAGTCAAGCCCGGCTCGGTCCGTTCTCGTGGGCCAGGCGGCCTCACGCCCCGGGACGGTCGGACAAAGCCGCTCATTTCTCCGGCAGAAGGTGGAAGATTTAAGGAGTCAGGAATCGGGTTCACTCAGTCAGGCAACGAAAGCGGAGGGTGGCCAGAGCGACCCAAACCCACTGCCACTCCATGGCCTTGCAAACCTCGCAGACTCCATTTCGGGAAGGTGCAAACAAACAAACACAAAAGTCAACACAAACAACGGGGGAAAGGGGAAGTTCTGAGTGTGTGAAAGTTTCATGTGACCACTGCTGGGTCCCAATTATAGCCCCTCACTTCACGCGGCCACGGCATGTTTCTTCAGCCCTCCCTGCCAGCTCCAGGGACGTGCTCAGTGCCATTTCCTTCCCCTCTTGGCTAGTCCTTGAGAACATTTGGGGGCAACGCTGTGGAGCCCCATGAGAAGGGGATGCCTCCTCAAGAGAAGCACAGGCCTGGTTACTTCAATCAACTCCAGCCAGTAAGAAGCAGTGAGAGAGAGCGAGAAAGTGGGTTTTGGTGGATGGGTGTGTTATTTTTGGACTTTGGGTGACACTAGGTCTTAGCATGAGCAGTAGCAGTTCTTACTCACTTGGAGAAAATGGAAATAGGTTAGTTATTTGCATTGAGCTGTGTCATATTCAACCTCCAGAGCAGGGGAAACCCTGTTGCCTTCAGCCTCACATCGTCATTGCCATCCTTCTCGTATATCTTTGCATTCCACATGTTCTCCCTGGTGGGCCACACAGCAGGTCACACCACAGGCACAAAAAGCCAAGCTTGTGCATTTTCACTGAGCCATGCAATTGCCTCTGCAAACCCAGCATTCAGCTCAGTGTTGTCCCAGTGCTAAGCTGAGCGATTCCTGACCTCTCAGACCAGCAGGAAGGGGCTGCAGGGGGCAAAGGGGCTACCCAAGCCTGACACGTAGCGGAGATAACTATGACTTTTTGAAGGGCCCAGCTTTCCTGGTGAAACTGTTACCGGACTGAGCCAGTCAACAGCTGGGTCAAACCTGGGTGGACCCCAGACCCGAGCCAAACAGAGCCTGACGAGACTTGGAGCCAAAATCAGCTTTATTCTAGTGCACTATAGAATAAAGGGAGACAAAAGGGGACATTCAGCCCAAAGCAGTGTCTCAAAAGTTGCACCCCAGTACATGCATTTTATACCCTAGGTAACCAATTTGGTCACCTAATACACATCTAATGCATCGATACATCAATGCATGCACCCCCTCCCATGCTGGAGAAAGAGTCCTTTCTTCTGTCAGGACCAGGCATTTCCCAGGTCCAGTTCTTATCTGCTCGAGATTCACACAGGCTTGCCATGTTCTTACTCCCTGCACATTTGCAACTTTCATGGCGACTAGAACCAGTTTCCACTGTCCCTTTGATTACTGTATTCAAGGTCAGGCTAGCGTGTTAGCTGTGGGTTACACAAAGTTCTTTTTGTTCTTATCCCCCCTCCCTTCTGGGACAGTATAACTGTGGTGTTTTTACTATGTGGCCTTCCTCTGGCCAGCTACTTTTGGGGCCTTTCTCTGACCAACTACTCTTGGGGTGTTTTGGGGTGCTGCAATCGGTAACAAAAGCAAGAGAACCACCTAAAAGCGAGCCTCACCCCTGATGCTCACCTGGGAGGTTATTGGCCACCTAGCTTCGTGCAAGGCTCACAAGAACCTAGCAGAGAGCAAAAGGCATTCCTATCTTGCTACGGGCAGAGGAGGGGGGTCCTGGTCTGGAGGGCCATCTAGTTATCTAAAGTCGCAAGAATATTGAGTTTGGTGTTCCTGAGAAAGGAAGCATGGGAGACTCAAGCTTTGGAAAGATGGCAAGGGAGTCGAGATCATTGACGGTACAACCCTCTGTGGGCTTAGACAGAAACATGCCCTGTGACTCTCACTGTTCCCCCAGCTGATGGCACCCATTATGTGGAATTCCTACTGAGAGGAATTGGCTTATTAGATAGGTTTGGGGTTTGCAAGTTGCATTATATGTATTTGCTGTTCTTTGTAGTGCAAGGATCTTCCGCAACCTGTCTTAGACACTTTTTGTACAAAACTAGCATAGAACTGAACGGTCGATCCTATCTGTTTAAATTCTCGGCAAAGGTTGTGGGGAACTCCAAAGGACTATCTCTAGGGCTGGGAGAACGAGCCTCAACATGGCAAATGCAGTTCAGTATAAGCAAGTGTAAAGTAAGATGATTTGGGGCAAAAAATTCCAACTTTGCCTACAGGCTGACAGGATCTGAACTAGCAATGACCTAGAAAGAGAAAATGTCAACACAGTGCACAGCTGCTGTCAGAAAAAGGCCTGAAAATTGCACTCTCACATACAAATTGCCAAGAGCAGCGCCTTTTTTGTCATAGAACGCGCTGGAATGGAGTTCCGGCACCTTTTTTCGACAGATTTTCCAAGTTTTAAAAGTAACTTTTGAAAATTTGATGTTTGGTCCACGTGGATTTGAATCGCCCTGTTGAGTGTAGCAGGTCAGCAGCAAAATCATTAAAACGGTGCATGTGGGCTGCTTGTGTGTCAAATCCAATGCATGCGTACTTCGTCCGCGCTGGGTGCTTGTGATTGGTCGTGTGGTCGCGCACTGAGTGCTTACTGCGTGCGGCGACCGTTACATTTCATTACACAACTGACATGTATGGGGGGGGGGGGTGTACAGTGATTGACTACGTGTGAAAGGTAAATAATTTCATGAGTTCCGGTACCTTTTTTCTTACAAAAATGGCACTGGCCAAGAGTATACTCCCTTATCCAACTTTTTGGTGCAATTACACTTGAAAGACTGCACAGAGAAGGGCAAGTAAAATGATGAAGGGGCTGGAGCAACTCCCTTAAGAGGAGCGGCTACAACTGGGACAGTTCAGCTTAGGAAAATGATGAGTAAGGGAGCCGTGAGACAGGCATTTACAACAATGCATGGTGTGGAGAAAAATCTCTCCCTCTCCCAGAGTACTGGAACCCAGAGTCATCCCATGAGGCTGATGGTCACGATATTCAGGAGAGATCAAAGGAAGTACCTCTTCACAGAGAGCATAGTTAAACTGTAGCTTTTCGTCATGGACAGATTCTTCTGGTCCTGATCATCTTGGTTGCCATTTTCTGACCTTTTTCCCGCTCTGCAATATCCTTTTGGGGCTGTGGTGAGCCATCTTCCAAACTATCTTCCATGCCTGGCCACACCACAGATCCGTGTGAAGGCATTAGGCAGTTTTAATGCTGATCCCTTTCCTAACTCTCTGCAAGAGAGAATTGGCCTTTCTCACAGCTGCTGCACACTGGGTGGAGGTTTCCACAGATCCACTGATTGTGCCTTCCAAATCGTGGCTGGCTGAGGAAGGCTGGGAATTCGATGAAGTCTTTTCCTTGCTCAATGTGCATCAGACTGTGTCTTAACAACAGCAATGAGGGCAACTGGGAATGAAGGCTAGTCCTGGTCTTAATGCTGGAACAGCTGCTTTGGCAGTGCAGTCCTTTGCATGATAACACATCAGATCTACGGAGTCCAGTGGGGCTTTCTAAATGGACCTGCAAATGCAGGTCCTGTGTGCTTAATGGCCAGGAATGTCAGTACATCTTACATTGTACACCTTGATTGACCAGGACAAAAAAAGAGCAAGTTTGATTGATGAACAAATTCATGTGGCAGAAACTAAACAGAAACAAAAGGGTGCAAGTTTCTGTTACCCAGATTAACACCAGCACTGATATTTTATAGCCCTGTTTTTCTCAACCGTGGAATTTTTGGATTTTGAAAAGACAAAAATAAGGTAAGAAAAAGGGGAAGTCCGGTGGAGCTAACATGGTTCACGTGGCACCTCTTGGATCCCACCTGTATCCCCATAGACCTCAACCATGATGGGTTTTTTCACACCTTTAGTCATACCTTCACACACGTCACTAAGTGTAACTTTTCCTTTTTAAGGCACATCAGTTAGAGGGAAACCTCTGAAGCCTGAGTCACAACAGAGATGACTTCCAAAGAAGCAGACTGCAGTCAAGAACAGATATTTGCTTACTTCCAAAGAAGCAGACTGTGGTCAAGAACACACATGGGGTTCCTTCAGCCACTTCTGGCCTTTGGTTTGGTGAGTAAAAGAAGTTCTGTTGTCGGCTCCCTGCATCCTAGAATGATGGAAGTATAGAGTTACTGGACGGAAAGAGAATGTCTGTGGGAAAGAGAGTGAGTGCTGCTGAGCCTAGGCATGCGGTGTCCCGCACTGATCACCATGCTTGCTAGCAAAGAATGAGCTGCTTGATTTGGTTGGCACTATTGGCCAATTGAGCAACTCTACTCAGGAGCCAAGGGGAGAGAGAAACCCTTCCATGAAGAATGGAGCAGACTACAAGGGTCTCTGCTAACGTCTCCCTTCCTTGACATTTAGCTACGAGGCTTTTCCTTCCAACCCAGGCGACCTGCCAGCATGCTGCTTGCCTGTGAGGGAGAGGGAGCAGGAGGGGAACAACGGAAGCTACTTTCAAGTCCATCCCAACCAAGGAGCTCAGCTGAGATACCTGCTCTCTCGGGTGGTGGTGGCAGGCTTCAAGAAAGCTGGTAGAAGCAGGCCAGTACTGGGCCTGAGGGATTCCAGCCTTCTGAAATGAGGGCTAGGCTTGGAGAGAGCTAGGAGAGTGAAAGGGGCCCAGCAAAGCATGACCTTGGCAATGAAAAGCTGGGGGATTCTCGGCCTCCCGGGCAGTTGGCAGGATTCAGGGAAACAGCAAAGGGAAAGGAAGCAGCATGAAAGCTCGCCCTGCTTGCATTGCTGGGAGATTCAGCAGAGCATCCAGTTAAAGGAAGGTTGACTTTTAGGGGGCAGGTGATCTGAAGCCACTCCCGTGGCATGTCCCACGGGCTCATTCCTAAATTCCCAGTGATCAGCAGGCTTCAGCAAGATAGTGGGGAGACCGGGGCCCTCTCAAAGATTGCCCCATGTGAGATACCGACTGGGGAGACACTTGCCTCCCCAGATCAGAGGCAGGCTAGAAAGAAGCAAGGTGGGAGCCGAGGGAAGGAGAGGAATCTTGCCCCCAACACAATGCCCAGCTGGGCAGGGGGTTGGCGGGGTCCAAGAGAGTCGGTGAGCAGGAAGGACATGATGGACCTGATAAAGAACCTGGCAAAGCATGCGGAACCCACTCAGCAATCTCTCCCAAGCCTGGTGCGCAGCTGAGGGATTCCTTCCCTCCCATGGAATGAACCCGTTTCAGGAAGGTGGCAGAGAATCAGGGGAATGCCTCCATACCTATCTCAGCCCTGAGGCTGCAATGGGGCAGGGGAAATTTGGGGGGACAAGGAAACAAAGTGGGAAACATGGGGAGACCTGTCAGTCTCCTTCCCACCTGAGGAGCAGCTGGGACCTCTCAGATGATGGCTGGGCTTCCAGCAAGTGAGGAGGAATCCAGGGGGCTGCCTAGATGCCCATTCCCAATCCAGAGCTCAGCTAGCTGTTTCCTAACCTACATTATCAGCAGCTGTCCTGAAGGACGGTGGCAGGAATGGGAGGGCATCCCGAAAGATTACGCCAAGCCAGCTGCTCAGTTGGGAGGTTGCTTAGTACCCAGGCAAGCATGAAGCCCCAAGGTAGCTGGTGGGGAGCAGAGGGGCTACCGGGATGTTTGCTCTAAGCCTGATGCTCTACCAGGAGATTCCTAGCCCTGCTGTGCAGCCTGAGCTTAGATGTGAACAGCTGGGGGTTTCTAAACTTCCCAGAAAGTCAGCAGGATACAGGGAAACAGCAAAGGGAAAGCGGGCAGCTTGAAAGCTCACTCTGAAACTGTTTGCATTGCTGGGAGCTTCGGCAATACCTAGCAGAGCATTGAGCTTGTTGGTGATAGACTTTTAGCGGGCAGGTGATCTGAAGCCAGCCCCATGGCATGCCCCATGGGCTCATTCCTAGACTCCCAGGGGATCAGAAGTCTTCAGGAAGATGGCAAGGAGCCCAGGGCCCTCTCAAACCCTGCCCCATGCCAGTTACCAACAGTCTCCCCAGATCAGAGGCAGGCTAGAAGGAAGCAAGAACCTGGCAACCTCCTGCTGGGTTTCCAGCAGATGAGGGGGCATCCAGGGGGCTGCCTAGATGCCCGTTCCAAATCCAGGGCTCAGACAGACAATTCCTAACCCACTTTATCAGCAGCAGTCCCCAAGGAAGCTGGTAGGAACGGGAGGGCATCCCGAAAGATTGCTCCAAGCCAGCTGCTCAGTTGGAAGGTTTCCTAGCAACCAGGCAAGCATGAAGCCCCAAGGTAGCTGGTGGGGAGCAGAGGGGCTACCGGGATGTTTGCTCTAAGCCTGATGCTCTACCAGGAGATTCCTAGCCCTGCTGTGCAGCCTGAGCTTAGATGTGAACAGCTGGGGGTTTCTAAACTTCCCAGAAAGTCAGCAGGATACAGGGAAACAGCAAAGGGAAAGCGGGCAGCTTGAAAGCTCACTCTGAAACTGTTTGCATTGCTGGGAGCTTCGGCAATACCTAGCAGAGCATTGAGCTTGTTGGTGATAGACTTTTAGCGGGCAGGTGATCTGAAGCCAGCCCCATGGCATGCCCCACGGGCTCATTCCTAGACTCCCAGGGGATCAGAAGTCTTCAGGAAGATGGCAAGGAGCCCAGGGCCCTCTCAAACCCTGCCCCATGCCAGTTACCAACAGTCTCCCCAGATCAGAGGCAGGCTACAAGGAAGCAAGAACCTGGCAACCTCCTGCTGGGTTTCCAGCAGATGAGGGGGCATCCAGGGGGCTGCCTAGATGCCCGTTCCAAATCCAGGGCTCAGACAGACAATTCCTAACCCACTTTATCAGCAGCAGTCCCAAGGAAGCTGGTAGGAACGGGAGGGCATCCCGAAAGATTGCTCCAAGCCAGCTGCTCAGTTGGAAGGTTTCCTAGCAACCAGGCAAGCATGAAGCCCCAAGGTAGCTGGTGGGGAGCAGAGGGGCTACCGGGATGTTTGCTCTAAGCCTGATGCTCTACCAGGAGATTCCTAGCCCTGCTGTGCAGCCTGAGCTTAGATGTGAACAGCTGGGTGTTTCTAAACTTCCCAGAAAGTCAGCAGGCGACAGGAAAACACCAAAGGGAAAGCGGGCAGCTTGAAAGCTCACTCTGAAACTGTTTGCATTGCTGGGAGCTTCGGCAATACCTAGCAGAGCATTGAGCTTGTTGGTGATAGACTTTTAGCGGGCAGGTGATCTGAAGCCAGCCCCATGGCATGCCCCACGGGCTCATTCCTAGACTCCCAGGGGATCAGAAGTCTTCAGGAAGATGGCAAGGAGATCAGGGCCATCTCAAACCCTGCTCCATGCCAGATACCGACCGGGAAGACTCTTGCCTCCCCAGATCGGGGGCAGGCTAGAAGGAAGCAAGGACCTGGCAACGTCCTTCCCACCTGAGGAGCAGCTGGGACCTCTTGGATGAGTGCTAGTCTTCCAGCAGGTGAGGGGGCATCCAGGGGGCTGCCTAGATGCCCGCTCCAAATCCAGGGCTCAGACAGACAATTCCTAACCCACTTTATCAGCAGCAGTCCCCAAGGAAGCTGGTAGGAATGGGAGGGCATCCCGAAAGATTGCTCCAAGCCAGCTGCTCAGTTGGGAGGTTTCCTAGCAACCAGGCAAGCATGAAGCCCCAAGGTAGCTGGTGGGGAGCAGAGGGGCTACCGGGTCATTTGCTCTATCGCTGGTGCTGTACCGGGAGCTTCCTAGCCCTGCTGTGCAGCTCAGCAAGAAGTGGGGAGATGCTTTGCACCCCACGAACCTGCTGGCCAATGTGTGCCTCACTGCCCAGCGAAGCACAGGGCTGCAGGGGAGCAGGGAGCTGCTGCAGAGGCTCCCCCAAGACTGAGGCTGGCGGGGGGGATGCCTGACAGCCAGGAGAGCGAGAGGCTTCACAGAAGCCCAGAGGTGCCAGGGCAGCCACACAGCTGCCTGCTCCAGCCCTGTTCTCTTGAGCAAGGGATGTGGGGGGCTGGCAGGCTTCTAGGAAGCTGGTGCAAGCAGCAGAGCAGGCTGCATGGCAGTCCCAGCCTGAGGATTTCTGTTCTGCTGAAGTGAGTGCTAGGCTGGGAGAGAGCTGGGAGAGAGCATGGGGCCTGGCAACGCCTCCCCTTAGCAATGCTCAGCTGGGGGGTTCTCAACCTCCCGGGCAGTTGGCAGGCTTCACAGAAACAGCAAAGGGAAATCGGGCAGCATGAAACCTGTCCTTCACCTGTTTGCATTGCTGGGAGATGCCGCAATACCTGGCAGAACATCCAGCCAAAGGGAGGTTGAATTTTAGAGAGAAAGAGATCTGAAGCCAGCCCCATGGCATGTCCCACAGGCTGATTCCCAAACTCCCAGTGATCAGCAGACTTCAGGGATATGGTGGGGAGACTGGGGCTGTCTCAAACCTTGCCCCATGTCTGATACCGACTAGGAGGACTCTTGCCTCCCCAGTTCAGAGGCAGGTGAGAAGGAAGCGAGGTGGGAGCCGAGGGAAGGAGAGGAATCTTGCCCCAGCTCAATGCCCAGCTGGGCAGGGGGCTGGTGGTGTCCAAGGGAGTCAGTGAACAGGAAGGGCATGACTGGCATGACAAAGAAGCTGCCAAAGGGCACAGGATTCACTCAGCAATTTCTCCCATGGCTGGTGCTCAGCTGGGGGATTCCTTCCCTCCCATGGAACGAACCCGTTTCAGGAATGTGACAGACTCAGGGGAATGCCTGCATGCCTGCCCCAGTCATGCCACTGCAATGGGGTGTGGGGGCTCTTGGAGGGACAAGGAAACAAAGTGGGATGCATAGGGAGACCTGTCAACCTACTTTCCAGCTGAGGAGCAGCTGGGACCTCTCAGATGAGCCCTAGGATTCCAGCAAGTGAGGGGCCGTTCAGGGGGCTGCCTGGATGCCCGTTCCTAATTCAGCGGTCAGCTAGCCGATTCCTCACGCACTTTATCAGCAGCAGTCCTCAAGGAAGCTGGCCGGAATGGGAGGGCATCCCAAAAGATTGCTCCAAGCCAGGCGCTCAGTTGGGAGGTTTCTTTGCACCCAGAGGACCATAAAGCTCCAAGGTAGCTGGTAGGGAGCAGAGGGGCTGCCTCAGTTCCCAGCTAAGCGTGGGGCTGCAGGGGAGCAGGGAGCTGCTAAAGAGGCTCCCCCATGCCTGAGGCTGGCGTGGGGGATGCCTGACAGCCAGGAGAGTGAGAGCCTTCACAGAAGCCCAGAGGTGCCAGGGTAGCCACTCAGCTGCCTGCTCCAGACCTGCGTCTCAACCGGGAGAGTCTCATCTCCGTAAGGGGATGGTTGGCTGCAGAGAAGCTAACAAGGACAAGGGTGTAACAGAAAACTGGCTGCAGCCACGAGCTCTGCTAAGGAGATTCTGATGCTGGCAGAGAGTTGGAAGTGTTGGGAAATACCCCTTTGGCTGGGACAGGGCTCCATCAGCCTGCCATCCATGCTCGTTGGGGATCATGGGAGCCCTAGTCACCTCGAGGCCACAAGGCTGCAAATCTGCCTGGTGCATGGCTCGCAGGCTCCTCTCCATCGTCTTGAGAAAAAGGCTTCAGAGCAGTGGAAAGGGAGCCAGGGGCTTCTTGTCAGGCTTTCCATGGGTTGTTTGGCATCTCCCTAATGGGCAGCAGGCTTGGATGGACCTGGTGGGCAGTTTCATCAAACCCTGCGCCCAACCTGGAGACTCTGCTAGGAGATTCCTCAGGCCTAAACGAGCTTCAGGAGTGGAGGAAAGTTATGCTGCTTGAAGTGTGAGGTTCAGCTGCAAACTAGTTTGGCTTCCAGCATGTTTTGCAAAAGCCTGCGATCCTTCTAGGGGCTTCCCAGCCGGAGAGGCAAGAAAGGACAAGCAGGCAGGGCCTTCAGGACCATGGATCCCGGAACGGCTGAAGGGCACAGATCTCTTAGTGTACTTTCTGACTTGAAGTCCCAGAATCTGGTGTACTGAAGAGGGGGAGGGGGGCAAACCCTGCTCCTGGAAGAACTGGGCAGGGATTTGCTCATCATACCAAAGCTGGAGTCCCAGTTCTAGAACATACCATGAGAGCGAGTGTTTCAAGCCTTGGGAGGGGGGAGCTGGGGATCCTGGTTCTGCCTGCATCTCTGGATGGGGAAAGGAGCTTGGGAAAGCAGGTACTGTCTCAGTCCTGCCCCTCAATCTGGACGAGACCGGCAAGGTGCTTACACAGCACTACCTGCCCAGGCCTGGATTGGGCTGCCTTTTCAAAAGCGGTTCAGAGGAGAGGGGGTCTCAGGCAGTCAATCACCAGGCAAAGCTGTTTTCATTGGGGAATGCGCATTTTCATCAGGGCACAGCAAAGTGACTTGGTAGGAAAATACGATTGGCCACCGTAGTCTATTGCCCATTTTGGAAGGAGCATGGAGGGCAGCAGATGTCCTCTGGGGGCCTCTCGGTGCGGTCCTCACCCAAAGCTTGAGGAGCTTAGGTCCAGCCACTGGAGGGATGGGGGCAGACCAGCCATCTTTTTTCTCCCGAGCCACCTTGTTTCTGCCTTGGGTGCTGGTCTGGCAGCCAGGAAATCAGGCAGAGTCGCCATCCCCATGACGGTCTCGCCACAGTGTGGGCAGCTTCAGCAGCCGAACGCTTGCCTGCTGAATTGCTCCCCAGCCATCAGAGTTCGCTGGGTGTGGGCGCAGAAGGGAGTCCAGCATGTATTCCGGGCCTTGCAAGTGGAAAATGGCTTACGCCTCAGCTTCAATGGCCTACCAGGGGTCGTCCCTCTTCTTCAAAGAATGTGTGCCCTTCTCCCAGCCTTGCCCCAGTTTCGCCACTGGAAAGAGCTTTGTCAGAACTGGGCTGCTGTGCCTTGTTAGTGCTGCTGCTCTGCCATGTCCCGCTGTTTCTTGATTCCAGTTGCTGGGGAACATGGGTAGGCAGGTGTTCCTGAGGTGCTGTGCTGCTCGTCGGCTTTTCGGGGCGGCTGGTTGGTGATTGTGGGAAGAGGATGCTGGACCACATGGAGTGTCGGTCTCATCCGGTGGGGCTCTCGTTTTGTTCGTATGCCTCCTCCGGACCCCGACAGGTTGTGGTGACAGCAACAATGCTTTTGTCATGCACGGATGAGACATGCCATCTCGTGCATATGCTGCTTCCTGGCGGAAAGCAGCATATTTGGGCTCCAGCTTCAAACGGTGCCAACATTTCTTCAGACTCTGTCCTTGCCCTTTCCAGCATTGCTGTTACTGCAGCTGTGACAGAAGCATCATCAAGGCAAGATTTCTGCCTTGATCCATGCGTTCCTGCGTTTCTGCCTCTTCTTAAGCTGGCCGGCTCTGCAAGGTTCAGACTCGCACGCTGGCTGTTCTGAATCGCAGTGTCGAATGTGTTCATGGCATGCAGCCATCATGCTTGTGGCGTTTCTCTTTCTCGCCTTTTCCTCACCTCCTTCAGAAATGCCAGGCCTTGCAGTGGTTCTGTCCTGCTGCAGAGCACCTGTGCAGTACCATCCCAGTCAGAGTTCTGGCATGGACAAGTCGCCATAGATTGCTTAGATTAATTCCTTTGTATATGTGTGTGCGCGTGCGTGTGTGTATACATGCGACATTGATTTATATAATATATTTAATCGTTAACATTTAACATTTGTATGAAATATCATTTATATTATTCGCATTAAAGGATGGCCCCGCTCTTGGACTGCCCTATCGTCTGTCTGCCCCATCTGCATGCGAGACGGCAGCAAAGCAGGTGCCCGCCCATGGCAAGCACGGGTGGTGCTAAAATACGGGGCAGCGCGCTTTGCGGGAGCTCAGAACGGGTCCACTGACGGTGGAGGTGTGGGCGATGGCAGCGACAATGTTGCTGGGGACAATCAGAGGTGCACACTCTCTCAGATGTGAAGGCTGCCGTGTTCCCTGGGAAGTATCCCTGCATGAACGCGCTCAGAGCTGCAGCGCAGAGTGTTCGTGCAGCATCCCTCCATCCATTCAGTCCAATCCTGCCACAGGGAACCCCCGTTTCATGCCACTGCTTTCAGTCGGATGGCGCTGCTTACATGTCCTGCCACTTTCGCCCGGAATGGGAGCATGAGACATGGCCATTTCCTCTTCCCTGATCTGACGTCCCTTGAAACTTTGCAAGCTGCCAGAAGGACTTTGTACGGTGCAAAGGGGGCTGGCCATCCGAAGTGAAACGGTAGCAGTTCTGGAGCTGTACAATTGGCAGCTCGATATTTTTTCATAGGTACAATTTTCCCCAAGTCATACCCACCCACCACCCCAACAGTATCTCATGCGTGTAAGGGGACCCACTGGCAGTGGTGCAGTGAAGCTCCTTGGAATCCATCCGTCTGGCTTTCCCGGACTCCCTCTCGTACTCCTAGAAAGAGAGCTGAACTGGGGGGAAGTCCACAGATGCAGAGCAAATGAAGATTCTGCAGCCAACAACCTTCTTCCACCTCACTTGCAGCAAAGCAGGGGCTGGGGTTTCAAAAGAACTAGCATTCCCTGCACTGCATGTTCGTTGCACCTGAATGACAGAAGCCACGGGATCAGGCTAACTCAGAAAGAGAAGCCGTGTGCCAGCGGTTGCTGCACTGGGCTAAGGGCATCAAGCACAAGGGCCTTCTCTGCTGTGGCACCTGACTCGGGAATGTACTTCCCAGAGAGGAATGCCTGGCACCAAGTTTATACTCTTTTCGGTGCCGGGCCAAAACCTTTTTACTTAAACAGGATTTTAAAATGTAACAGCTTTTACCCTTCAGTCGCTCTGTTTGTTTTGTGATTTTTGTTTTGTTCTGTTCCATTATTTATTGAAATTGTTCTTTTAATTGTTCTTTTAAATATTGTAAGCCATCCTGAGATCTTGTATAATAGGACGGCATACAAAATCTGAAAATGTCTCGAATAGAGCAGGGTGAGTGGGTCACCAGATGAAACCCTTGTCTGGAACCACGCTTCCTCCTGGGGGTGGCTCTGCCCGCTGGCAAACTGTGGGTGCCATGGATGAACTCGGGCATGGCTTGTGACCCACACACTTGCCCTTGGCAGCCGCACACAAGCAAGCTGAGGAACTTTTCATAACCAAGACTGTTTAACGTCTCCCCTCACAGCAACAACCACAGCCCCATCGGTGTTTCCGCTGATCTCTTCCGAAGACTCCTCTGCTGCTGACCAGGTCAACCTCGCTTGTTTGGTCTCTGGCTATTTTCCTGAACCAGCCACAGTGCAATGGAATTCAGGCGCTGTCACCAGCGGCATCATAGACTTCCCAGCAGTATTGTTCTCCTCCAACAGCCTCTACACACACAGCAGCCAGCTCACCATCTCATCTGCCCGCTGGGGGTCTGAGAAGTTCCAATGCAAAGTTGAACATACTGCCACCCACACCAGAATCAACAAAGATATTGAACGTGAGTCTGCTGGCCCAATCGTACTCTTTTCTTCTCTCCTCCAAAGGCAATCAGACTGGCACAGGGAAACGGGAACATTTTTGGAAGCATTACATGACTTGTTGACACAAGCATGACTTTTGCCTCATAGACAAGAAATGGTCCTTGCCCCATAAAACTGATGCTCTGCATGAGGTGCATGTGCAGGTGGGGGGGTGGGGGGACACGGTCCAAGCTGTTAAAAGAAATGTGGGGAGGGGGGCTCAGAAGCAAGATATCAGTGGCAAAGGGTCAAGATGCAGCAACATCCAAACAGCCAACATTTTCAAATACTTGCCAGGTCAAATTGGTTTCTAAGGCCTGTTACATAATAGAAAGAGTTATTGTGTTTGGTTTTTTTTAATTTTATGTGACTAATTGCTACAGTATTCTTGTAACATTGTTGTCAGTGTTGCGGATACACCCACTTTGGGCACTTTTGGCACCCGTGAGACCCTTTGAAGCAGTTGTATCAATTCTCAAAATGCAAGAAGAGTAAAGTAATCAACAATCTATGGAAAACAGGCAGGAAGAATAAGAATAAAAGAAACAGAGCAGAGCAATCCTTGATGAATTCATGGACAGGCGCCCTCCACTCCCCCAGATCCAGAGATTTCTACATCTCTGCCTCAGGGCTGCCATTCCTCTTCTTTACCACCCTATTTGTCTGCCTATAAAAGGTAACATAATGCTCCACCTGGATCCCTTAAATGGAATTCATGCCCCATATAATTGCTTTCCCAACAGACCGCCCAGCAAAAGAACCAGTGGCCCCAGAGGTCCACCTGCTCCATTCCTCCTGTGACTCCAGATCCGCAAATGCCAACATTGAGCTGGTGTGTTTCATCCGGAACTACTTCCCCAAGGATGTGGAGGTAGAATGGTTGGTGGACGGGAAGTCCGGACTCTTGCCTTCACACACAAAGACTCCCAGGAAGGATGACACCAGATACACATTCAGCACCACCAGCAGCGTCAACGTAAGCCAAGCTGATTGGCTGGAAGGGAATACCTACCACTGCCAGGTGACCCATGCAGCAACGCAAACCGTGGTCAAAAGCAGAGCCAAGAGATGTGAAGGTAAAAACTGTGGACAGAATTGGGACTCGGTTGGATTTCAATATGTGGGTCTGGACTGACAATTCAAGCGATGGTGGTGGTGGGATTGCTGAGGGTCGTTTCGGGTGCTGCTCCTATTTCAGTGTGAAATGCAGAACCAGTTCAGATTATGGCCCAGGGTCAAAAGGCTCTCCCACCTGCTGCAACAAACTAACGTTCTTAGGCTGCGGCTCCCCCACTGCTGCAAGTTCCTGGACTCTAGCCAGGCAGGCAGGGACACAGAGCCCAAATGGACCCCCAGACCAGTAGGCCAAACACGGCCTGGAGATGAGACTGTGGGCCAAACGAGCGTCGTTCTAGTGCACTGTAGAATAAACGGAGACAGAGGGGCTGCTTGCCCAAAGCAAAGTCTCAGCAGTATGACAGGAAAGCAACGCATACAGTATATGCCTTATCATGTCAGAAGCAAGAAAACTAGATACTTGTTTGATGCACCAATACAGTAATAATAACCCCCCTCCTTTGACACCTTCTTCAAAGAACACTTTGTTCTCCCAAGCACTTCCTTCCTCCATGTCCGCAGATCATCCCCCATTGTTCACAGCAGCCTGGTGTTTTCACACCCACTGTAAGTCATAATGTATTTTGCTGCATTTTTTTGAGATTCAGGCCGGTTCCTGGCACCATCGCCTCCCTCCTTTGGCCCTCAGTTACACTTATGCTGACTCGTCATGAGAAGCTCACTCAGAGCCCATCCTCCTATTATCTCGCCCCTCCCTCCTCGGGCAGGAAGTTCAGTATGGCTGTGGTGCTTGCACCACGTAATTTCTCCTGGGGGCCGCAGAGGTATTTTATGGGGGCGCCGAATCTGGTAGCATCCAGAGCCAGAAGGGGACACAGCGGGAAGCAGGAATGTGCAGAGCCTCCGAGCAGCACACCATTCCAGAATTCCATTGCAAGGTCTAGACGGAGGTGTTTTTTCCTCACACTCGGGGCTGACAGGACGAGTCTTACTCATGAAGTATATGAAGTGGCCTGCAGCAGGGGAAGCAAAGCACAGTTGCCTTGCCACTGGCTGCAGAACGGAGCTTGCTGGGCCTGAGCTAGAACATATCGGGCAGGAGTTCGTCCGAGTGTCCTTAAAAGGATGAAAGGAGTGCAAAGGGCCATATTATGCTTAACCTCAGCTTTGTGTTCCAGGTGACAGTGGCTGCCAGTCCTTTGGCATAAGTGTATATATCATGCAGCCAACTCCGAAAGACCTGTATGTGGACAGGTCCCCCACGATCGCATGTGTTTCAAACAATCTGGAGTCTGAAGATGGACTCAACTTCAGGTGGTCTCGTGAGAAAGCAGGACCCCTGAACCCTCAGCCATGGGAAGTACACGAAGAACTTAATGGCACCTTTACTGTGGTCAGCAAGTTGCCTATCTCTGTTGATGAGTGGTTCTCTGGGGAGAGATTCACCTGCACAGCGGAACATCCCGCCTTGACTACTCCGATCACGAAGTCGACTTTCAGGGTGACAGGTAAGAAGGAAAGAGGACTGGTGGACTTCTTTTCCAGCAGCCTCCTGGGCAACGGTGAGAATAATAAACATTGCATCCAAGGTCTGTGTGAGGAAGGGCTTCACTGGATTCTGGGGAACAAGGCTGTGTTGGGGTGCCTCAGCCCTCACCCCGTTACAGGGCGATTGGCGGTGCGTAAAGTGGGATCACAGTCTTACAGCACAGGATGCGCAGGCCCAACCGTCACTCGAGGTCCCAGGCTTATCTGGGGAGCAGCGATCCAGCTGACCTGACGGCTCCATAGCCATGTGGTTGCAGCCCAGATATACCCAGGGAGCAGAGTGAAAGTGAGCCAGGAGACAGATAAGGTGCCCCTTTTTCAAAATAGCCTTTGTCCCGCTGCTTATCAGGAGAAGGATGCAGGGCAGGGCCTGACCCACTCCTTCCTGGGCTGCTGGTGCCCATCTGCCAGGGCTATGCAGCTTCCTGCCCAAGAAGGAGAATGCAGGAGGACTCTGGGAAATGTGCAAGTCCATTCAGTTCCTGTGACCTGCCAAGTGGGGAGATGAGAGAAAAGGCACCGCAGTCGCATCCTGCAGCTCCACAGTCCAGACGTGAGGCACCCCATCCCACACAGGAACCCCCATTCCTTTCCTTCAAGGTCCCCAAACCCCATGTTGCTCCCACTGACTTGGCCTGACTGACTAACCACTGCCTTCGTCCTTCCTCTCTTATTGCTCAATTCTGTCACCCAAAAGGCAAAACCCGTATCCCGAAGATATTCCTCTACCCTCCTCACCAGGACGACCTCACAGCTGCCAGCCAAGTTGCTTCAAAGCAATCTAACCCAGCAAAAGTGACGCTCACCTGCCACGTCAAAGACTTCATCCCAATGTACATTTCCATCCAGTGGCAGTTGAATGACAACCCTGTGCCTGCAGATCAATTTATCAACACCCCGGTCATGAAGGACATCGAAAATGATACACATTTCATGTACAGCATGATGACAACCTCGTATGACAGCTGGAATGATGGCAGTCGCATAACCTGTATGGTTGTTCATGAAGGCTTCCCGGCAAAGATCAGCCAGAGGACCGTGCAGAAAAGCTTGGGTAAAAAGTGAAGAAGACTCTAGCTCAGCCTTGTGGCCCCTCCGCCTGCCCCGGATTTGTCTCTCGTGTTGCCAGACCAGGCCTTTGTAAATATGTGCCCCCTGTGCATGCCCAGCCGCAGGCTGAATAAAAGAGCCCCCACTCAGACTGAGCCCCTGCTGTCATCTCTTCCGGGATAATGGGTGGCTCCGGAGGGGTGGGCTCGGCAAGGGAGGGGGTGGGGCAGGGTCAGAAAAAGAGCCAACGCTTCAACCGAAGCACTGAAGCAGACGCTCTGTGGCATCACCATCCCTGCATCTCATGCTGAGGCCAAAGGCCCCCTGGGCCTCCTTCAGGGCCCCTTGCACGCAGTCTTGCTACCTTATCCTCACAACAGCCTGCTCAGGCGGTTTGTGAGGAGGGACAAGCCACCAGTGAGCTTCATACTGCAGAAGAGATTTGAACTCCAATCGATCACACACGCTTGGTCCAAGGCCACCCCACTGTCCAAACAAGCAGCCTTATCTCGGGGCTCAGCAGCCAGCTCCTTTCTTACCCTGGGTACTGCACTCCAGCACAAAGAGTTCCTTTCTTCAGAGCTGGATTGTAGGATTCTGCGCCAAGCCTGGGGCTCCTCCATACATTTTATATTGTTCACCCCTCCACCCCTACCACATACCTGTGCGCGCACGCACGCACACACACACACACACACACATGCTGCATTCACAGCAGCAACGTCCTCCCGCCCAGGGGCCAGCAGGCCTCCCTCCTGCCATGCAATCTGGGTGTTACAGCCAAGTGATCAGGGCAACCCTGCACCGCTCACCTCAGCTGCACTAAAGGAGCATCACCAGACACTCCTCCTATTGTGAAACGTGGATACAGAAGATGCAATAGCAAACAAGGCTCAGAGGAACAAGAGCGAAAGCAAAGTCGCCCTGGGGAAAGAGCGGGTGTGATGCTCTTCTCTCTTGGGTAGGCTAATGAACAGCAATCAAGAAGCATAATTAATAGCATCATAGAACACACACATGTACATGCGCCATTAAAATCCCCTCAAAAGGCTGATATAATAGTAGGGAACCATGACTGGATGCACCTTAAAATCACCTGCTCCGATTTGAAAACTCAAACCAGAGCACGCCCATCTTTTTCACTTCTTGACACACATGCAACAGACATACAGAATTCTCTTTTCCGTTATCTTCTTTCTTCCCTAACTCAACACTATGTTCATAAGATAAGATGTTGCACCTGACATTCCCATCTGTCCCATTCTAACGGGCTGCACCTTGTCAAACTCTCCGGTTCTTCAGCATGGCTTTCAGTGGGATTAGACCCATTCATGCAGGACAGCTCTGCCTGCAGATACCCAGCAGGACTCTCCCTGAGACCTGCATGTCCACAGGAGTGCACCTCTGAATGCCCTCCGGTGGGGGCAAAGAAAGAGAGAAGACAATGCAATCCATGCTGCTCTGGCCACTGGCTGGCCAGTGCTGGGAGCATGGCATTGACTGCAAGACATCGTTGGCTCTCTGGCTTTGCGGGCCCTTGGGCCAGGCACTCCTCTGGGTCTCCTCGCTTGGAGGTTCAGCCTTCTCACCACCATTGCTACTAGCTCTTCCCACTCCCCACCTTCTCTCACCCCGCCGCTTCCTCTTGCTTACTCACCAGGCAGAGACCAGTGAACAAGTAAAGAGGAGTATCTAATGTCCCTCCACCTCAGCACCTTACTGTTTGGGCCACAGCAGGAAGCTGCTGGGCAAGCAGGCTGAAACGGTGACGAGGAGGAGCAATTCCAGCAGCTCTTGCCAGTGGGGCCCTGCTGAGATGGTGCCCTTGGTAGCTGCTCACCTGTAGCTACCTTGGAGTCGGCTCCACCAGGGATCCTTTCAACTGGACATGCCAGGGGCAAAACAAGAGACTGCACACATCCAGAGTTTCATTGCACCCCACAGCTTAGAAGGCCTTCTCCAGTCCCAGATGCAGGGCTCCTGACTATAAATTATAACAACGGAAGGATGTCACCTCAATGGACTAGTTCACCATCACTTCCAGTTTGGTGCTAAAACTGGCTTAAACGGAGAGTGGAAAGAGGGAAGGAAGCAAATAAAGGAAGCATTCAAGCCAAACTGATGAATTGCTTATACCTTGTAGGGAGAGAAAGGGATACCATATCAGGGAAGGCACTATGGCCTAGCCAAGGCAGACACACAAATATAGAAAAACATATTCTCCAGGATGTCCATAGAACCTCTCAAAATCACCTGCTTAAAACAGATATTCACACAAAATGCCTCAACATCTCTGACACCGCAGTGATTGTCTTCCAACACAGAAAGGGAAGACATTGAATTTCTAAGCACACTTCAGTTCAGCCATCCTTCCTTTTGGAAACTAATCTCTAAAATCTTTGCTTTTTTCTCACATCTATTCAAGAAATTTAAGACATGAGTATTCGGGGCAACCCAGGACACTTGTTCCCATTTTGCCTACATTCTTCGCTGCCATACTGGCCTGGCAGTTATGCCCACATGTCCTAGAGAGCCATCTCGCCTTCCCACCTGCAAAAACGCTTCAGTGTTAATCCCTAGCTGCTTTGTATACCACTCAGTGGTGAGCACTGAAGACACCCCATGTTCAAATCCCTCCTTGACCTGAGAAGCTCACTGTGGCATCATCCTTCTAGTCAAGTTCATCCTAACTCAGGCTCATTCAGGCTGAGTTAAGACATTCGCCCTCCTTAAGGACTGCAAGGTTTTGGCAGGATTATTCCACCCTGGCCTTTCCAGTGCCTTTGTGTCACTGGCAAGCGGCCTGGCATGCACGTCGCCATCGGGCACACCTGTTGAGCAACTGTTTTCAACCATTGTCCAGGAGGAGATGAGGTTCTGGCTCTGGAACCCACCCTCTATTACAAGATGAAGATAATCATGTCTATTACTATCCCACTAGAAACCTCCATTCGTGAGCCTACTGAATATAGGATGACTGAGTCTGGGTCCAACCATTCTTAATGCACACTGTAGATGATCCTCCAGTTGTGAAGCTGATCTGCATTGTCTGCATTATGGGCTTTCTGGTCTACGTTAGTAGGAAAGAAGGAAAGGGGAATTCGAAAACATGGCATGCAATGACTCTAAGTAAAGTGTGTCTGCAGGATGTGACCCAGCACTTCTTCATCATTCATGTCAGTTAAACAGGCAGGATGAATGGAGGAGGCAGAATCCTTTGTCCAGGTGGATAATCTATCATTATCCCAGCGTTCCAGAGTAGGTGAACGTCTTTCACAGTGGATTTCCTCTGTGGTAGAATCCCCCCGTGCTAGCCGTGCGCATCTTACGTACAACTACATGAAACTGCCGGGAGAGGACGTCCAGAGGTTTGGGCTGGTATGTCAGCGATATGCTGTACACACTCAGCTGTACCTCTCTGACAGAGCCCTGTCCGGTTATTCAGTAACCCATTAGATTAAATTAATAAACAAACAAATGGTCAGGTTTATGAAAGGGTAGGTTCTGACTTCATGCAAAATGGGGAGAGGAGAAAGCGCTGGTAGGTGGACCTATGTTTGCCGAGTTTTTTTCTGTTGCTGAAGACAAGGACTGACTTCTTTTCTCCCCTCACAGAGATAAGCGTGTCAACAGAGAATGATCACAGCGATGAGAAGGAGGAGGAGCTGGAGCATTTGTGGATCACCATCTTTGTTTTCTTTGTTCTTTTCCTCCTCAGCGTGTGCTATAGTGCGACTGTGACCCTGTTCAAAGTAAGGGACCGGGAAGCAGGATTACGTGCCAATGTTTGCTTTTGACTTTTGGAGGGAGGGAAGGGATTGGTAAAAACTCTTTGGGGACTGACAGAGCGTACAGATAGAATGGAAGGTGGGGCTGTGAATGGACCCTGGTCATGAAGGTGATGTGCTGCCTCCAGGAGCAGCGACTTCATGCTCCACGTGCCCATTGCACAAGAACACAGGAGGGAAGGTTCTGAGGGCCTCCATGTTGGAAGGAGGAGGAAATACATCTAGCAGCATGTGAAGAGGAAGAAACAGGGTGTGGAAGAGGATTACTGGTAAATTAATGAAGGAACGTTTCACCGCATCTCCTTTGACACGCACCTCTGCTTCATGCCTCCCACTATCCTCACCCTCACTCCTTCCTGCAGGTGAAATGGCTTTTCGCCACTGTTGTGCAGCTGAAGGACCAGCCAGCCGGGCCTGAATACAAGAACGTAATCCAGCAAATGATTTAGGGCTACTTTCTGCAAATTCCACCCTGCTTCTTCAGAAGCACAAACAAGAAGTCAGGGGCCAGGGCTCGGACGCCATCTCCATTGTGCTGGCCATGGGATGCTCTCTGCCCTTTCTCTTCGTCTGTCTCTTCTCTACCTTGGGGACCAGTCAACACAAGAACTCGGGTGGAACAGGCCATGCTATTAGCCTCTGGAGCAGAAGCCATCCCATACCTGGCATGCATTGAGAGGGGCCCTCAAGAAGAAGCACCATCTGGGCCTGTATCCACTTGTATTCCACAACCATGCTCAGAAGCAGCCAGGCCTTGCATCCATCCTGTGATTCTCAACCGTGGCGATGTGGTCACAGCCCTGGCGAAAGCAACTTAATGTTTTCTGGGATATCTATCCGCTTTCTCCCCTCCCCACTTTCATCCTACATTTTGCCCCATTTTTTATAATACTGTACAGTTCCGAGTTCTAAGATAATATGCAACAACCACTGCGCCCACCAGCCTCCAGGGAACTTGGTGCAGCATCAGGGCAGATGGAGAAGCTCCCTCTTTCTTGTAGAGCATGTATGGCTTTGTGGGATCCTCCAGAGCTGAAAGCAGTGAAACGAAGGAGGCAATGGCTTGACTTCAGATTGGGAAGAACTCCTAACAGATGAAATCCAACCCTGATATGTGCCTATAGCGAGGCACGTCCGGGGGCAGCAAGGAAACAGCCCCACTGCATCCAAGTTCCCCTTTGCTCCCTCAATAAGCTCTTTCAGATCATCCCTGGCCGACTCCATGCTGCCCCAAGGACAACTGGCACACATCCGAGCCCTTTTGGCTGGGCACTGCCAGGAGAACACCTCCTGCCTCTGCCAGGACTTAAACTCCATTGCAATCGCAGGGCGATCAGATGAGGCGCCCACACCCTGGTCAAGTTTTGGGAAGTGAGTTCCAGTGGCTACAGCTCAAGGACATTGTACAGCCACTTCCACACTCGAAACTTGCCCTTGCCCAGCTACATTTCTTTCTGGATTGGGCTGGTTTGGCATCTGCCAAAGCTCTAGTCATCTCTCAACCAGATTGCTGTAAATCAACCTGGGGTGGCCCCTGAAAATTGTTCAGAAGCCACTCTTTGTCCAGCCTGACCAACAACCAGGTCCAGAAGGTCTGAACATATAATAGCAATTCTGGCATTAGCGCCATATTTTCTCCTGGGCCTGATTCGAATGCTAATTTTAACCTTTGAAGTCCAATGTGCCAATACTTCGTAGAATTCTTCCAAGCAAGCCTTAGTTGGTGCAGGGCATCTTCGTGGCAGCACCCCACTTATGGAACAAACTCCCCACTGACGTGGCACCTACTTCGCTATCCAGTACCACATTACAATTGCCGTCTTTGCCAAGCCATTTCACATCTTCAAATATTATATAGGACCATTATGTTAGCTGTTTAAAAGGCCCCGTAGCTTTAAGTCATCTTAACTATTTCACTTCTTTACATTTGTTCTTTTAAGTTGGTTTTTAACTTTTGTAGTGCAGATGTATGACACTTTTATTGTTACTTACATTATATAATACATTTCTGGGTTGCTTTACAGCTTCAGCTATTGGGCAGTGTAATACGAAAATAAATTACTGTCAACAATATGAAGGATCAGAAATGAACATACATGCACATTAAAAGGAATGCTGATCAAAATCTTTTTCTGTTAAGTTTCTTTAATCAAATCTAAATATGTACCTTTAGGGTGCAATCCTATGCATTTTTAGACAACTAGGAGTTATAGGGCTTCTTTCTCTCTAAAGCCACATAGAATTGTGCCATTTCAGACCTAGTGAGAGAATGGTTTTCATCCACTTTATCTTGATTGTGGCTGGAGGCACATCTCCACTCCCTTGGTGACAAAGGTAAATCTTGACAAACCAAGCACAAGTGTGAAAGCCGTTCTTACATACTCCAGCTTTCCGAGACATTCCTGCAACTCCTGCACAATGTCCAAGGACCCTGAAGTCCCTGTGAACAGTGTTCCTGGGGGTTGTGGCTGTTGTGCACTGACACAGGTGGTGCCCACCCATTTAACATGCCCTTCGCTAGCTGGATTCATAGAAACATAACACAGCGAGTCAGAAGAGGCCTCCTGGGTCATCTAGTCTGGCCTCCGGCGCCAGCCGGCTCCGCTCACGACATGCCCACCATGTGCATGTCCAGCCTATCTTTGAACACCCGCACCAATGGGGCCTCAACGACCTCCCGTGGAAGCCCATTCCATGCCCTCAGGGTCCTAACTGTCAGGAAGTGCTTCCTGGCATCCAAATTGAACATTGGTTCCCTGAGCTTTGCTCCGTTGGAGCGTGTCCTGCCTTCCTCTGCAGGGGAGAACAGGTCTCTACCCACCTCCATGTGACACCCCCTCACATACCCATATGTCACCAACCGATCCCCTCTGAGTCTCCTCTTCTCCAGGCTGAAGAGACCCAGTTCCCTCAGTCTTGCCTCATCCCCCATCCCCTGCAAACTGGCCACCAACCTTGTGGCCCTACGCTGCACTGACTATAACCTGGCTATATCCTTTCTGTAATGAGGGGCCCAAAACTGAGCACAATACTCCAGTTGCGGGTGCACCAGAGTTGTGTAGAGTGGTAGTAATGCCTCTCTCGATCTAGAAGCCACACTTCTGGCTATGCACTCAAGGCTGGCATTTGCCCTCTTGACCACCGCGTCACGCTGCTGACTCATGTTTAGCCTGCGGTCAACTGGCAACCCGAGGTCCCTTTCACAAGTGCTGCTCTCCAGCCACTTCTCCCCTAACCTGTACTTATGACACCTATTCCCAGTGCTTTTTTTGTACCAGAACTCACGTCTTGCCAGAACTCACGTCTTGGAGTCACACTTTTACACAATGGTCGCCGCCAGCAGTAAGAACTCAGCACGCGATCACACGACCGGTCCCAAGCCGAGCAGCGCCCTCACAATCAGCACCAACAATCAGCGCCAACATACAAGCAGCCCGCTGGCACTATGTTAATGATTTTTGCCGCGGATCTGCTACGCCTAACAGGGCGATTCACAATCACTTGGAAAAATCCGTCAAAAAAAAGGTGCCAGAACGCCATTCCGGTGCGTTCTATGACAAAAAAAGCCCTGCCTATTCCTATGGCCCAAGTGCAAGACCTTGCACTTATCCACAATGAGCACCATCCTTCAATCCACATGGAACGCCATTCCAGGCATGGGAGGCTTGGAGCGGCCCCTTTTCAGCCACACCCACCTATGGGCAGTAAGGAAGTGTCCCGTCCGTCTGTGTGCACCTCCCAGGGTTGAAACAAGCCATTTCTCTGAGCTGTTTGCCCCCATCCTCTGCTTCCCCACCATCTCCACCAATTCTGCAGACTCCTGACTTCTACTGAGATTATTTCTGCCCTTTCTTATACTCCGTGTTTTATGATCATTGCCTTTTCATAATAAAGAATAGTAAAGACATCAAAATAATAACAATGCCATTCTAGATTTTTCCCTGGGGGGATGTGTCTTCCTTCAGATGTCACAAGGAAGGAAGGAAGGAAGGAAGGAAGGAAGGAAGGAAGGAAGGAATTCCACCCTCTTCAAAGAATTTTTAGGAGAAGCTATTGCTCCAAGACTGAGTTTACAGGATGCATCAGTTTCCATTCTTGACATCTCCAGTTTTAGGTAGGAAAGACCCGTCAGTTCAGATAATCCTGCAAGGGTGACCAGTGGTCTCTCTTGATTAAGTGCCCCTCCCCTTCTCCCCATGCCTGTCTGCACCCTGCCTTGAAGAAACCTAACCAGCATTTATAGGCTGGACACGTTTTGTGTGGTCTGATGAGCTGCCTGAATTTTGTAGATTTCAGGATAACTCAGAAAAGAGCTCCCTTCCCTGTTGCTGTTCTTACCTGAGCTCTACTTTACACAGTCTTTGCAAGAAGTTCCACACACACACTTTAGGAATGAGCAGGTAGATGGCCAAGGGGTCTGAAATCATTACTTCATTTTAGAAAACAGATGCCCCAACTTTCACTTTCTATCATTTTGGAATGGCCTAATGACCACGGAAAACAGCTGGACCCCCAGGAAGATAATTCTTTGCTAAACACAACGGTGACGCTCACTGGCCAAAATAAAAGTTTTGGTCTGTTGTTGTTGTTGTTGTTAGTCGCGAAGTCGTGTCCGACCCATCGCGACCCCATGGACAATATTCCTCCAGGCCTTCCTGTCCTCCACCATCCCCCGGAGTCCACTCAAGCTCACACCAACCGCCTCAGTGACTCCATCCAGCCACCTCATCCTCTGCCGTCCCCTTCTTCTTTTGCCATCTATTGTTCCCAGCATTAGGCTCTTCTCCAGGGAGTCCTTCCTTCTCATTATGTGGCCAAAGTATTTGAGTTTCATCTTCAGGATCTGGCCTTCTAAAGAGCAGTCAGGGTTTATCTCCTCTAGGACTGACCGGTTTGATCGCCTTGCGGTCCAAGGGACTCGCAGGAGTCTCCTCCAGCACCATAACTCAAAGGCCTCAATCCTTCGGCGCTCAGCCTTCCTTATGGTCCAGCTTTCACAGCCATACATTGCAACTGGGAAAACCATAGCCTTGACTATACGCACTTTTGTTGGCAGGGTGATGTCTCTGCTTTTTAGTATGCTAATTTTGCCATAGCTTTCCTCCCCAGGAGCAAGCGTCTTTTAATTTCTTGGCTGCAGTCCCCATCTCCCATGATCTTGGAGCCCGGGAAAATAAAATCTGTCACTACCTCCATTTCTTCCCCACCTATTTGCCAGGAAGTGAGAGGCTGGATGCCATGATCTTACTTTTCTTAATGTTGAGTTTCAGGCCAACTTTTGCACTCTCCTCCTTCATCCGCATCAAGAGGCTCTTTAGCTTCTCTTCACTTTCTGCCATGAGAGTGGTATCATCTGCATATCTGAGGTTGTTGGTATTTCTCCCAGCAATCTTGATTCCAACTGGTGATTCATCTAGCCCCACCTTTCTCATGATGTGTTCTGCATATAAGTTAAATAGGCAGGGCGACAGTATACAGCCTTGCCGAACTCCTTTCTCAATTTTGAACCAATCAGTGGTTCCGTGTCCAGTTCTCACTGTTGCTTCTTGACTCGCATATAGGTTTCTCAAGAGACAAATAAGATGGTCAGGTATTCCCATCTCTTTAAGAATTTGCCACAATTTGTTGTGATCCACACAATCAAAGGCTTTAGCGTAATCAATGATTTAGCGGTCTGAACCTGAAGCAAAATGGTTCAGGAAGGGGGTAGAAGGAAGGCATGTGGCTCTTCAAACCACCGGTGTGGAGTGGCAAGTTCTACCCAACCCAATCCCTGCTGTGCGTCTTTTCAACTTAGGTGGGGTTTCTTTGCAAAATGGAGCATTCAGGAATAGACTTCACATCCCAGTCACAGGGATGCGTTACAGCTCCTTCCTGTTACTGATCTGAGCTCTTTTCAGAGGTTCTAACTATCCAAGAATATGGAACTAGCATGGACAAAGCCAAAGGCAAACACATCTCTGCTTTCTTCTGCCATCCACCCACCTGTTTCAGGGAATTTTACACAGGTTCAGATCTTGTTATATTCCACCCATTGCCCTCTTATATTTTCCCACAACACCTTCCATATTTTTTCTTAGCATAGGAAATCCTTATGGAAAAGAAAATGTTTCCTTACTAGAGAAGTTTACCATTCGGGGTGCCACAAACTAATCAGTGCTCGTGTAAAGGATTGTGCAAATTATGATGAATGCTATTTTCCAGCTCAGGACCACCACCAATTAAAGTGTACTCATTTACTGGGATAACTCTGTACCTTTTAGCTTCATAAGCCGGATCCATCCCATTTAATCATGCTATAAAGCATCCCAGAGCTGCATGAATATTGGCTCAGTAAAATTATCTTTAAATTAAATATATACCAGTACACAAACCGATCTATAAGCAGAACGCAAGTCCTTTTGGGTAGCTGTCTCTCTTAAGGCTTAAACATTTGTGAAGCTATTGTTGGAGAATAGGGGAAACCAAATGAAAATACAAGCAGAGCCATTGCATTTGGGGAGTATAGAAACTATCACAATAGGGCAGCCAGAAACCACCAACATAGAATCACAGAATGATGGAATCAGAAGGGGCCACATAGGCCATCAGGTGCAAGAGCAGAGGTTGGACCTGAAGGCTTTCATGGCCCCTTCCAACACTACTGTTCAACGATTCTATCACTTCACACCGTTCCACTCAGATGACTATCCAGTTTTGCCTTGAAGGAGCAAAGGGATGGGATGGGGAGGCAGGAAGGGCTAAGGGGGCGATGCCAGGAGCGGCAGGGAGCAGGTGCGGGTCAGCGTGAGGACGGGAGCAAAGGCCCCACATGGGAGCCCCACAGAATTTGGCCAGAACTTGTGCGGAGGTCACTCTGAACATGGCCCAGGGAGCCTGACAGGAATGGGCCAGTCTCACCTCGGCCCACCTTGATGGGTAAACGACACCCTAGAATTCGTCTCCTGAGAGGACTCGTGCCCATTTGTCCTGTCAAGAGGGAAGCAAACACACAAGGCAGGCTGAAAACTAGTATTCATTAGCAGGCTTCAGCTGAAGGGTGAAACCGCCGCCTTAAAAGCAAAGCCGTCTTCACACCTTTGTGTCGCAGTTCAATAAAGTTTCAGCTCAGTTACCACCCTAAAGCTGCAAACCTGCCCAGAGCAGTCAGTCAGTCAAGTCTCCCTTCCAGGGTCAACAAGCAGCCCAGCTCGGCTTGCCTAGTCATTTTACGTGCCGCGTGGCTTGGCTTGCGCTCTCTTTATCCTGAGCGTTGCTAGGCCGCATGTTACCTAGCAGCCTCACCAGGCCATGTTATACGGTTGCTGCTATTACAGCCTTACATTTCATCATAACCTATAAGCTACACCGTATCCCCTATGTATTATATATGTTAGGCCCTCATATATAAGCATGGCCACGGGCTCTCAGGCCTGAAGGGCTATTTGTGTCATGACGCCGCATCCAGGCGAGCCGGGAGTGGGGCCTGCTCGGGCAGAGTCAAGCCCGGCTCGGTCCGTTCTCGTGGGCCAGGCGGCCTCACGCCCCGGGACGGTCGGACAAAGCCGCTCATTTCTCCGGCAGAAGGTGGAAGATTTAAGGAGTCAGGAATCGGGTTCGCTCAGTCAGGCAACAAAAACGGAGAGTGGCCAGAGCGACCCAAACCTGCCACCACTCCATGGCCTTGCAAACCTCGCAGGGCTCTCGCCTCACGCGGCCACAGCATGTTTCTTCAGCCCTCCCTGCCAGCTCCAGGGACGTCCTCACTGCCATTTCCCTTCCCCTCTTGGCTAGTCCTTGAGAACATTTGGGGGCAACGCTGTGGAGCCCCATGAGAAGGGGATGCCTCCTCAAGAGAAGCACAGCCCTGGTTGCTTCAATCAACTCCAGCCAGTTAAGAAGCAACCAGTCTCTGTGTGCAACTACACTTAGAGGACTGGGTACAGCCCCAGTCACTGCATTTTGAAAAGGACAGTACAGAGCTAGAAAAAGCAGGGAAGGGAAACTAACATGATGGAGGGGCTGGAGCAACTCCCTTAAGAGGAGCGGCTACAACTGGGACAGTTCAGCTTAGGAAAATGATGAGTAAGGGAGCCGTGAGACAGGCATTTACAACAATGCATGGTGTGGAGAAAAATCTCTCCCTCTCCCAGAGTACTGGAACCCAGAGTCAGCCCATGAGGCTGATGGTCACGATATTCAGGAGAGATCAAAGGAAGTACCTCTTCACAGAGAGCATAGTTAAACTGTAGCTTTTCGTCATGGACAGATTCTTCTGGTCCTGATCATCTTGGTTGCCGTTTTCTGACCTTTTTCCCACTCTGCAATATCCTTTTGGGGCTGCGGTGAGCCATCTTCCAAACTATCTTCCATGCCTGGCCACACCACAGATCCGTGTGAAGGCATTAGGCAGTTTTAATGCTGATCCCTTTCCTAACTCTCTCCAAGAGAGAATTGGCCTTTCTCACAGCTGCTGCACACTGGGTGGAGGTTTCCACAGATCCACTGATTGTGCCTTCCAAATCGTGGCTGGCTGAGGAAGGCTGGGAATTCGATGAAGTCTTTTCCTCGCTCAACGTGCATCAGACTGTGTCTTAACAACAGCAATGAGGGCAACTGGGAATGAAGGCTAGTCCTGGTCTTAATGCTGGAACAGCTGCTTTGGCAGTGCAGTCCTTTGCATGATAACGCATCAGATCTACGGAGTCCAGTGGGGCTTTCTAAATGGACCTGCAAATGCAGGTCCCATGTGCTTAATGGCCAGGAATGTCAGTACATCTTACATTGTACACCTAGATTGACCAGGACAAAAAAAGAGCAAGTTTGATTGATGAACAAGTTCATGTGGCAGAAACTAAACAGAAACAAAAGGGTGCAAGTTTCTGTTACCCAGATTAACACCAGCACTGATATTTTATAGCCCTGTTTTTCTCAACCGTGGAATTTTTGGATTTTGAAAAGAGAAAAATACAGTAAGAAAAAGGGGAAGTCCGGTGGAGCTAACATGGTTCACGTGGCACCTCTTGGATCCCAATTATATCCCTCTAGACCTCAACCATGCTGGGTTTTTTCACACCTTCTTTTATACCTTCACACCAGCCCAAAAGACGTCACTAAGTATAATTTTTCTTTTTTAAGGCACTTATGAAGGCATCACTTAGAGGAAAACTCTGAAGCCTGAATCACAGCAGAGATGACTTCCAAAGAAGCAGACTGCGGGTCAAGTCCAGACATCTGCTGCCTTCAGCCACTTCTGGCCTTTGGTTTGGTGAGTAAAAGAAGTTCTGTTGTCGGCTCCCTGCATCCTAGAATGATGGAAGTATAGAGTTGCTGGACGGAAAGAGAATGTCTGCTGGGAAACAGTGTGAGTGCTGCTGAGCCTAGGCATGACACACTGGTCACCATTTGCTTGCTAGCGGATGATGAATTGCGGGATTTGGTGGGCACTACTGGCCAACTGAGCAACTCTACACAGGAGCCAAGGGGAGAGAAAAAAACCCTCCCATGCCTTTCCTTCCATCCCAAGCTACCTGCCACCATTCTCCTTGCCTGTGAGGGAGAGGAAGCTGGTGGCAAACAAGGGAAGCTACCTGCTAGTCCAAAGGAAGCTACCTGCAGGCTTCAGGAATATGGTGGGGAGACTGGGGCCGTCTCAAACCTTGCCGCATGTGAGATACCGATAGGGGAGACACTTGCCTCCCCCCATCAGAGGCAGGTGAGAAGGAAGCGAGGTGGGAGCCGAGGGAAGGAGAGGAATCTTGCCCCCAACACAATGCCCAGCTGGGCAGGCGGCTGGTGGGGTCCAAGAGAGTCGGTAAGCAGGAAGGGCAAGACTTACCTGACAAACAACATGGCAAAGCATGCGGGACCCACTCAGCAATCTCTCCCAAGCCTGGTGCGCAGCTGGGGGATTCCTTCCCTCCCATGGAACGAACCCGTTTCAGGAAGGTGGCAGAGAATCAGGGGAATGCCTCCATACCTATCTCAGCCCTGAGGCTGCAATGCGGCAGGGGGGCTCTTGTGGGACAACGAAACAACGTGGGAAGCATGGAGATATCTGTCAGCCTCCTTCCCACCTGAGGAGCAGCTGGGACCTCTCAGATGATGGCTGGGCTTCCAGCAAGTGAGGGGATATCCAGGGGGCTGCCTAGATGCCCATTCCCAATCCAGGGCTCAGCTAGCTGATTCCTAACCTACATTATCAGCAGCTGTCCTGAAGGACGGTGGCAGGAATGGGAGGGCATCCCGAAAGATTGCGCCAAGCCAGCTGCTCAGTTGGGAGGTCGCTTAGCACCCAGGCGAGCATGAAGCCCCAAGGTAGCTGGTGGGGAGCAGAGGGGCTACCGGGATGTTTGCTCTAAGCCTGATGCTCTACCAGGAGATTCCTAGCCCTGCTGTGCAGCCTGAGCTTAGATGTGAACAGCTGGGGGTTTCTCAACCTCCCAGAAAGTCAGCAGGCTACAGGCAAACAGCAAAGGGAAAGCGGGCAGCTTGAAAGCTCACCCTGAAACTGTTTGCATTGCTGGGAGCTTCGGCAATACCTAGCGGAGCATTGAGCTTATTGGAGATAGACTTTTAACGGGCAGGTGATCTGGTGCTGGCCCCATGGCATGCCCCACGGGCTCATTCCTAGACTGCCAGGGGATCAGAAGTCTTCAGGAAGATGGCAAGGAGATCAGGGCCATCTCAAACCCTGCTCCATGCCAGGTACCGACCGGGAAGACTCTTGCCTCCCCAGATCGGGGGCAGGCTAGAAGGAAGCAAGGACCTGGCAACGTCCTTCCCACCTGAGGAGCAGCTGGGACCTCTCGGATGAGTGCTAGGCTTCCAGCAGATGAGGGGGCATCCAGGGGGCTGCCTAGATGCCCGCTCCAAATCCAGGGCTCAGACAGACAATTCCTAACCCACTTTATCAGCAGCAGTCCCCAAGGCAGCTGGTAGGAACGGGAGGGCATCCCGAAAGATTGCGCCAAGCCAGCTGCTCAGTTGGGAGGTTTCCTAGCAACCAGGCAAGCATGAAGCCCCAAGGTAGCTGGTGGGGAGCAGAGGGGCTACCGGGTCATTTGCTCTATCGCTGGTGCTGTACCGGGAGCTTCCTAGCCCTGCTGTGCAGCTCAGCAAGAAGTGGGGAGATGCTTTGCACCCCACGAACCTGCTGGTCAACGTGCGCCTCACTGCCCAGCGAAGCACAGGGCTGCAGGGGAGCAGGGAGCTGCTGCAGAGGCTCCCCCAAGCCTGAGGCTGGCGTGGGGGATGCCTGACAGCCAGGAGATCGAGAGGCTTCACAGAAGCTCAGAGGTGCCAGGGCAGCCACACAGCTGCCTGCTCCAGCCCTGTTCTCTTGAGCAAGGGATGTGGGGGGCTGGCAGGCTTCTAGGAAGCTGGTGCAAGCAGCAGAGCAGGCTGCATGGCAGTCCCAGCCTGAGGATTTCTAGCCTGCTGAAGTGAGTGCTAGGCTGGGAGAGAGCTGGGAGAGAGCATGGGGCCTGGCAACGCCTCCCCTTAGCAATGCTCAGCTGGGGGGTTCTCAACCTCCCGGGCAGTTGGCAGGCTTCACAGAAACAGCAAAGGGAAATCGGGCAGCATGAAACCTGTCCTTCACCTGTTTGCATTGCTGGGAGATGCCGCAATACCTGGCAGAACATCCAGCCAAAGGGAGGTTGAATTTTAGAGAGAAAGAGATGTGAAGCCAGCCCCATGGCATGTCCCACAGGCTGATTCCCAAACTCCCAGTGATCAGCAGACTTCAGGGATATGGTGGGGAGACTGGGGCTGTCTCAAACCTTGCCCCATGTCTGATACCGACTAGGAGGACTCTTGCCTCCCCAGTTCAGAGGCAGGTGAGAAGGAAGCGAGGTGGGAGCCGAGGGAAGGAGAGGAATCTTGCCCCAGCTCAATGCCCAGCTGGGCAGGGGGCTGGTGGGGTCCAAGGGAGTCGGTGAACAGGAAGGGCATGACTGGCATGACAAAGAAGCTGCCAAAGGGCACAGGATTCACTCAGCAATTTCTCCCATGGCTGGTGCTCAGCTGGGGGATTCCTTCCCTCCCATGGAACGAACCCGTTTCAGGAATGTGGCAGAGAATCAGGGGAATGCCTCCATACCTATCTCAGCCCTGAGGCTGCAATGGGGCAGGGGAAATTTGGGGGGACAAGGAAACAAAGTGGGAAACATGGGGAGACCTGTAAGTCTCCTTCCCACCCGAGGAGCAGCTGGGACCTCTCAGATGAGCCCTAGGATTCCAGCAAGTGAGGGGACATCCAGGGGGCTGCCTAGATGCCCATTCCCAATCCAGGGCTCAGCTAGCTGATTCCTAACCTACATTATCAGCAGCTGTCCTGAAGGACGGTGGCAGGAATGGGAGGGCATCCCGAAAGATTGCGCCAAGCCAGCTGCGCAGTTGGGAGGTCGCTTAGCACCCAGGCGAGCATGAAGCCCCAAGGTAGCTGGTGGGGAGCAGAGGGGCTACCGGGACGTTTGCTCTAAGCCTGATGCTCCACCAGGAGATTCCTAGCCCTGCTATGCAGCTCAGCAAGAAGTGGGGAGATGCTTTGCACCCCACGAACCTGCTGGCCAATGTGTGCCTCACTGCCCAGCTAAGCACAGGGCTGCAGGGGAGCAGGGAGCTGCTGGAGAGGCTCCCCAAGCTTGAGGTTTGTGTGGGGGATGCCTGACAGCCAGGAGAGTGAGAGCCTTCACAGAAGCCCAGAGGTGCCAGGGCAGCCACTCAGCTGCCTGCTCCAGACCTGCGTCTCAACCGGGAGAGTCTCATCTCCGTAAGGGGATGGTTGGCTGCAGAGAAGCTAACAAGGACAAGGGTGTAACAGAAAACTGGCTGCAGCCACGAGCTCTGCTAAGGAGATTCTGATGCTGGCAGAGAGTTGGAAGTGTTGGGAAATACCCCTTTGGCTGGGACAGGGCTCCATCAGCCTGCCATCCATGCTCGTTGGGGATCATGGGAGCCCTAGTCACCTCGAGGCCACAAGGCTGCAAATCTGCCTGGTGCATGGCTCGCAGGCTCCTCTCCATCGTCTTGAGAAAAAGGCTTCAGAGCAGTGGAAAGGGAGCCAGGGGCTTCTTGTCAGGCTTTCCATGGGTTGTTTGGCATCTCCCTAATGGGCAGCAGGCTTGGATGGACCTGGTGGGCAGTTTCATCAAACCCTGCGCCCAACCTGGAGACTCTGCTAGGAGATTCCTCAGGCCTAAACGAGCTTCAGGAGTGGAGGAAAGTTATGCTGCTTGAAGTGTGAGGTTCAGCTGCAAACTAGTTTGGCTTCCAGCATGTTTTGCAAAAGCCTGCGATCCTTCTAGGGGCTTCCCAGCCGGAGAGGCAAGAAAGGACAAGCAGGCAGGGCCTTCAGGACCATGGATCCCGGAACGGCTGAAGGGCACAGATCTCTTAGTGTACTTTCTGACTTGAAGTCCCAGAATCTGGTGTACTGAAGAGGGGGAGGGGGGCAAACCCTGCTCCTGGAAGAACTGGGCAGGGATTTGCTCATCATACCAAAGCTGGAGTCCCAGTTCTAGAACATACCATGAGAGCGAGTGTTTCAAGCCTTGGGAGGGGGGAGCTGGGGATCCTGGTTCTGCCTGCATCTCTGGATGGGGAAAGGAGCTTGGGAAAGCAGGTACTGTCTCAGTCCTGCCCCTCAATCTGGACGAGACCGGCAAGGTGCTTACACAGCACTACCTGCCCAGGCCTGGATTGGGCTGCCTTTTCAAAAGCGGTTCAGAGGAGAGGGGGTCTCAGGCAGTCAATCACCAGGCAAAGCTGTTTTCATTGGGGAATGCGCATTTTCATCAGGGCACAGCAAAGTGACTTGGTAGGAAAATACGATTGGCCACCGTAGTCTATTGCCCATTTTGGAAGGAGCATGGAGGGCAGCAGATGTCCTCTGGGGGCCTCTCGGTGCGGTCCTCACCCAAAGCTTGAGGAGCTTAGGTCCAGCCACTGGAGGGATGGGGGCAGACCAGCCATCTTTTTTCTCCCGAGCCACCTTGTTTCTGCCTTGGGTGCTGGTCTGGCAGCCAGGAAATCAGGCAGAGTCGCCATCCCCATGACGGTCTCGCCACAGTGTGGGCAGCTTCAGCAGCCGAACGCTTGCCTGCTGAATTGCTCCCCAGCCATCAGAGTTCGCTGGGTGTGGGCGCAGAAGGGAGTCCAGCATGTATTCCGGGCCTTGCAAGTGGAAAATGGCTTACGCCTCAGCTTCAATGGCCTACCAGGGGTCGTCCCTCTTCTTCAAAGAATGTGTGCCCTTCTCCCAGCCTTGCCCCAGTTTCGCCACTGGAAAGAGCTTTGTCAGAACTGGGCTGCTGTGCCTTGTTAGTGCTGCTGCTCTGCCATGTCCCGCTGTTTCTTGATTCCAGTTGCTGGGGAACATGGGTAGGCAGGTGTTCCTGAGGTGCTGTGCTGCTCGTCGGCTTTTCGGGGCGGCTGGTTGGTGATTGTGGGAAGAGGATGCTGGACCACATGGAGTGTCGGTCTCATCCGGTGGGGCTCTCGTTTTGTTCGTATGCCTCCTCCGGACCCCGACAGGTTGTGGTGACAGCAACAATGCTTTTGTCATGCACGGATGAGACATGCCATCTCGTGCATATGCTGCTTCCTGGCGGAAAGATATTTGGGCTCCAGCTTCAAACGGTGCCAACATTTCTTCAGACTCTGTCCTTGCCCTTTCCAGCATTGCTGTTACTGCAGCTGTGACAGAAGCATCATCAAGGCAAGATTTCTGCCTTGATCCATGCGTTCCTGCGTTTCTGCCTCTTCTTAAGCTGGCCGGCTCTGCAAGGTTCAGACTCGCACGCTGGCTGTTCTGAATCGCAGTGTCGAATGTGTTCATGGCATGCAGCCATCATGCTTGTGGCGTTTCTCTTTCTCGCCTTTTCCTCACCTCCTTCAGAAATGCCAGGCCTTGCAGTGGTTCTGTCCTGCTGCAGAGCACCTGTGCAGTACCATCCCAGTCAGAGTTCTGGCATGGACAAGTCGCCATAGATTGCTTAGATTAATTCCTTTGTATATGTGTGTGCGCGTGCGTGTGTGTATACATGCGACATTGATTTATATAATATATTTAATCGTTAACATTTAACATTTGTATGAAATATCATTTATATTATTCGCATTAAAGGATGGCCCCGCTCTTGGACTGCCCTATCGTCTGTCTGCCCCATCTGCATGCGAGACGGCAGCAAAGCAGGTGCCCGCCCATGGCAAGCACGGGTGGTGCTAAAATACGGGGCAGCGCGCTTTGCGGGAGCTCAGAACGGGTCCACTGACGGTGGAGGTGTGGGCGATGGCAGCGACAATGTTGCTGGGGACAATCAGAGGTGCACACTCTCTCAGATGTGAAGGCTGCCGTGTTCCCTGGGAAGTATCCCTGCATGAACGCGCTCAGAGCTGCAGCGCAGAGTGTTCGTGCAGCATCCCTCCATCCATTCAGTCCAATCCTGCCACAGGGAACCCCCGTTTCATGCCACTGCTTTCAGTCGGATGGCGCTGCTTACATGTCCTGCCACTTTCGCCCGGAATGGGAGCATGAGACATGGCCATTTCCTCTTCCCTGATCTGACGTCCCTTGAAACTTTGCAAGCTGCCAGAAGGACTTTGTACGGTGCAAAGGGGGCTGGCCATCCGAAGTGAAACGGTAGCAGTTCTGGAGCTGTACAATTGGCAGCTCGATATTTTTTCATAGGTACAATTTTCCCCAAGTCATACCCACCCACCACCCCGACAGTATCTCATGCGTGTAAGGGGACCCACTGGCAGTGGTGCAGTGAAGCTCCTTGGAATCCATCCGTCTGGCTTTCCCGGACTCCCTCTCGTACTCCTAGAAAGACAGCTGAACTGGGGGGAAGTCCACAGATGCAGAGCAAATGAAGATTCTGCAGCCAACAACCTTCTTCCACCTCACTTGCAGCAAAGCAGGGGCTGGGGTTTCAAAAGAACTAGCATTCCCTGCACTGCATGTTCGTTGCACCTGAATGACAGAAGCCACGGGATCAGGCTAACTCAGAAAGAGAAGCCGTGTGCCAGCGGTTGCTGCACTGGGCTACGGGCATCAAGCACAAGGGCCTTCTCTGCTGTGGCACCTGACTCGGGAATGTACTTCCCAGAGAGGAATGCCTGGCACCAAGTTTATACTCTTTTCGGTGCTGGGCCAAAACCTTTTTACTTAAACAGCATTTTAAAATGTAACAGCTTTTACCCTTCAGTCGTTCTGTTTGTTTTGTGATTTTTTGTTTTGTTCTGTTCCATTATTTATTGATTTTTTTTAAAAAATATTGTAAACTGTCCTGAGATCTTGTATAACAGGACAGCATGCAAAGGGTTTTAATGAATAATAAATAAATAAATAAATAATAGTTTGGCATCCTGAGATCCTCAGCTTGCCAGGGAGTCTGGAAATGTCTCGAATAGAGCAGGGTGAGTGGGTCACCAGATGAAACCCTTGTCTGGAACCACGCTTCCTCCTGGGGGTGGTTCTGCCCGCTGGCAAACTGTGGGAGCCATGGATGAACTTGGGCATGGCTTGTGACCCACACACTTGCCCTTGGCAGCCGCACACAAGCAAGCTGAGGAACTTTTCATAACCAAGACTGTTTAACGTCTCCCCTCACAGCAACGGCCACAGCCCCATCGGTGTTTCCGCTGATCTCTTCCGAAGACTCCTCTGCTGCTAGCCTGGTCAACCTCGCTTGTTTGGTCTCTGGCTATTTTCCTGAACCAGCCACAGTGCAATGGAATTCAGGCGCTGTCACCAGCGGCATCATAGACTTCCCAGCAGTATTGTTCTCCTCCAACAGCCTCTACACACACAGCAGCCAGCTCACCATCTCATCTGACCTCTTGGCGTCTGAGAAGTTCCAGTGCAACGTTGAACATACTGCCACCCACACCAGAATCAACAAAGATATTGAACGTGAGTCTGCTGGCCCAATCGTACTCTTTTCTTCTCTCCTCCAAAGGCAATCAGACTGGCACAGGGAAACGGGAACATTTTTGGAAGCATTACATGACTTGTTGACACAAGCATGACTTTTGCCTCATAGACAAGAAATGGTCCTTGCCCCATAAAACTGATGCTCTGCATGAGGTGCATGTGCAGGTGGGGGGGTGGGGGGACACGGTCCAAGCTGTTAAAAGAAATGTGGGGAGGGGGGCTCAGAAGCAAGATATCAGTGGCAAAGGGTCAAGATGCAGCAACATCCAAACAGCCAACATTTTCAAATACTTGCCAGGTCAAATTGGTTTCTAAGGCCTGTTACATAATAGAAAGAGTTATTGTGTTTGGTTTTTTTTAATTTTATGTGACTAATTGCTACAGTATTCTTGTAACATTGTTGTCAGTGTTGCGGATACACCCACTTTGGGCACCTTTGACACCCGTGAGCCCCTTGAAGCAGTTCCATCAATTCCCAAAATGCAAGAAGAGTAAAGTAATCAACAATCCGGGATTCCTGTGGCTTCCGCAATGTTGAAAGGAAAGGCAGTGAGCAATGATCCCACACTCCGTTGTATAGAAGTGGGCGAGGGAGAGCCCCAAAGTTGTAGGGAGGGAAGGGAGGTTTGAGGACGAATTCTGGGAAGGAGAAGAAATGACCTTGATGGGAAGGTCAGCCTGTCAAAACCCTTGGAAGCCATGTGGAAAACGGTCAGGAGGAATGGGAATAAGAGAAACAGAGGAGGGGGATGCTTGATGGATTCATGGACAGGCACCTTCCAGTCTCCCAAATCCAGAGATCTCTTCATCTCTGCCTCAGGTCTGCCATTCCTCTTCTTTCCCACCCTATTTGTCTGCCTTTCAAGGGTAAAATAATGCTCCACCTGGATCCCTTAAAATGGAATTCATGCCCCATATAATTGCTTTCCCAACAGACCGCCCAGCAAAAGAACCAGTGGCCCCAGAGGTCCACCTGCTCCATTCCTCCTGTGACTCCAGATCCGCAAATGCCAACATTGAGCTGGTGTGTTTCATCCGGAACTACTTCCCCAAGGATGTGGAGGTAGAATGGTTGGTGGGCGGGAAGTCCGGACTCTTGCCTTCACACACAGAGAGACCCAGGAGGGATGACACAGGATACACATTCAGCACCACCAGCAGGACCAATGTAAGCCAAGCTGATTGGCTGGAAGGGAATATCTACCACTGCCAGGTGACCCATACAGCAACGCAAACTACGTTGAAAAGTACAGCCAAGAGATGTGAAGGTAAAACTGTGGACTGAAGTAGGACTCGGCTGTATTTCGATGTGTGGGTCTGGATTGGAAATGAACGTGGTGGTGGGGCCGGCTCCTTCCAGGGGGCAGAGGGTCATTTCATCTGCTAATCCTATCTCAATGTAGATTGAGCACTGCAGAAGAACTTTTCCAATATAGCAGGGAAGTGTTATGACACTTCTGGAACATGGGTAGTTTTATGGATTGTTGTGATCCTAATAAAGGAGGGAGGGAGGGGATAGGAACGCCGGATTGGTGGGCTTGAATGAGCTGCCGCCTAGGCCTCTTCTATAAAAAAATAGGGGGCAGGAATTAGGCCAAGTGCCCTTAAACGGACGAAAGAAGTGCAAGGAGCGCCATTATGCTCAACCTCAGCTTTGTGTCCCCAGCTACCAGTGGCTGCCAGTCCTCTGGCATTAGCACATACATCACGCAGCCAACCCCAAAAGACCTGTATGTGAACAGGACCCCCAAGATCGGATGTGTAGTGATCAATCTGGTGTCAGAAGAGGGGCTCAGCATCACCTGGTCACGAGAAAAGCAGGGGTCCATCAACCCCCAACCATTGGATGTAGAGGAAGAACCGAATGGCACCTATACTGCCCGTAGCACATTGCCTGTCACTGTTGAGGAGTGGTCAAGCAGGGAAAGATTCACCTGCACAGTGGGGCACGCCTCCTTCTCTGCTCCCATCACTATGACGACTTCCAAGAGTACAGGTAAGAGGGAGAGAGGACTGCTCTCCATCTGGGCTGGTGGCCTCAGTCTCCAGCAGCCTCCAGGGCAGGGAGGAGAATACTAAAACATGGTACACCTGGGAGCACCCAGGAGTCACTGTCCAGGATCGAGGGCTGGGGACATCATGCACTCTCCAACCTGGTGCAACTCGGACTGATGCCCACTGGCTTTTCACCCTGTTTGCTGTGCATATCATGACCTTTCTAGGCTGCAGGTGGTGGCCTTTGGGTCTATAGTCCAATTCATTTACTGCGCAGGGAGCCAGGTACCCAAGTCCGGGGCAACCATGCCCACGTGGCCCCACGGGAGTTGCACGGCCTGTGTGAGGAGGGGCTTCTCTGCATTCTGGGGAACAAGGCCATGTTGGGGTGCCTCAGGCCTCACCCCGTTACAGGGCGATCGGCGGTGCGTAAAGTGGGATCACAGTCTTACAGCACAGGATGCGCAGGCCCAACCGTCACTCGAGGCCCCAGGCTTATCTGGGGAGCAGCGATCCAGCTGACCTGGCGGCTCCATAGCCATGTGGCTGCAGCCCGGATATACCCAGGGAGCAGAGTGAAAGTGATCCAGGAGACAGATAAGGTGCCCCTTTTTCAAAATAGCCTTTGTCCCGCTGCTTATCAGGGGAATGATGCAGGGCAGGGCCTGACCCGCTGCTCCTGGGGTGCCAGTCCCCACCACAGAGCTACACGGCTTCCTGCCCCAGAGGGAAAATGCAGGAGGACTCTGGGAAATGCACGGGTCAGTTCTGTTCCTGTGACCTGCCAAGTGGGGAGATGAGAGAAAAGGCACCGCAGTCGCACCCTGCAGCTCCACAGTCCAGACGTGAGGCACCCCATCCTGAAAACTCTTCCAGGAGCTCCACTGTTTGTGAGAGCACGGCCAGAGGAACTTTCAGAGGCCCCCTATTCTTTCCCCTCTGGGTCCCCAAGCCCCAAGTTGCTTCCACGGACTTGGCCTGACTGACTAACCACTGCCTTCTTCCCTCCTCTCTTATCGTTCTCTTCTACCCTCCAAAAGAACCAAGCAGGGCTCCCAAGATCTACGTCTTCCCCCCTCACCCTGAAGAACTGGCAGCTCATCAAAAGCAATCTGCTGCCGAAGTGCCAGTGAATCTCATCTGCCATATCAACAATTTCTTCCCGGAGGCCATTTCTGTCCAATGGCTGATGAATGACAACGCCTTGCCTAAAGATCAATATGTCAACTCCCCTGCCATGAAGGGCAACCAAGATGGTGAATATATTATGTTCAGCAGACTGGAAGTCAGTCCTGCAGACTGGGAATCTGGCAATACCTTCACCTGTATGGTTGTTCATGAAGGATTCGAGGAAAAGATCAGCCAGAGGACCGTGCAGAAAAGCTCGGGTAAAAAGTGAAGAAGACTCTAGCTCAGCCTTGTGGCCCCTCCACCTGCCCCGGATTTGTCTCTCGTGTTGTCAGACCAGGCCTTTGTAAATATATGCCCCCTGTGCATGCCTAGCCACAGGCTGAATAAAAGAGCCCCCACTCAGACTGAGCCCCTGTTGTCATCTCTTCCGGGATAATGGGTGGATCTGGAGGGGTGGGCTTGGCAAGGGAGGGGGTGGGTCAGGGTCCTGCTCAGAAACAGAGCTGAGGCTTTGGCCTGAGCAGGGAAGATACGCTTTGTGGCATCACCATCCCTGCATCCCATGCTGAGGCCAAAGGCTTCAGGGGCCCCTGCACGCGGTCTTGCTCCCTTATCCTCACAACAGCCTGGTCAGGCAGTTCATGAGGAGCAGAAGGAAACTTGTCCAAGCCACCAGTGAGCTTTCTACGTCAGGGGAGATTTGAACCAGGGTCCAGCACCCGCACTTGGTCCAAGGCCACCCCACTGTCCAAACAAGCATCCTTTTCTTGGGGCTCAGCAGCCCTCTGCCTTCTTATGCTGGGTACCTCACTCTGGCACAAAGATTTCTGTATTCTTTATATTGTTCACCCCTCCACCCCTACCACATACCTGTGCGCGCGCGCACGCACGCACACACACACATGCTGCATTCACAGCAGCAACGTCCTCCCGCCCAGGGGCCAGCAGGCCTCCCTCCTGCCATGCAATCTGGGTGTTACAGCCAAGTGATCAGGGCAACCCTGCACCGCTCACCTCAGCTGCACTAAAGGAGCATCACCAGACACTCCTCCTATTGTGAAACGTGGATCCAGAAGACCAATAGCAAACAAGGCTCAGAGGAACAAGAGCGAAAGCAAAGTCGCCCTGGGGAAAGAGAGGGTGTGATGCTCTTCTCTCTTGGGTAGGCTAATGAACAGCAATCAAGAAGCATAATTAATAGCATCATAGAACACACACATGTACATGCGCCATTAAAATCCCCTCAAAAGGCTGATATAATAATAGGGAACCATGACTGGATGCACCTTAAAATCACCTGCTCCGATTTGAAAACTCAAACCAGAGCACGCCCATCTTTTTCACTTCTTGACACACATGCAACAGACATGCAGAATTCTCTTTTCCGTTATCTTCTTTCTTCCCTAACTCAACACTATGTTCATAAGATAAGATGTTGCACCTGACATTCCCATCTGTCCCATTCTAACGGGCTGCACCTTGTCAAACTCTCCGGTTCTTCAGCATGGCTTTCAGTGGGATTAGACCCATTCATGCAGGACAGCTCTGCCTGCAGATACCCAGCAGGACTCTCCCTGAGACCTGCATGTCCACAGGAGTGCACCTCTGAATGCCCTCCGGTGGGGGCAAAGAAAGAGGAGAAGACAATGCAATCCATGCTGCTCTGGCCACTGGCTGGCCAGTGCTGGGAGCATGGCATTGACTGCAAGACATCGCCATTGGCTCTCTGGCTTTGCGGGCCCTTGGGCCAGGCACTCCTCTGGGTCTCCTCGCTTGGAGGTTCAGCCTTCTCACCACCATTGCTACTAGCTCTTCCCACTCCCCACCTTCTCTCACCCCGCCGCTTCCTCTTGCTTACTCACCAGGCAGAGACCAGTGAACAAGTCAAGAGTAGTATGTAAAGTGATGTTCATCAGAGCTATTGGGATAGGATTTTTTTTAAAAAATCCTACTCACATACCACAATGGCATACTTTTTAATAAATCAAGGAAAATACATGAAACAGTCAAGCCAAATTGATGAACTGCTTGCACTTTGTAGGGTGAAGGAATGAGAGAAACAATAATCAGGAAGACATTTCGGCCCATCAGGGTATTCACATAGAGACAGAGACACATGTTCTCCTGGGAAATGCACAGACATCCACTCCAAATATATGATTAAAACAGGTATTCACACAAAATGCCTCCAAATCTCTCATATTTCAGAGGACAATTTTCCAAACCAGAAAAAGAAGAAATTGGGATTTCTAAACACACTTGAAGACACTGGGGTCAAACATTAAACTAAACTTTTCTCTTTGAATGGTGCAAAGGAAGAGGAAACAAGCAGAATACATTGCAGATTCAATACATTCACATGTAAAAGAGCATGTCCAAATACATGGAAAAGACATGTACAAATATGCTCTTTCTGTACCCTTTGGATACTGAAAGAGTATGGTCATGTGTTATTCGGCATATTTAAAAAACAAAACACGCAAGAATTTGGAGAGAGCTCCTAACAGTCACTAGATCTTGGTCTATATTAGGAATTTGCTCTCACGCTTGTCCTTTGCTTATGCACACATGCCATGAAGCATCATATCCCCATCGAGGCTGCTGCAAGGGGCGGCATATAAATATTTAAATAAATAAAATAAAATTTAAATAAATAAATCCTACCTGTACATAAGCCCAGGTTAACCCTTGCTCCAATGTTAAACACTCACTGCTTTGTGTACTACTTAGCGGTAAGAATTGTGGACACCCCATGTTCAAATCCCTCCTCGACCTATGAAGCTCACTGTGGCATCATCCTTCTAGTCGAGTTCTTCATAACACAGGCTCATTCGGGCTGAGTTAAGACATTTGCCCACTTTAAGGACTGCAAGATTTTGGCAGGATTATTCCATCCAGGCCTTTTCAGTGCCTTCTTGTCACTAAGAGAGAGAGAGAGAGAGAGAGAGAGAGAGAGAGAGAGAGAGAGAGAGAGTTCTTTTGGTAAAGGCAAAGGTTCTTCTAAAGGACAAGACAAAATGTCACATGGGGTGAAGAGATGAGGTTCTGGAACCCACCTTCTATTACAAAAAGAAGATAATTGTGTCTGTTATGTTGACCCTAGAACGATTTCATTCTTGGAGCAGATCAGTTGAATCAGTCATAATTACTCTAAATATGACCAAGTCTGGGTCCAACCTGATCAATATGGTCATGCCTCTTTTGTACAGAGGTTTTAATGCCAAGCTTTGGGAACATTACCCCTCCCCCCATCTGACACAGGTACCTAGCCCTCTCAAGCAACATTACACAACTGAGAAGCCTTTTTCTTTCCATTACCCCACTAGAAATTTACATTAGTCACCTGTGTGTCTACTGAATAAAGGACAATTAAGTCTGGATCCAACCCATTCTAATGCAAACTGTAGATGACCTTTCAGTTCTGAAGCTTATCTACATTGTCTTAATCCACATTGCAATTTCTGGTCTGTATTAGACTGAAAGAAGTAAAAAGCAACCATGACACACAATGACTCTAAGTGTGTCTGCAGGATATGACCAAGCACTTCTTTAACATTCAAGTTATAGGGGGAGACAGAATCCTTGGACCAGGTGGATAATGTATAGTTTATACAATCCCAATGTTACACAGTATGTAAGAGGTTTTTTTCTCTTGCTGAAGACAAGGACTGACTTCCTTTCTCCCCTCACAGAGATAACTGTGTCAACAGAGAATGATCACAGCGATGGCAAAGAAGAGGAGCTGGAGCATTTGTGGATCACCATCTTCGTTTTCTTTGTTCTTTTCCTCCTCAGCGTGTGCTATAGTGCCACCGTGACCCTGTTAAAGGTAAGGGACCAGGAAGCGGGATTACATGCCTACGTTTGCTTCAGACTTTTGGAGGGAGGGAAGGGATTGGAAAAAACTCTTTGGGGACTGATAGAATGAACAGATACAAAGGAAGGTGGGGCTGTGAATGACCCTGGTCATGGGGCTGATGTGCTGCCTCTGGGAGCAGAGACTTCGTGCTCCAAGGGCCCGTTGCACAAGAACACAAGTGGGAAGTTTCTGTGTGCTTCCGTCCCGAGCGAGGCTTCAGTCATCTTTTGGCCACTCTCCATCACAAGGCTGGATTAGAAAACCCTTCCACCGGATTCTGGCAAGGCTCATCTTACATGCTCACAAATGCAAAAACGAGTCTATTGACCATTGTCAACTAGTGGATTCCATCAAGGAATTGTCCTATGCCTCTTTGGGTATAAGTGGCATTTTGCTATATAACAAATTAAGTTGAGCATTAAGAATGAGAACAATGGGGTTAAGGATCGCATTTCACTGCATCAGTTGGCAAGAGGACCTCCAGGTTGGAAAGAGGAGGAAATACATCTAGCAGGATATGAATGAAAGAAACAGGGTGGGGAAGAGGATTACTGGTAAATTAATGAAGGAACGTTTCACCGCATCTCCTTTGACGCACACCTCTGCTTCATGCCTCCCACTATCCTCACCCTCACTCCTTCCTGCAGGTGAAATGGCTTTTCTCCACTGTGGTGCAGCTAAAGAAGCAGCCAGCAGGGCCTGACTACAAGAACGTAATCCAGCAAATGATTTAGCGCTACTTTCTGCAAATTCCACCCTGCTTCTTCAGAAGCACAAACAAGAATTCAGGGGCCAGGGCTCGGACGCCATCTCCATTGTGCTGGCCATGGGACGCTCTCCGTCTGCCCTTTCTCTTCGTCTTTCTCTTCTCTACCTTGGAGTCCAGTCAACACAAGAACTCAGGTGGGACAGGCCATTCTATTAGCCTCTGGGGTGGAAGCCATCCCATCCCATTCTGGCATGCATTGAGAGGGGCCCTCAAGAAGAAGCACCATCTGGGCCTGTATCCACTTGTATTCCACAACCATGCTCAGAAGCAGCCAGGCCTTCCATCCATCCTGTGATTCTCAACAGTGGTGATGTGGTCACAGCCCTGGCGAAAGTGGCTTAATGCTTTCTGGGATATCCGTAAGCTTTCTCCCTCCACCCTCTTTCACCCCATATTCTGCCCTACTGTACAGCTCCGAGTTCTAAGATAATATGCAATAACCACTGAGCCCACCAGCTTCCAGGGAACATGGTGCAGCATCAGGGCAGACAGAGGAGAGGCAGATGCTGCGGTCCATGGGAATTCTGTCTCTCTTCAGGCTCCCATCTCTCATTCCTAGCCTAGAGAGGCCACATGTTGTGCTGGGCCAGTGGGCTACACCCTGGACTCAGCTGCACCAGCACCACCTGGGGGACCCAACAGTCTCCCCACCTGAGCTGTCAGGGGCTGCTCTCGGTGGCAGCTTGGGGCCCCAGGCTGTTGCTCCTGGGGAACATTAACAGCCATGCTAAGGGCATCCTGTCTCAGGTCATTTGGTCTTTCATGGGCCCCATGCCAACCAGCATGGCACTGCTGATTGGCATGGCAGATGGGAGCCTGGGAAGTTAAAACAAGGGATGCACAAGACAAATTCTTTGCACATGCCTGATCAACATCCAAGTTCTTCCTTCAGCTGCTGCGTCCAAGGGATGCAACAAGAAGCAGGGACTTTGGCAGCACTCGACTTATGGAACAAACTCCCCACTGACATGGCACCAGCTTCTCTATCTAGCAACAGGTTACAATTGTCCTCTTCACCAAGCCATTTCACAGCTTCAAATATTATATGGGGTCATTATATAGCTATTTAAAAGGCTCTGCTACTTTAACTTAACTATTTCACTTCTTTACATTTGTTTTTTAATTTGGTTTTTAACTTTTGTAGTACAGATGTATGATGCTTTATTGTTACTTACATTGTATAATACATTTCTGGGTCGCTTTACATCTTCAGCTATTGGGCAGTGTAATACGAAAATAAATTACTGTCAACAATATGAAGGATGAGAAATGAACGTACATGCATATTAAAAGGAATGCTGATCAACATCTGTTTCTGTTAAGTTTCCTTAATCAAGTCTATGTATGTATATTTAGTGTGCAACCCTATACCTTCTTAGACAACTGGGAGTTATAAGGCTTCTTTCTCTCGAAAAACACAGAGAATTGTGCCATTTAAGACCTAGTGAGAGAATGGTTTTCATCCACTTTATCTTGATTGTGGCTGGAGGCACATCTCCACTCCCTTGGTGACAAAGGCAAATCTTGACAAACCAAGCACAAGTGTGAAAGCCATTCTTACATACTCCATCTTTCCGAGACATTTCTGCAACTCCTGCACAATGTCCAAGGACCCTGCAGTGCCTATGAACAGTGTTCCTGGGGGTTGTGGCTGTTGTGCACTGACACAGGTGGTGCCCACCCATTTAGCATGCCCTTCGCTAGCCAGATTCCAGGCATGGGAGGCTCAGAGCTGCCCTTTTTCAGTCACACACACCTATGGGCAGTAAGGAAGTATCCCGTCTGTCTGTGTGCACCTCCCAGTGCGGAAACAAGCTGCTTCTGTGAGCTCTTTGCCCCCATCCTCTGCTTCCCCATCATCACCGCCATGTCTGCAGACTCCTGACTGCTCATGAGATGATTTCTGCCATTTTCATATACTCCATGTTTTATTATCATCGCCTTATCAAAATGAACAACAATAAGCACATCAAAACCACAGCAATGCTTTTCTAGCTTTTTTTTTTTTTTTGCGGGGAGAGGGGAGGTCTTCCATCAGAAGGAAAGAAGGAAGGAAGACTAGAAGGAAGGAATTCCATCCTCTCCGAAGATGCCTTCTCACACTCCAGCTTTAGGAGAAGCTATTGCTCCAAGACTACAGGATGCATCAGTTTCCATTCTTGACATCTCCAGTTTTAGGTGGGAAAGACCTTTGAGTTCAGATAATCCTGCAAGGGTGACCAGTGGTCTCTCTTACCTCCAATGCCACGGATGCCGAGTGTGTTGCCCCAGTAGCCTGGTCAGGGGTGACAAGCCCCACACTGCCTAAGCACCTCTGCCTTTCACTTACCTTCAATCTAGTGCACACATTTTATGTATGAAAATCTACCTTTCCTGGCAGTGGGACATTTTTCCCCCTCAGCCTCTATTAGGAGTGTTCTCCTTTCTCCCACACTCACCCCAAGTTCTGTTTTGATTTGTGTTTTCAACATTTTTACTCAGCTTTGAGTGTGTTTAATCTTTAGGCTCAGTAGTCAGGTTAATAAGCATGCTTCCATCACCATCTTTGGGCTGTGGAACAGGTGAATTCCACTTGGGGCGTAATCACTTAAAATAAAAACACCCCTGTAATACAAAGCTATGGTTTTTCTATTTTGAAATACCATGTACAGTTCTGCTTCCCATGCCTGAAAAATCAGACAGCAGAACCAAGGAAGAGTGAACAGGGGCAACCTGTCTGGACCAGTCCCACTTGGAGGAAAGGTTGCAATACGTGGAACTTTGCAGCTTAGAAAAAAGGCGAGTAAGGAGAGCATCCTAGTTTTACTCACAAAGTAGAAAGGGGAATTTTTGAAGATTTGAATGTACAGTCATCCGGTGACACTGAGAAGAAAGACGTCTTCACACAGCATACCGGTAAACGATGCAATGTGATACCGCAGGGCCCCCAACCTGAATGGCTTTAAAAGAGGACACTGGACACATGACAGGGGGCTGTGTGGCAGCTAGTCCATCTGCGGCCTGCTGTGGAGGAGGAGGCCACCGGGTGCCCATGGGCTCCAGGGCAGCCCAGGTACCATTCCTGGCACCCACCAAAGTTTCTTCCACACCCCGCTTCCAAAAATAAACCTTATCAGCAGCTGGAGCAGCTTGCAAGCAGAATGCCACCGCTTGCTGCCTTCAGTCCAGCAGAGGCCTCTGGGCCTCATGTGTGCCTCAGAGGCGCCCTTAGGGAACCGCAATGGCCCCCTAGAAGGAGCAGAGGGAAGGACAGGCAGGTCGGAAGGGCTAAGGGAGTGATGCCTGGAGCGGCAGGAAGGGCAGCAGGGAGCAGGTGTGGGGCACCGTGAGGGTAGGAGCACAAGCACCACATCGGGGCAGGACCCATCGATGGCGGCCCCGCATGGGAGCCCCAGAGGATTCGGCCAGAACTTGTGCGGAGGTAACTCCGAACACAGCCAGGGAGCCTGACAGGAATGGCCCAGTCTCAGCACAGGCCACCTCACCAGTCTCCCTTCCAGGGTCAACAAGCAGCCCAGCTCGGCCTGCCTAGTCATTTTACATGCCGCGTGGCTTGGCTTGCGCTCTCTTTATCCTGAGCGTTGCTAGGCCGCATGTTACCTAGCAGCCTCACCAGGCCATGTTATACGGTTGCTGCTATTACAGCCTTACATTTCATCATAACCTATAAGCTACACCGTATCCCCTACGTATTATATAAGTTAGGCCCTCATATATAAGCATGGCCACGGGCTCTCAGGCCTGAAGGGCTATTTGTGTCATGACGCCGCATCCAGGCGAGCCGGGAGTGGGGCCTGCTCGGGCAGAGTCAAGCCCAGCTCGGTCCGTTCTCATGGGCCAGGCGGCCTCACGCCCCGGGACGGTCGGACAAAGCCGCTCATTTCTCCGGCAGAAGGTGGAAGATTTAAGGAGTCAGGAATCGGGTTCGCTCAGTCAGGCAACGAAAGCTGAGGGTGGCCAGAGCGACCCAAACCCACTGCCGCTCCATGGCCTTGCAAACCTCGCAGATTCCATTTCGGGAAGGTGCAAACAAACAAACACAAAAGTCAACACAAACAACGGGGGAAAGGGGAAGTTCTGAGTGTGTGAAAGTTTCATGTGACCACTGCTGGGTCCCAATTATAGCCCCTCACTTCACGCGGCCACGGCATGTTTCTTCAGCCCTCCCTGCCAGCTCCAGGGACGTGCTCAGTGCCATTTCCTTCCCCCTCTTGGCTAGTCCTTGAGAACATTTGGGGGCAACGCTGTGAAGCCCCGTGAGAAGGGGATGCCTCCTCAAGAGAAGCACAGGCCTGGTTACTTCAATCAACCACAGTCTTGGGTATGGTGAGTAAGAAGCGGTGTGTGGATGTGGGTTTTGTGTGTTGAGGGGGGTGGATGTTTTATTTCTGAACTTTGGACGGCAATTGATCTTCGTATGAGCACTAGTAGTTCTTAGTTAATTTCCAGTCTTGAAGAAACCACAAATAAAAGTTATTTACATTTAGGTTTCTCATATTCAAGCCTTCGAGTAATGCAGGACTATATGGTTGACTTGCTTTCAGCCTCCAATTGTGCATCTTTGCCAAGCTACTCAGTTGCTTCCCCAAATCAGACAGCTTGGAGCTCTTGAATGTCAGCAGCCTGAAAGGTAGCCTGGATCGATCCCATCAGCTTCCCTGTAGCCTACACTCAGCTGAACACTTCAAAGGAGATGAACTGGCTGTCCAGCTATGCAGTCTGGTGGCCATCACGACTTCCAGTGGCCTTGATTGCAGACTTTAACTGTGGACTGGGTGCAGAATCCTCCCTTTTTGTCGTCCTTCTTCTCCCATCAGCCAGCTTCATGGAATGGCTCCACTGCGTTCTACTCCTATGAGAGAGGACAATCCATCAATTGTTGTTTATCAGGTCTCAAAGAAGCTGACTTGGAGCAAGTAGGGCATCTGAAGCCATCACCATTGGTTGCTCAACTGGGAGATTCAACCCGGTTGATCTCCCAGGTGATCAACAGGCTTCAGGGAGAAGGCAGGGAGCCAGGAAATCTCTGAAAGTCTGCTCCACACCCAGTACTAAAATGGGGGGTCTCCTGTTTTCCCCGATCAGCAGCAGGCCAAGAGAAACTGGCAGAGAACCTGGGAAAAGCCTGAAAGCTGCCCAAACCAGATGCTTATCTTGGGGAAATCAGACGAGTGTTAGGCCTAAAAGAAATATTGAGGAGGAAGGGGGTGGCGTGCATGTGAGTGGGCAGCAAGGGATCAATGGAAAAATCCTTATCCATGTGTGATACATAGCTGAGAGGTTCTTCGGCTCTCAAATCAGTATGCAGGGAATAGGGAAGCTATGTAGAAACATGACCAAGCCTAACTGGGATGTTTATAGCTTAGCTGATGGCCACCAGCTTTTGAGAAAGTTGGTGGAGGGCAAGGGAGCTACCTGAAAGCCAGCCTCAAACCTGTTGCTCACCTGGGAGATTCTTGCCACCCAGTTTCGTGTTAGCTTTCCAAGAAGCAGGCAGAGAACACAGGCTTTCCTATCCTTGATATGGCAAGTCTCAGCCTCCTGAATGAGCACCAGACTTCATGGAAGCTGGAGGGAAGCATGTGGGCTCCATAAAAAGCTGCCCCAAGATTGAAGCTTGGTCTGGTTAGGCTTCGAGAAAGCTGACCCAGAGCAAGTTGGGTCCCTGAAGCTCAAAGGGGTTATGGTTCCTAACCTCCTGGGTGAGCAACAAGCAATTAAAGCTGGTGGAGAATCGGGAAGATTTCTGCACGTGAGCCCCAAGCTTTATGCTCAGGTAGGAGAGTTCTGACCTCCCTGGAGAGTATTTGGTGTCAACACAGAAACTGGAGCAGAGCAAGAAGGCTACCTTGAAGCCTCTCCCCCGTTGGCTCCTCAGGCCGGGGACTCCAGGTCACCCTCCTCATCCACAGGATTCAGCCTGGCTGGTGAGGAGCTGGTGGAATACCCAGAAACCTGGCCCAACCCTTATTTCTGCCCTCTCAGTCCACCAACAGGCTTCAGGGAAACTGAACAGGGGCACGAAGATGTCCTTGCTAGGCCAGCCTGAAGCTGAGCTGGGAACTTGCTTGCCTCCCAGCACAGGTTTCAGAGCCTTTGATGTCAGGCTGGGGGCTAGGTCTAGGGACCACTAGAAGGGACCACCATGTTGTCTTCGGGCACCAGGGGAGAGGACTTTGACAAGAGCCATAGAGCATCTCTAGCAAGTTAGTGCAGAGAGTTCCCATAGGAGAAGTGTCCGAGTTCTGTAAGCAGTGGCATTTGGGGAGAGAGCTTTCCGGTACTCTCTCTGTGAGAAGGGAAATGGAGAAGGGAGTGTGGCTAGACATGCAGGCCAAAGTATCTGGCCAAAATATCTGGAGGGCCACAAGTTGCCCGCTGCTATCCTAGAGGATGAGATGGACCAGCAAGGGCAAGATGGGAGTTAATGGCAGCCAGAGCTCCTGGGATCTATTTGGAGTTGCCAGCTAACCAAGAAAAAACTTCAGCCTGGCTCTGCTCCTAGCCCTTTAATAGCAGTTCCATCTGCAGAAGCCATGTGGAAATCAGCACTGAGCTGCAAGTATCTCTGGATAAAACTACTGTTCCGACACAAGAGAAGGTGTTGGCATTACTCCTTCTGTGCTCTGTTTTGAAATGAGAGTTCTATAGCAAGTTACGCAAGTAAGCCACCTTTTCACAGGCATAATGTTTTATCAGTCCAGGTCTGAAAGCTGGTTTTGTAGACAGGAGAGCCGGAGTTCAAGTTCAGCAGCTGAGGGGGTATGCAGTGGGCTGGTTGCCCTTTTCTGTCAAGGTCTTTGTGCCACTAACAGTTGGAGTAGGCAGAAGGTAACCCTCTGGATGTTTTGGACTTCAACTTCTAGCATTCCTGACCATGAGCCACATTAGCAGGGGTTTCTGAGAGCTGAAATCCTAAAATCTGCAAATTCACCATTTGCACACAGTGTGTCTAGTCAGCCACCTGTCAACCACTGAAGCTTTCTCACCTCTGCATTTCCATTCAGTGGAAATCTAAGCCACCTACATATTTCACCTGTTAGAGCAATATTAAAGGTGAAGGAGTTTGACAGGGGAAGTCGTTTACTCCTAGCCACCCCCCAAATAACACTATTTAACTTTGGGGAGAGGTGAAGAGCTGGAGGAATATAATATTGCCACCTGTTTTTCCTGTAGCAAAAGCCTGATATGCAGGGAAATACAGTAGGGAAGCCATACGTGGGGTGGAAATAAAATAAGGGGACACAGGTCCCCTCCATTGTGTGCATACATTAGGTTTTAAGGGTGAAAGGAACCTCTGGTGCCAGCCTCTGGAAATAATAAAAGATGACTTGCATGGGTGGGAAATCAGCACCAATTCTTAGGATCGCTGTGGGAGACAGTTGAGAATTTCTGCAGATTGACATGTAGCAGAAAAAGAGTTTAATGTAAGCCAAGACTGTCCTTATAAGCGCTTTAAAATGTCAAGGGCTAAGTCTTAGAATGCCTGGAATGGGGTGCATCTCAGTAAAGGATGGGGTGCATCCAGTGGGTTGCCGAGTGATCAGACTTACTTTTCTGCCTTTGAGAGCATCTTGCTCTGTAGAAAAAGAGAAGCTTTTCTTACCACTGAAACAGAACTTTATTACTCCCTAACACCTGCAAACTGGGCGGCTGTTACAGAGGCAGTTCATTACTCTTCCCACACTTGCCTCTGAGCTGAGCGAGAAGGGCTCTATTTTCAAGCACGTGTGAATTTCTGCTTGTCAAATTCAGCTGAGCCTTGCAGTGGGTCTGGTTCAGGAAGGAGGCAGCACATAGATCAGAGAACAGAACTACTGTGGATTAAAGAAGATGGGGGATGGAGATTATGGGATGGGAGGTCAGAGGCAGAAAGCTAAGGCTAGGATTGCAACCTTTTTTTTTTTTTTGCAAAAGATGCATGAATCTAGCCCTGTGCATTAGCAGTAGCTTCAGTTTTCTGCTCTTAGCTGTGCTCTTTCACAGCTGATAAACAGTATTATCTTCTGACTATCAACCACCAGACTGCTAAAGACACAGGAGCAGGCTGGCCATTTGGTGGTCAGTTTTTTTATGACCAGCTTCTTTCTCGCTCTGGTGGCTGGAGTTCAAGGGATGCTTGGATGCCTCACGAAACAGTAGCAAGAGCATCTCAGAATGCACAGGGAAAGCCAGGATTGAGGGCTCAGGCAGGTATTTGTTTGCACTGTGCCCTTAGCTTACCATGCAGTATTTCAGGCACAGGGCAATACTGAAATGAAGCCATAGGCAGCCTGAGAACAAGCGAGCAGGACTGTGGTTTGGAGGAAGAGACCTAGCACTTGTGCAGCTAATCTTTTAATGGGCCCCGCTTCTGTGCCTTTTCAAGCAGCCTCTCCAGAAAAGGGCTGGGAATAGCTTCTCTGACTTGGTTGCTGTGTGCCAGGCTCTTCGAAAAAGACCATGAAGCAGGGCCAGGGGGAAAAAGCTGGCAATATTATCCAGCCATGATGGCTCATTGACTGTGAGGTATCCAGGGGTCCTAAGGGACTCCCATTGTTGTGAGTCATGTGTGAATGCTGACCTGGAAGAAGCAAGTGAGACTCTCAGGCTTACCACTGAAACAGAACGCTCAGGCTAAGAGCAAAAGGGTTGCTGTCGTTTTAACACTGCATTTGGAGGAAATGTAGACCAGAAGTGGGGTGGTGATCTGGAGATTTCTCTGTACCCTCATTAAATGCATTGACAAAAGACTTTGTGAAACTCCCCAACAGACCTAATATGCATGTTAGATGCAATAGATCATAGAGTATTTATTTATTTTATTTATTATACAAATTTCTATGCCGCCCCTTGCCAACTAGCCTCGGGGCGGCTTACAGCATTAAGTAGCATTGGAAGGCCATCGAGTCCAACCCTCCACTGTTGCAGGACACCAAGTTACACCACCCCACTCAGATGGCTGTCCAGTTTCTGTTTGAATGACTCTAGTGTGGGGGAGCCCACAACCTCTCCAGGCAGCTGCTTCCACTGTTGAATCGCTCTGACAGTGAGGAAGCTTTTCCTGATGTCCAGCCTGAATCTGGGCTGTCATAACTTGAATTGATTATTCCGTGTCCTACGCTCTGGCAGTAGCAAGAAGAGATCTTGACCTTCCTCTTTGTGACAGCCTTTGAGGGACTTATAGAGGGATATGCCCCTGGAGTTAAGCGCAAGCACACCAGAATACAAACTCCTTCCCTGTGTAGCTGTATTGTCTTCCATACCAGAATTTGTGAGCGCATTGGCCAGCCTCTCTCATAAAAACCAGGACACTCTGGATTTAACTGAGCTATGGTTGCCAGTGACTGCTTGGTTTTACCCTGCTTGGGCTCTCCTGCCTTATAAACTGAATAACATACAGAAAGGGAAGCTTCTTCCATTACAGCACCAGCGTTTTTCTCAGTGGCCTCTTCCTCCTAAGATTGGCTGAACTTGAAGTCCTCCACTTACACACTAGAAGGCATGTGTCTGTCCAGAGTAGTCCATTTCCAGAGCAGGCTGCACCCAGAAACCTCTAGTTGATGGTCATTTTAATGCCGTGCATCAAAATAGAATTTAAAATAGAGCAAGTTGCAATTGGCTGTACAAATCCATTAGGTGTTATTATCCCCACTAAAGTTTGTTACCTGTTGGGAGTGAGGGAGTTGTTTTTCTCATTATTCTTGGAATATGCCTGATTGCTTGATTTTTACATTTCATAAGATTTTATTAAAATTTTAAACTGCAAATTTAAAAAAAAAAATCAATCATCAAGTACATCGGACAAGCTGGGTCAGCCCCCTATAACATATCTTTTAGCATTCTATGATCATAATCAAATCAATTTATAAAAGTTTAAAGACATCTTTAGGTCTATGCCAAGTCCCGTTTCTCTAGCCAGTCGTAAAAAAAGTTCCAGGTTTGGTAATAGTCCGTGTCATCCTTTTCCTTCAATGACAGAGTCAGTCTATCCATTTCTGCACAATCCAGAATCTTTTTCAAAGTCAGCTCCTCAGTGGGTAGTTCCTCACTCTTCCAGTATTGAGCAAGCACGATCCTCGCTGCTGTGATTAAGTGTGGTATCAAATACATTTCTTGTTTACTAACGTTTTCCGGTACAATGTCTAACAAAAAAACTTCAGGTTTAAAGGCTAAAGATTTTTTTAGCATTTCCTCAAACCATTTATGTATTTTAATCCAATACTTTTTCACATAATCACAGGTCCACCACATATGGTAAAATGTACCCACACCGTGTTTACACTTCCAGCATCTGTTGGACATATTTGGAAACATCTTAGCTAATTGATTTGGCGACAAATACCATCTATAAAACATTTTATACAGATTTTCTTTATACGAGGTTGCTAAAGTTACCTTAATATTTCTCTCCCACAGCTTTTGCCATTTTTCAAATTCAATATTATATCCAAAGTTTTGTACCCAAGTTATGATAGTGTCCTTGACCTGTTCTCCTTCCATTTTTCTGTTAAGCAAAAACTCATAAATTCTTTTGATCATTTTCTCATCTGCTTTTAACATCACTTGATCAAAGTCTGTTAAATCTTTATAGAACCCCCATATTTTGCAGTCTTTGGCATATCTTGATTGCATCTGCACCTTATACCACCACGATATATTAAGTCCCTGTTCTTGTATTTCTTGCTCCAATTTTAAGCCTCCATCCTTATCCAAAATATCATCATATCTTATAATCCCTTCAAAATTTAATACATTTGGATAGACAAAGGCTTCCATAGGTGAAAGCCATCTTGGTAACTTATTATACAGTTTTAGCTTTAACTTTTCCCATACTGACATTAGTGATCTTCTAATAAAATGACTTAGAAAACTGATTGCTTGATTTTTGACTAGTGTTCTTTCAAATCTACAGGCAAGTGAGTGGTAAACAGGATGCAGGATACCTGCTAGCTACAGATGGTGCTGAAATAAGAGGAAGTGAGAACTAGTAGAGCTAAAAAGGGGCACACAGCTTTGCATTGTGGTCAGTACTAAAAACAAGTAGTTCCTGGGAAAAATAGACCTTGATGGACAATTAATTTAGGTATCTCAGGAAATGTGCTTTCAAATCAAGCACTTTGACTTCATTCTGAAGATGTATAGTTTATAATTTATTTTAAAACTTTTTTGGCTCACCGTTTATCAAAACTCAATTATGGCTAACCACACTAAAAAGAATTAAAATTGCAAAACGTTTGAAAGGTTTTTCAAAGTTTAAGTTTGTGCTTTGTGAACCACCCAGAGATCTTTGCCTGTTGAGTGGTAGAGAAAATAAATGAATGAATGAATAAATAAATAAGCAGAAATTGGAACACTCAAAATCCACCCAATAAAACAATGCACAAATTTCTCAGTTAAAGTTTTTTGCCACAATTATATCCCCATGCCTGTTAAAGTATCCACCATCACATCAAGCTAATTAAAGAAGGTAGAGATAACTGTAAGTTCATTGTCATGCTTTTGTGTGCCAGCTTTGGCTAATTACAGTTGACAAGCTATTGACCCATGCAAGTTTTCTTTTCCAGAATAAAGCCCATGTTCCCCGGTCTTTTCCCTAACCGATAAGCACTTTCCCTGCTCACTCAGGCCATACAACACACCCATTTGCCATTGCCTACACTGCAGTGGTCGAAATTCCTACTACTGCCCTAAACCCCCTCCTACCTCCTCTTGCCTCCATCTCCTAGACAGAAGCTGGCCTCACTCCAAGCCCATTCATTAGGGGGAAAGGAAGCTAGACCTGAATGCGACCATTACCCTATGTACAATGGTTCGGCATTGACCAATAGGTCAACAGCAGGAGGTAGGTCAAACAACAGGAGATTCTTTGGACTGAATGCCATGGCACTCACATGTGTGTGTACTCAGATTCGCATCCCCCTGAGCTGAGCAAGGGTTGCTCACGATGAAGTGTGTACAGGATCACAACCTTAGAGTTCCACTGCAATTTCAATGAAGTAGGGGAGAGGGGGAGCAAAGAATCCCACTTGTGGGAATACACCATTTTTTTAAAACTCCTCATTATGCACATAGTAGGCATGTAATGAAGGGAGCCGGCTGGAGACAGAGGTCAGACTAGATGGCCCGGGCGACCCCTTCTGAATTGCACAGTTTCTATGTTTCTGTGTGTCTGTTAGTCATTAAACTAATTCAGAGTGTCTGGGTCTATCAATGGGTGTTAACCACGGCTGGCTGTATTCTATCCAAAGATCAGAACAGCTCCATTGTTAGCTGTCAAATAAGCTTAGGTTGAGCCCATCATGGCTGTGAAAGCAAACTGGAAGCGGCTGGGCAAAGTCTGGGGACATTTCAGAAGATGGGGAATTGGGGTGCTCAATGGGCTTTATTTCAAGAAGCCTCATGCCCCTGAAACAAGCATCAATAGGATATATATGGCAGTAAACTTACATTCAGGTCTACTTGGATGCTTTGGGACAGGTCCAAACCACGGATGAGCTGGGCAAATAAGTCAGTAATGCGTCTCTTATATCACTGGTTTGGCCTTTGGAAAATACATGCATATGAAACAATGACCTGCGGAGCATATTGTTATGGTGTGTCTTTCTCTCTTCCCTCACAGCGACCATCACAGCCCCCGCTGTTTTCCCGCTGTCCCTGTGCAACCAGGAGCTTTCCGATTCCTCCCAAGTCACCATGGGTTGTCTGGTCACTGGCTACTTCCCTGAGCCAGTTACAGTCCAGTGGAATTCAGGCGCCATCTCCACCGGCATCCAGACTTTCCCTGCTCTCTTGGACTCTTCTCACAGCCAGTATACGCTCAGCAGCCAGCTCACTGTCTCAGCCAGCAGCTGGAAATCCGAGACGTTCCAATGCACGGTGGAACATGTACCTTCCTCCTCCAAACTCAATCGTGAAATAAGATGTAAGTTCTACCAGGTCTTTCTGGTGTGCCTTCATCCTCCTTAAACAGATCGCAGCTTTTTGGGGTGAAGAGGGAAAAAACCAAAAGTTAGATATCTGGATGGAAAATAACTGCAATAGTATTACTATATTTCTGGTACTACTGCCTGGTTTCTGTAGCCCCACTAGCACATCAAGCATGAAGATAACACAAAAACTGGTCTCTTCTCCTAATGAGGCTTGTAATGTGTATGGGATGGAGCTAAGAGAAAGGGGAACAGGTTTGGAATTGTGCGGGCAATATTGACTCTCCGATGAGGGAAGCCACTCACGTGATGCCTTTTGAGATCCAAAGAATGGGGGTCACAGGATCCAACTCTGCCTTTGGGAATGTAGCCAACTTAAATCTATCTTCAGGGAACTGATGGAGGTTTCTTACCAGCATTGTATTCTCTACACACAGCAGTTTCCTTGAATTAGACAGTCATTTTGGAACAAAGGCATTGACATGCACAATCTCCTTTTAATTAATTCTTAATTGTTGTTACAGTCTCTGGGGTGATAATGAGCAGAGACCTGAGTCCCCCTTGGACCTAATGTTTGTTTGTTTGTTTGTTTGTTTTTAGCAGACTTTTATGCCGCCCCATTGCCGAAACCTCGGGGCGGCTCACATACATAAATGAATAATACAATATAAATAAATATAAATATAATTTGAGTCGCCCTGGCCCGAAATTAATATGAGGAACAATCCCCCACTTGCTGCTGGGTCAGGCCAAGTTCATTTGGACAGTTTTAGAAAAGAAGTAGATTTTGTGTCGAGATTGTGAAGTGAAAGAAGAGTAACCCTGATCGATACATAGCAAGGCAGTGTGGCCTAGTGGTTAGAACATTGGACTGGGACTGCAGAGCTCCTTTCTCTAGTCTATCCTCATAAGGTGAGTTTGGGCCAAGTCACAGACTCTCAGCCTAGCCTACCTTATAGGGCTGTTGCTGTGGGGATACAGAGGAGAACTTTGCAAGCCGTCTTGGGTTCCCTGCAAGAGGAAGAAAGGCAGTGTAGAAATGTAATGCAATGAAATGTGAATATGTAATATAATAATATTATTTTCATTTATATCATTTCTATACTGCTCATAGCCAAAGATCTCTGAGCAGTTTACAACAACGTATAAAATGATTTAAAAATAAAAACATTAACAAACATTAACAATTAATTTAAAATAGCATAAAATATCATTAAAAGACAATAAAAACAGTAAAACGATGTAGCCAAGAGTAAAAGAAAGTCACCTGACTAATCACGTCAGGCCCTGAACGACCAGGGAAGTCTTTAAAGACCTCTGCAAAAAGGGCTGTCTTGACCTGTCATCCAAAAAATTGTGAGTTTGGCTCCAGGTGGGCTGCAGCAAGGAGATTGTTCCAAAGGTGGGGGGCAGAGGCCATCATACAGGGTGACCAAGGCTGCTTCTGTGCCAAACCAGGCCTGAACCCCAGTGAAATGGATCTCGCTAATCAGTGTCATCCAAGAGCATCCGGCGTTGATTGACAACCACCTCTCTGGAACCTTGTCCAGGAAAGCCTTATTTGCTACCAGCCTGTAATTGCTCGCATTTGCTGGTCTGGAGAAATGGCCTCCGCACCTCCTCTTGCGAAGAGGCAGTGGGGACCTCCCTGGCCCGGCCCATGATGGCTTCCTTGCTGGCTTCCACAAGCCAAGAGGGGCAAGGATCCAGCCCAGAGGTGGCCGCACAAACCTGGGCAAACACCTTGCGACATCCTTGAGCTCTCCCAACTGAGACTCATCCCAGATGTGCTCTGGATAGCTCCACTGGTTTGCCCACGGTAACTCTGGAGTCCAAGGCCCGGCACATGCAACAGATGTTTTTTCCCTGCAAGTGCCCTGTGGGTAGAATCCAACAGACCAGAGATGGTTCCCAGGTGTTCCTGGGGCCAGAACGGAAGAAGACCCATATAAACTTGAAAAGCTTCATTGGGCAACAAAGGGAGGGTTGAGGATGGTTATGTGCAATAGCAACATAAAACAGAGAGGAAGAGTAGCAAAATGCGTGTGAAAAGGTAGTGGGGGGGGGTTAACCAGTAGGATTCAGGAGGCGACCACCTTTCCATCTGCCAGCTTGGTGCAGAGCCCCTCCTGTATCCCCCCCCCCCGCCCGCCAGACACATCCCATTATATTTACCTTTGTCCACAAGGGCAGTGCTGTATGGCAGGAAAGGTCATTGCAAGCCAGGTGGGGAGGTTCAGCTGATATCATCAAAAGATGGGCTTGTGTAACCCGCCTCCATACATTATATCCCTTCAGCCTGCACTGGAGAGACCCCAAAGATCCCAAGGGCCCCAAAGATTCAACTGTTCCACTCCCCCTGCAACCTTGGATCCAGTGACACCACCATTGAGCTGGTTTGTGTTGTCAAGGACTTCTTCCCCGAAGACGTGACAGTTGATTGGCTGGTGGGTGAGCAACCTGTGAAATCGCTCACTGAGCCCCCCAGGCAAGATGCCAACAACTACACCTTCAGTGCAACCAGCAGAATCACAGTGAGACAAGAAGACTGGCGAAGCGGGAGCACCTACACCTGCCGGGTGGTACATACCGCGACAGGGAAAACTCTGCAAACGACAGCCCAGAAGTGTGAAGGTAAAGCTGTGGATTTGCTTTCTGTGGGGAGGCATGGCCTGGAAATAGAAGGCCACGGGGGAGGGCTGCTTCCAGATTCCAGGGGGTCCCCCCAGCTGCTTCTGGGTTCATGCTGTCTTCCCCATCATCTAGAAAGGCCTCAGTTGTGGGTCTTTGGCTTCCAGAGTGCTTTCCTTTGCATGCCTGCACACACACATACACACACACACACAGACACAGAGTTGCTGTCCCCTTCATTTCTCCAGAACTTGAGAATGACCCAGCCAAAGGCAGGAGGAGAACACCCTGGATATCCTTTGAAAAAGGACCTTATTCCTCACATGCTGGGGCTGATCATGGTCACTCTAGTGAGACAAACGCTCTTGCTGCAGGGAAGGCACCCAAGAGGGCAACTCTGGGATTGCACAGCTGCATGAATCCTGGACTGAGAGACTCCTGATGTCACAGGAAGGAGAGGGATGTGTAAGAAATCCGAAGCAGTCCATTTGGGGCTCCTGAGCCAGCCAAGCACATTAGGAAAAAAGTTATAAAGAGAATGAAGAAAGGGTGGAAGAATTAATGGTCCTGACATAGGGTTTCTACATCCTTAGAGTCCTCCACGGGTATTCAAGTCTCCGTCCTTCGCCCAACCCTCTGGGACCTTTATATGGAGACGACACCAACACTCACTTGCGTGGTAAGCAACCTGGCGAGCACGAATAGACTGGAAGTGACCTGGTCAAAGGAGAATTCGGGAGGCCTGAAAGCCGAGGCAACAACTGTGAAAACGGAGCCCAATGGCACTAAGACAGCATCTACTTCTGTGAGGATCAGTAAGGATAACTGGTTAGCAAGGGAGACTTTCACCTGCACCGTGAATCTTCCAGACTTGACTCAAGCCCGGAATGTCCAGATTAACAGGAAGCAAGGTAAGCGGGAAGCCATGTTGCTCCACACCCAGTAACTGGTGGCGCTTATTTCCCAGTGGCCTCCTGGGCAGGGAAGAGGGCACTGAACACGCATACAGAGAGAACACAGGTTCGATCATACGCAACTCACTACGAGCAACAAGGACTTCGATCTGCTTCAGTATGTTTTCGACATGTTGCAGCTAGTCCGATGTAGCACGACTGCCTACAGCTTGTAGTGCTTTAGAAATCCGCCACTCTCGTTTATCCCAGAGGCCTGGAAAAGGAGCATATAGGCTTTTAATGTGATATTTTCCATGCTCCTGAAAGTGATTATCTCAGGCAGCTGGGGAAAACAGGCTGTATGAATGCCCTCTACATCTATGGTACTGCTTTTACATACTCGTCGACCTCTGTGAAGCCCTACCTGTCAGGAGGTCTGGTCCATTTAATCATTTGTTTGAATACTAGCCACGCTGAGATGTCACTTTTCCAGTCCCCCAAACCGGTCCCAGAAACTCAGGAAAGGCCAATGTATGTGTGTTCTCTTCTATTTCCTCCTGCCCTCCTAGTTGCATTGCAGGAGAGATTCCTCAAACTGTGTTTCCCATGACAATCACACTGGGGAACATGGCTGAACGGGTGTTGCTGCACTCAGGCCCCTTTGGTTCCTCAGCCATAGTCAAGAAGACTGGAAAGACAAGTCTACCTGCAGTTCATAACTCTAACTTGATTTGCTTTAATAAAAACCCAGTAAAATCATCGAGGCTACTAGACGTAGACAAAGTGAGGAGCAGCCCGCCTCGCCTGCTGGGGAGGATCAACCTGCCAGGATTACATTTCTCCATGAAAAGGCTTTCTGCAGACCCCCTCCCCCACCGCAAGTCTTCCCCAGGGCCTCTGCTGCCCACATTGTTCCCACTGCCTTGACCTCAGTCGAATAACTGGCTCATTTCTGTTTCTACCATGCTTTGCTTCCTGGGCAGAACAAGGTCGCCCCACTGCCCCACAGGTGTACCTCTTCCATCCCCACCAAGAGGAGCTCAGCTCTGCAAACCAACATGTTTCCATCACTGCCCTCGTCGAAGGATTCGACCCCAACGATATCTCCTTGAAGTGGCTCAACACCGACAATGACCCAATGGAAGGCAGTTATATCAATAGCCCAATCATCAGTGAGGGGAGCACCTTTTTCCTCTACAGTAAACTGAAAGTCAAGAAGGCAGATTGGAACAAAGGTGACACCTACACCCTGACGATTGTCCACGAAGGCTTTCCTGACAAGTTTATCCAAAAAAGAATTGCAAAGTCACAGGGTAAAAAATGAAGACCCTCCTCATCTAGAGTTGCACCCCTTTCCTCCTCCCCCCGAATTTCCTTTGCTGCTGTTGGATCCAACCCTCTGTGACTGTGCATGCATGTGTTGCCAATGGCCCAATAAAGGAGAATTGCCCAAGCAGGCCCATGATTGCTGTCTCTTCCCGGAGCTTCGTGGCAGTGGGTGGGTTCCCACAACACAACAGGCAACGGTGGCTTGTTTAAACTCTTGGGTTTGTCCTGTCGTCTGAACCCATCTTGGTACTTCCACATGGTATGTTTGATTTTGAGCAACTACAAGCAGAAGCTGCTGGTGCCCCCAGGGCCCGGCTGGGAGCTGCAGGATGCATTGCACCGCGCTGCCCTTTCGCAGCCAACCGGCCTCTTGTCCTCGCTGCTGTTGGTGGTACAGGGGCCACTTCAGAGCCACGGTGAGCTGGAGGGTCACGGACCGTGGTGGCCCGTGAGGAGCCACGCAGTGCCTCCTGGGATGCTGCCTGGGGGACGACAATGGGGGAAGACAATGGCAGACTGGAGGAGTCTCCACACGGGGCCCGCTTGTCTGGCGGGATGGAAACTGCGAGGTGTTGCTTGTTGTGAAGTGTGAACCCAACCACTGTCAGATGAGTTGATGGGTTCCAAAATGGAAGGGGATTGATCTCTTAGAGGCACAATGCTGGCATTTCAGGCAAGTGGCATTTCCTGTCGTCGCAGCTGTATCCCGTTTTTCTCACCAAGCTGCTCAGACACCAGGTCATCCCAAGCCAGCCCTGCAGCTACAGCGCCGGGTGACCCGGAGTGGGAGAGGGATGTGTCCCGTAAGCTTCCTGGCGAAGGGGCAATTTGACCCCAGACGACATGCAGCCTTCCCTGGCCCAGCTGCTTCATTTGGCCCGTGAGTCCACATTGCCGGCTCTGTGTGCTTGCTCCAAAGCACGAGTGCCATTTCAGTGTCGGTGTGGAATTCAAGAGTTCAACAGCTGCCATGGCTTTAGTCCGAGACGCCTGCAAACAGGGTCTCTCGCATCAAGAGCAGCGGTGCAGGATAGGAAAAGAGGGTTCATGAGTTGGGCTGAGGAAACCCCCCTGAAGTGTAGCCCCCAGTTTGAGGAGGTGAGGCAACCCAGCAGCACCGACGAGGCTGAAGCACTTCAAGCGGTCACACAGGAAGAATGCGTGGAGAGGCATTGCAGCTTGAAGGCCGCGTATGCATGCACACAACCCCCCCCCCACACACACACACACACACTGATGCATAAACAGGTTGAAGAATCCCTAACATAATGGTGATTAATTATGATTTAAACTTCCCTCTCGTATTCTCCAGAAGATAAGCCCTGTTCAGTCATTTTAATTTTCTGGATTCCAATATATAGATACGCCAACATGGAAGACCCACACAGAAAATTAATTTCACCAAAACAGTAGAAAACGCATTATCTGTGGTTGTTTCTTCTCCCTGCCCCAAGTGAATATAAAATAACAGAAACACAGAACTAACTTTAAAGGTAGCAAAAAAGGGGGGAAATCATTTGCCCGGGGAGCGGGGGGATTCATGCTCATGTTTGTGAAGGCTGAGGGAAAGATGAAAAACTAGGTGGAAAGAAAATATAACACTTCTCCCACAGGGTTCTTATGGCAAAAGCGATGGTATATTTCTTCCATTACGTTTATTTCTTGATACCTTCCCCACCCACAGCCTTCTTTTTTAAGCTTCGCCCTTACAAGCAGCAACTGAGTGTAATGATCAACAGTGCCATGATGTAACATGGTTCAAGAGACCCGGCTAGGAGGAAAATAGGGTGATGCAGTGACATTTTCACTAAGCCCCTGCCCCCACCCAAAAAAAATTACGAAAGATTTTTGCAACCTCTGCAGAAAGGGATTTGCCATGATGGCCACTCCAAAATTTTGCTTGAGTGTGGGCCAGGAGAGTTAAATGTCCGTTCTAGCTAATGCTGTGCAGTCTGACTCTAGCTTCATTGCACTCTTCTCTGCTTGTAGATGGGGTTCAACATCGCTCATGGTGGAAGGTCTTGTCCTTAAGCAGTAACCTGGAATTTCCTTGCCACTCTTAATCCCACTTGCTTCTGGGCATGCAATAGGGCAGAAGTTTTCTCCTCATGCTCTGCTTGGCCACTGTTGGAATCCAGATACTGGAGTCAATGTTTCACTGCAGCTGGACTCCTCTTAGGTTAATGCACCATACTGGCCAGGCCAAGGACTGAGCCAGAAACTTCTTAAATGTGACATATCACACAGAGTACCTGGGAGGTAGAACGAAAGAAAAGCAAGCCAATTCGCAAACCACTCCTTGCGCTCTGCCTCCTCAAAAGACAGGACTAGCTCTAGTGGCTCTAATGTACAGAAGGACAGCTTCTTAGCGGATTTAACCAACTAAGCAGCAAGGGGCCTGCCATTGTATTCCTCTCATCTATTGAACAATTTAAGCCTTCTGAAACTTCTTTTAAAAAGGATTATTTATCACTGATTTCACTCAAAGGACACGAGAACTGCCTTTTAGGGACAGATAGCGAGAAGCTCCTTTCACGTCACAGCATGACTCAGTTCATGGCAGTCGTAGAGACTTACAGGCGGGTCCAATTCCTAGGAATCTAAATTCCAGGCTAAAGGGACACCGAGCGACCAACACTTTCTCTTAAGGAGTTTGAGAACCCTGACCCTGATATTGTCGGGGCCAAATGAGAACTAACTGGTGGAGCAATGAAATACACATTGACACCAACCCTCAGGCATCCTCCCCACACTCATTCACAAGACACGCACACATTCTAGGCACAAGATGCAGGACTTTGGAGCCCAAGACTGTTGGTGGTTCTTGTCTTTGAAAAAGTAAAATGGAGTATTATAGAAAGCGATTTGGGGTTGATTGGGTTAAAAAAAACGTGGAGAAAGAGGATGCAAAGGCACAAAAAATCTAAAATACTTATTTTAAATTTTATATGTATATAATATATGCAGACTTACAGAGAACGGCATGCGTTAATTCACCCAAACATTCACAAATGGTGCCGTTTTCATACGGAAAGGATGCGGCCAGCTGTTACATGGGGACTTTCCTTAGAAGCTACAAGAGGCAGAAAGATACTTCTTCATGAAGCAGCCTGTGTGGCTTACTAATTGGAGCTTTCCTCCTGCAAAAGGCTCGTTAAACCTGAATTACACCTAAGAGTATGAGGATCATTTCAGAGTTGTTCTGTCTGGTTCCCACCTGTTCCTTGTTGACACCTTGTCAAGTCTAGGATGGATTTTGCCATGTGTGAAACCAATAAAAGAATGGCTTTCAGCACCTGTGCAGACAGTTGTTCATCCAATCCTCCATAACCCTGGAAAACGGTGTAGCAAGTGACAGCTTGGAGACAAGTTGGCGTCTTTCTTCAGCCCAGCAGGAGAACTGGGAGAACCAATGCTAAGCGTAGTTGTACTAGGAACCTAAAGAGTTCTCTCGGCTTGGCAGAGTTAATTTGTGGGCCTAGGCCTAAAAGTGACGTGGGATAAGCATATAATGAGTCAAATGGCCATAATAAAAATTAGATGATTGCATTTAATAGTCCCCCCCAATAAACTTGCAGGAGTACAAGTTCACACACACTGCTTCTAGGCTATGGACAGAATCCAGGAGGCAGCAAGTGTACAGGTGTTAAAATACCAGAACCTTGAATGACATGAAAGTTAAACAGCAATCACAACCAAATGGGGCAGATAGGATCCCTTGGCCAGGGAGATTTCCCAAGAAAATTCATGATTCTTCAAAGAATAAATGCCTTTTATGATGGTTTGCCATCATAAACCATCACACCACAATTCAAGAGTTCAGGGACAGATGGATGCACTTGGGACTCGGTAGCCAGAGAGAGTCTTGGGATATTTTCTACCGGAAGTGACATCTCTTTCTTTCCCACAGCACCAGTGATATCCTCAGACGTTACCACAACTGATGAGCAAGAAGAGGAACTGGAAAGCCTATGGACTACCATCTTGATCTTCTTCATTCTTTTCCTTCTCAGCTTATGCTATAGTGCTATTGTGACAGTAGTGAAGGTGAGAGAAAAGGAAAGGAACGTGGATGCTGTTATTTCTGTGGGGCCGTGAGAGGCAAGAAAGGAAGGAGAAAGGGAACACCAGAATAAATGTTGAAATGTGGTAGAGCCTTTTTTAAGTTCCCAGCATGCTCTCTTGCCACTATGAGGCTCCAAACGTGTGACATTCTCCTGTACTTCAACTCGGGTGTTCTCTTTGGTCTTCAGGGAATCCTGTTTCTCCCCTGTGATAAAAAGAACTTCACTATTACCTGTTAATCAGTCCAGGTCATTTGTTAACTCTGGTTGGCATTGATAAACTAGCTGAGAAAGATCCGAGGCCAGAAGGTGAGAACAAACTTGATTTTGCTTAAGGAAATCCTAAATGGCATGGATTGCTAAGGCAAAAGTGGAAAAACACCTAGAAATGGCCGCAGGATAAAAATAGGAGACACAGGATAACACGCCAAGGGGCTGCTTGAGGGCCGTCTTAACAGCATGATGGGCCCCGGGCAAAGCAGGGTACTGGGGCCCCTACGACAACCACTGTTCATTTTGGAAGTTTTCCCATTTTCCAAGGGTTACCATACACAGATTAGTATGGGGCCCACGAAGTGCCCATCAGGCCCGTGCGTTCAGACGGCCCTGGGCTGCTTTTCCTGCACAACCTCGTTAGCGTTAGCGATTTCCCATGAGCATTCCCTGAAAGGAAAGTTCTTTGTTTCAAAATGGAAGCAATGATAGAATTGGCACTGGGACCTCTTTTGTTTCTGATTCACAACACTGCTAGTTTTGTCCCCCACCCCCCAACATGTGCTTAAGCTCCAAACATCCACAGGAGAACTATTTTTTTATTGATTATATTTCTATCCCTTCTTTCTCCCCTTGTGAAATGCAGTCTCCCCTCCAGTCTCAGGCCAAGCTCAGGACAGCCTAGCTTCAACAGGGTGGAAGCCGGGCTTTTCAAAGGTCATGTCTGTATCTATGTAGTGCAAACATATGTTACAAACACAAGTTCGTGTGCCAGTGCAGGAGATGTGGGAGGTCACACTGCCATTTCAGTTCCTTTTTTAAAAGTTCCGGTAAATGCACACACAGCTGCAACGAGTACGGGGCCACTGGTTTCAGAATCAAAACAGGGTGTGTGTTTTTTCACAGCTTCACAGAATCAAGCTTCTTCCAAAGTGTGGGGCATCCACAGATTTCTGCTCGCAGATCTTTCCCAGTGCCGCATCTGTGGGCAAAGATGTTCCCAAATAAACCCTGCCCCTTTGAAGCCACTTCTACTGGCACAAATTTCAGTGTGTCACAGTTAGTCCACACCCCTAAATCAAGACCCCTTGGAAACGGCAGTCCACACAGAGAGAGAGAGAGGGAGAGAGATACAGGGAAAGAAATATTAAGAATACTTGGATGTATTAGTCTGTACATCAAGGCCCATGCAAGTGAGGCTGATGCTGCAGTAAAGGGAGTAGAACTGTAGAATATACTGCTCAAGCCACATCTTTTCTCCCAACCGACAGGAGAACCACAAAGTCTGTCCCAGGATTACAAGTCCCAAAGCATCTCATCAGACAAAGAGAATGTTCTGCACATCTGCTAAAGGCACCTAGCAGATCAATTCCCTCCCATTTTTGATTGGCAAAATAAACAGGGTTGGTTTATTAAATCAAAGTAAGTTAAAACAGTGATCTGAACATGAAGAAAAAGGGTAGATTGAAATCACCAATTTAAATCAAATTTTGCACTGAATTTTTTTCATGTATGTCCTGACCATGGTGAAAATCTGGCCTCTGCACCATTTTAAATTACAACTGAAGGCATAATGCTATGCATATTTAGATAGAAAAAGGTTCTCCGATTCCCAGTATTCTGTATCCATGTCTGGCTTGGGTGTGCTGGTGTTACAGGACTCTACCTCTAAACCACTTCCATGCAGAGAATGGGGCCTTAAATAGATTGTAGTTTACACAATCATTTCATTCTTAAAAGCAATTTGTGTCTCATTGTATAGATTTTGCACACTTCCCTTCTTTTACCTATGGAAGGAATGTCTTTCATATATTCTGTCCCATGAGCAGCATGCATGGCAGTGTGAGGTTAACAACGTGATCCTTAAAGTCTCCTCATAGATAAGTTCCACTGAGTTCAGGGCCTCTTACTCCCAGGTAAGCAGTTACAGACTTGCAGCCCCATATGAGAATGCAGAGAAGACCCGGAACAAGTTTTTCTTCACCTTTTCTTCACCAGTGTTGCTGCTTTCTGCTTCACACAAAAACGAATTGCCCGTGGCTGATGGGTCAAATCCAGGCTGCCTCAGGACTGAAAGTGTGTGTACATGGGGGATTATCTTAAAAGTTGATGGCGCTCCACCATCCCACATTGCCTGTCTTTCTTGGGTAACTTCTCTGCCCTACATGGCCCAGCTCCACTCTGACATACACGCAGGTCAGCCATCCTCTCCAGCCCCGTTTTTGCACATGTGACTTTAGCCTGTGGAACCAAAAGCCCCAAACTCTCAAGAGGAAAAAGATTTCTACAGCATGAATAACTGAAGTTAATGCCCATGTTTGATTGGCCAGTAATGTCACTTTTCCATCACTGTAAATGCATGTTGATAATTTGATTCAGTTGTAAATATATTATTTTACTGGTGCTTTTTACTTATATTAAGTTAGAGAGAAATGTGTTTATTTCTTATGTGGTTTCTAAAAAGAAAATCAAAAATCTGTTTTAATTTTAAAGCTTCTTTTAATCCTACTTATTTTTTATTTAAAAACCTGATGATTTTATCCCTCTCTAGCCAAAGGATTCAACACCGGCAGTTTCTATCGGATCCCTCAGTCATATAGGCATTGGTATAAATGACCTCACCCAGTTCCATGATCATTAACATGCTCTGAATCTCCATCCAGGAAAGTGAATGATACAAAGGAGCCAGATAAGCTGTTTTGAGAATGGGCAAGGGGAAAGTTTGGGGGCTTTAGAAAAATCCTGTCACTCATCTCATTCGGATGTTCAAATTTTAAACCCACCTAATCTCTACTGCAGCAGTTGTTTCTAAGGTGCAATGGCCACATCACACAACAGGAATACCTGCATTTTGAAAAATATGCCATTAAAGTGTTTGTTGAAGAGGAAAGTGTGTAGATTTGTGTTTGGACAAGGAGTAGACAGAGTTTTTGAGACCCTCCCGAACACAACAGCAAGGAAGATGGAGGGATTTTGCAAGGAATGTTTCTCGTCCGATCCTCAACTTAGCTTTGCTCTCTTTGTCCCTCATTCCCAACAGGTAAAATGGCTTTTCTCCACTATGATGCACCTGAAAAAGCAGCCTTCAAGCCGAAGGTACAAAAACGTACTCAGGCGTGCCATCTAAGGAGCATTTCCATGGGATCTCCACCCTTCAGCTCCAGAAGCACAACCTGGACCCACTGCTTGGAGCACCATCTTCACCTGCAGCTCGAATGCCTCAGGTCTTGTCATGGTCCTTCTTGGTCCTATCAACACGTCCTTCCATGATAAGTGGTGAGGAGCAGGGAGATGAGCTCACGGACTTCATGGCATAAGTTAAGACTGGTTCCCACCAACAGCCAGAAGCGATTGTTCCTCCTACCCAGCCTGTGGTCGTATAAGGAGTGGATGCAGAGATGCAGCCCTGGAGAAAACAACATTGTGAATTAACCCCGCAGGCTTAGTTCACGACCCCTCCACTTCCCCAAGCATTGGGTCTTTTGTGCTCCACCTGAGCAACGCTGCCATTCCAAGATCCCCATCAGGCATCCTGCTCCAACTACCACTAGCTTCGGCGAGAGGCAGACAGCAGTGGGGACCTGGGTCTTTTCACCAGTGACATCCCAGTTGTGGAAAGTTTTCACCCACAACTGCTGGGGGTACCTGGTTTAATGGTTTGGAGGCACCAGCTGAAGACAAAATAATTCTCCCAATGGACAATGCATTTTATTCCTATCCTTGCTCTGCTTGTATTGCTGTCCTTATTCTGTTTCCGTATATTATTTTAATGTAATGTTCTTAATTTGGATTTTTAAAAATGCCTGTCATTAATCATTTTGGAAACTTTAATGAGAAAGCAAGAGGCAAACCTTTTCAACCAGTTTTCCCCAACCTGCTGCTCTCCAGGCATGTTGGATGATAGCTCCCATAGTTCCTCACCATTTGGAGTTGGACCCTAGCACATTTATAGCTTCCATATAGCCAGAAGTGCCTGATCCTGCCCAATCTTGGAAGCTAAGCAGGGTCTGGCCTGGTTGAAATCTGGATGGGTGACTTAAATGTTGTGAACTGCCCAGAGAGATTCAGCTATGGGCAATACAGAAATGTAATGTAATAATATTAATAATAAATTACTGGGCCCCATTGGGGGAAGGATAGTTTAAACGACCAAAGAAATGGATGTATCGTGCTGTGCCGTCCAACATGTATCCAGTCCCAACTTCCCAGCTCCACCATCGATGGGAGCACCTGACCGGCCCTGTCCTTGCCAGATCTCCCTAAACAAGGATCTAAAAATCCCTTCTCTCCTTCCTTATGTGGAGGACTCAACTGAGCCTGCCCTGGGACCTCCTTTGCCTTCAGTCTTGCAAGGACGACTGATGGCCCAATACATGGCATGTTTTGTGCTCATTGCTGGTTTCAGTGGACCTTAATAAATACAAACCAAAATAAATCAAGCCTGAGGTCCTCCTGTATTTGTGCGTGTTTTCTTCTCCTCCGCCAACTTGGGGACAAGAATTCCTTCCACTCCTAACATGAGTCTAGTGAGTCCTCCTCATCACTCCTACTGCTGGGAGGTCTCCCACAACATGTGTGCACAACACTCTCTCTTTCATTCCTTTCCCACTCCCATCAAAGCCCTCATCCCCCACTCCCTGCCCTCATCTCTGCTTGGAAGAAAGTCCATTGCTATCGCTTTCTCAGAGAGCTGATCTTTGGAAAGCAAACACTCATGTCTGCATTTTTATCTCACTTGTATCACTGGGGCAGATGGAGCAGATGGCCCTCTTTTGCAAGACTGTAAAGTTTCTTTGACCAGACCGGAAAAACAAAGGGAGCAAAAGCAGTAACGCTTCTATCATGCCTGTTGTCTCAGAAATAACTGCCTATCTTAAGTCCCAACTTGGTGTAACTGCATAAGTGGACTGAGTAGTTGTCTAGTTTGTCAGACTTTGCTTTCTGTCGGAAGATTCCTTCTTACCCTGCAACTCCCATCCATGAAACTATTTTAATGCATCTCTACTTTTCCAATTCTGTCAAAAAGGATCCTGTTTATTCAAGGTCTGGAGGTAGATAGATGGACAAAAGGAAAATAAACTTGAAAGCCAAGAAGAAAGCTGAGTCTACATCTGCAGGAAAAGGAGGCAGGGATGGGGTGCAGGGTATATACTCTTTAATATTCTCCTACAAGGAAAATAAATCTATTTTCTGTGAATTGAAAACTAGCAATCAAGATGTAAACTTTCTTCATGCAAGACTGTTAGCAAAGGGCAGTCTAAAAGGATCCACTACACTCTGTTCTACAACAGATGCCTCCTTCTTCATTCCTATACACATGTAAAGGAGGCCCATGATTGGACGTGAAGATCATAAGAAGATGGAGCCAACCAAGGAGCCAACTAGTCCCACATTCTGTTCTCAGAGAGGCCAACCAGCTGCCCACAGGACCTCAGAAGCAGGATCCAAGTGCAAGAACACCCTCCTGCCCATTTTCCCCAGCAACCCCAGTACTCAGGCACACTGCCTCTATACTGGAAGTAGCACAGAGCCATTCCAACGAGCGACCCTGGGCAGCGGCCTCCTCCATGAACTGTCCAGATTGGGGCCCATCACAAAATCTTGCGGAATGGATCCCACAGTAGCTTTGCACTGAGCAAGGCAGGCCTTCCTTCCTTCTGTTGGCCCTAAATCTCCCACCAAGCAATTGCATGGGATGACGCCATTAAGCTCTATATTTTTAAGAGAGGAAGGGAAAGTTTTCCTATCTTGCCTGATTTTATACACTTCTGTCTTGTCTCCAGTTCTTCCCCGTCTTCCCAAGCTAAACAACCCCAGATGTTGTCATCTTTCCTCCCAGAGCAATTGCTCCAGCCCCCTTGATCATGTTAGCTGCTTTTCCCACTCTGCAGTAGGCCAGTTTTTGGTGTAGAGAAAAATGGAGTTTCTCAAGTGTGCTAACCCCACACATTTATATTAAGGGGGTTTGATCTGAACAGTTTTATTCCCAGTCTCTTTCCTAATGATGGGGCAGGTTTACAGGGATGGGATGAAGGAACGGCTCCAGCTGAACAGGGAAGGAGAAGGCAGGAAAGGAAAGAATGAAATATGAGATACAAGAAGAAGCTCCTTGAAAGAAACACCACCTCTCTGGCTGTTTTTCTCTGACTATTCTTAGTGCCTCTCGGTTTCTAACCCCACCAACACATGGCTATAATTAGCCCGAAGTGCGAAACTGGGCGGGGGCCAGTTGGGTGGCAAGCGCAGTAAACACTCCATTCAGTGTGAGAAGAGCATTTGCATGGGGGGCACCCATGCGGCATGGGCCAGGTGGTACGTGGGGCCGCACAGGATTCTGGGTATCACACTCGAGCGATGAGGCCCGGGTGGCACAAGGGCCAAACATCCCCTACTTGAGATCTCTTTCCTAGCCCCTCAACAACACTCTCTTGAGATATTCACCATCACAAAGAGATGTTTGTTTGTTGTTGATATGGATCGATGGCCATTAATATTTACAATATGAACACTTTGGACTATCTCACCCCTTCTTGGAGAGGTTTAATCCTTTTCAGATTGACTAGAGCTGGGAAATGAAGCAAACCTCGTGAGCCATTGGGAAAAGATGGCGATTTGAGGACAGGGCTGAGTGCCATCATAAAATGTCTGCCACGGAAGCATGGCTGGTCGCCAAGGACAACCGACTGGCTTGAGGGTGAGAGCATGGTGGGGCCTGAGCCCCCGCATAAAACATCTCCTCGGGCCCAGTGTTCAGCTTCAACAGAAACCTCGCGGTGCAGAAAGCAAACTCTCTTTCTGTCCCCAGCTCTGGCAATCAGCTCGTGCTCTCCTCTTTTCCTCTCATGTCCTGGATCACAATCTCTCTCTTTCTCCCTCTCTTGAACACACACACACACACACACACACACACACAGGTGGAAGGATCCCATGTATGCATGCATCTCTTAGAGCACTGGACCAGGACTTGGGAGATCCAGGTTCTAGTCCTCCACCTGGTCATGAAGCTCACTGTGTAGGCCGTGAGGATAAGAAGAGCAGAGGAGGATTCTATCAGCCGCCTCAGGTTCCTTGCAGGAAAAAAGGTGGAATACGAATGTAAAGAATCCATACACATGAAAACACGCCTCAGCTCTCCTCCCCTCAGCACACCCACAAAAAGCAACAGCCACTCTTTTCGGGATCCCACCTGTGTGTCCCCTTGGCCCTTTCTCTCTCCTCTGTCTTCGTCCACAGAGGTGGGGCCTCCAGCCAGCCAACGCAAGAAATGGCCCCGATTCCTTGCACGAGGCATCCTTCCACTGGGTTCCCCCAGTCCCCGTTCTGAGTCCACCAAGGGTTAGAGTCTAACCACATTCGGCAGACCCAAAGCCCGGCCTCACAGTCTCAGGCCTTCCGAGAAGGGCCTGCCGCCTCCCTCACTCTCTCACAGTCCCATCCAAGGCAGCGCAGGACACGAGGCGCATGGTACAGGGCCTCGTGACACCCCCCCCAGCACTGGTGCTGCGTCGCTCCCACAGCATCGCCACGTGGTCGGCTCAGTGGCGTAAGCAAGGCAGATTTCACGGCGAAGAACAAGGGGGAAAACACAGCCCCTTCCCCGCAGGAATTTTTCCCAGGGCCAAAGAGGGGCTGTGATCTGTGCTCACGGCACACGTTGCTGTGTCAGACCTTCCTTGTGTGGGCGCCTTTTTGATCCGTGACACATTGCACCACATTTAGACACCTTCCGTGGTGGGACCTGAACGGCACAAAGGCAGAGGAGCACCGTATTCTCAGAAGCATCATGGACTCCCAAAAGAAAGCCCTCTATTTGGGGAAAGGAGCCAGGCAGGGAAAACTCCTAAGAAAAAGAGAGAAAAAGTCCCAAACACACAAACACAACACAGCTGCCTGGAGAACAGCATTCGGCCTATTTTGCAGGATGCCTTTCCTTGCTGTTCCACTGACAACGTCACATGATTCTTCCCAGAATGATTACCTTGAGCCAGTATAAAGATATCTAATGTTATCTAAAAGACTTGATGGGATCATCCACTTCGGGTGTATTTTTAGCAGCTTTAACTGCAGCGTTCTGCATTCAATATTGTTGCAGCTGCTAAATTGTTTTAACGTTTTTCGATTGTTTAAAAGGTCCATATTGTGGGAAATGTGATGCTTGCTTTTTGTTCTGTTCTGGCACAGTTTAAGGCATTGTTTAAAAGTCCCCAGAGAGCTTCAGCTATTGGGTAGTATAGAAGTTAAATATTTAAAAAAAAAAAAAAAATAGAAACAATCCCCAGATTTTGGGGCTTTTGGTCATGCTGGTTGGGGCATTGATGTTCAAAATGGCTGAAGGACACCAGGCTGGAGAAGATCTCGTTGTCTGTGGGGAATTTTATTATCAGTGGGAGGAGAAAGGAGTGTACTTGGGCAGCTTTTAGGGTTCCAGAGAAGGCAGGACTGGGTCTTTTACTGCTCATCTGGTAATCAGCCACCTTTTTCCATCAGCAAAAAGTACCACCTTTGCATGGCCTGAATTTCAAACCATGCTACCTCTTTTCTTTTTTGTTTCCCTTTTCTCCTTGGAGTGTACATTTTGTGTAGGGTTGCACATTTTGAAAAGCCCCGATGGCTTTGTAGAACAGGTCTCCGATTTCTGCACAACCGGAAGGCCCCGGACTCCAGACCGACCAAGATCAGAAGAAGCAGCCCATGAAAAAAAAAACAGCTTCTGTGGAGCTGCGTGGCACATAGTCCCAGCTCCAAGGTCCCAGCCCTAGCCCAGGGTGGGTGCATTGGGGGCCCCTGCAAGACCGAAAAACTGAGAGGCAGTGTGGTGTGGTGGTTAAGAGCGTGGGACTGGGACTCAGGCAATCCGGGTTCGAGTCCCCACTCGGCCATGGAGCCAAGTGGGTGACTGTGGGCCAGTCACAGACTCTCCGCCCAACCTACCTCACAGCGTTGTTGTTGTGGGGATAAGATGGAGGAGGATAATGATGTAAGCCTCCTTGAGCCCTTTGTAGGAAAAAGGCAGGATATAAATCGAAGAATAAATAAATAAAATAAATAAAAAACTCGCAGGTTCTCGTAAAGGCATGTTATCACACCATCCCTAAATTTGCAACCCTAAATACATCACTCTGCTTCCAGTGGGAATTCACCTCCCTATTTGCATTTCCCGAAAAAAACAGCCTTGCAGAGCTACCGTGAATTCACATGCATTTCGTGAGCCATTTCATGGACGCAGCCCCGCCGCTTGCAGAATGAGTGCAATAACAAACTTTAACCACACACAAGGCATTTCTAACGCTTGTCGAGATATTTTTAATGCTTCTCAGCTTAGAAAAAAGTAGGCTAGGAAGACCTGAGTGAGCATGTTGGTGAACGTGTCTTTTTGGAGCTGAATAGGGCAATCTTATCTGAATGGCCAAGGCTCACGCCCAGAAGATTGTAATCTAAGGGTTTTTGAAGTCATGTGGATCAAAGATCACTATGGGAGTCAGTTCTAAGCAAGCCTGCGCAGGACGGATCTCCAAGCCGAACGCAGAGCATTTGCTAATAAACTGAAAACTCCTAGTGCTGGTAACACACAGTCCTATGAGTGTTTGTTTATTTTATTTATTTATTTAGAAAACTTCTGTTTAGACAGAGAAGGTCCCACATCTCCCTCCTGGCAGTTTCTTTGTCTAACCAAGCCTGGCACACCACCTCCATCAGCCACGCACCCACCCCGCAGACACAAACGGCAGTCCCATCCCTGCCTAGAAGAGTTTCAGAACTGAAAACAGAGTTACTTGGAGGTCCCATTCACTGCGGGACTTCACAGCCCTCTCCCCACCTTCCCTGAATGTTTAATTCTCGTTTTTAAAAATAAGACACTCCCACTCTGGAAGGAAAAGGGGGAATGTGCCGGCTCCTCTGAGAAAGCGCTCGCTAGCATCCAGGCCTGCTCAGAAGGACCAGGGTGGAGGTCCACCGTGCCTGCATTCCCTTCCCTCGCTGGGCAACCAGCCGCCCAGGGGAAGTCCATGCACACACTCCAGCCCATGTGCCCCAGCAGCCCTCCATGAAGCCAATCAATCTCCTTTCAAGTTAACCAAGGCGGTGGCTGCCCCAGCCTATCATGGTGGGAAACTGCATGGTTTTTATTTTTATGTTATTTATTTTTCGATTTATATCCTGCCTTTTTCCTACAAAGGGCTCAAGGCAGCTTACATCATTCTCCTCCTCCATCTTATCCCCACAACAACAACAACCCTGTGAGGTAGGTTGGGCCAAGAGTCTGTGACTGGCCCAAAGTCACCCAGTTGACTCCATGGTTGAGCGGGACTTGATCCCAGATCCTCTGAGTCCCAGTCCCGTGCTCTTAACCACTGCGCCACACTGGCTCTCCACACTGGTTGGATAATGTCCTTTGCAAAGCACTCTTTCCTCTTATGTGCCCTGTGTCTCCCACCAAGCAACATCGTGGGGTGACATGACAACATTTTGGCGTGAGCTGTATCTCAATGCCTGTGCTCCGTCCCCTCTTTGCTGCCCAGGAGAACGCTTTAGGGTCTTGCAGGGCCTCCTCCTTGCTGGCCCCATGGGCCTCTTAGAGCCACCTGAGGCCCAGGCATTTCTGGGATAAACTCTCTTGCATTCACTGGGACTTAGGCTCCAGCGTTATCCTAGTAGAGCCAGAGAGATATTTAGAGCACAGCCTGGTCAAGGTTCCTTGGATGGGTGTTGAGAAGGGGCGTGGACAGGTCTGCACAGGGGGGTCCGTGCGGGGTCTTTGCCCCTCTGGCCAAATGAAGTTGCTGGGGCAGAGAGGCAGTTGGAGGGGGTCCCTGACCACCAGAATGCAGCCCGGGTGGGGTCGCTCCTGGAGGGACTCTCAGTCATCACTTCGGACTGGTGGCAAACTCCTTCGTCCCGGGCAAGGTTCTTGTGGGTGGTGAGCAGGCCTCTTGAACGGGGCTCACTTAGCGGGATTTCAGGGCAGGGTTTCACACGGAAACAGCCTTGGCTGCCGTGTGCAGCGAGTGATACTGAGAGGGGCACGGAGGGAGTGTGACTCTCCTGGGACTCATGCATACCTGCGCTGTTTGGCGCCACCAACCACGAGGGAGGCTGGGCTGGTCGCAACAGGAAGGGCCTTCCCAGTGGTAGCTCCCAGAACAAGCTCCCCACTGAGGCCTGCCTGGCACCAGCACTGATGTCTTCCCATCATCTGCTTGAGACTGTCCTCTATTACACAGCGTTTGACTCTCTCCAGTGATATCATGGGGCATTACGACAGCGCTTTGCCCAGTCGCGTGAACTAATTTATATCGGCTATTGCAGCTTTTTAATGGTTTTAATTCTGTCTTTTCCATCGTGGCACCGCCATTTTCTTTTTCTTTTTTTGTTGTTCTCTGTATTTTATGCTGCCTTTTCATTGTATTTTCTCTGCTGTTGTAATCCATCCAAGGGGCTTCATCATCCACAACAGCAGAGAGGTTGGTGCTGTGGTTCACAGCGCTGGCCTGGGACCCAGGCAGTGTGGCCTCTAGTGGCCCTCAGCCTCGAGGGCCATTGGCAGCTAATAATTATCATTATTAATTAATTAATTTAAAAACCAAGATGATGATGATGATGATGATGATGATGATGATGATGATAGGGTTCTTGCATGATGAGTTTTGGCCAGACTCACCTTACAATCTTCTGGCCAAGACATGCAAAAGCCCTTGGTGCTTCAAACAACCAGACTGAAATGAAATAGACTAACTGTACAATTATTGTACGGCCAGACACTGAAGATGAAACTCAAATCCTTTGGCCACCTAATCAGAAGGAAGGACCCCCTGGAGAAGAGCCTAATGCTGGGAACAATAGATGGCAAAAGAAGGAGGGGATGGCAGAGGATGAGGTGGCTGGATGGAGTCACAGGGGCAGTTGGCGTGAGTCTAAATGGACTCCGGGGGATGGTGGAGGACAGGAAGGCCTGGAGGAATGTTGTCCATGGGGTCGCGATGGGTCGGACACGACTTTGCAACTAACAACAACAAACTGTACAATTATTGAACAAATTCACTACTTTCCCCGCCTGCACCGAGTGCCTTCCAGTGGGCTGGAAAGCGGCCCCCACCGGCTGCCTGCCTGCAGGACGGAGGGCGCAGGTTGGGGGCACCTGCGCTGGCCAAAATAATGCTGAGCCCCCTGCCGGCTGGAGCGGCGCTTCGCCCGGGGAGGGGAGCGACGAGTCCCGTGGGGCCAGGTGCCCGGCATGGGAAAAGCCGCCACGCCTTCCCGGAGCACAAGCCCGCACCTCCCCTTGTGCCCCCTGCAGGCTGATCCCCGCAGTGCGGCTGCAACAGGCCCTGCGTTCATTCACACTTTGGCAACTTTCCGCTTCCTTCTTTTCTGCACGGGAGGAGTTCTTGGCACCAAAGAGTCATCGGATCGCCTCTGCCCCAATGCCAATTTTGGATGCACTAAGCCATTTTCTAATCCTCTGCTGCCCCCATGTGCCATTTTGAGTACTGCAGCCTCTTTTTTAAAAGCTGTAGCTGTACCCAGGTCCTCCCCTCCCTCTTCCGATTTCTTTTGTTCTTCATTCATATGGGATTATATCTATATCCCACCTTTTTTCCTTTTAAGGAACTCAGTACAGCTTGCCTAATTCTCCTCTTCCTCGCAATCTTATGCATACAATAATACCTTTGTGAGGTAGCCTGGGTTGAGAGTCTGTGGCTGGCCCAGTGATCTTAACATGCTCTTAAACTAGGCCACACCGGCTATTAAAAATCCCAGTCCAGTCCGGTTGTTAAACATTATTCTGAAGGATTGGCGGGGTGAAATACCAAATATACAGAAGTCTTATATTTAATTAGTTTATTTAATCAATTAATCGATTAATTAATTAAATAACTTAATTAGATGTAGATTTAATTAATTAATTGATCGATTGATGTAATTGATTAATTTCTATAGTGACCAATAGCCTGTACTCATCAACAGCAGCAAGCTATATCCTATGTGTGAATTCCTCTGCTTGCCACCCGTCCCACTACATGTTTGACCTTGCTCAGTTCTTCCCTGATCCTCTGCGCCATCTTGTGGACACCTTTAGTACAGCAGCCGTAGTCAATCAAACCGGGCTTTTTGTGTCCTTTCCACGTGGTCAGTGAGCTGATCCATTTCATAGCCTCAGTCGCTTGCTTTCTCCTCAGCTCACTTTTTTTCATCCTAAGAATAGGGGACTAACTAAAATGATGATGATGATGATGACGACGGAGAAAAACAAATTTATAGCTCACTATTCTATAATGATACTCAGCGTTTCACATGGTAAAAATGCAATAATAAAATACAGTAAAATGAAATTCGATAAAATAAAAGTGAATTTTAACCAAGCGATTCTCTTTAGGTTACATTTTCATGTTTTTTCCCCCTCTGGTTTCATTCCCCTCCCCACGAAATTTGCCCTCGCCAGATCTTTTTGTTGTCCTCTGCTGCCCTCATGTGGTCCAGTTGAGTACTGCAGCCTCTTAAAGGCGCATCAAATTGCCATACCCCCAAACCTCCTCATTTTTTCAGAGCCTCTGCTCTTTTGGATGATCGCCTTCTCCTGCATGTTCTCTCCCTTAATGTCTCTGCCATTCAGCAGCCCTCCCCAGACAGGCTGCAGCCTCTGCAACGGGTCCCATGGAGGCAAACAGTCTTTGGAAGCACCCTTTCCACAGATGTTCTTCGCCTGAAAGTCCCATCCACTCAAACAAGCCTGATTTCTGCTCAAGGGGGTCCCTGACATCACCTGGGGACCACATTTGGGAAAGCTTGTGTAGTGGTTAGAGCAGCAGGTTGGGGACCAAAGAACCCCCGATTCAAATCCCCTCTCCACCGTGCAGTTCATGGAGTGACCTCTGGTTATTCACCCTCTCTCAGCTTGGCCTACCTCATGGGGTTGCTGTGAGGATACGGTGGGAAAGACCAAAGATCATTGGACACCTTGAATTCTTGGGTACAAAGCTGGGATTGTCTTGCAATGCAGTGCTTTAAGGTTGGATGCAGAACTGTGTTGGCCATGGACGAAAGGGCTCCAGGCATGGAAGGGACTCCTATGGATTTCCTGGGATTCCCCTCCCCCACCGCAATCCACCCTGCTCCCCAGGGAGCCCAAGCATCCGTGTAGCAACGTCAGATCACGTCCGTTTCCAGAACTGCATTGAATGACACCTTATTTTGATGGACTTGAATTTGCACCTCCTTTCCCAGTCCTCTGCTGCCATCAAGTGGACATGCTTAGTACAGCAGCCTCTTCAAATCAAACTAGGTTTATTTGCTTGTACATGTGGGCAAAGCAATTTGGATCCAATCTGTTCCAATTAGGATCTTCACGGCTTTCGCTCCTGCCACAGTCTGATTTTCTGCCTCCCAGGGCTGAAGAGGGACCCAGGAATCACATGCCTGAACACACAGAAGAAAGAGAAGAAATCTTCTTTAAAGGTATTATGCTGCCTTTTCATTCAGAATGGCATGGAGCATACTATTAATAAAAATGCAATAACAGCATAAAGACGATTTGTGTTTTAAACAAGGAGTTCTCCTAAGGGTACATTTTTCATGAATTTTCCTTTCCTTCCATGCTCCTCTGCATGAAATTTGAATTATCAGATCCTTTTGCAATCCTATGCTGCCCTCATCTGGTTGCTTTCGGTACTGCAGTCTCTTAAAGTCTGATTAATATGCACCAAAATGGTCCAATGGTTGTGGGCCTAAAGTCCTTTTGTATCTACCTGCTATTAATTCCTTCCATTTCAATTTCTCCATCATAATGGGGAAATTCTTGTCACAGTATTTTATGTTCACTTTATGTTCATCTGCAGTCGTCCGTTCCCCCTCCTTAAACTTCAACTTGCTGGAATACGCTGAAGAAAAAAAAATTAATAAGCAATAATAATAATAATAATAATAATAATTTTATTATTATTGAAGCAAAAATTTTAATAAGCAAAAATCATCAGAGTGACCAAAGCAGTTGCAATACCAAACTTAGGCCCCAGGCCATACTGAAATGGGTGCAGACCACCACTGCATCCAGGAACTCCTTGGATTGCCCAGCCACTAAGCGGGAGGGTCTAGCCAACAATTACTATGAAAATTAGTGAGGCTGGACAACTTTCAGCCACCCAAATATTTTGGCCTCCCAGCTCCCCATGATCCTCAGCATTGGCTATCCTTGCCAGGGTTGATGGGAGTTGTACACCAAAAGGTCTGGAGGACCACAAGTTGCCCACCTCCCCCCACCCCCAAGTGTCTTCCAACAAGACTTTCTTCTGAAGATACCTTAAATTGTGCTCTCAGAGACGGGCACCATCCACAGGCCACCCAGTCTTCCTCAGAAAGTCAGTATTACTCGAGACGCACAAAAGTAAGCAGAACAGGTTGTCACATGTAACCCTCCAAGTTGGATCACCTTGGTATGATCATCTGACATTCACCTAGCAAAGTGCGACGCACAGTTAGACATCCTGGGTCATCCTGAGTTTTAAGTCTTTTTCTGTCTTACGTAAGATGGTGCTCTAAACATCTTTCCGTACTCCCCACTTTCCTGCATACGCAAATGGGACTTGCTTATGTTCTTTAGCATTAGTTTTCCACCCTACTTTCCCCTTGGTCAACTTTCTCCAGCCTTCGGATTTGGGGACTGCAATCGCCAGATTTCTGCAGTCAACATGGCCACCTGGACATGTTGAGAGTTGTTATTAATATCATTTCTTTCTGTATTTATTTCTAGACGACCCGATCGCCAAAGAGCTTTGGGAAATGCACAACAATTCATGGAAAATAAAAACCCCAAAACACAAATACTGAAATGCCATATGAACGAGACCTATTTGGAATTGTAGGTCAAGAGGAAGGTCTCAGATTAGGGAAGGCTTGGCGACATTTGTTGCTGTCGTGTGCCATCAAGTCATCTCCGACTTATGGCAACCCTGTGAACGGAAGCACTGCAAAATGTCCCATCCTGCTTAGTGGTTGTAAATTAAAAGCCGTGTTTTCCTTCATGGAGTCCTTCCATCTCCTTGCTGGACTGCTTTGCTAGAATGCACAGTTCTAATCCTCTGCTGCCACCACGTGGTCATGTTTAGCACTACACCATCCCAGAATTAAACCAATTTTATTTTATCAATACCACAACCTTGCGAGGTCCCCTCCTTTCCCAAATTTGTTCCCTAGGTGGTGTTGGCCTACAGATCTCATCAGCATGGTCAGGATGATGGGGTTTGTAGCCCAACGCGCTCTGGGTCTCTAAGGCAGGGAAATGCTGCAGTTTGTCCTACTGCCTGTAAACCTACCTAGAAGTGGTCGATACAGAATATGCAATATAATCTGCATATAGGATGATGCAAGAGAGGTGGTTGTGGCAACAAACCAATGGAATAAGTGAAAATCTTCAGGACTGAGGCCGCTGATGAGGGAAATCAGGCCATTCCAGTACCAAAAAAGCTTGCAGGAAGGGAGCAACGGGCGAGGAAGGAATCAGTCAAGTAAAAGTTTCATGGGGAAGAGCTGATCACTGACAGATGAAATTACAGAAGAAAACATAAGGCTCTGAAGATGCTAAAGGAATAACGGTTCCAACTATTCGCATATGGAAGTGCATTTTAATTTGGTTTCATTTTGAGAAGCTGCAGTGCTCAGAATGACCACACGAGGGCAGCAGAGGATCAGCAAAGACTCGCACAGCCCCCGTTTCGAGAGGAATATTGAAGTATTATGTAAGGCAAGAACAGGCCAAATCCTCTCTCATTTTTCCCTAATATATTTATTTATTTATCCCTTCCAATAGCCAAGCCCCCTGAACAATTAACGAACATTAAAATTAGACAAAGTCACACACAAACATGAATTTAAAAGAATAAAACCAGAATAGCAATTGTCATGGCTGTGATTCAGCATAGAAGCCTAGCAGCAGTACAGAATAAAATGGAATATATAGAAACAAAGGTGAAAAATTAAACTATTGAAATGCTGGGAAAACAAAAAGGTGCCAACAAGAATAGTCACCAGGTGCGCCTCTTTGAGGAGCTCGTTCCAACACCAGGTAGGCCACAACCGAAAAGGCCCTTCTTCCGGTACTGTGAGAAATGAAATGTTACTGTTACTAAGTGTTAAGGCGAAAACCAAAGAAAGGGTGAAATACAGGGCTAGGGTAGGATCATTGAATTCCTTAAGGCTAAAAGTCCTGAGAATAGAACCATGTAAATAGTTGTACTACAAGTAATAGTGTTTCTTACATCAAAGTCCTGAAAAATGCCAGAGGGGGTAAAATTGGGGGACCATGGTAAAACTGTCACCTTCAGTGGAAGAGAGCAGGCAATTAATTACCTTTTATAACAGGCGGTAAAGAGTCTGAAGAAAGGTCTGCTCTTCCTATCTCATCTTCCCACAAGATTTAAGAAGCAAGCTGGCATCATGTTGGAATTTTCAAGGCCACTTTGACCTCTTGAACTTTTAGAAGATAGTGCGCATGCTTAATAGGCACATGAATAGTAACTGACACACCTCTCACAGGTAATGGGCTCATTAGCATGAACATGGGATGTATATGCAGGGGGGGGAGCATGTCAAGGGGCTGTATGATGTAGGCAGACAGAAAAGATTGTACTTTCTGAGTAGCCCAGCCAAGGGGGGAAAAGAGGAAGGGTCTGCGAGCCAGGAAAAGGGAATAAAAAGCAGTGTTTTGTGTGTAAGCAGCGCACTACCTGTGTGGTGGGCACCTGCTCTTGCAAGAACGAATTAAACTATCCTGCTTGGTATTTTGCCTCCGTACCGTCACTATTGGGATTAATTTTTACTCCTGACAATTGGGTTTTAAATACTCCTTACACAACTTCGTTATATGTTGTGCATTTTCTGCGTGTGTGTGTAAAAGATGGCATGGATCTTCTGGGGCTGGAAGGTATAGCTTTGGTGGGCTGGTGGGAAAAGGAGACATCTGTCAGAGCCTCAGCGAAACAGCCGCTTTGTCTCCCCTCTCCTTTCCAACTTGCCTAGTTGGAAATGCGGTACTTCTTCAAGCTCTCCTCCCCTATGAGCTAAAAAATGAAGTTTGGAACGCCCCCTTTGGGTCGGGGCCCCCATGCCTCCTCAGAAGGAAATCACATTATATTCAGTGGCCTTACTCCGAGGCACCTACTTCGGGAAAAGTCAGTGTGTGCAGCACTTGCTCTTGGGATAATGGGAATGGGATGCTGTCATTGGGTTGTTGTCTTTTTCAAGATGTCCTTGTTCAATTTATGCACATCTGCATAGAATAAAATAAGCATGCTTTTAAAAGACACCCACACATGTGCGCGTGTACACACACACACACACACACACACACACTCTCTCTCTCTCTCTCTCTCTCTCTCCTGCATTCTCCCTCTGGGGCAGGAAGCCGTGTAGCTCTGTGGTGGGGACTGGCACCCCAGGAGCAGCGGGTCAGGCCCTGCCCTGCATCATTCCCCTGATAAGCAGCGGGACAAAGGCTATTTTGAAAAAGGGGCACCTTATCTGTCTCCTGGCTCACTTTCACTCTGCTCCCTGGGTATATCTGGGCTGCAACCACATGGCTATGGAGCCGCCAGGTCAGCTGGATCGCTGCTCCCCAGATAAGCCTGGGGCCTCGAGTGACGGTTGGGCCTGCGCATCCTGTGCTGTAAGACTGTGATCCCACTTTACGCACCGCCAATCGCCCTGTAACGGGGTGAGGCCTGAGGCACCCCAACACGGCCTTGTTCCCCAGAATGCAGAGAAGCCCCTCCTCACACAGTCCCTGCAACTCCCGTGGGGCAGTGTGGGCACGGTTTCCCACAATTGGGTACCCGGCTCCCTGTGCAGGAAATGAATTGGACTATAGACCCAAAGGCCTCCACCTGCAGCCTAGAAAGGTCATGATATGCACAGCAAACAGGGTGAAAAGCCAGTGGGCATCAGTCCGAGTTGCACCAGGTTGGAGAGTGCATGATGTCCCCAGCTCTCGATCCTGGACAGTGACTCCTGGGTGCTCCCAGATGTACCATGTTTTAGTATTCTCCTCCCTGCCCTGGAGGCTGCTGGAGACTGAGGCCACCAGCCCAGATGGAGAGCAGTCCTCTCTCCCTCTTACCTGTACTCTTGGAAGTCGTCATAGTGATGGGAGCAGAGAAGGAGGCGTGCCCCACTGTGCAGGTGAATCTTTCCCTGCTTGACCACTCCTCAACAGTGACAGGCAATGTGCTACGGGCAGTATAGGTGCCATTCGGTTCTTCCTCTACATCCAGTGGTTGGGGGTTGATGGACCCCTGCTTTTCTCGTGACCAGGTGATGCTGAGCCCCTCTTCTGACACCAGATTGATCACCACACATCCGATCTTGGGGGTCCTGTTCACATACAGGTCTTTTGGGGTTGGCTGCGTGATGTATGTGCTAATGCCAGAGGACTGGCAACCACTGGTAGCTGGGGACACAAACCTGAGGTTGAGCATAACGGCGCTCCTCGCACTTCTTTCGTCCGTTTAAGGGCACTTGGCCTAATTCCTGCCCCCTATTTTTTTATAGAAGAGGCCTAGGCGGCAGCTCATTCAAGCCCACCAATCCAGCATTCCTATCCCCTCCCTCCCGCCTTTATTAGGATCACAACAATCCATAAAACTACCCATGTTCCAGAAGTGTCATAACACTTCCCTGCTATATTGGAAAAGTTCTTCTGCAGTGCTCAATCTACATTGAGATAGGATTAGCAGATGAAATGACCCTCTGCCCCCTGGAAGGAGCCGGCCCCACCACCACGTTCATTTCCAATCCAGACCCACACATCGAAATACAACCGAGTCCTACTTCAGTCCACAGTTTTACCTTCACATCTCTTGGCTGTACTTTTCAACGTAGTTTGCGTTGCTGTATGGGTCACCTGGCAGTGGTAGATATTCCCTTCCAGCCAATCAGCTTGGCTTACGTTGACGCTGCTGGTGGTGCTGAACGTGTATCCGGTGTCATCCTTCCTGGGAGTCTCTGTGTGTGAAGGCAAGAGTCCGGACTTCCCGCCCACCAACCATTCTACCTTCACTTCCTTGGGGAAGTAGTTCCGGATGAAACACACCAGCTCAATGTTGGCATTTGCGGATCTGGAGTCACAGGAGGAATGGAGCAGGTGGACCTCTGGGGCCACTGGTTCTTTTGCTGGGCGGTCTGTTTGGAAAGCAATTATATGGGGCATGAATTCCATTTTAAGGGATCCAGGTGGAGCATTATTTTACCCTTGAAAGGCAGACAAATAGGGTGGCAAAGAAGAGGAATGGCAGACCTGAGGCAGAGATGAAGAGATCTCTGGATTTGGGAGACTGGAAGGTGCCAGTCCATGAAACCATCAAGCATCGCCCTCCTCTGTTTCTCTTATTCCCATCTTTCCTGCCTGTTTTCCGCATGGCTCACAAGGGTTTTGACAGGCTGACCATTCTGGGAAGGTCGTTCTTTCTCCTCTCCAGAATCTCTCCTCAAACCTCTTTTCCCCTCACTACAACCTTGAACATTTCTCTTTCCCACTTCTATACAAGGAACGGTCAAGAATTGCTGGAGGGAATAAACAGGGTCAAACCTGCAGAGACTTAAAAGGGCTGGCAGAGGCTCTTTTCACCAGCTATTATCCTCCATAAATAATGGAAAAGAGGAGATCTGGCAGATAACTGCAGAAGGGCTAACGGTGCCGCGTCTTTACAAAGGGCAACAAGATGAATCTGGGTCTACAGAGCATTTAGCTGGACATCAATCCCTGGAAAATCTCGGGAGCCATTTATTATGAAATCCATCCGCAGGCATGTTGACGAAAATGGATGATTAATAAAAGTCAACATGGATTAAGCAAACATAGATTCTGTCAGACTTACTTAATCTCATTTTTGGACTGTGTAACCTCCTAAATAGAGAGAGGGAACACTGTGCGCACGATGCACCTGTAGTTTGGCAAAGGGCCACACGATGTTCTGATAAGCACATTAGCAAAAACTGGACTAGATAAAGAAGCTAGGGCACACGCTGAACATAATCCACCTAGATTTTAGCATAGCCTGGTGGGCTCTCCCATGCTAGAGGCATTCAGACGGGAACCAGACAGCCGTCTGAGTGGGATGGTGTGACTTGGTGTCCTGCAACAGCAGGAGGATGGGCCCAAAGGCCTTCACGGCCCCTTCAGCCCCGGTATTTATGATTCCAAGGCCAGCCCACCCCTTCCTCCCCTTCTTTCCATTCAGTACCCCATCAACCTGTGGAACTAACAGCCGTCCTGGTGCCCCTGCTGAGTAACTTCACGTCCGGGCAGCTGAGGACTTTGAGGGATGCTCCTCCCTTAAGCAGCATTTCCCAAGCCATTCGGGAGCGGTGTGCTCCTCGAAGTCTCCCCAGGGCCCCTCTTCCAGCCGTGCCACCCTTCCCAGATGCAGGGAAACATGGGAAAAGACCAGTCTAGTAATGAGCATGATGTGTGGCAGCAGGTGGAAATGCGTGGTACAAATGCAGAGTTGAAAAAGGAACCCTTGATTCTCCCTGCCTGCTCCCAACTCGCTTCATCCCCCCTCTGAGTACAGCCAAGCCACAAACCCACGAGTTAAATCCCAGCTTAATGTGTCACGCAGGAAAGGGGAGAAGGGGAAGAAAAGCAGAGGAACCCAGCCAGAGCTGGGAAAAGAGGGTTCTGAAGAGAGGAATGGGGAAGGTGAGAAGGTCAGCAAGGGAGGGAAAGAGCTGGGAATTCACCTGCAGCATCCTGGCAGGAAGTCAAAGGCACCTTGGCCCCGGGGCCCAGGAGTCCCTGCAGGAGGAAGAGGATGTTGGACCGCATCTTGGATTCCGCTTGCATGCCCCGTACGTGGGTCTGACCAGGGTGCTTTGCTAAATTAATTCTCGTGCAGCTTTCCCTTCCTATTGTTCACTTTCCCACTGACTGCCGACAAAACATTTCCTTTGGACACAAGCAGAAGCTGGAGGCATTTGCTCTTGTAATTTACTGGTTTTGCAGGTCTGAGAGTCCCTTTGCTGTTTGTTAGGTTGCTTTCTTTCTTATTTATTTTCAACAGGCAGCCTAGTTATTCAGAGCAGTTATGGGGTATAAGGCCTTACAATTTCCAAGCTGAATTGTTTCATTGAGTCTCCTCCTCTCAAGGCTGACAAGACCCAGCTCCCTCAGTCTCACCTCATTCGGCTTCCCCTGCAAACCAGCCACCATCCTAGTGGCCCTTCGCTGCCCCGAGTCCAACCTTGCTATATCCCTCTTGTAAAGAGGGGCCTGGAACTGAACACAACACTCCAGCTGCAGGCACACCAGTCATACGGATAGCAGCTGTGAGACGTAACCTTTGCACAGCTGTATAATAATTCCTTAATAATTTGCCTTCACATGTTTGAGGTCCAAAACAGAACGACATCTGGTCCCACTGGGGCTCCCACTCAGAACCTTTATTATTTACTGATCGATTTACATCCTGCCTTTTTCCTACAAAGGGCTCAAGGCAGCTTACCTCATTCTCCTCCTCCATCTCGTCCCCTCAACAACAACCCTGTGAGGTAGGTTGGGCTGAGAGGCTGTGACTGGCCCAAAGTCACCCAGTTGGCTCCATGGCCAAGCAGGGACTCGAACCCAAATCGCCTGAGTCCCAGGCCTGTGCTCTAACAACCACACCACACTGGACCTTCTGCGTGTAAAGCAGGTGTGATAACCGCTACACTACGGAACCTGCTACAGAAAAATTTCCTGGTGGAACCAAAACCATGTGTGTGAGAAAAGCACTTGTGGAACCTAGTTTTTCATCTTTCCCTCAGCCTCAGGGGAAGGTATCAAGAAATAAACGTAATGGAAGAAATGTACCATCGCTTTTGCCATAAGAACCCTGTGGGAGAAGTGTTATATTTTCTTTCCACCTAGTTTTTCATCTTTCCCTCAGCCTTCACAAACATGAGCATGAATCCCCCCGCTCCCCGGGCAAATGATATCCCCCCTTTTTTGCTACCTTTAAAGTTAGTTCTGTGTTTCTGTTATTTTATATTCACTTGGGGCAGGGAGAAGAAACAACCACAGATAATGCGTTTTCTCCTGTTTTGGTGAAATTAATTTTCTGTGTGGGTCTTCCATGTTGGAATATCTATATATTGGAATCCAGAAAATTAAAATGACCGAACAGGGCTTATCTTCTCGAGAATACGAGAGGGAAGTTTAAATCATAATTAATCACCATTATGTTAGGGATTCTTCGACCTGTTTATGCATCACTGTGTGTGGGGGGGAGGGTTGTGTGCATGCATACGCGGCCTTCAAGCGGCAATGCCTCTCCACGCATTCTTCCTGTGTGACCGCTTGAAGTGCTTCAGCCTCGTCGGTGCTGCTGGGTTGCCTCACCTCCTCAAACTGGGGGCTACACTTCAGGGGGGTTTCCTCAGCCCAACTCATGAACCCTCTTTTCCTATCCTGCACCGCTGCTCTTGATGCGAGAGACCCTGTTTGCAGGCGTCTCGGACTAAAGCCATGGCAGCTGTTGAACTCTTGAATTCCACACCGACACTGAAATGGCACTCGTGCTTTGGAGCAAGCACACAGAGCCGGCAATGTGGACTCACGGGCCAAATGAGGCAGCTGGGCCAGGGAAGGCTGCATGTCGTCTGGGGTCAAATTGCCCCTTCGCCAGGAAGCTTACGGGACACATCCCTCTCCCACTCCGGGTCACCCGGCGCTGTAGCTGCAGGGCTCGCTTGGGATGACCTGGTGTCTGAGCAGCTTGGTGAGAAAAACGGGATACAGCTGCGACGACAGGAAATGCCACTTGCCTGAAATGCCAGCATTGTGCCTCTAAGAGATCAATCCCCTTCCATTTTGGAACCCATCAACTCATCTGACAGTGGTTGGGTTCACACTTCACAACAAGCAACACCTCGCAGTTTCCATCCCGAAAGACAAGCGGGCCCCGTGTGGAGACTCCTCCAGTCTGCCATTGTCTTCCCCCATTGTCGTCCCCCAGGCAGCATCCCAGGAGGCACTGCGTGGCTCCTCACGGGCCACCACGGTCCGTGACCCTCCAGCTCACCGTGGCTCTGAAGTGGCCCCTGTACCACCAACAGCAGCGAGGACAAGAGGCCGGTTGGCTGCGAAAGGGCAGCGCGGTGCAATGCATCCTGCAGCTCCCAGCCGGGCCCTGGGGGCACCAGCAGCTTCTGCTTGTAGTTGCTCAAAATCAAACATACCATGTGGAAGTACCAAGATGGGTTCAGACGACAGGACAAACCCAAGAGTTTAAACAAGCCACCGTTGCCTGTTGTGTTGTGGGAACCCACCCACTGCCACGAAGCTCCGGGAAGAGACAGCAATCATGGGCCTGCTTGGGCAATTCTCCTTTATTGGGCCATTGGCAACACATGCATGCACAGTCACAGAGGGTTGGATCCAACAGCAGCAAAGGAAATTCGGGGGGAGGAGGAAAGGGGTGCAACTCTAGATGAGGAGGGTCTTTATTTTTATTTATTTATTTATTTTGGAAATTTATAGGCCGCCCCTTGCCACAAGCCTCGGGGCGGCTCACAACAAAAAGATTAAAACATAATGTTAAAATTTCCAAATATTAACAATTAAAACTAACATTTTTTACCCTGTGACTTTGCAATTCTTTTTTGGATAAACTTGTCAGGAAAGCCTTCGTGGACAATCGTCAGGGTGTAGGTGTCACCTTTGTTCCAATCTGCCTTCTTGACTTTCAGTTTACTGTAGAGGAAAAAGGTGCTCCCCTCACTGATGATTGGGCTATTGATATAACTGCCTTCCATTGTCTCATTGTCGGGGTTGAACCACTTCAAGGAGATATCGCTGGGGTCGAATCCTTCGATGTGGGCAGTGATGGAAACATGTTGGTCTGCAGAGCTGAGCTCCTCTTGGTGGGGATGGAAGAGGTACACCTGTGGGGCAGTGGGGCGACCTTGTTCTGCCCAGGAAGCAAAGCATGGTAGAAACAGAAATGAGCCAGTTATTCGACTGAGGTCAAGGCAGTGGGAACAATGTGGGCAGCAGAGGCCCTGGGGAAGACTTGCGGTGGGGGGGGGGTGGTCTGCAGAAAGCCTTTTCATGGAGAAATGTAACCCTGGCAGGTTGATCCGCCCCAGCAGGCGAGGCGGGCTGCTCCTCACTTTGTCTACGTCTAGTAGCCTCGATGATTTTACTGGGTTTTTATTAAAGCAAATCGAGTTAGAGTTATGAACTGCAGGTAGACTTGTCTTTCCAGTCTTCTTGACTATGGCTGAGGAACCAAAGGGGCCTGAGTGCAGCAACACCCGTTCAGCCATGTTCCCCGGTGTGATTGTCATGGGAAACACAGTTTGAGGAATCTCTCCTGCAATGCAACTAGGAGGGCAGGAGGAAATAGAAGAGAACACACATACATTGGCCTTTCCTGAGTTTCTGGGACCGGTTTGGGGGACTGGAAAAGTGACATCTCAGCGTGGCTAGTATTCAAACAAATGATTAAATGGACCAGACCTCCTGACAGGTAGGGCTTCACAGAGGTCGACGAGTATGTAAAAGCAGTACCATAGATGTAGAGGGCATTCATACAGCCTGTTTTCCCCAGCTGCCTGAGATCATCGCTTTCAGGAGCATGGAAAATATCACATTAAAAGCCTCTATGCTCCTTTTCCAGGCCTCTGGGATAAACGAGAGTGGCGGATTTCTAAAGCACTACAAGCTGTAGGCAGTCGTGCTACATCGGACTAGCTGCAACATGTCGAAAACATACTGAAGCGTCTCGAAGTCCTTGTTGCTCGTAGTGAGTTGCGTATGATCGAACCTGTGCTCTCTCTGTATGCGTGTTCAGTGCCCTCTTCCCTGCCCAGGAGGCCACTGGGAAATAAGCGCCACCAGTTACTGGGTGTGGAGCAACATGGCTTCCCGCTTACCTTGCTTCCTGTTAATCTGGACATTCCGGGCTTGAGTCAAGTCTGGAAGATTCACGGTGCAGGTGAAAGTCTCCCTTGCTAACCAGTTATCCTTACTGATCCTCACAGAAGTAGATGCTGTCATAGTGCCACTGGGCTCCGTTTTCACAGTTGTTGCCTCGGCTTTCAGGCCTCCCGAATTCTCCTTTGACCAGGTCACTTCCAGTCCATTCGTGCTCGCCAGGTTGCTTACCACGCAAGTGAGTGTTGGTGTCGTCTCCATATAAAGGTCCCAGAGGGTTGGGCGAAGGACGGAGACTTGAATACCCGTGGAGGACTCTAAGGATGTAGAAACCCTGTGTCAGGACCATTAATTCTTCCACCCTTTCTTCCATTCTCTTTATAACTTTTTTCCTAATGTGCTTGGCTGGCTCAGGAGCCCCAAATGGACTGCTTCGGATTTCTTACACATCCCTCTCCTTCCTGTGACATCAGGAGTCTCTCAGTCCAGGATTCATGCAGCTGTGCAATCCCAGAGTTGCCCTCTTGGGTGCCTTCCCTGCAGCAAGAGCGTTTGTCTCACTAGAGTGACCATGATCAGCCCCAGCATGTGAGGAATAAGGTCCTTTTTCAAAGGATATCCAGGGTGTTCTCCTCCTGCCTTTTGCTGGGTCATTCTCAAGTTCTGGAGAAATGAAGGGGACAGCAACTCTGTGTGTGTGTGTGTGTGTGTGTGTGTGTGTGTGTGTGTGCAGGCATGCAAAGGAAAGCACTCTGCAAGCCAAAGACCCACAACTGAGGCCTTTCTAGATGATGGGGAAGACAGCATGAACCCAGAAGCAGCTGGGGGGACCCCCTGGAATCTGGAAGCAGCCCTCCCCCGTGGCCTTCTATTTCCAGGCCATGCCTCCCCACAGAAAGCAAATCCACAGCTTTACCTTCACACTTCTGGGCTGTCGTTTGCAGAGTTTTCCCTGTCGTGGTATGTACCACCGGCAGGTGTAGACGCTCCCACTTCGCCAGTCTTCTTGTCTCACTGTGACTCTGCTGGTCATACTGAAGGTGTAGTTGTTGGCATCTTGCCTGGGGGGCTCAGTGTGCGATTTCACAGGTTGCTCACCCACCAGCCAATCAACTGTCACGTCTTCGGGGAAGAAGCCCTTGACAACACAAACCAGCTGAATGGTGGTGTCACTGGATCCAAGGTTGCCGGGGGAGTGGGACACTTGAACCTTTGGGGTCCTTGGGATCTTTGGGGTCTCTCCAGTGCGGGCTGAAGGGATATAATGTATGGAGGCGGGTCATACAAGCCCATCTTTTGAAGATATCGGCTGAACCTCCCTACCTGGCTTGCAATGACCTTTCCTGCCATACAGCACTGCCCTTGTAGACAACGGTAAATATAATGGGTTGTGTGCGGCCGGGGGGGGGGGGAATACAGGAGGGGCTCTGCACCAAGCTGGCAGACGGAAAGGTGGAAAATGGATGATTTATTGAAGCCAACAGGGATTCATCAAAAATACATCCTGTCAGACTTAATCTCATTTTTGGACTGGTTAAATCACAAAGAGAGGGAGGGAACACTGTGCACACAATCTACCTGGACTTTAGCAAATCTGGCGACATAGGGCCACACGATGTTCTGATAAGCACATTAGCAAAAACTGGACGAGATAGAAAAGCTTTGAGGGGTATCCAAACGGGGCTGCCAAATTGCACACAAAGATTTCTCCTCATTGGCACCTTCTCACACTGGATGGAGGTAACTAGTGGGGTTTCATGGGGTTCAGTCCTGGGCCCCGTTCTCTTCAACCTGGTCATTGATGATTCGGATGAGGAATTACAAGGAAAAATAACCAGTTATCCAGACAAAACAAAACTGGCTGGAACAGCAAACATTCTGGAACACAGGGTGAGTATCTCGGGCCAAATTGATACATGTGAACTCTGGGCTGAAAGCGGCAGAGTGTGATTCCGCAGGGACAAGCGCCCCATCCTGCACCCCGGAAAAAGAATCCCAATGTAACCATGCAGGATGGGGAATACGTGGCTCCCCAGAACTGAAAAAGACAAATGTCTCGGAGTAATTTTGGGAAATATGAGGGAACAATGTGATGCAGCCACCAAACGGGCAAATGCTATTTTGGGATGCGTTAACAGAAATAGTGCTTCCATATGACATGAAGTAGCAGTTCCCCTATATTCCTCACCAGTCAGACCTCATCTGCAATACTGCGTGCGGTTCTGGGAACCAAGCTTGAAGAAAGGTGCAGACAAAATGGAAAGCGTCCTGAGGAGGGCAACAGAAATGATGGAGGGTTTGGGAATGCTGCCCTGTGAGGAGAGACTGAGGGAACTGGACATGTTCAGCCTTGAGAGCAGAAGACTGAGGGGGGGACATGACATCCCTCCATAAGTTCCTCCAACGCTGTCTCAAAGAGGAAGCTCAAGATCTCTTCTTCCTGATACCAGAGTGTAGGACACGGAATAATCACTTTAAGTTGCGTCAACCCAGATTCAGGCTGGACATTGCCACAATCCCGGAATCTGAATTTGAGAAGTGGAAATAAAACTCGGGTTCATGGGAAAGATCAAGCGTTCAGACCATCTGTGGCTTTATTGTTTGGCCCAGGTTCCCGCAGGTAGACTCAGGATAATGCATTACTGGGCAGGCAGAGTAAACTCGCTGCAAAGTTTCAATACGACTACAGGGTTTTTTGTATCCTCCCGGTCACGTACGCAGGTACATTGATGACAGAATGCAGACATTACAGTAAGATTCTGAGGTCATCACATACAGAAGGGATAAAGGAAGATCAGCCTATCATACAGTGACAATGGGATTACAATATTTCTAATTGCAGTGTATTGATATTTCAGTTGAAATATCAGTTCAGTTCATTTCTGGGTCTGCTTAGACATGTAAATTCAGGCTTCTGAGAAACCGTTCATGAACTCGTAAGCTCATCTAGACTCAGACCCTGAGTTGTGCATCCGCACCTCTCCGACTGTCCAGGGCGTATGGAGTGCTCTCAGCTAGCCAAAGAGACGCTTCCTGGCAAACTGAATTGCTACAAGGCTCCGGCTTACAGCGAAAGGCGAGAGACAGGAGTGGGGGGGATGCCATTAGACGCAGTGCGTTATTTTGGAAAGCTGGTGCGATTGAGAAGCAGTGCTGGATGGATTTTATGGCACGAAAGCACTCAGAAGCAACACTTTTCTGCCAGGGTTGATCCAAATTTTCCCAAAAACTTCGGGAAAAGCCTCCTCACTGTCAGATCGATTCAACAGTGGAACCAGCTGCCCAGAGAGGTTGTGGGCTCCCTCACATCAGAGGCATTCAAACAGAAACTGGAGAGCCAGTGTGGCGTAGTGGTGAAGAGCGTGGGACTGGGACTCAGAGGATCCGGGTTCGAGTCCCCGCTCAGCCATGGAGCCAACTCTCAGCCCAACCTACCTCACAGGGTTGTTGTTGCGGGGATAAGATGGAGGCGGAGAGATGATGTAAGCTGCCTTGAACCCTTTATAGGAAAAAGGCAGGATATAAATCGCAATATAAATAAATTGAAATAAATAAACCGGACAGCCGTCTGAGTGGGATGGTGTGACTTGGTGTCCTGCAACAGCAGGAGGATGGGCCCAAAGGCCTTCACGGCCCCTTCAACCCTGGTATTTATGATTCCAAGGCCAGCCCACCCCTTCCTCCCCTTCTTTCCATCCAGCACCCCATCAACCTGTGGAACTAACAGCGGTCCTGGCGCCCCTGCCGCGTAACTTCACGTCCGGGCAGCTGAGGACTTTGAGGGATGCTCCTCCCTTAAGCAGCATTTCCCAAGCCATTCGGGAGCGGTGTGCTCCTCGAAGTCTCCCCAGGGCCCCTCTTCCAGCCGTGCCACCCTTCCCAGATGCAGGGAAACATGGGAAAAGACCAGTCTAGTATTGAGCATGATGTGTGGCAGCAGGTGGAAATGCGTGGTACAAATGCAGAGTTGAAAAAGGAACCCTTGATTCTCCCTGCCTGCTCCCAACTCGCTTCATCCCCCCTCTGAGTACAGCCAAGCCACAAACCCACGAGTTAAATCCCAGCTTAACGTGTCACGCAGGAAAGGGGAGAAGGGGAAGAAAAGCAGAGGAACCCAGCCAGAGCTGGGAAAAGAGGGTTCTGAAGAGAGGAATGGGGAAGGTGAGAAGGCTGGAAAGGGAGGGAAGGAGCCGTGAGCTCACCTGCAACATCCTGGCAGGAAGTCAAAGGCAGTTTGGCCCTGAGGGTCAGGAGTCCCAGCAGGAGGAAGAGGATGTTGGACTGCATCTCTGGAGTCTGTTTGCATGCCCCGTAAGTGGGTAATGATAGCTTTTATAGACTGCCGGACGACTGTGGAGGGGCTTGATTGGGAAAGTCCTCTGGCTCCTCCCAGATGGAGAGGAAGCAAGAAAGAGTCCCAGGGAGTCCTTTTAGGTGGAACACAATTGGATACAAACTCTGAAGTGGCTGTTCACTGGTCGGGTGTGTGGGTGGCATGTCTGCCAGGGTCCATCGGGTTTCTGGGAGCCCATTCATACACTGGAAAGGGAGGTGCGGGATTGCCTCTTTCATTCCAGGAGGGATGCGGGGCAGGATTGCGCTCCCCTGCACGGGTCCGGTTGCATGTTTCAGGGGCTCTATTTTCAGGATGTCCCAGTGGACCGTGTGCCCCTGTGCCTCTTCAGCAAGCTGACCCAGGGCACTTGCTGTGCTGCCTTCCGGACCGGGAGAGACCAAGCAGGCCACGCACTGTCCCCCACTCTGTGGCTAGGACTCATACATCACGCAGCCAACCTCGAGAGACCTGTATGTGAACAGGACCCCCAAGCTCTTGTGTGTGGTGATCAATCTGGTGTCAGAAGAGGGGCTCAGCATCACCTGGTCACGAGAAAAGCAGGGGTCCATCAACCCCCAACCACTGGATGTAGAGGAAGAACCGAATGGCACCTATACTGCCCGTAGCACATTGCCTGTCACTGTTGAGGAGTGGTCAAGCAGGGAAAGATTCACCTGCACAGTGGGGCACGCCTCCTTCTCTGCTCCCATCACTATGACGACTTCCAAGAGTACAGGTAAGAGGGAGAGAGGACTGCTCTCCATCTGGGCTGGTGGCATCAGTCTCCAGCAGCCTCCAGGGCAGGGAGGAGAATACTAAAACATGGTACATCTGGGAGCACCCAAGAGTCACTGTCCAGGATCGAGGGCTGGGGACATCATGCACTCTCCAACCTGGTGCAACTCGGCCTGATGCCCACTGGCTTTTCACCCAGTTTGCTGGGCATATCGTGACGGTGCAGAAAAGCTCGGGTGAAAAGTGAAGAAGACTCTAGCTCAGCCTTGTGGCCCCTCCGCCTGCCCCGGATTTGTCTCTCGTGTTGCCAGACCAGGCCTTTGTAAATATGTGCCCCCTGTGCATGCCCAGCTGCAGGCTGAATAAAAGACCCTCACTCAGACCGAGCCCCTGGTGTCATCTCTTCCGGGATAATGGGTGGCTCCGGAGGGGTGGGCTCGGCAAGGGAGGGGGTGGGTCAGGGTCCTGCTCAGAAACAGAGCTGAGGCTTCGGCCTGAGCAGGGAAGATACGCTCTGTGGCATCACCATCCCTGCATCCCATGCTGAGGCCAAAGGCTTCAGGGGCCCCTGCACGCGGTCTTGCACCCTTATCCTCACAACAGCCTGGTGAGGCGGTCCGTGAGCAGCAGAAGGAAACTTGTCCCAGCCACCAGGGAGCTTCCTAGTTCAGGGGAGATTTGAACCCCGGTCAAGCACTCACACGATTCAGGGCCACGACACAGTCCAAACGAGCCTCCTTTTCTCGGAGCTCAGCAGCCCTCTCCCTTCTTGTTCTGGTTCCTGCACTCCAACACCCCTGGAATGAAAGAGGCAGTCCGGCGCCTCCAATTCTGATGCATGGCTTGCCTCTCAGAAACCCCATCGACCCTGGCAGACACGCCACCCACAGAACCAGCCAGGACAAAGGGCCCCTTTGCCATTTGCACCCCTGCCTGATTCCACCAGGTACCTTCAAGGTTTTCTTTGGCCACTCCCTTGCTCCTGGTTTATGTGGGAGGGGCTAGCAGACTTTCCTGATCAGTCTCCTCCTCGGCTTCCTCCAAAAACCTATATAATGCTTCGGAGCCACTCACAGGGCAAGAAAAAGGATCCAGAGATGCAGTGCAACATCCTCTTCCTCCTCCTGGGACTCCTGACCCTCAGGGCCAAACTGCCTTTGACTTCCTGCCAGGATGTTGCAGGTGAGCTCACGGCTCCTTCCCTCCCTTTCCAGCCTTCTCACCTTCCCCATTCCTCTCTTCAGAACCCTCTTTTCCCAGCTCTGGCTGGGTTCCTCTGCTTTTCTTCCCCTTCTCCCCTTTCCTGCGTGACACGTTAAGCTGGGATTTAACTCGTGGGTTTGTGGCTTGGATGCACTCAGAGGGGGGATGAAGCGAGTTGGGAGCAGGCAGGGAGCATCAAGGGTTCCTTTTTCAACTCTGCATTTGTACCACGCATTTCCACCTGCTGCCACACATCATGCTCAATACTAGACTGGTCTTTTCCCATGTTTCCCTGCATCTGGGAAGGGTGGCACGGCTGGAAGAGGGGCCCTGGGGAGACTTCGAGGAGCACACCGCTCCCGAATGGCTTGGGAAATGCTGCTTAAGGGAGGAGCATCCCTCAAAGTCCTCAGGCTGCAGGGATGTGAAGTTACGCGGCAGGGGCGCCAGGACCGCTGTTAGTTCCACAGGTTGATGGGGTGCTGGATGGAAAGAAGGGGAGGAAGGGATGGGCTGGCCTTGGAATCATAAATACCGGGGCTGAAGCGGCCATGAAGGCCTTTGGGCCCAACCTCCTGCTGTTGCAATTGTCAGAATCCTGGAATCTCAATTTGAGAAGAGGAAATAAAACTCGTGTTTGTGGGAAAGATCAAGCGTCCAGACCGTCTGTGGCTTTATTGTCTTACCCAGGTTCCCGCGGGGCCGTACTCACGATAATGCATTTCCGGGCAGGCCGAGGTGAACTCTGCTGCCAAGCCTCACTACCATTACAGGGCATTTTATAGGTACACAGGTAAAGGGCACTTGAGGACGGAATGCAGACATTACAATAAGGTTCTGAGGTCATCACATACAGAACACATAAAGGAATGTCAGTCAATCATACTGTGACAATGAGGTTACAATATTTCTAATTGCAGTGTATTGACACTTTATTTATTTATTTATTTTACAAATTTGTATGCCGCCCCCTCGCACAAAAGCCTCGGGGCGCCTAACACCATATAAACATACAAATTGGAAATACAATTTAAAACAATATGCAATTTAAAACTGGTCCATCTCATAGTCCAAGAATAAAAATATAACATATAAATAACAATAAGAATATAAAATTAATAAATTAACAATTAAAATATTCTTAAATAAAAAGGTCTTCGCCTGGCGCCAAAAAACAAATAATGAAGGCGCCAGGCGAGCTTCTCTGGGGAACGCATTCCATAAGTGGGGTGCCACCGCAGAGAAAGCCCTCCTCCAGGTACTCACCCTCTTCACTTCCCTCACAGAGGGTTCCCAGAGGAGAGCCTCAGCTGCCGATCGTAAGGGGCGGGAGGGCATATATGGTCGCAGGCGCTCCTTTAGATAACCAGGACCCAAGCTGTTAAGGGCTTTATAGGTAAGAACTAACACCTTGAATTGGGCCTGGACTTCAATGGGAAGCCAGTGTAGCTGACGGAGAACTGGGGTGATATGAGAACCACGCCCAGTCCCTGTCAGCATCCTGGCAGCTCTATTTTGCACCAATTGAAGTATCCGGACCATCTTCAAGGGTGGCCCCACGAAGAGTGCTTACAGAAATCTAACCGGAAAGTCACCAACGCATGTGTCACCGTCGCCAGGCAGTTGAACTCCAGGAAGGGCCGCAGCTGATGGATCAGCCGAAGCTGATGGAAAGCGCTCCTCGCCACTACTGACACTTGGGCTACCAAGGTCAGCTCCGGGTCAAGGAGCACTCCCAGGCTGCGGACCCTGTCTTTCAGAGGGAGTGCAACCCCATTTAAGACTAGGGTCAGGTCCCCCACTCCGAAGTCCGGCCCACCCACCAACAGGACCTCTGTCTTGTCAGGATTGAGCCTCAGTTTATTGGCCCTCATCCAGCCCATTACCTCGCCCAGGCACCGGTTCAGCACAGCCACTGCCTCACCTGGATAGGTAGAAAACGGGTGTCATCAGCGTACTGATGATTCCGCAGCCCACACCTCCTGATGACCTCTCCCAGTGGTTTCATGTAGATGTTAAAGAGCAGAGGGGACAAAATGGACCCCTGTGGTACTCCATGGCATAGCTGCCATGGCGCAGAGCCATAGTCCCCCAGCACCACCTTCTGGAGTCGGCCGTTGAGATAGGAGCGGAACCACCGCAGAGCAGTGCCTCCAACTCCCAATCCCGATAGCCTATCCAGAAGGAGACCATGGTTGATGGTATCGAAAGCCGCCGAGAGGTCCAGGAGAACCAACAGGGATGCACTCCCCCTGCCTTTCTCCCTGCACAGGTCATCGTACAGGGCGACCAAGGCAGATTCAGTGCGAAAACCGGGTCTGAAGCCAGACTGAAATGGGTCTAGAGAATCAGTTTCATCAGTTGAGTAACTTCAACCCATCTCCAGGTCTGCTTAGACATGTAAATTCAATCTACTGAGAAACTATTCATGATAAGCTCAGACCCTTATCTAGACTCCAGACATTCTGAATGACCAGGGCACATGAAGCCCCCTGGGCTTAGCAAAAGATACTTCCTAGTAAACTGAATTCCAGCAATGATTATTATGAATGTACATTATGCATGTTTGGACTAAATGGCCTGTCGACTGTAGCCCACAGCGAAAGGTGAGAGAACGGAGCAGGGCAGGCAAGCCATTTGAAACAGTGACTTAGCTTGGTTTTGAGAAGGAAGACAGGATTTGATCCCACAATGCAAAAGCACACAGAAGTCGTGCGTTTCAGACCGGATTCATCCACATTTTCCCAACACAGGACACCAAGTCACAGCATCCCACTCAGACGGCTGTTTGGTTTCTGTTTGAATGCCTGTGATGTGAGGGAGCCCACAACCTCTCTGGGCAGCTGGTTCCACTGTTGAATCACTCTGACAGTGAGGAGGCTTTTCCCGAAGTTTTGGGAACATTTGGATCAACCCTGGCAGAAAAGTGTTGCCTCTGAGTGCTTTCGTGCCATAAAATCCATCCAGCACTGCTTCTCAATCGCACCAGCTTTCCAAAATAACGCACTGCGTCTAATGGCATCCCCCCCACTCCTGTCTCTCGCCTTTCGCTGTAAGCCGGAGCCTTGTAGCAATTCAGTTTGCCAGGAAGCGTCTCTTTGGCTAGCTGAGAGACTCCATGCGCCCTGGACAGTCGGAGAGGTGCGGATGCACAACTCAGGGTCCGAGTCTAGATGAGCTTACGAGTTCATGAACGGTTTCTCAGTAGCCTGAATTTACATGTCTAAGCAGACCCAGAAATGAACTGAACTGATATTTCAACTGAAATATCAATACACTGCAATTAGAAATATTGTAATCCCATTGTCACTGTATGATAGGCTGATCTTCCTTTATCCCTTCTGTATGTGATGACCTCAGAATCTTATTGTAATGTCTGCATTCTGTCATCAGTGTACCTGCGTACGTGACCGGGAGGGTACAAAAAACCCTGTAGTTGTCTTGAAACTTTGCAGCGAGTTTACTCTGCCTGCCCAGTAATGCATTATCCTGAGTCTACCTGCGGGAACCTGGGCCAAACAATAAAGCCACAGATGGTCTGAACGCTTGATCTTTCCCATGAACCCGAGTTTTATTTCCACTTCTCAAATTCAGATTCTGGGATTCTGACAATGTCCAGCTTGAATCTGGGGTAACGCAACTTAAATGGATTATTCCGTGTCCTACACTCTGGTATCAGGAAGAAGAGATCTTGAGCTTCCTCTTTGAGACAGCGTTGGAGGAACTTATGGAGGGATGTCATGTCCCCCCCTCAGTCTTCTCCTCTCAAGGCTGAACATGTCCAGTTCTCTCAGTCTCTCCTCACCACAGATAATGCCTTTTCTACTGTTTTGGTGAAATTAATTTTCTGTGTGGGTCTTCCATGTTGGCGTATCTATATATTGGAATCCAGAAAATTAAAATGACCGAACAGGGCTTATATTCTCGAGAATACGAGAGGGAAGTTTAAATCATAATTAATCACCATTATGTTAGGGATTCTTCAACCTGTTTATGCATCAGTGTGTGTGGGGGGGGGGGTTGTGTGCATGCATACGCGGCCTTCAAGCTGCAATGCCTCTCCACGCATTCTTCCTGTGTGACCGCTTGAAGTGCTTCAGCCTCGTCGGTGCTGCTGGGTTGCCTCACCTCCTCAAACTGGGGGCTACACTTCAGGGGGGTTTCCTCAGCCCAACTCATGAACCCTCTTTTCCTATCCTGCACCGCTGCTCTTGATGCGAGAGACCCTGTTTGCAGGCGTCTCGGACTAAAGCCATGGCAGCTGTTGAACTCTTGAATTCCACACCGACACTGAAATGGCACTCGTGCTTTGGAGCAAGCACACAGAGCCGGCAATGTGGACTCACGGGCCAAATGAGGCAGCTGGGCCAGGGAAGGCTGCATGTCGTCTGGGGTCAAATTGCCCCTTCGCCAGGAAGCTCACGGGACACATCCCTCTCCCACTCCGGGTCACCCGGCGCTGTAGCTGCAGGGCTGGCTTGGGATGACCTGGTGTCTGAGCAGCTTGGTGAGAAAAACGGGATACAGCTGCGACGACAGGAAATGCCACTTGCCTGAAATGCCAGCATTGTGCCTCTAAGAGATCAATCCCCTTCCATTTTGGAACCCATCAACTCGTCTGACAGTGGTTGGGTTCACACTTCACAACAAGCAACACCTCGCAGTTTCCATCCCGAAAGACAAGCGGGCCCCGTGTGGAGACTCCTCCAGTCTGCCATTGTCTTCCCCCTCAGTCCCCCAGGCAACATCCCAGGAGGCACTGCGTGGCTCCTCACGGGCCACCACGGTCCGTGACCCTCCAGCTCACCGTGGCTCTGAAGTGGCCCCTGTACCACCAACAGCAGCGAGGACAAGAGGCCGGTTGGCTGCGAAAGGGCAGCGCGGTGCAATGCATCCTGCAGCTCCCAGCCGGGCCCTGGGGGCACCAGCAGCTTCTGCTTGTAGTTGCTCAAAATCAAACATACCATGTGGAAGTACCAAGATGGGTTCAGACGACAGGACAAACCCAAGAGTTTAAACAAGCCACCGTTGCCTGTTGTGTTGTGTGAACCCACCCACTGCCACGAAGCTCCGGGAAGAGACAGCAATCATGGGCCTGCTTGGGCAATTCTCCTTTATTGGGCCATTGGCAACACATGCATGCACAGTCACACAGGGTTGGATCCAACAGCAGCAAAGGAAATTCGGGGGGAGGAGGAAAGGGGTGCAACTCTAGATGAGGAGGGTCTTTATTTTTATTTATTTATTTATTTGGAAATTTATAGGCCGCCCCTTGCCACAAGCCTCGGGGCGGCTCACAACAAAAAGATTAAAACATAATGTTAAAATTTCCAAATATTAACAATTAAAACTAACATTTTTTACCCTGTGACTTTGCAATTCTTTTTTGGATAAACTTGTCAGGAAAGCCTTCGTGGACAATCGTCAGGGTGTAGGTGTCACCTTTGTTCCAATCTGCCTTCTTGACTTTCAGTTTACTGTAGAGGAAAAAGGTGCTCCCCTCACTGATGATTGGGCTATTGATATAACTGCCTTCCATTGTCTCATTGTCGGGGTTGAACCACTTCAAGGAGATATCGCTGGGGTCGAATCCTTCGATGTGGGCAGTGATGGAAACATGTTGGTCTGCAGAGCTGAGCTCCTCTTGGTGGGGATGGAAGAGGTACACCTGTGGGGCAGTGGGGCGACCTTGTTCTGCCCAGGAAGCAAAGCATGGTAGAAACAGAAATGAGCCAGTTATTCGACTGAGGTCAAGGCAGTGGGAACAATGTGGGCAGCAGAGGCCCTGGGGAAGACTTGCGGTGGGGGAGGGGGTCTGCAGAAAGCCTTTTCATGGAGAAATGTAATCCTGGCAGGTTGATCCTCCCCAGCAGGTGAGGCGGGCTGCTCCTCACTTTGTCTACGTCTAGTAGCCTCGATGATTTTACTGGGTTTTTATTAAAGCAAATCGAGTTAGAGTTATGAACTGCAGGTAGACTTGTCTTTCCAGTCTTCTTGACTATGGCTGAGGAACCAAAGGGGCCTGAGTGCAGCAACACCCGTTCAGCCATGTTCCCCGGTGTGATTGTCATGGGAAACACAGTTTGAGGAATCTCTCCTACAATGCAACTACGAGGGCAGGAGGAAATAGAAGAGAACACACATACATTGGCCTTTCCTGAGTTTCTGGGACCAGTTTGGGGGACTGGAAAAGTGACATCTCAGCGTGGCTAGTATTCAAACAAATGATTAAATGGACCAGACCTCCTGACAGGTAGGGCTTCACAGAGGTCGACGAGTATGTAAAAGCAGTACCATAGATGTAGAGGGCATTCATACAGCCTGTTTTCCCCAGCTGCCTGAGATCATCGCTTTCAGGAGCATGGAAAATATCACATTAAAAGCCTATATGCTCCTTTTCCAGGCCTCTGGGATAAACGAGAGTGGCGGATTTCTAAAGCACTACAAGCTGTAGGCAGTCGTGCTACATCGGACTAGCTGCAACATGTCGAAAACATACTGAAGCGTCTCGCAGTCCTTGTTGCTCGTAGTGAGTTGCGTATGATCGAACCTGTGCTCTCTCTGTATGCGTGTTCAGTGCCCTCTTCCCTGCCCAGGAGGCCACTGGGAAATAAGCGCCACCAGTTACTGGGTGTGGAGCAACATGGCTTCCCGCTTACCTTGCTTCCTGTTAATCTGGACATTCCGGGCTTGAGTCAAGTCTGGAAGATTCACGGTGCAGGTGAAAGTCTCCCTTGCTAACCAGTTATCCTTACTGATCCTCACAGAAGTAGATGCTGTCATAGTGCCACTGGGCTCCGTTTTCACAGTTGTTGCCTCGGCTTTCAGGCCTCCCGAATTCTCCTTTGACCAGGTCACTTCCAGTCCATTCGTGCTCGCCAGGTTGCTTACCACGCAAGTGAGTGTTGGTGTCGTCTCCATATAAAGGTCCCAGAGGGTTGGGCGAAGGACGGAGACTTGAATACCCGTGGAGGACTCTAAGGATGTAGAAACCCTGTGTCAGGACCATTAATTCTTCCACCCTTTCTTCCATTCTCTTTATAACTTTTTTCCTAATGTGCTTGGCTGGCTCAGGAGCCCCAAATGGACTGCTTCGGATTTCTTACACATCCCTCTCCTTCCTGTGACATCAGGAGTCTCTCAGTCCAGGATTCATGCAGCTGTGCAATCCCAGAGTTGCCCTCTTGGGTGCCTTCCCTGCAGCAAGAGCGTTTGTCTCACTAGAGTGACCATGATCAGCCCCAGCATGTGAGGAATAAGGTCCTTTTTCAAAGGATATCCAGGGTGTTCTCCTCCTGCCTTTTGCTGGGTCATTCTCAAGTTCTGGAGAAATGAAGGGGACAGCAACTCTGTGTGTGTGTGTGTGTGTGTGTGTGTGTGTGTGTGCAGGCATGCAAAGGAAAGCACTCTGCAAGCCAAAGACCCACAACTGAGGCCTTTCTAGATGATGGGGAAGACAGCATGAACCCAGAAGCAGCTGGGGGGACCCCCTGGAATCTGGAAGCAGCCCTCCCCCGTGGCCTTCTATTTCCAGGCCATGCCTCCCCACAGAAAGCAAATCCACAGCTTTACCTTCACACTTCTGGGCTGTCGTTTGCAGAGTTTTCCCTGTCGTGGTATGTACCACCCGGCAGGTGTAGACGCTCCCGCTTCGCCAGTCTTCTTGTCTCACTGTGACTCTGCTGGTCATACTGAAGGTGTAGTTGTTGGCATCTTGCCTGGGGGGCTCAGTGTGCGATTTCACAGGTTGCTCACCCACCAGCCAATCAACTGTCACGTCTTCGGGGAAGAAGCCCTTGACAACACAAACCAGCTGAATGGTGGTGTCACTGGATCCAAGGTTGCCGGGGGAGTGGGACACTTGAACCTTTGGGGTCCTTGGGATCTTTGGGGTCTCTCCAGTGCGGGCTGAAGGGATATAATGTATGGAGGCGGGTCATACAAGCCCATCTTTTGAAGATATCGGCTGAACCTCCCTACCTGGCTTGCAATGACCTTTCCTGCCATACAGCACTGCCCTTGTAGACAACGGTAAATATAATGGGTTGTGTGCGGCGGGGGGGGGGGGGAATACAGGAGGGGCTCTGCACCAAGCTGGCAGACGGAAAGGTGGAAAATGGATGATTTATTGAAGCCAACAGGGATTCATCAAAAATACATCCTGTCAGACTTAATCTCATTTTTGGACTGGTTAAATCACAAAGAGAGGGAGGGAACACTGTGCACACAATCTACCTGGACTTTAGCAAATCTGGCGACATAGGGCCACACGATGTTCTGATAAGCACATTAGCAAAAACTGGACGAGATAGAAAAGCTTTGAGGGGTATCCAAACGGGGCTGCCAAATTGCACACAAAGATTTCTCCTCATTGGCACCTTCTCACACTGGATGGAGGTAACTAGTGGGGTTTCATGGGGTTCAGTCCTGGGCCCCGTTCTCTTCAACCTGGTCATTGATGATTCGGATGAGGAATTACAAGGAAAAATAACCAGTTATCCAGACAAAACAAAACTGGCTGGAACAGCAAACATTCTGGAACACAGGGTGAGTATCTCGGGCCAAATTGATACATGTGAACTCTGGGCTGAAAGCGGCAGAGTGTGATTCCGCAGGGACAAGCGCCCCATCCTGCACCCCGGAAAAAGAATCCCAATGTAACCATGCAGGATGGGGAATACGTGGCTCCCCAGAACTGAAAAAGACAAATGTCTCGGAGTAATTTTGGGAAATATGAGGGAACAATGTGATGCAGCCACCAAACGGGCAAATGCTATTTTGGGATGCGTTAACAGAAATAGTGCTTCCATATGACATGAAGTAGCAGTTCCCCTATATTCCTCACCAGTCAGACCTCATCTGCAATACTGCGTGCGGTTCTGGGAACCAAGCTTGAAGAAAGGTGCAGACAAAATGGAAAGCGTCCTGAGGAGGGCAACAGAAATGATGGAGGGTTTGGGAATGCTGCCCTGTGAGGAGAGACTGAGGGAACTGGACATGTTCAGCCTTGAGAGCAGAAGACTGAGGGGGGGACATGACATCCCTCCATAAGTTCCTCCAACGCTGTCTCAAAGAGGAAGCTCAAGATCTCTTCTTCCTGATACCAGAGTGTAGGACACGGAATAATCACTTTAAGTTGCGTCAACCCAGATTCAGGCTGGACATTGCCACAATCCCGGAATCTGAATTTGAGAAGTGGAAATAAAACTCGGGTTCATGGGAAAGATCAAGCGTTCAGACCATCTGTGGCTTTATTGTTTGGCCCAGGTTCCCGCAGGTAGACTCAGGATAATGCATTACTGGGCAGGCAGAGTAAACTCGCTGCAAAGTTTCAATACGACTACAGGGTTTTTTGTATCCTCCCGGTCACGTACGCAGGTACATTGATGACAGAATGCAGACATTACAGTAAGATTCTGAGGTCATCACATACAGAAGGGATAAAGGAAGATCAGCCTATCATACAGTGACAATGGGATTACAATATTTCTAATTGCAGTGTATTGATATTTCAGTTGAAATATCAGTTCAGTTCATTTCTGGGTCTGCTTAGACATGTAAATTCAGGCTTCTGAGAAACCGTTCATGAACTCGTAAGCTCATCTAGACTCAGACCCTGAGTTGTGCATCCGCACCTCTCCGACTGTCCAGGGCGTATGGAGTGCTCTCAGCTAGCCAAAGAGACGCTTCCTGGCAAACTGAATTGCTACAAGGCTCCGGCTTACAGCGAAAGGCGAGAGACAGGAGTGGGGGGGATGCCATTAGACGCAGTGCGTTATTTTGGAAAGCTGGTGCGATTGAGAAGCAGTGCTGGATGGATTTTATGGCACGAAAGCACTCAGAAGCAACACTTTTCTGCCAGGGTTGATCCAAATTTTCCCAAAAACTTCGGGAAAAGCCTCCTCACTGTCAGAGCGATTCAACAGTGGAACCAGCTGCCCAGAGAGGTTGTGGGCTCCCTCACATCAGAGGCATTCAAACAGAAACTGGAGAGCCAGTGTGGCGTAGTGGTGAAGAGCGTGGGACTGGGACTCAGAGGATCCGGGTTCGAGTCCCCGCTCAGCCATGGAGCCAACTCTCAGCCCAACCTACCTCACAGGGTTGTTGTTGCGGGGATAAGATGGAGGCGGAGAGATGATGTAAGCTGCCTTGAACCCTTTATAGGAAAAAGGCAGGATATGAATCGCAATATAAATAAATTGAAATAAATAAACCGGACAGCCGTCTGAGTGGGATGGTGTGACTTGGTGTCCTGCAACAGCAGGAGGATGGGCCCAAAGGCCTTCACGGCCCCTTCAACCCTGGTATTTATGATTCCAAGGCCAGCCCACCCCTTCCTCCCCTTCTTTCCATTCAGCACCCCATCAACCTGTGAAAGTAACAGCGGTCCTGGTGCCCCTGCTGAGTAACTTCACGTCCGGGCAGCCTGAGGACTTTGAGGGATGCTCCTCCCTTAAGCAGCATTTCCCAAGCCATTCGGGAGCGGTGTGCTCCTCGAAGTCTCCCCAGGGCCCCTCTTCCAGCCGTGCCACCCTTCCCAGATGCAGGGAAACATGGGAAAAGACCAGTCTAGTATTGAGCATGATGTGTGGCAGCAGGTGGAAATGCGTGGTACAAATGCAGAGTTGAAAAAGGAACCCTTGATTCTCCCTGCCTGCTCCCAACTCGCTTCATCCCCCCTCTGAGTACAGCCAAGCCACAAACCCACGAGTTAAATCCCAGCTTAACGTGTCACGCAGGAAAGGGGAGAAGGGGAAGAAAAGCAGAGGAACCCAGCCAGAGCTGGGAAAAGAGGGTTCTGAAGAGAGGAATGGGGAAGGTGAGAAGGCTGGAAAGGGAGGGAAGGAGCCGTGAGCTCACCTGCAACATCCTGGCAGGAAGTCAAAGGCAGTTTGGCCCTGAGGGTCAGGAGTCCCAGCAGGAGGAAGAGGATGTTGGACTGCATCTCTGGAGTCTGTTTGCATGCCCCGTAAGTGGGTAATGATAGCTTTTATAGACTGCCGGACGACTGTGGAGGGGCTTGATTGGGAAAGTCCTCTGGCTCCTCCCAGATGGAGAGGAAGCAAGAAAGAGTCCCAGGGAGTCCTTTTAGGTGGAACACAATTGGATACAAACTCTGAAGTGGCTGTTTACTGGTCGGGTGTGTGGGTGGCATGTCTGCCAGGGTCCATCGGGTTTCTGGGAGCCCATTCATACACCGGAAAGGGAGGTGCGGGATTGCCTCTTTCATTCCAGGAGGGATGCGGGGCAGGATTGCACTCCCCTGCACGGGTCCGGTTGCATGTTTCGGGGGCTCTATTTTCAGGATGTCCCAGTGGACCGTGTGCCCCTGTGCCTCTTCAGCAAGCTGACCCAGGGCACTTGCTGTGCTGCCTTCCGGACCGGGAGAGACCAAGCAGGCCACGCACTGTCCCCCACTCTGTGGCTAGGACTCATACATCACGCAGCCAACCTCGAGAGACCTGTATGTGAACAGGACCCCCAAGCTCTTGTGTGTGGTGATCAATCTGGTGTCATAAGAGGGGCTCATCATCACCTGGTCACGAGAAAAGCAGGGGTCCATCAACCCCCAACCACTGGATGTAGAGGAAGAACCGAATGGCACCTATACTGCCCGTAGCACATTGCCTGTCACTGTTGAGGAGTGGTCAAGCGGGGACAGATTCACCTGCACAGTGGGGCACGCCTCCTTCTCTGCTCCCATCACTATGACCACCTCCAAGCGTACAGGTAAGAGGAAGAGACGACTGCTCTCCATCTGGGCTGGTGGCCTCAGTCTCCAGCAGCCTCCAGAGCAGGGAGGAGAATACTAAAACATGGTACATCTGGGAGCACCCAGGAGTCACTGTCCAGGATCGAGGGCTGGGGACACCATGCACTCTCCAACCTGGCGCAACTCGGACTGATGCCCACTGGCTTTTCACCCAGTTTGCTGGGCATATCGTGACGGTGCAGAAAAGCTCGGGTGAAAAGTGAAGAAGACTCTGGCTCAGCCTTGTGGCCCCTCCGCCTGCCCCGGATTTGTCTCTCGTGTTGCCAGACCAGGCCTTTGTAAATATGTGCCCCCTGTGCATGCCCAGCTGCAGGCTGAATAAAAGACCCTCACTCAGACCGAGCCCCTGGTGTCATCTCTTCCGGGATAATGGGTGGCTCCGGAGGGGTGGGCTCGGCAAGGGAGGGGGTGGGTCAGGGTCCTGCTCAGAAACAGAGCTGAGGCTTCGGCCTGAGCAGGGAAGATACGCTCTGTGGCATCACCATCCCTGCATCCCATGCTGAGGCCAAAGGCTTCAGGGGCCCCTGCACGTGGTCTTGCTCCCTTATCCTCACAACAGCCTGGTGAGGCGGTCTGTGAGCAGCAGAAGGAAACTTGTCCCAGCCACCAGGGAGCTTCCTAGTTCAGGGGAGATTTGAACCCCGGTCAAGCACTCACACGATTCAGGGCCACGACACAGTCCAAACGAGCCTCCTTTTCTCGGAGCTCAGCAGCCCTCTCCCTTCTTGTTCTGGTTCCTGCACTCCAACACCCCTGGAATGAAAGAGGCAGTCCGGCGCCTCCAATTCTGATGCATGGCTTGCCTCTCAGAAACCCCATCGACCCTGGCAGACACGCCACCCACAGAACCAGCCAGGACAAAGGGCCCCTTTGCCATTTGCACCCCTGCCTGATTCCACCAGGTACCTTCAAGGTTTTCTTTGGCCACTCCCTTGCTCCTGGTTTATGTGGGAGGGGCTAGCAGACTTTCCTGATCAGTCTCCTCCTCGGCTTCCTCCAAAAACCTATATAATGCTTCGGAGCCACTCACAGGGCAAGAAAAAGGATCCAGAGATGCAGTGCAACATCCTCTTCCTCCTCCTGGGACTCCTGACCCTCAGGGCCAAACTGCCTTTGACTTCCTGCCAGGATGTTGCAGGTGAGCTCACGGCTCCTTCCCTCCCTTTCCAGCCTTCTCACCTTCCCCATTCCTCTCTTCAGAACCCTCTTTTCCCAGCTCTGGCTGGGTTCCTCTGCTTTTCTTCCCCTTCTCCCCTTTCCTGCGTGACACGTTAAGCTGGGATTTAACTCGTGGGTTTGTGGCTTGGATGCACTCAGAGGGGGGATGAAGCGAGTTGGGAGCAGGCAGGGAGCATCAAGGGTTCCTTTTTCAACTCTGCATTTGTACCACGCATTTCCACCTGCTGCCACACATCATGCTCAATACTAGACTGGTCTTTTCCCATGTTTCCCTGCATCTGGGAAGGGTGGCACGGCTGGAAGAGGGGCCCTGGGGAGACTTCGAGGAGCACACCGCTCCCGAATGGCTTGGGAAATGCTGCTTAAGGGAGGAGCATCCCTCAAAGTCCTCAGGCTGCAGGGATGTGAAGTTACGCGGCAGGGGCGCCAGGACCGCTGTTAGTTCCACAGGTTGATGGGGTGCTGGATGGAAAGAAGGGGAGGAAGGGATGGGCTGGCCTTGGAATCATAAATACCGGGGCTGAAGCGGCCATGAAGGCCTTTGGGCCCAACCTCCTGCTGTTGCAATTGTCAGAATCCTGGAATCTCAATTTGAGAAGAGGAAATAAAACTCGTGTTTGTGGGAAAGATCAAGCGTCCAGACCGTCTGTGGCTTTATTGTCTTACCCAGGTTCCCCGCGGGGCCGTACTCACGATAATGCATTTCCGGGCAGGCCGAGGTGAACTCTGCTGCCAAGCCTCACTACCATTACAGGGCATTTTATAGGTACACAGGTAAAGGGCACTTGAGGACGGAATGCAGACATTACAATAAGGTTCTGAGGTCATCACATACAGAACACATAAAGGAATGTCAGTCAATCATACTGTGACAATGAGGTTACAATATTTCTAATTGCAGTGTATTGACACTTTATTTATTTATTTATTTTACAAATTTGTATGCCGCCCCCTCGCACAAAAGCCTCGGGGCGCCTAACACCATATAAACATACAAATTGGAAATACAATTTAAAACAATATGCAATTTAAAACTGGTCCATCTCATAGTCCAAGAATAAAAATATAACATATAAATAACAATAAGAATATAAAATTAATAAATTAACAATTAAAATATTCTTAAATAAAAAGGTCTTCGCCTGGCGCCAAAAAACAAATAATGAAGGCGCCAGGCGAGCTTCTCTGGGGAACGCATTCCATAAGTGGGGTGCCACCGCAGAGAAAGCCCTCCTCCAGGTACTCACCCTCTTCACTTCCCTCACAGAGGGTTCCCAGAGGAGAGCCTCAGCTGCCGATCGTAAGGGGCGGGAGGGCATATATGGTCGCAGGCGCTCCTTTAGATAACCAGGACCCAAGCTGTTAAGGGCTTTATAGGTAAGAACTAACACCTTGAATTGGGCCTGGACTTCAATGGGAAGCCAGTGTAGCTGACGGAGAACTGGGGTGATATGAGAACCACGCCCAGTCCCTGTCAGCATCCTGGCAGCTCTATTTTGCACCAATTGAAGTATCCGGACCATCTTCAAGGGTGGCCCCACGAAGAGTGCTTACAGAAATCTAACCGGAAAGTCACCAACGCATGTGTCACCGTCGCCAGGCAGTCGAACTCCAGGAAGGGCCACAGCTGATGGATCAGCCGAAGCTGATGGAAAGCGCTCCTCGCCACTGCTGACACTTGGGCTACCAAGGTCAGCTCCGGGTCAAGGAGCACTCCCAGGCTGCGGACCCTGTCTTTCAGAGGGAGTGCAACCCCATTTAAGACTAGGGTCAGGTCCCCCACTCCGAAGTCCGGCCCACCCACCAACAGGACCTCTGTCTTGTCAGGATTGAGCCTCAGTTTATTGGCCCTCATCCAGCCCATTACCTCGCCCAGGCACCGGTTCAGCACAGCCACTGCCTCACCTGGATAGGTAGAAAACGGGTGTCATCAGCGTACTGATGATTCCGCAGCCCACACCTCCTGATGACCTCTCCCAGTGGTTTCATGTAGATGTTAAAGAGCAGAGGGGACAAAATGGACCCCTGTGGTACTCCATGGCATAGCTGCCATGGCGCAGAGCCATAGTCCCCCAGCACCACCTTCTGGAGTCGGCCGTTGAGATAGGAGCGGAACCACCGCAGAGCAGTGCCTCCAACTCCCAATCCCGCCAGCCTATCCAGAAGGATACCATGGTTGATGGTATCGAAAGCCGCCGAGAGGTCCAGGAGAACCAACAGGGATGCACTCCCCCTGCCTTTCTCCCTGCACAGGTCATCGTACAGGGCGACCAAGGCAGATTCAGTGCGAAAACCGGGTCTGAAGCCAGACTGAAATGGGTCTAGAGAATCAGTTTCATCAGTTGAGTAACTTCAACCCATCTCCAGGTCTGCTTAGACATGTAAATTCAATCTACTGAGAAACTATTCATGATAAGCTCAGACCCTTATCTAGACTCCAGACATTCTGAATGACCAGGGCACATGAAGCCCCCTGGGCTTAGCAAAAGATACTTCCTAGTAAACTGAATTCCAGCAATGATTATTATGAATGTACATTATGCATGTTTGGACTGAATGGCCTGTCGACTGTAGCCCACAGCGAAAGGTGAGAGAACGGAGCAGGGCAGGCAAGCCATTTGAAACAGTGACTTAGCTTGGTTTTGAGAAGGAAGACAGGATTTGATCCCACAATGCAAAAGCACACAGAAGTCGTGCGTTTCAGACCGGATTCATCCACATTTTCCCAACACAGGACACCAAGTCACAGCATCCCACTCAGACGGCTGTCTGGTTTCTGTTTGAATGCCTCTGATGTGAGGGAGCCCACAACCTCTCTGGGCAGCTGGTTCCACTGTTGAATCGCTCTGACAGTGAGGAGGCTTTTCCCGAAGTTTTGGGAACATTTGGATCAACCCTGGCAGAAAAGTGTTGCCTCTGAGTGCTTTTGTGCCATAAAATCCATCCAGCACTGCTTCTCAATCGCACCAGCTTTCCAAGATAATGCACTGCGTCTAATGGCATCCCCCCCACTCCTGTCTCTCGCCTTTCGCTGTAAGCCGGAGCCTTGTAGCAATTCAGTTTGCCAGGAAGCGTCTCTTTGGCTAGCTGAGAGACTCCATGCGCCCTGGACAGTCGGAGAGGTGCGGATGCACAACTCAGGGTCCGAGTCTAGATGAGCTTACGAGTTCATGAACGGTTTCTCAGTAGCCTGAATTTACATGTCTAAGCAGACCCAGAAATGCGTTCGAGTTTCTTGAAGTTACTCAGCTGAAATATCAATACACAGCAATTAGAAATATTGTAATCCCATTGTCACTGTATGATAGGCTGATCTTCCTTTATCCCTTCTGTATGTGATGACCTCAGAATCTTATTGTAATGTCTGCATTCTGTCCTCAGTGTACCTGCGTACGTGACCGGGAGGGTACAAAAAACCCTGTAGTTGTATTGAAACTTTGCAGCGAGTTTACTCTGCCTGCCCAGTAATGCATTATCGTGAGTCTACCTGCGGGAACATGGGCCAAACAATAAAGCCACAGATGGTCTGAACGCTTGATCTTTCCCATGAACCCGAGTTTTATTTCCACTTCTCAAATTCAGATTCTGGGATTCTGACAATGCCCAGCTTGAATCTGGGGTGACACAACTTAAATGGATTATTCCGTGTCCTACACTCTGGTATCAGGAAGAAGAGATCTTGAGCTTCCTCTTTGAGACAGCGTTGGAGGAACTTATGGAGGGATGTCATGTCCCCGGTTCAGTCTTCTGCTCTCAAGGCTGAACATGTCCAGTTCTCTCAGTCTCTCCTCACCACAGATAATGCGTTTTCTACTGTTTTGGTGAAATTAATTTTCTGTGTGGGTCTTCCATGTTGGCGTATCTATATATTGGAATCCAGAAAATTAAAATGACCGAACAGGGCTTATCTTCTCGAGAATACGAGAGGGAAGTTTAAATCATAATTAATCACCATTATGTTAGGGATTCTTCGACCTGTTTATGCATCAGTGTGTGTGTGTGGGGGGGGGGGGTTGTGTGCATGCATATGCGGCCTTCAAGCTGCAATGCCTCTCCACGCATTCTTCCTGTGTGACCGCTTGAAGTGCTTCAGCCTCGTCGGTGCTGCTGGGTTGCCTCACCTCCTCAAACTGGGGGCTACACTTCAGGGGGGTTTCCTCAGCCCAACTCATGAATCCTCTTTTCCTATCCTGCACCGCTGCTCTTGATGCGAGAGACCCTGTTTGCAGGCGTCTCGGACTAAAGCCATGGCAGCTGTTGAACTCTTGAATTCCACACCGACACTGAAATGGCACTCGTGCTTTGGAGCAAGCACACAGAGCCGGCAATGTGGACTCACGGGCCAAATGAGGCAGCTGGGCCAGGGAAGGCTGCATGTCGTCTGGGGTCAAATTGCCCCTTCGCCAGGAAGCTCACGGGACACATCCCTCTCCCACTCCGGGTCACCCGGCGCTGTAGCTGCAGGGCTCGCTTGGGATGACCTGGTGTCTGAGCAGCTTGGTGAGAAAAACGGGATACAGCTGCGACGACAGGAAATGCCACTTGCCTGAAATGCCAGCATTGTGCCTCTAAGAGATCAATCCCCTTCCATTTTGGAACCCATCAACTCGTCTGACAGTGGTTGGGTTCACACTTCACAACAAGCAACACCTCGCAGTTTCCATCCCGAAAGACAAGCGGGCCCCGTGTGGAGACTCCTCCAGTCTGCCATTGTCTTCCCCTCAGTCCCCCAGGCAACATCCCAGGAGGCACTGCGTGGCTCCTCACGGGCCACCACGGTCCGTGACCCTCCAGCTCACCGTGGCTCTGAAGTGGCCCCTGTACCACCAACAGCAGCGAGGACAAGAGGCCGGTTGGCTGCGAAAGGGCAGCGCGGTGCAATGCATCCTGCAGCTCCCAGCCGGGCCCTGGGGGCACCAGCAGCTTCTGCTTGTAGTTGCTCAAAATCAAACATACCATGTGGAAGTACCAAGATGGGTTCAGACGACAGGACAAACCCAAGAGTTTAAACAAGCCACCGTTGCCTGTTGTGTTGTGGGAACCCACCCACTGCCACGAAGCTCCGGGAAGAGACAGCAATCATGGGCCTGCTTGGGCAATTCTCCTTTATTGGGCCATTGGCAACACATGCATGCACAGTCACACAGGGTTGGATCCAACAGCAGCAAAGGAAATTCGGGGGGGGAGGAGGTAAAGGGGTGCAATTTATTTAGATGAGGAGGGTCTTAACATTTTTTACCCTGTGACTTTGCAATTCTTTTTTGGATAAACTTGTCAGGAAAGCCTTCGTGGACAATCGTCAGGGTGTAGGTGTCACCTTTGTTCCAATCTGCCTTCTTGACTTTCAGTTTACTGTAGAGGAAAAAGGTGCTCCCCTCACTGATGATTGGGCTATTGATATAACTGCCTTCCATTGTCTCATTGTCGGGGTTGAACCACTTCAAGGAGATATCGCTGGGGTCGAATCCTTCGACGAGGGCAGTGATGGAAACATGTTGGTTTGCAGAGCTGAGCTCCTCTTGGTGGGGATGGAAGAGGTACACCTGTGGGGCAGTGGGGCGACCTTGTTCTGCCCAGGAAGCAAAGCATGGTAGAAACAGAAATGAGCCAGTTATTCGACTGAGGTCAAGGCAGTGGGAACAATGTGGGCAGCAGAGGCCCTGGGGAAGACTTGCGGTGGGGGGGGGGGTGGTCTGCAGAAAGCCTTTTCATGGAGAAATGTAACCCTGGCAGGTTGATCCGCCCCAGCAGGCGAGGCGGGCTGCTCCTCACTTTGTCTACGTCTAGTAGCCTCGATGATTTTACTGGGTTTTTATTAAAGCAAATCGAGTTAGAGTTATGAACTGCAGGTAGACTTGTCTTTCCAGTCTTCTTGACTATGGCTGAGGAACCAAAGGGGCCTGAGTGCAGCAACACCCGTTCAGCCATGTTCCCCGGTGTGATTGTCATGGGAAACACAGTTTGAGGAATCTCTCCTGCAATGCAACTACGAGGGCAGGAGGAAATAGAAGAGAACACACATACATTGGCCTTTCCTGAGTTTCTGGGACCAGTTTGGGGGACTGGAAAAGTGACATCTCAGCGTGGCTAGTATTCAAACAAATGATTAAATGGACCAGACCTCCTGACAGGTAGGGCTTCACAGAGGTCGACGAGTATGTAAAAGCAGTACCATAGATGTAGAGGGCATTCATACAGCCTGTTTTCCCCAGCTGCCTGAGATCATCGCTTTCAGGAGCATGGAAAATATCACATTAAAAGCCTCTATGCTCCTTTTCCAGGCCTCTGGGATAAACGAGAGTGGCGGATTTCTAAAGCACTACAAGCTGTAGGCAGTCGTGCTACATCGGACTAGCTGCAACATGTCGAAAACATACTGAAGCGTCTCGCAGTCCTTGTTGCTCGTAGTGAGTTGCGTATGATCGAACCTGTGCTCTCTCTGTATGCGTGTTCAGTGCCCTCTTCCCTGCCCAGGAGGCCACTGGGAAATAAGCGCCACCAGTTACTGGGTGTGGAGCAACATGGCTTCCCGCTTACCTTGCTTCCTGTTAATCTGGACATTCCGGGCTTGAGTCAAGTCTGGAAGATTCACGGTGCAGGTGAAAGTCTCCCTTGCTAACCAGTTATCCTTACTGATCCTCACAGAAGTAGATGCTGTCATAGTGCCACTGGGCTCCGTTTTCACAGTTGTTGCCTCGGCTTTCAGGCCTCCCGAATTCTCCTTTGACCAGGTCACTTCCAGTCCATTCGTGCTCGCCAGGTTGCTTACCACGCAAGTGAGTGTTGGTGTCGTCTCCATATAAAGGTCCCAGAGGGTTGGGCGAAGGACGGAGACTTGAATACCCGTGGAGGACTCTAAGGATGTAGAAACCCTGTGTCAGGACCATTAATTCTTCCACCCTTTCTTCCATTCTCTTTATAACTTTTTTCCTAATGTGCTTGGCTGGCTCAGGAGCCCCACATGGACTGCTTCGGATTTCTTACACATCCCTCTCCTTCCTGTGACATCAGGAGTCTCTCAGTCCAGGATTCATCCAGCTGTGCAATCCCAGAGTTGCCCTCTTGGGTGCCTTCCCTGCAGCAAGAGCGTTTGTCTCACTAGAGTGACCATGATCAGCCCCAGCATGTGAGGAATAAGGTCCTTTTTCAAAGGATATCCAGGGTGTTCTCCTCCTGCCTTTGGCTGGGTCATTCTCAAGTTCTGGAGAAATGAAGGGGACAGCAACTGTGTGTGTGTGTGTGTGTGTGTGTGTGTGTGTGTGTGTGTGTGTGTGCAGGCATGCAAAGGAAAGCACTCTGCAAGCCAAAGACCCACAACTGAGGCCTTTCTAGATGATGGGGAAGACAGCATGAACCCAGAAGCAGCTGGGGGGACCCCCTGGAATCTGGAAGCAGCCCTCCCCCGTGGCCTTCTATTTCCAGGCCATGCCTCCCCACAGAAAGCAAATCCACAGCTTTACCTTCACACTTCTGGGCTGTCGTTTGCAGAGTTTTCCCTGTCGTGGTATGTACCACCCGGCAGGTGTAGACGCTCCCACTTCGCCAGTCTTCTTGTCTCACTGTGACTCTGCTGGTCATACTGAAGGTGTAGTTGTTGGCATCTTGCCTGGGGGGCTCAGTGTGCGATTTCACAGGTTGCTCACCCACCAGCCAATCAACTGTCACGTCTTCGGGGAAGAAGCCCTTGACAACACAAACCAGCTGAATGGTGGTGTCACTGGATCCAAGGTTGCCGGGGGAGTGGGACACTTGAACCTTTGGGGTCCTTGGGATCTTTGGGGTCTCTCCAGTGCGGGCTGAAGGGATATAATGTATGGAGGCGGGTCATACAAGCCCATCTTTTGAAGATATCGGCTGAACCTCCCTACCTGGCTTGCAATGACCTTTCCTGCCATACAGCACTGCCCTTGTAGACAACGGTAAATATAATGGGTTGTGTGCGGCCGGGGGGGGGGGGGAATACAGGAGGGGCTCTGCACCAAGCTGGCAGACGGAAAGGTGGAAAATGGATGATTTATTGAAGCCAACAGGGATTCATCAAAAATACATCCTGTCAGACTTAATCTCATTTTTGGACTGGTTAAATCACAAAGAGAGGGAGGGAACACTGTGCACACAATCTACCTGGACTTTAGCAAATCTGGCGACATAGGGCCACACGATGTTCTGATAAGCACATTAGCAAAAACTGGACGAGATAGAAAAGCTTTGAGGGGTATCCAAACGGGGCTGCCAAATTGCACACAAAGATTTCTCCTCATTGGCACCTTCTCACACTGGATGGAGGTAACTAGTGGGGTTTCATGGGGTTCAGTCCTGGGCCCCGTTCTCTTCAACCTGGTCATTGATGATTCGGATGAGGAATTACAAGGAAAAATAACCAGTTATCCAGACAAAACAAAACTGGCTGGAACAGCAAACATTCTGGAACACAGGGTGAGTATCTCGGGCCAAATTGATACATGTGAACTCTGGGCTGAAAGCGGCAGAGTGTGATTCCGCAGGGACAAGCGCCCCATCCTGCACCCCGGAAAAAGAATCCCAATGTAACCATGCAGGATGGGGAATACGTGGCTCCCCAGAACTGAAAAAGACAAATGTCTCGGAGTAATTTTGGGAAATATGAGGGAACAATGTGATGCAGCCACCAAACGGGCAAATGCTATTTTGGGATGCGTTAACAGAAATAGTGCTTCCATATGACATGAAGTAGCAGTTCCCCTATATTCCTCACCAGTCAGACCTCATCTGCAATACTGCGTGCGGTTCTGGGAACCAAGCTTGAAGAAAGGTGCAGACAAAATGGAAAGCGTCCTGAGGAGGGCAACAGAAATGATGGAGGGTTTGGGAATGCTGCCCTGTGAGGAGAGACTGAGGGAACTGGACATGTTCAGCCTTGAGAGCAGAAGACTGAGGGGGGGACATGACATCCCTCCATAAGTTCCTCCAACGCTGTCTCAAAGAGGAAGCTCAAGATCTCTTCTTCCTGATACCAGAGTGTAGGACACGGAATAATCACTTTAAGTTGCGTCAACCCAGATTCAGGCTGGACATTGCCACAATCCCGGAATCTGAATTTGAGAAGTGGAAATAAAACTCGGGTTCATGGGAAAGATCAAGCGTTCAGACCATCTGTGGCTTTATTGTTTGGCCCAGGTTCCCGCAGGTAGACTCAGGATAATGCATTACTGGGCAGGCAGAGTAAACTCGCTGCAAAGTTTCAATACGACTACAGGGTTTTTTGTATCCTCCCGGTCACGTACGCAGGTACATTGATGACAGAATGCAGACATTACAGTAAGATTCTGAGGTCATCACATACAGAAGGGATAAAGGAAGATCAGCCTATCATACAGTGACAATGGGATTACAATATTTCTAATTGCAGTGTATTGATATTTCAGTTGAAATATCAGTTCAGTTCATTTCTGGGTCTGCTTAGACATGTAAATTCAGGCTTCTGAGAAACCGTTCATGAACTCGTAAGCTCATCTAGACTCAGACCCTGAGTTGTGCATCCGCACCTCTCCGACTGTCCAGGGCGTATGGAGTGCTCTCAGCTAGCCAAAGAGACGCTTCCTGGCAAACTGAATTGCTACAAGGCTCCGGCTTACAGCGAAAGGCGAGAGACAGGAGTGGGGGGGATGCCATTAGACGCAGTGCGTTATTTTGGAAAGCTGGTGCGATTGAGAAGCAGTGCTGGATGGATTTTATGGCACGAAAGCACTCAGAAGCAACACTTTTCTGCCAGGGTTGATCCAAATTTTCCCAAAAACTTCGGGAAAAGCCTCCTCACTGTCAGATCGATTCAACAGTGGAACCAGCTGCCCAGAGAGGTTGTGGGCTCCCTCACATCAGAGGCATTCAAACAGAAACTGGAGAGCCAGTGTGGCGTAGTGGTGAAGAGCGTGGGACTGGGACTCAGAGGATCCGGGTTCGAGTCCCCGCTCAGCCATGGAGCCAACTCTCAGCCCAACCTACCTCACAGGGTTGTTGTTGCGGGGATAAGATGGAGGCGGAGAGATGATGTAAGCTGCCTTGAACCCTTTATAGGAAAAAGGCAGGATATAAATCGCAATATAAATAAATTGAAATAAATAAACCGGACAGCCGTCTGAGTGGGATGGTGTGACTTGGTGTCCTGCAACAGCAGGAGGATGGGCCCAAAGGCCTTCACGGCCCCTTCAACCCTGGTATTTATGATTCCAAGGCCAGCCCACCCCTTCCTCCCCTTCTTTCCATCCAGCACCCCATCAACCTGTGGAACTAACAGCGGTCCTGGCGCCCCTGCTGCGTAACTTCACGTCCGGGCAGCTGAGGACTTTGAGGGATGCTCCTCCCTTAAGCAGCATTTCCCAAGCCATTCGGGAGCGGTGTGCTCCTCGAAGTCTCCCCAGGGCCCCTCTTCCAGCCGTGCCACCCTTCCCAGATGCAGGGAAACATGGGAAAAGACCAGTCTAGTATTGAGCATGATGTGTGGCAGCAGGTGGAAATGCGTGGTACAAATGCAGAGTTGAAAAAGGAACCCTTGATTCTCCCTGCCTGCTCCCAACTCGCTTCATCCCCCCTCTGAGTACAGCCAAGCCACAAACCCACGAGTTAAATCCCAGCTTAACGTGTCACGCAGGAAAGGGGAGAAGGGGAAGAAAAGCAGAGGAACCCAGCCAGAGCTGGGAAAAGAGGGTTCTGAAGAGAGGAATGGGGAAGGTGAGAAGGCTGGAAAGGGAGGGAAGGAGCCGTGAGCTCACCTGCAACATCCTGGCAGGAAGTCAAAGGCAGTTTGGCCCTGAGGGTCAGGAGTCCCAGCAGGAGGAAGAGGATGTTGGACTGCATCTCTGGAGTCTGTTTGCATGCCCCGTAAGTGGGTAATGATAGCTTTTATAGACTGCCGGACGACTGTGGAGGGGCTTGATTGGGAAAGTCCTCTGGCTCCTCCCAGATGGAGAGGAAGCAAGAAAGAGTCCCAGGGAGTCCTTTTAGGTGGAACACAATTGGATACAAACTCTGAAGTGGCTGTTCACTGGTCGGGTGTGTGGGTGGCATGTCTGCCAGGGTCCATCGGGTTTCTGGGAGCCCATTCATACACTGGAAAGGGAGGTGCGGGATTGCCTCTTTCATTCCAGGAGGGATGCGGGGCAGGATTGCGCTCCCCTGCACGGGTCCGGTTGCATGTTTCGGGGCTCTATTTTCAGGATGTCCCAGTGGACCGTGTGCCCCTGTGCCTCTTCAGCAAGCTGACCCAGGGCACTTGCTGTGCTGCCTTCCGGACCGGGAGAGACCAAGCAGGCCACGCACTGTCCCCCACTCTGTGGCTAGGACTCATACATCACGCAGCCAACCTCGAGAGACCTGTATGTGAACAGGACCCCCAAGCTCTTGTGTGTGGTGATCAATCTGGTGTCAGAAGAGGGGCTCAGCATCACCTGGTCACGAGAAAAGCAGGGGTCCATCAACCCCCAACCACTGGATGTAGAGGAAGAACCGAATGGCACCTATACTGCCCGTAGCACATTGCCTGTCACTGTTGAGGAGTGGTCAAGCAGGGAAAGATTCACCTGCACAGTGGGGCACGCCTCCTTCTCTGCTCCCATCACTATGACGACTTCCAAGAGTACAGGTAAGAGGGAGAGAGGACTGCTCTCCATCTGGGCTGGTGGCATCAGTCTCCAGCAGCCTCCAGGGCAGGGAGGAGAATACTAAAACATGGTACATCTGGGAGCACCCAAGAGTCACTGTCCAGGATCGAGGGCTGGGGACATCATGCACTCTCCAACCTGGTGCAACTCGGCCTGATGCCCACTGGCTTTTCACCCAGTTTGCTGGGCATATCGTGACGGTGCAGAAAAGCTCGGGTGAAAAGTGAAGAAGACTCTAGCTCAGCCTTGTGGCCCCTCCGCCTGCCCCGGATTTGTCTCTCGTGTTGCCAGACCAGGCCTTTGTAAATATGTGCCCCCTGTGCATGCCCAGCTGCAGGCTGAATAAAAGACCCTCACTCAGACCGAGCCCCTGGTGTCATCTCTTCCGGGATAATGGGTGGCTCCGGAGGGGTGGGCTCGGCAAGGGAGGGGGTGGGTCAGGGTCCTGCTCAGAAACAGAGCTGAGGCTTCGGCCTGAGCAGGGAAGATACGCTCTGTGGCATCACCATCCCTGCATCCCATGCTGAGGCCAAAGGCTTCAGGGGCCCCTGCACGCGGTCTTGCACCCTTATCCTCACAACAGCCTGGTGAGGCGGTCCGTGAGCAGCAGAAGGAAACTTGTCCCAGCCACCAGGGAGCTTCCTAGTTCAGGGGAGATTTGAACCCCGGTCAAGCACTCACACGATTCAGGGCCACGACACAGTCCAAACGAGCCTCCTTTTCTCGGAGCTCAGCAGCCCTCTCCCTTCTTGTTCTGGTTCCTGCACTCCAACACCCCTGGAATGAAAGAGGCAGTCCGGCGCCTCCAATTCTGATGCATGGCTTGCCTCTCAGAAACCCCATCGACCCTGGCAGACACGCCACCCACAGAACCAGCCAGGACAAAGGGCCCCTTTGCCATTTGCACCCCTGCCTGATTCCACCAGGTACCTTCAAGGTTTTCTTTGGCCACTCCCTTGCTCCTGGTTTATGTGGGAGGGGCTAGCAGACTTTCCTGATCAGTCTCCTCCTCGGCTTCCTCCAAAAACCTATATAATGCTTCGGAGCCACTCACAGGGCAAGAAAAAGGATCCAGAGATGCAGTGCAACATCCTCTTCCTCCTCCTGGGACTCCTGACCCTCAGGGCCAAACTGCCTTTGACTTCCTGCCAGGATGTTGCAGGTGAGCTCACGGCTCCTTCCCTCCCTTTCCAGCCTTCTCACCTTCCCCATTCCTCTCTTCAGAACCCTCTTTTCCCAGCTCTGGCTGGGTTCCTCTGCTTTTCTTCCCCTTCTCCCCTTTCCTGCGTGACACGTTAAGCTGGGATTTAACTCGTGGGTTTGTGGCTTGGATGCACTCAGAGGGGGGATGAAGCGAGTTGGGAGCAGGCAGGGAGCATCAAGGGTTCCTTTTTCAACTCTGCATTTGTACCACGCATTTCCACCTGCTGCCACACATCATGCTCAATACTAGACTGGTCTTTTCCCATGTTTCCCTGCATCTGGGAAGGGTGGCACGGCTGGAAGAGGGGCCCTGGGGAGACTTCGAGGAGCACACCGCTCCCGAATGGCTTGGGAAATGCTGCTTAAGGGAGGAGCATCCCTCAAAGTCCTCAGGCTGCAGGGATGTGAAGTTACGCGGCAGGGGCGCCAGGACCGCTGTTAGTTCCACAGGTTGATGGGGTGCTGGATGGAAAGAAGGGGAGGAAGGGATGGGCTGGCCTTGGAATCATAAATACCGGGGCTGAAGCGGCCATGAAGGCCTTTGGGCCCAACCTCCTGCTGTTGCAATTGTCAGAATCCTGGAATCTCAATTTGAGAAGAGGAAATAAAACTCGTGTTTGTGGGAAAGATCAAGCGTCCAGACCGTCTGTGGCTTTATTGTCTTACCCAGGTTCCCCGCGGGGCCGTACTCACGATAATGCATTTCCGGGCAGGCCGAGGTGAACTCTGCTGCCAAGCCTCACTACCATTACAGGGCATTTTATAGGTACACAGGTAAAGGGCACTTGAGGACGGAATGCAGACATTACAATAAGGTTCTGAGGTCATCACATACAGAACACATAAAGGAATGTCAGTCAATCATACTGTGACAATGAGGTTACAATATTTCTAATTGCAGTGTATTGACACTTTATTTATTTATTTATTTTACAAATTTGTATGCCGCCCCCTCGCACAAAAGCCTCGGGGCGCCTAACACCATATAAACATACAAATTGGAAATACAATTTAAAACAATATGCAATTTAAAACTGGTCCATCTCATAGTCCAAGAATAAAAATATAACATATAAATAACAATAAGAATATAAAATTAATAAATTAACAATTAAAATATTCTTAAATAAAAAGGTCTTCGCCTGGCGCCAAAAAACAAATAATGAAGGCGCCAGGCGAGCTTCTCTGGGGAACGCATTCCATAAGTGGGGTGCCACCGCAGAGAAAGCCCTCCTCCAGGTACTCACCCTCTTCACTTCCCTCACAGAGGGTTCCCAGAGGAGAGCCTCAGCTGCCGATCGTAAGGGGCGGGAGGGCATATATGGTCGCAGGCGCTCCTTTAGATAACCAGGACCCAAGCTGTTAAGGGCTTTATAGGTAAGAACTAACACCTTGAATTGGGCCTGGACTTCAATGGGAAGCCAGTGTAGCTGACGGAGAACTGGGGTGATATGAGAACCACGCCCAGTCCCTGTCAGCATCCTGGCAGCTCTATTTTGCACCAATTGAAGTATCCGGACCATCTTCAAGGGTGGCCCCACGAAGAGTGCTTACAGAAATCTAACCGGAAAGTCACCAACGCATGTGTCACCGTCGCCAGGCAGTTGAACTCCAGGAAGGGCCGCAGCTGATGGATCAGCCGAAGCTGATGGAAAGCGCTCCTCGCCACTACTGACACTTGGGCTACCAAGGTCAGCTCCGGGTCAAGGAGCACTCCCAGGCTGCGGACCCTGTCTTTCAGAGGGAGTGCAACCCCATTTAAGACTAGGGTCAGGTCCCCCACTCCGAAGTCCGGCCCACCCACCAACAGGACCTCTGTCTTGTCAGGATTGAGCCTCAGTTTATTGGCCCTCATCCAGCCCATTACCTCGCCCAGGCACCGGTTCAGCACAGCCACTGCCTCACCTGGATAGGTAGAAAACGGGTGTCATCAGCGTACTGATGATTCCGCAGCCCACACCTCCTGATGACCTCTCCCAGTGGTTTCATGTAGATGTTAAAGAGCAGAGGGGACAAAATGGACCCCTGTGGTACTCCATGGCATAGCTGCCATGGCGCAGAGCCATAGTCCCCCAGCACCACCTTCTGGAGTCGGCCGTTGAGATAGGAGCGGAACCACCGCAGAGCAGTGCCTCCAACTCCCAATCCCGATAGCCTATCCAGAAGGAGACCATGGTTGATGGTATCGAAAGCCGCCGAGAGGTCCAGGAGAACCAACAGGGATGCACTCCCCCTGCCTTTCTCCCTGCACAGGTCATCGTACAGGGCGACCAAGGCAGATTCAGTGCGAAAACCGGGTCTGAAGCCAGACTGAAATGGGTCTAGAGAATCAGTTTCATCAGTTGAGTAACTTCAACCCATCTCCAGGTCTGCTTAGACATGTAAATTCAATCTACTGAGAAACTATTCATGATAAGCTCAGACCCTTATCTAGACTCCAGACATTCTGAATGACCAGGGCACATGAAGCCCCCTGGGCTTAGCAAAAGATACTTCCTAGTAAACTGAATTCCAGCAATGATTATTATGAATGTACATTATGCATGTTTGGACTAAATGGCCTGTCGACTGTAGCCCACAGCGAAAGGTGAGAGAACGGAGCAGGGCAGGCAAGCCATTTGAAACAGTGACTTAGCTTGTTTTGAGAAGGAAGACAGGATTTGATCCCACAATGCAAAAGCACACAGAAGTCGTGCGTTTCAGACCGGATTCATCCACATTTTCCCAACACAGGACACCAAGTCACAGCATCCCACTCAGACGGCTGTTTGGTTTCTGTTTGAATGCCTGTGATGTGAGGGAGCCCACAACCTCTCTGGGCAGCTGGTTCCACTGTTGAATCACTCTGACAGTGAGGAGGCTTTTCCCGAAGTTTTGGGAACATTTGGATCAACCCTGGCAGAAAAGTGTTGCCTCTGAGTGCTTTCGTGCCATAAAATCCATCCAGCACTGCTTCTCAATCGCACCAGCTTTCCAAAATAACGCACTGCGTCTAATGGCATCCCCCCCACTCCTGTCTCTCGCCTTTCGCTGTAAGCCGGAGCCTTGTAGCAATTCAGTTTGCCAGGAAGCGTCTCTTTGGCTAGCTGAGAGCACTCCATGCGCCCTGGACAGTCGGAGAGGTGCGGATGCACAACTCAGGGTCCGAGTCTAGATGAGCTTACGAGTTCATGAACGGTTTCTCAGTAGCCTGAATTTACATGTCTAAGCAGACCCAGAAATGAACTGAACTGATATTTCAACTGAAATATCAATACACTGCAATTAGAAATATTGTAATCCCATTGTCACTGTATGATAGGCTGATCTTCCTTTATCCCTTCTGTATGTGATGACCTCAGAATCTTATTGTAATGTCTGCATTCTGTCATCAGTGTACCTGCGTACGTGACCGGGAGGGTACAAAAAACCCTGTAGTTGTCTTGAAACTTTGCAGCGAGTTTACTCTGCCTGCCCAGTAATGCATTATCCTGAGTCTACCTGCGGGAACCTGGGCCAAACAATAAAGCCACAGATGGTCTGAACGCTTGATCTTTCCCATGAACCCGAGTTTTATTTCCACTTCTCAAATTCAGATTCTGGGATTCTGACAATGTCCAGCTTGAATCTGGGGTGACGCAACTTAAATGGATTATTCTGTGTCCTACACTCTGGTATCAGGAAGAAGAGATCTTGAGCTTCCTCTTTGAGACAGCGTTGGAGGAACTTATGGAGGGATGTCATGTCCCCCCCTCAGTCTTCTCCTCTCAAGGCTGAACATGTCCAGTTCTCTCAGTCTCTCCTCACCACAGATAATGCCTTTTCTACTGTTTTGGTGAAATTAATTTTCTGTGTGGGTCTTCCATGTTGGCGTATCTATATATTGGAATCCAGAAAATTAAAATGACCGAACAGGGCTTATATTCTCGAGAATACGAGAGGGAAGTTTAAATCATAATTAATCACCATTATGTTAGGGATTCTTCAACCTGTTTATGCATCAGTGTGTGTGGGGGGGGGGGTTGTGTGCATGCATACGCGGCCTTCAAGCTGCAATGCCTCTCCACGCATTCTTCCTGTGTGACCGCTTGAAGTGCTTCAGCCTCGTCGGTGCTGCTGGGTTGCCTCACCTCCTCAAACTGGGGGCTACACTTCAGGGGGGTTTCCTCAGCCCAACTCATGAACCCTCTTTTCCTATCCTGCACCGCTGCTCTTGATGCGAGAGACCCTGTTTGCAGGCGTCTCGGACTAAAGCCATGGCAGCTGTTGAACTCTTGAATTCCACACCGACACTGAAATGGCACTCGTGCTTTGGAGCAAGCACACAGAGCCGGCAATGTGGACTCACGGGCCAAATGAGGCAGCTGGGCCAGGGAAGGCTGCATGTCGTCTGGGGTCAAATTGCCCCTTCGCCAGGAAGCTTACGGGACACATCCCTCTCCCACTCCGGGTCACCCGGCGCTGTAGCTGCAGGGCTCGCTTGGGATGACCTGGTGTCTGAGCAGCTTGGTGAGAAAAACGGGATACAGCTGCGACGACAGGAAATGCCACTTGCCTGAAATGCCAGCATTGTGCCTCTAAGAGATCAATCCCCTTCCATTTTGGAACCCATCAACTCGTCTGACAGTGGTTGGGTTCACACTTCACAACAAGCAACACCTCGCAGTTTCCATCCCGCCAGACAAGCGGGCCCCGTGTGGAGACTCCTCCAGTCTGCCATTGTCTTCCCCCTCAGTCCCCCAGGCAACATCCCAGGAGGCACTGCGTGGCTCCTCACGGGCCACCACGGTCCGTGACCCTCCAGCTCACCGTGGCTCTGAAGTGGCCCCTGTACCACCAACAGCAGCGAGGACAAGAGGCCGGTTGGCTGCGAAAGGGCAGCGCGGTGCAATGCATCCTGCAGCTCCCAGCCGGGCCCTGGGGGCACCAGCAGCTTCTGCTTGTAGTTGCTCAAAATCAAACATACCATGTGGAAGTACCAAGATGGGTTCAGACGACAGGACAAACCCAAGAGTTTAAACAAGCCACCGTTGCCTGTTGTGTTGTGGGAACCCACCCACTGCCACGAAGCTCCGGGAAGAGACAGCAATCATGGGCCTGCTTGGGCAATTCTCCTTTATTGGGCCATTGGCAACACATGCATGCACAGTCACACAGGGTTGGATCCAACAGCAGCAAAGGAAATTCGGGGGGAGGAGGAAAGGGGTGCAACTCTAGATGAGGAGGGTCTTCATTTTTATTTATTTATTTATTTGGAAATTTATAGGCCGCCCCTTGCCACAAGCCTCGGGGCGGCTCACAACAAAAAGATTAAAACATAATGTTAAAATTTCCAAATATTAACAATTAAAACTAACATTTTTTACCCTGTGACTTTGCAATTCTTTTTTGGATAAACTTGTCAGGAAAGCCTTCGTGGACAATCGTCAGGGTGTAGGTGTCACCTTTGTTCCAATCTGCCTTCTTGACTTTCAGTTTACTGTAGAGGAAAAAGGTGCTCCCCTCACTGATGATTGGGCTATTGATATAACTGCCTTCCATTGTCTCATTGTCGGGGTTGAACCACTTCAAGGAGATATCGCTGGGGTCGAATCCTTCGACGAGGGCAGTGATGGAAACATGTTGGTTTGCAGAGCTGAGCTCCTCTTGGTGGGGATGGAAGAGGTACACCTGTGGGGCAGTGGGGCGACCTTGTTCTGCCCAGGAAGCAAAGCATGGTAGAAACAGAAATGAGCCAGTTATTCGACTGAGGTCAAGGCAGTGGGAACAATGTGGGCAGCAGAGGCCCTGGGGAAGACTTGCGGTGGGGGGGGGGGTGGTCTGCAGAAAGCCTTTTCATGGAGAAATGTAACCCTGGCAGGTTGATCCGCCCCAGCAGGCGAGGCGGGCTGCTCCTCACTTTGTCTACGTCTAGTAGCCTCGATGATTTTACTGGGTTTTTATTAAAGCAAATCGAGTTAGAGTTATGAACTGCAGGTAGACTTGTCTTTCCAGTCTTCTTGACTATGGCTGAGGAACCAAAGGGGCCTGAGTGCAGCAACACCCGTTCAGCCATGTTCCCCGGTGTGATTGTCATGGGAAACACAGTTTGAGGAATCTCTCCTGCAATGCAACTACGAGGGCAGGAGGAAATAGAAGAGAACACACATACATTGGCCTTTCCTGAGTTTCTGGGACCAGTTTGGGGGACTGGAAAAGTGACATCTCAGCGTGGCTAGTATTCAAACAAATGATTAAATGGACCAGACCTCCTGACAGGTAGGGCTTCACAGAGGTCGACGAGTATGTAAAAGCAGTACCATAGATGTAGAGGGCATTCATACAGCCTGTTTTCCCCAGCTGCCTGAGATCATCGCTTTCAGGAGCATGGAAAATATCACATTAAAAGCCTCTATGCTCCTTTTCCAGGCCTCTGGGATAAACGAGAGTGGCGGATTTCTAAAGCACTACAAGCTGTAGGCAGTCGTGCTACATCGGACTAGCTGCAACATGTCGAAAACATACTGAAGCGTCTCGCAGTCCTTGTTGCTCGTAGTGAGTTGCGTATGATCGAACCTGTGCTCTCTCTGTATGCGTGTTCAGTGCCCTCTTCCCTGCCCAGGAGGCCACTGGGAAATAAGCGCCACCAGTTACTGGGTGTGGAGCAACATGGCTTCCCGCTTACCTTGCTTCCTGTTAATCTGGACATTCCGGGCTTGAGTCAAGTCTGGAAGATTCACGGTGCAGGTGAAAGTCTCCCTTGCTAACCAGTTATCCTTACTGATCCTCACAGAAGTAGATGCTGTCATAGTGCCACTGGGCTCCGTTTTCACAGTTGTTGCCTCGGCTTTCAGGCCTCCCGAATTCTCCTTTGACCAGGTCACTTCCAGTCCATTCGTGCTCGCCAGGTTGCTTACCACGCAAGTGAGTGTTGGTGTCGTCTCCATATAAAGGTCCCAGAGGGTTGGGCGAAGGACGGAGACTTGAATACCCGTGGAGGACTCTAAGGATGTAGAAACCCTGTGTCAGGACCATTAATTCTTCCACCCTTTCTTCCATTCTCTTTATAACTTTTTTCCTAATGTGCTTGGCTGGCTCAGGAGCCCCAAATGGACTGCTTCGGATTTCTTACACATCCCTCTCCTTCCTGTGACATCAGGAGTCTCTCAGTCCAGGATTCATGCAGCTGTGCAATCCCAGAGTTGCCCTCTTGGGTGCCTTCCCTGCAGCAAGAGCGTTTGTCTCACTAGAGTGACCATGATCAGCCCCAGCATGTGAGGAATAAGGTCCTTTTTCAAAGGATATCCAGGGTGTTCTCCTCCTGCCTTTGGCTGGGTCATTCTCAAGTTCTGGAGAAATGAAGGGGACAGCAACTCTGTGTGTGTGTGTGTGTGTGTGTGTGTGTGTGTGCAGGCATGCAAAGGAAAGCACTCTGCAAGCCAAAGACCCACAACTGAGGCCTTTCTAGATGATGGGGAAGACAGCATGAACCCAGAAGCAGCTGGGGGGACCCCCTGGAATCTGGAAGCAGCCCTCCCCCGTGGCCTTCTATTTCCAGGCCATGCCTCCCCACAGAAAGCAAATCCACAGCTTTACCTTCACACTTCTGGGCTGTCGTTTGCAGAGTTTTCCCTGTCGCGGTATGTTCCACCCGGCAGGTGTAGATGCTCCCGCTTTGCCAGTCTTCTTGTCTCACTGTGACTCTGCTGGTCATACTGAAGGTGTAGTTGTTGGCATCTTGCCTGGGGGCTCAGTGTGCGATTTCACAGGTTGCTCACCCACCAGCCAATCAACTGTCACGTCTTCGGGGAAGAAGCCCTTGACAACACAAACCAGCTCAACGGTGGTGTCACTGGATCCAAGGTTGCCGGGGGAGTGGGACACTTGAACCTTTGGGGTCCTTGGGATCTTTGGGGTCTCTCCAGTGCGGGCTGAAGGGATATAATGTATGGAGGCGGGTTACACAAGCCCATCTTTTGATGATATCAGCTGAACCTCCCTACCTGGCTTGCAATGACCTTTCCTGCCATACAGCACTGCCCTTGTAGACAAAGGTAAATATAATGGGATGTGTGCGGCGGGGGGGGGGGATACAGGAGGGGCTCTGCACCAAGCTGGCAGACGGAAAGGTGGAAAATGGATGATTTATTGAAGCCAACAGGGATTCATCAAAAATACATCCTGTCAGACTTAATCTCATTTTTGGACTGGTTAAATCACAAAGAGAGGGAGGGAACACTGTGCACACAATCTACCTGGACTGTAGCAAAGCTGGCGACATAGGGCCACACGATGTTCTGATAAGCACATTAGCAAAAACTGGACGAGATAGAAAAGCTTTGAGGGGTATCCAAACGGGGCTGCCAAATTGCACACAAAGATTTCTCCTCATTGGCACCTTCTCACACTGGATGGAGGTAACTAGTGGGGTTTCACGGGGTTCAGTCCTGGGCCCCGTTCTCTTCAACCTGGTCATTGATGATTTGGATGAGGAATTTCAAGGAAAAATAACCAGTTATCCAGACCAAACAAAACTGGCTGGAACAGCAAACATTCTGGAACACAGGGTGAGTATCTCGGGACAAATTGATACATGTGAACTCTGGGCTGAAAGCGGCAGAGTGTGATTCCGCAGGGACAAGCGCCCCATCCTGCACCCCGGAAAAAGAATCCCAATGTAACCATGCAGGATGGGGAATACGTGGCTCCCCAGAACTGAAAAAGACAAATGTCTCGGAGTAATTTTGGGAAATATGAGGGAACAATGTGATGCAGCCACCAAAAGGGCAAATGCTATTTTGGGATGCGTTAACAGAAATAGTGCTTCCATATGACATGAAGTAGCAGTTCCCCTATATTCCTCACCAGTCAGACCTCATCTGGAATACTGCGTGCGGTTCTGGGAACCAAGCTTGAAGAAAGGTGCAGACAAAATGGAAAGCGTCCTGAGGAGGGCAACAAAAATGATGGAGGGTTTGGGAATGCTGCCCTGTGAGGAGAGACTGAGGGAACTGGACATGTTCAGCCTTGAGAGCAGAAGACTGAGGGGGGGACATGACATCCCTCCATAAGTTCCTCCAACGCTGTCTCAAAGAGGAAGCTCAAGATCTCTTCTTCCTGATACCAGAGTGTAGGACACGGAATAATCCATTTAAGTTGCGTCGACCCAGATTCAGGCTGGACATTGTCAGAATCCCGGAATCTGAATTTGAGAAGTGGAAATAAAACTCGGGTTCATGGGAAAGATCAAGCGTTCAGACCATCTGTGGCTTTATTGTTTGGCCCATGTTCCCGCAGGTAGACTCAGGATAATGCATTACTGGGCAGGCAGAGTAAACTCGCTGCAAAGTTTCAATACGACTACAGGGTTTTTTGTACCCTCCCGGTCACGTACGCAGGTACACTGAGGACAGAATGCAGACATTACAATAAGATTCTGAGGTCATCACATACAGAAGGGATAAAGGAAGATCAGCCTATCATACAGTGACAATGGGATTACAATATTTCTAATTGCAGTGTATTGATATTTCAGTTGAAATATCAGTTCAGTTCATTTCTGGGTCTGCTTAGACATGTAAATTCAGGCTTCTGAGAAACCGTTCATGAACTCGTAAGCTCATCTAGACTCGGACCCTGAGTTGTGCATCCGCACCTCTCCGACTGTCCAGGGCGCATGGAGTGCTCTCAGCTTGCCAAAGAGACGCTTCCTGGCAAACTGAATTGCTACAAGGCTCCGGCTTACAGCGAAAGGCGAGAGACAGGAGTGGGGGGGATGCCATTAGACGCAGTGCATTATCTTGGAAAGCTGGTGCGATTGAGAAGCAGTGCTGGATGGATTTTATGGCACAAAAGCACTCAGAAGCAACACTTTTCTGCCAGGGTTGATCCAAATTTTCCCAAAAACTTCGGGAAAAGCCTCCTCACTGTCAGAGCGATTCAACAGTGGAACCAGCTGCCCATAGAGGTTGTGGGCTCCCCCACACTAGAGACATTCAAACAGAAACTGGAGAGCCAGTGTGGCGTAGTGGTGAAGAGCGTGGGACTGGGACTCAGAGGATCCGGGTTCGAGTCCCCGCTCAGCCATGGAGCCAACTCTCAGCCCAACCTACCTCACAGGGTTGTTGTTGCGGGGATAAGATGGAGGCGGAGAGATGATGTAAGCTGCCTTGAACCCTTTATAGGAAAAAGGCAGGATATAAATCGCAATATAAATAAATTGAAATAAATAAACCGGACAGCCGTCTGAGTGGGATGGTGTGACTTGGTGTCCTGCAACAGCAGGAGGATGGGCCCAAAGGCCTTCACGGCCCCTTCAACCCTGGTATTTATGATTCCAAGGCCAGCCCACCCCTTCCTCCCCTTCTTTCCATCCTGCACCCCATCAACCTGTGAAAGTAACAGCGGTCCTGGTGCCCCTGCTGAGTAACTTCACGTCCGGGCAGCCTGAGGACTTTGAGGGATGCTCCTCCCTTAAGCAGCATTTCCCAAGCCATTCGGGAGCGGTGTGCTCCTCGAAGTCTCCCCAGGGCCCCTCTTCCAGCCGTGCCACCCTTCCCAGATGCAGGGAAACATGGGAAAAGACCAGTCTAGTATTGAGCATGATGTGTGGCAGCAGGTGGAAATGCGTGGTACAAATGCAGAGTTGAAAAAGGAACCCTTGATTCTCCCTGCCTGCTCCCAACTCGCTTCATCCCCCCTCTGAGTGCATCCAAGCCACAAACCCACGAGTTAAATCCCAGCTTAACGTGTCACGCAGGAAAGGGGAGAAGGGGAAGAAAAGCAGAGGAACCCAGCCAGAGCTGGGAAAAGAGGGTTCTGAAGAGAGGAATGGGGAAGGTGAGAAGGCTGGAAAGGGAGGGAAGGAGCCGTGAGCTCACCTGCAACATCCTGGCAGGAAGTCAAAGGCAGTTTGGCCCTGAGGGTCAGGAGTCCCAGCAGGAGGAAGAGGATGTTGGACTGCATCTCTGGAGTCTGTTTGCATGCCCCGTAAGTGGGTAATGATAGCTTTTATAGACTGCCGGACGACTGTGGAGGGGCTTGATTGGGAAAGTCCTCTGGCTCCTCCCAGATGGAGAGGAAGCAAGAAAGAGTCCCAGGGAGTCCTTTTAGGGGAACACAATTGGATACAAACTCTGAAGTGGCTGTTCACTGGTCGGGTGTGTGGGTGGCATGTCTGCCAGGGTCCATCGGGTTTCTGGGAGCCCATTCATACACCGGAAAGGGAGGTGCGGGATTGCCTCTTTCATTCCAGGAGGGATGCGGGGCAGGATTGCGCTCCCCTGCACGGGTCCGGTTGCATGTTTCGGGGGCTCTATTTTCAGGATGTCCCAGTGGACCGTGTGCCCCTGTGCCTCTTCAGCAAGCTGACCCAGGGCACTTGCTGTGCTGCCTTCTGGACCGGGAGAGACCAAGCAGGCCACGCACTGTCCCACACTCTGTGGCTAGGACTCATACATCACGCAGCCAACCTCGAGAGACCTGTATGTGAACAGGACCCCCAAGCTCTTGTGTGTGGTGATCAATCTGGTGTCAGAAGAGGGGCTCAGCATCACCTGGTCACGAGAAAAGCAGGGGTCCATCAACCCCCAACCACTGGATGTAGAGGAAGAACCGAATGGCACCTATACTGCCCGTAGCACATTGCCTGTCACTGTTGAGGAATGGTCAAGCAGGGAAAGATTCACCTGCACAGTGGGGCACGCCTCCTTCTCTGCTCCCATCACTATGACGACTTCCAAGAGTACAGGTAAGAGGGAGAGAGGACTGCTCTCCATCTGGGCTGGTGGCATCAGTCTCCAGCAGCCTCCAGGGCAGGGAGGAGAATACTAAAACATGGTACACCTGGGAGCACCCAGGAGTCACTGTCCAGGATCGAGGGCTGGGGACATCATGCACTCTCCAACCTGGCGCAACTCGGCCTGATGCCCACTGGCTTTTCACCCAGTTTGCTGGGCATATCGTGACGGTGCAGAAAAGCTCGGGTGAAAAGTGAAGAAGACTCTGGCTCAGCCTTGTGGCCCCTCCGCCTGCCCCGGATTTGTCTCTCGTGTTGCCAGACCAGGCCTTTGTAAATATATGCCCCCTGTGCATGCCCAGCTGCAGGCTGAATAAAAGACCCCCACTCAGACCGAGCCCCTGCTGTCATCTCTTCCGGATAATGGGTGGCTCCGGAGGGGTGGGCTCGGCAAGGGAGGGGGTGGGTCAGGGTCCTGCTCAGAAACAGAGCCGAGGCTTCGGCCTGAGCAGGGAAGATACGCTCTGCGGCATCACAGGGAAGCACGGAAGATACGCTCTGCGGCTGAATGGAAAGAAGGGGAGGAAGGGATGGGCTGGCCTTGGAATCATAAATACCAGGGTTGAAGGGGCCATAAAGGCCTTTGGGCCCATCCTCCTGCTGTTGCAGGACACCAAGTCACACCATCCCACTCAGACGACTGTCCAGTTTATTTATTTCAATTTATTTATATTGCGATCTATATCCTGCCTTTTTCCTATAATGGGTTCAAGGCAGCTTACATCATCTCTCCGCCTCCATCTTATCCCCGCAACAACAACCCTGTGAGGTAGGTTGGGCTGAGAGTCTGTGACTGGCCCAAAGTCACCCAGTTGGCTCCATGGCTGAGCGGGGACTCGAACCCGGATCCTCTGAGTCCCAGTCCCACGCTCTTCACCACTACGCCACACTGGCTCTCCAGTTTCTGTTTGAATGTCTCTAGTGTGGGGGAGCCCACAACCTCTATGGGCAGCTGGTTCCACTGTTGAATCGCTCTGACAGTGAGGAGGCTTTTCCCGAAGTTTTGGGAACATTTGGATCAACCCTGGCAGAAAAGTGTTGCTTCTGAGTGCTTTTGTGCCATAAAATCCATCCAGCACTGCTTCTCAATCGCACCAGCTTTCCAAGATAATGCACTGCGTCTAATGGCATCGCCCCCACTCCTTTCTCTCACCTTTCGCTGTAAGCCGGAGCCTTGTAGCAATTCAGTTTGCCAGGAAGCGTCTCTTTGGCTAGCTGAGAGCACTCCATGCGCCCTGGACAGTCGGAGAGGTGAGGATGCATTACATAGGGTCCGAGTCTAGATGAGCTTATGAGTTCATGAACGGTTTCTCAGTAGCCTGAATTTACATGTCTAAGCAGACCCAGAAATGCGTTCGAGTTTCTTGAAGTTACTCAGCTGAAATATCAATACACAGCAATTAGAAATATTGTAATCCCATTGTCACTGTATGATAGGCTGATCTTCCTTTATCCCTTCTGTATGTGATGACCTCAGAATCTTATTGTAATGTCTGCATTCTGTCATCAATGTACCTGCGTACGTGACCGGGAGGGTACAAAAAACCCTGTAGTTGTCTTGAAACTTTGCAGCGAGTTTACTCTGCCTGCCCAGTAATGCATTATCCTGAGTCTACCTGCGGGAACCTGGGCCAAACAATAAAGCCACAGATGGTCTGAACGCTTGATCTTTGCCATGAACCCGAGTTTTATTTCCACTTCTCCAATTCAGATTCCGGGATTCTGACAATGTCCAGGCTGAATCTGGGTTGACGCAACTTAAAGTGATTATTCCGTGTCCTACACTCTGGTATCAGGAAGAAGAGATCTTGAGCTTCCTCTTTGAGACAGCGTTGGAGGAACTTATGGAGGGATGTCATGTCCCCCCCTCAGTCTTCTGCTCTCAAGGCTGAACATGTCCAGTTCCCTCAGTCTCTCCTCACAGGGCAGCATTCCCAAACCCTCCATCATTTCTGTTGCCCTCCTCAGGACGCTTTCCATTTTGTCTGCACCTTTCTTCAAGCTTGGTTCCCAGAACCGCACGCAGTATTGCAGATGAGGTCTGACTGGTGAGGAATATAGGGGAACTGCTACTTCATGTCATATGGAAGCACTATTTCTGTTAACGCATCCCAAAATAGCATTTGCCCGTTTGGTGGCTGCATCACATTGTTCCCTCATATTTCCCAAAATTACTCCGAGACATTTGTCTTTTTCAGTTCTGGGGAGCCACGTATTCCCCATCCTGCATGGTTACATTGGGATTCTTTTTCCGGGGTGCAGGATGGGGCGCTTGTCCCTGCGGAATCACACTCTGCCGCTTTCAGCCCAGAGTTCACATGTATCAATTTGGCCCGAGATACTCACCCTGTGTTCCAGAATGTTTGCTGTTCCAGCCAGTTTTGTTTTGTCTGGATAACTGGTTATTTTTCCTTGTAATTCCTCATCCGAATCATCAATGACCAGGCTGAAGAGAACGGGGCCCAGGACTGAACCCCGTGAAACCCCACTAGTTACCTCCATCCAGTGTGAGAAGGTGCCAATGAGGAGAAATCTTTGTGTGCAATTTGGCAGCCCCGTTTGGATACCCCTCAAAGCTTTTCTATCTCGTCCAGTTTTTGCTAATGTGCTTATCAGAACATCGTGTGGCCCTATGTCGCCAGCTTTGCTAAAGTCCAGGTAGATTGTGTGCACAGTGTTCCCTCCCTCTATTTGTGATTTAACCAGTCCAAAAATGAGATTAAGTAGGTCTGACAGAATCTATGTTTGCTTAATCCATGTTGACTTTTATTAATCATCCATTTTCGTCAACATGCCTGCGGATGGATTTCATAATAAATGGCTCCCGAGATTTTCCAGGGATTGATGTCCAGCTAAATGCTCTGTAGACCCAAATTCATCTTTTTGCCCTTTGTAAAGACGTGGCACCGTTAGCCCTTCTGCAGTTATCTGCCAGATCTCCTCTTTTCCATTATTTATGGAGGATAATAGCTGGTGAAAAGAGCCTCTGCCAGCCCTTTTAAGTCTCTCCAGGTTTGACCCTGTTTATTCCCTCCAGGAATTCTTGACTGTTCCTTGTATAGAAGTGGGAAAGAGAAATGTTCAAGGTTGTAGTGAGGGGAAAAGAGGTTTGAGGAGAGATTCCAGAGAGGAGAAAGAACGACCTTCCCAGAATGGTCAGCCTGTCACAACCCTTGGGAGCCATGCGGAAAACAGGCAGGAAAGATGGGAATAAGAGAAACAGAGGAGGGCGATCGGCGGTGCGTAAAGTGGGATCACAGTCTTACAGCACAGGATGCGCAGGCCCAACCGTCACTCGAGGCCCCAGGCTTATCTGGGGAGCAGCGATCCAGCTGACCTGGCGGCTCCATAGCCATGTGGTTGCAGCCCAGATATACCCAGGGAGCAGAGTGAAAGTGAGCCAGGAGACAGATAAGGTGCCCCTTTTTCAAAATAGCCTTTGTCCCGCTGCTTATCAGGGGAATGATGCAGGGCAGGGCCTGACCCGCTGCTCCTGGGGTGCCAGTCCCCACCACAGAGCTACACGGCTTCCTGCCCCAGAGGGAAAATGCAGGAGGACTCTGGGAAATGTGCGGGTCAGTTCTGTTCCTGTGACCTGCCAAGTGGGGAGATGAGAGAAAAGGCACCGCAGTCGCACCCTGCAGCTCCACAGTCCAGACGTGAGGCACCCCATCCCACACAGGAACCCCCATTCCTTTCCTTCAAGGTCCCCAAACCCCATGTTGCTCCCACTGACTTGGCCTGACTGACTAACCACTGCCTTCTTCCCTCCTCTCTTATTGCTCAATTCTGTCACCAAAAGGCAAAACCCGTATCCCGAAGATATTCCTCTACCCTCCTCACCAGGACGACCTCACAGCTGCCAGCCAAGTTGCTTCAAAGCAATCTAACCCAGCAAAAGTGACGCTCACCTGCCACGTCAAAGACTTCATCCCAATGTACATTTCCATCCAGTGGCAGTTGAATGACAACCCTGTGCCTGCAGATCAATTTATCAACACCCCGGTCATGAAGGACATCGAAAATGATACACATTTCCTGTACAGCATGATGACAACCTCGTATGACACCTGGAATGATGGCAGTCGCATAACCTGTATGGTTGTTCATGAAGGCTTCCCGGCAAAGATCAGCCAGAGGACCGTGCAGAAAAGCTTGGGTAAAAAGTGAAGAAGACTCTAGCTCAGCCTTGTGGCCCCTCCACCTGCCCCGGATTTGTCTCTCGTGTTGCCAGACCAGGCCTTTGTAAATATGTGCCCCCTGTGCATGCCTAGCCACAGGCTGAATAAAAGAGCCCCCACTCAGACTGAGCCCCTGCTGTCATCTCTTCCAGGATAATGGGTGGCTCCGGAGGGGTGGGCTCGGCAAGGGAGGGGGTGGGGCAGGGTCAGAAAAAGAGCCAATGCTTCAACCGAAGCACTGAAGCAGACGCTCTGTGGCATCACCATCCCTGCATCCCATGCTGAGGCCAAAGGCTTCAGGGGCCCCTGCACGCGGTCTTGCTCCCTTATCCTCACAACAGCCTGGTCAGGCGGTTCATGAGGAGCAGAAGGAAACTTGTCCAAGCCACCAGTGAGCTTTCTACGTCAGGGGAGATTTGAACCCCAGTCAAGCACTCACGCTTGGTCCAAGGCCACCCCACTGTCCAAACAAGCAGCCTTTTCTCGGGGCTCAGCAGGCCGCCCCCTCTTCTGCTGGGTCCTGCACTCCGGCACAAGGAGTTCCTGTCCTCAGAGCAGGAATGGAGGAAGCCGCACCAGGCCTGGGGCTCCTCCGTTGCTTTATATTCTTCCCCCCACACATCCCCGACCACACTCACATGAGTGCACAGGCAAACCCACACACACACATGCTGCATTCACAGCAGCAACTTCCTCCATCACCCTGCAATAAAACCTGAAAACTGAGGTTTTAGTTTAGAAAAAACAACTCACAGCCAGTCCAAGAATGTCCTTAGCAGCACAGTTACCAGCCATGCAAAACTCGGACGAGTCGCAGCTAATGAGGCACGCAGCTGAGGCATGTGACATCATCGCTTGGCATCGCTCCTCCATGAGCATGCGCATGGGCCCTCTGTGCGCTGTGATCCGATGCTCGGCTGCTGGGACGATGCTGGGGCGACTTGGTTCGTCTGCCGACAGAGAGGACTCCTCAATCGCACTGTGGCCCACGTGCCATAGGCTCCCCACCACTGGTTTAACAGAGAAAACCCCCATTAAGCTATGCAACAACGAATCTTCCCATCGCTTCAAGCTCTGTACTTCGCTTCATCTTTCCAAACTCCCCTCAGCTCCCGGTAGTCACACTTCGCTTACTAAAATGTTCAATTGTCATTGAATTCTTCTAACAACTGTCTGTCAACATAGTTAGTTACCTTTGCCCTCGTGTCTATTTCTCCATTCTTCAGTTGCTGGGGCTCTGAGGATTCCTATTAAGAAGCACTGTGGTTCTTGCTGCTGTTGTCGTGTCCTTGAATAACTCCGACGTATTTTGGAAAGGCTCTCTGGCACTATAATCAAAAGCGTATTCCTGGAAGTCACAGGAAACTTTCTTCACTTCCACCTGTATCAATTTCTTTTTTTTTTTTTTTTTTTTGTTATTTCACAAATCCACCATGTATGATAGAAAGCCCCATTCACCCTGCTACATTTCAAAGCATTTTCCGTTGTAGTTCTTGTCTATTTTTCAAAATCTTTTGGAGTAATGTACCACTGATAAAACATCTCCCAATGTTCTCTTGATGCTTGACTTGCGGTGAATTTAATATCCTTGTTGCCAAGAGTTTCCCACTGACTGGGTATTTCTTCTCCAAAGTTCTGTTTCCAAATTAACATGCATCTCTAATCCTAATGGCTTTCAGTATCATAATCACGGGATGAATCTGACCGAACACAATTAAGAGCCCACTATCGGGCCTATGCTGTGGTGGTGAGGGCGGTGAAGAAGAAATTCTTCTCCGCGTCCATTGCCTCCTCACAATGCCATCCGGCGGAGCTCTTTCGGGTGGTGCAGGGGCTGATAAATCCTGGCCCCAGAAAAGATCTGGTGCCACCCTCGAAGGCCTGCTGTGACGACTTTGCCAGGCATTTTAGGGAGAAAATCACTCAGATTCGTCACGAGCTGGACTCTACTATTGATTCTACTGGGGAGGTGCCAACGACGCCGTCAAGTCCTCCATTGATGGATGAATTTCAGTTACTGCGGCCTGATGATGTGGACAAGGTGCTTGGACAGGTACGTCCTACCACCTGTTTACTAGACCCGTGCCCATCTTGGCTACTTAAGAATGCCAAGGACGGGATTGTGACCTGGATCCTGGAGGTGGTCAACGCCTCTTTCAGAGACGGCCGAGTACCTGCCCCTTTAAAGGAGGCGGTAGTCCGGCCAGTCCTAAAGAAGGCATCCCTGGATCAAGAGGTGGCCGCCAATTATAGACCGGTGGCCAACATCCCGTTTTTGGGCAAGGTGCTAGAGCAGGCGGTGGCGGGACAACTCCAGGCACTCTTGGATGAAACTGATTATCTGGACCCATTTCAGTCTGGCTTCAGACCCGGGTATGGTACTGAATCTGCCTTGTCGCCCTGTACGATGACCTGTGCAGGGAGAAAGGCAGGGGGAGTGCATCCCTGTTGGTTCTCCTGGACCTCTCGGCGGCTTTCGATACCATCAACCATGGTATCCTTCTGGATAGGCTGGCGGGATTGGGAACTGGAGGCACTGCTCTGCAGTGGTTCCACTCCTATCTCAACGGCCGACTCCAGAAGGTGGTGCTGGGGGACTATGGCTCTGCGCCATGGCAGCTATGCCATGGAGTACCACAGGGGTCCATTTTGTCCCCTCTGCTCTTTAACATCTACATGAAACCACTGGGAGAGGTCATCACGAGGTGTGGGCTGAGGAATCATCAGTATGCTGATGATACCCAGCTCTACCTCTCGTTCTCCACCGATCCAGGTGAAGCAGTGGCTGTGCTGAACCGGTGCCTGGCCGAGGTAATGGGCTGGATGAGGGCCAATAAACTGAGGCTCAGTCCTGACAAGACAGAGATCCTGTTGGTGGGTGGGTCGGACTTCGGAGTGGGGGACCTGACCCTAGCCTTAAATGGGGTTGCACTCCCTCTGAAACACAGGGTCCGCAGCCTGGGAGTGCTCCTCGACCCGGAGCTGTCATTACAGGCCCAGGTGACGGCGGCAGCAAGGAGCGCTTTCCATCAGCTTCAGCTGATCCATCAGCTGTGTCCCTCCCTGAAGTACAACTGCCTGCTGACAGTGACCCACGCGTTGGTAACTTCCCAACTAGATTTCTGTAATGCGCTCTATGTGGGGCTATCCTTGAAGACGGTCCGGATACTTCAATTGGTGCAAAATAGAGCTGCCAGGGTGCTGATGGGGACTGGGCGTTGTTCTCACATAACCCCAGTTCTCCATCAGCTTCACTGGCTCCCTATTGAAGTCCGGGCCCAATTCAAGGTGTTGGTTATCACCTATAAAGCCCTTAACAGCTTGGGACCTGGTTATCTAAAGGAATGTCTGCGCCCATATATGCCCTCATGCCCCTTACAATCGGCAGCAGATGCCCTTCTCCGGGAACCCTCCGTGAGGGAGATAAGGAGGGTGAGTACCTGGAGGAGGGCCTTCTCTGTGGTGGCTCCCCATCTATGGAATGCGCTCCCCAGAGAGGTCCGCCTGGCGCCGTCTTTATTTGCTTTTCAGCCCCAGGTGAAGACCTTTTTATTCAAATGTTATTTTAATTGCTAATTTATTTTTATTGTATTTATAGTATTTTAGTATATAACCGAGATGCGCCAGTTTTAAATGTGTTATATATCACATTGTATTTTATATTGCATATGTTGTGAGCCGCCCCGAGGCTTTGTTGCAATGGGGGCGGCATAGAAATGTTTTAAATAATAGTGTTGCCAGTGAGGGATCGTTCTGTTGTGTATCAGCTTTTCGAAATCTGCCCATTCTCTCCAAATAGCTTCTCCTCATTGTATTTCCCCGTTCAGTCTCGAAATCAGTTGAAGATAAACGAGCCAATGTATGCTCTTCCTTTCATCCTTCAGATATTGCCACGCTTTGACTCCCCTGACGGATCGATGGCGTCTCGATAAAGCTTAGGATCGTTATATCTCCTTAAATGTTTTCAATATGCTTCCACCGGGGACATCAAAGGGAAGGTCGGAGGACGAATAGTTCTCCTCATGGAATACCAAATGTTTATTAAACCATCTCTTAACACGTGGTTGTTGTTTGATGGCAAGGCCTCCGTGGCAGAACCAGTCTAGCTTTGTTTTTGAGCCCGAAGCTCGGTGGCTCTGGCACTCCAAGCCCTTTCATCTTGACCTAAGGGCAGAACGCAAGCAGGAGAGGTGACAGCTGAGGAGTGGAGAGCTGCTGGACTTCCCGACTGCTGCGTAGGTGAGTGGCTAAGCACAGGAGGAAACACAGAAGCGAAGTGAGTCCAAATGGGCCTCCCGGGCCATCTAGTCTGACCCTCGGCTCCAGCCGGCTCCGCTCACGACATGCCCACCATGTGCACGCCCAGCCTGTCCTTGGACACCCGCACCAATGGGGCCTCAACCACTTCCCGTGGAAGCCCATTCCATGTCCTTGGGATGCTAACCTTCAGGAAGGACTTCCTGGCATCTACCTGGGTTCCATCCTTGATATATCTCTCTTTTGAGGAGGAGCCCAGAACTGAGCACGATACTCCAGCACGGCTGCACCAGAATCATACAGGGCGGCAGCAGTACCTCTCTGGGTCAGGAAGCCACACTTCTGGCTAGGCAACCAGGGGTGGCGTTTGCCCTCTTGGCTACCGCATCACATGGTGGCTCACGTTCAGCCTGCAGGCAACCAGCACCCCGAGGTCCCTTTCACAAGTGCTGCTCCTCAGCCACCGTTCCCCAACCTGTACTTATGACACCCACTCCTAGGCCCCAGTGCAAGACCTTGCACTTATCCGCATTGAACGCCATCCTGTTGTCTCCTGCCCACTTCCATAGTCTGTCCAGATCCTTTTGGATCCTTTCCCCGCTTTTCCTGTTTCCTACTCTTTCCACTGACTGAGCTCAACCAACATCTCGAGGGATCACATTTTGTCCCAGCGGCTTTGCCTTTGGCCCCACCCATAGAAGGAACGAGGCCCCACAAGCTTCCCAGCATGGGATGCGGCCCCTGCTCTGAAAAGCGTCCCCACCTCTTTCGAGCAGGTTGGTAAACTGAGCATGACGGGGCTGGGGCTTGGTGTGACCTGCGGAGGTGCGGCCGCTGCCGAACGTGTTCCCCCACGGCGGGATGAGCAGCTCCTCCCCATGCGGGTGCCACGCAGTGCATGGACCTGCTCCGTTTCCCTGCAAGCTGCACCGGGCCACATTCCCACATTCATCAGTTCTGGAATGGGGTGGAGATATCCATGTTGGTGCGAATGGAGAGGGAAACACACCAAGCGCCCACCCAGGTGTCACTTGTGCAGTGTGAGCGACAGTTCAAGAGAAAAGGGAAGGGAGGGAAATGGGGTCAGTGACGCATTTATGCCCCGCTAGAAATAGGTTGTGGTACAAAATGCAGTAAGAAGAAATGCAGGGCAGGGCAGGGAAGGGAAGGGAAGGGAAGGGACCAAGAACTCACCTGGGAAGCCTCTCAAAAAGTGTTCGGCAGGATGGCCCCAGGGACGAGGAGTCCCACGAGGAGGGAGAGGCGGTTTGGCCGCATGGCTGGATGCGCTGTGCGTGCTCCGTGATGGCTGTTTCCACGCTCAAGCCCATCCAGGCGTCCCTTCCTGCATGGATCTGGAATGGAAACGGCCGTTCCGTGGGGGCCTCCTTGACCCTGCCAGTCTGAGCTCAGGGTGGCGATCAGGGAACCACCCCACCCCAGCAGACAGGCCACTCCCTGCCCAGCATGCAAACACGACGCTCTCAGCATTTGCAACCGACGCTGCTTCTCCGCAGGTACCCGACAGATCCATAAGTGCCTCCAGGCCAGGCCCGTCCTTGGCACACCTGGGTGAAGCTGCAGGGCTTCTGCGATGGATCTTCTCCCCAGGCTCTGCGCGAGTGCCGCATAAGCACCCAGAAGCATCACGGAGCATGCACAGCGCATCCAGCCATGCGGCCAAACCGCCTCTCCCTCCTCGTGGAACTCCTCGTCCCTGGGGCCATCCTGCCGAACACTTTTCAAGAGGCTGTTCCAGGTGAGTTCGCAGCTCCTTCCCTTCGTAACCTCATCTTCCGCCTCCTGCCTCCTCTTAAAATCCTTCTTTTGCACAAACGGTCCCAGCAGGGTTCATGCTGTTCTTTGCTTTTCCCATGGATTTTTGCTTGCCCTGCAGGAGGGGAAACTGCCCAGACTGGATCCATCCAGTCCTTTCAGAGCTGGACCACAGGGCCATCCCTCTCTTCCCTCCCTGTAAGGCAGCGATGCAATGAACCTCCACGAAATTTCTCCCTCCAGCATTTCTGCACTTCCTCCGTGCTCTGTTTCGTCTCAGAGAGCAGCCAAGGCTAAGCAGTAGTCCGGAAATTCCTCCAGAAGCCCTTTCCTGGAGTATGCCACAGCCTGCCATGTGACATGGAAGGGGGGCGGCCCCGGTGCAGTCTGCCCATGCGACTCCATCCCTGGCATGTGGCACGTGAAAGTCAGAGTCACGGCCATGAGAAAGCCAAGCATCTCTAGGGAGAAGCTGCCACACACAGCTGGGCTGGAACGGATGTCTTTGTAGCTTGGATATACCCCGAGAGCAGGACTACCATGAGGTGGCTGCGGGAGAGAGAGAGATTCCAGTTCTTCCTAGCCCCTTTCCAAGATACCCGGTTCCTTCCCATCAAGGTCCCAAACCCCACAAGGCTTCCACTGACTTGGCTAACTAACACACCCTTGGCTTCCTTCCTCTCGTGTTTCTCAGTTCTGCCCCCTCAGCGGGAGGCCACTGTCACTGGAAAGGCCATCTGCTAGCAAACCAGGGGTGACCATCCTCTGCAGGCCCACAGGGTTCGACCCGAATGAAGAGGTGTACCCAGGTGAGCTTCCAGTCCAGAATGGCACACCTCAGCCTGGAGATCAGTGTGTCATCTCCCTAGACATTGTGGCTGACCGACTAACCTTCCGCTCTGTGTCCTTCAGGCTGGGCGCTGACCGGTCCTAGAGTAGCCCGTTCATGTTGAGGGTCGCTCGGTGAAGCTTTCCTGGTAGACACCGAGAAGGTGGTGGCGCAATCAAAGCGAAGATGATCCTCGTCCAGCATTGCAACCCTTTCCCCCGTCTCCAAATCGAGCCTACACTCATCTCCCGGCACGCGTGCTTAGCTTTGGGCTGAATAAAAGAGAACCCACTCTCACAAAGCCCTTGTTGGCGTCTCTCCCAGGACGCTCAGTGGCAACGGCGGGGTGGGGTGCTGCCGTGCTTAACGGGGAGCGGTCCTCTCTCTGAGGAGCTGTCAGAGCACTGGGTGGAGGCATGTTCCCCCTGAAAGGCTCTCCTGCCGCAGTCTGGTCAAAAGCCGAGCACCCTTCAAGAGGCCAAGGTGATGCCCATCACACAGAGGAGCAGGGCTTCCTGCCCAGAAGGACTTTGGGAAGGTCTCATGAACCTTCCGATCTTGAGACCTACCTGGGAGGGAAATGCCAGAAAACGCACTGCAGTCATTCAGCGCATGACCCCAGTCCAGAAGTGAGGCATAGCCCTTCCAAGACTCCCCCTGGGACTTCTCCCTTGTTTGCGAGAACACAGCCACAGAAACCCCTCATTCTCTTTCCTCTGAGGCCCCTGAATCCTTCACAGCTTCCACCTATTTGGCCCAAACTGACCAACCACTAGCTTCCTCCTTCCTCTCGCAGTTCCACCCTCAAAGGGCACGAGCAGCACCATCCAGATGAACGGCTTCCCCGCTCATCTTGAGGCGCTCCCAGCTGCCAGACGCACTGCTGGGAAGCAGCCTGAGAGTGAGCCAAGACTGAAGCTTGTCTGTAGAAGCAAAGATTTCGAAGAACCCCTTCTCCAGTGGCGAAGAATACCAACACCCCTGCCCTGTACTTCCTATTTAACAAAGCTCTTTCTGAAAACTGGAGTCGTCACAGCACATTCACATGCAAGCTAGTTCAGAAAGTCATAAAAACAAAGCAGGTCAGAAGGGGTCTCCCGGGCCATCTAGTCTGACCCCCCGGCTCCAGCTGGCTCCGCTCATGTAAGCCCCAACATGTGGTTGCCCAATCTTTCCTTGAGCAACCTCACAGATGGGGTCTCCACCTCCTCCCGTGGAAGCCCATTCCATATCCTATATGGAGAAACTCGCCTGTCTGCTGTCCCCCATCTTCAGGCTTTTCCTTTCTAGTTCCCTCTCTGGAAAAAGGAAAAACAGCCCCAAGCTATGTGAACGGTTCGCCCTTTCTCACAGCTCCCGATTGTCCAGCCAAAAGAGAATTGAAGCAATGTTGCAAGCGATTGAAGCAGCTGTGGGTCCTTTGCAATGTAAAATACCCAGACAACTCATGCTTTGTCTTAAGGAATTTTGTCTCTCTGATTGTAAAACCCAAACATCAAAGCCTGTTAGAATCCTGTAACTCCTGGTTGTTTTAGTTGTTATCTGTTACTCAACCCTTCGAGGTTTCGTGATGTTTTTCCTGTCTATCATGATTTCTCGATATTTTTGTATTATGATTTTGTGCTTCCCCATTGTCCTCGCCTTCCCACCCATTCAGAAGCTCACCACCCTGAAACGGTGTACCTGACCCACAACTTATAAAAACCGTCTATGCTCTGGAAAGCTCATAGTCAGTTCAGAAATCTTTATGCTCACAAGGCAAACATTGAAGCCTGTTAAATTCTATCCTGGTTGTTTCATCCTGGTTGTTTCATCTTGATGCATCACGATGTTTTTCCTGATGTCTGTAACGAGTTCACATTGTTTAAAGCTTATAACTTTTACTGGGGCAACTCCAACAGTCCTCCGTTAAAACCAGCCATTCCAGCTCTCCCATTTCAGCCCTGAGGCTTCCAATACTGGCTTAGAAAAACAGTCTCTAGTTTGTGCCGATTCAGTTCCGGCACCGTGACTTTCTAGACTTGTTCCACCATCTTCTGCTGGCCCATTCCCTCTCCTCCTACATTTGGGTAGTCAGAAACCTTTTTGCGCTGGGTCTCATTTCAGCCGAACTGGATGCATCTCAGCTCCTGTTGTTCATCCCGGGCTTCAGCTTCAAAGCTGCTCCACCAGCTTCTCGAGGTTCTGTGCCACCAACCAGGTTCCTTTCTGGGCCAGTGGGACTGCTCCCTCGTGTACCAGCTCAGCTTGTGCCCACATGTTCCCCAGCGGCTACCGAATCCAATCCCCCAACCCAGCATCTCACCCACACTTTGAGACTCTCTGCTCCCCCGGCCTGCATGTAGAATGTGGGTCACAGAGCCATTCCGAATGGGGGCAGTTGGCTAGCCCACTCCGGTCCAGGGCCCAAGCCACTGCCTCTCCATGGTGGCCGAGAGCCATTCCCCGACGGGCGGCCTCCCAAGCCATATCCCAGGGCTGGCCAGAATTGTTCAGTGGAAGATCCACATACGGTAAATCCCACCTCTTGCAGAGCCACAAGAGCAATAGACAGGTCAGCAGTCTAGATACTGATCAGTTCTAACGAGGTCAGAAAATATGGCTAACGATATTAGTTGTTTGCCACAAAGAGCTGCTTTCTGAATTCATTTATAACTAGCTGTAACTCAGCCCAGCTGACTAATCAAGCCAGGGTGTTGTTTCATGGAAAACTCCCCGTTTGGGCCGTTTGGACTTCTGTCAAAGCCGAGCACTCCTCCTCCTTTCCAAGGGGTAAATTCCTCTGCCTTTGGCTCCCTCTCATGAGGAACCCCAGGGACTGCCCTGGAAGGACCTGGCTGCCCCTCTTGTGGAGGGTAGTTCTCTACAGCCACAACCCGCCCCCCGCCATCTGACCGGGCTGGGGACCACTGGACTGGCTCTCTTCCTCTGAGGAACTCTCCCCCAGGTAGGACATGACAGGGAGCGGCACCCAGCACCTGAGGTGTTCACAAGAGTCCTCTTGAGGCTCAAATCGCAGAGGCAGGATTCAAAAGTTGGAGATGAGAGGATGAGCCGAAGCCGGTGGAAGGTCTGTGCCCAGCTGCACCATGGAGTCAAATTTTGCCAAGAGCAAAACACACACAGCATCTCTAAAATGAGGGCCAAGGCAGTCCAGTGTGGGCCCCCTCAGACACATCTGGATCTACCGTACGGTCACAATAAACCTGGCTCTATTGCACCTCTCGGTGGAGGTGAAGATGAGGAACCTGGTCCACTGAGGAAGGTTCGGTGGCCACCTGTCTGTGCTCAGAAGGGTGGGGCGTCCGAGGGCAGTCTTGGATCCAGGACGGATCCAGCAGAGTTTCAGGGCCAAAGCAGCCCTCTGGCTTGGCCAGGAATGCCCATGAAATGCCTCCTGGTGCTCAGGCAGGCCTTTAGTCCAGAGAGCCCTCTGGACTATTAGACTGGCATATGAATGCAAATAATAAATAGAATAAATAATTTGGTCCACCCAAGTGTGGCTTGGACAAGATGGACCAGCCGGATCAGTTCTCCAGGATTTTTCCCTGTCCCAGCTGGATCTATGGGATGGAATGCAGAACTTCTGTACGGAGATCAGAGCCGTAGCCTCTTTTTTGTAGAGGTAGCATTGCGAGACAGAGATGTCGCTCCGTGGCACTTCTTTTCTCAAGTCTCATCGGGCATCAGTAAAGGGCCCTGTGTCCCACAGATGCCCCTATTTGGGAAAAGGTTTTGGGTCAGGTAGAGGAGGACATCTGATTTCAGAAAAAAAATTGTATTCCAGCACAGGATGTTGGCCAGCAGCTGGGGAAGATGAAAATGTTTCTTCTCCAGAATCCAGTGTCACCGGGAAGCTGCTCCGGGAAGGGAAAATGTTCTGTCTGCAGTCCCTGGTCCCTTCCAAACTGCAGAAAAAGCACCATGCTGCTCCATTCCTAGCCTAGCCATGTTCGCTTGGGGTCACAAGCCCGGAAAACGTCGCCACGGAGGGAGACGAGCAGGAAAGCCACGAACCGAGTCAGGCAATAGGTTTTTCGCGGAACGCCAAGCATGGTCCTCTGCTGCCACCGCGCGGCCGTTCCGCAGAATGCAAGCAGCCCGCATTGCTAACCTGAAGGGCAACCTCGCCCCTTGGGCTGCATTGCCTCTTCGAATTACCCTTTTCCCCAACCCAAAAACTCACCACAAAAGCACCATTCCCCCACTATCTGCGCTCAGGGAGTTCACACACTGAAGGTGCGCTCCGGATGTGTTGCGTTACAGCTCCCAGCACACCCACTCAACGTGAGCAAACGCCTGAGGAGGATGGGGGTGGTAGTCCAACGCGTCAGGAGGGCGCCCAGCTGGAGAACAAGGGGGCTTGCCAAACGGGAGGGGTTTCCAACCTGGGAAAGTGCCTGAGAACAGCTCCCTGCTGCCCCCTTGTGTCCAGCGGGAAGAACGCCCCGGGTTTGTCCCTTAAGGGCGCGAGTGGCTGACTTTGCCCACACCTATCATGGCGGTACACACAACGTAGGCCATTGGCTTCCCTTTCGGAGCCCGTTGCCCACAACGAGCATGGCCGCGGTTACATCATCGTAGTTCCATAGCAGGACCGCAGTGCCCTCTTCCAATATGGCCAGCTTCGGGACGTCGGTTCTGTGCCAGTACCCCTCGGGGTTTGTTTTTTTTAAGTCTTGAAGGCCAGCAAGAGCATCACCCGCAGCCTTTCCCCTTCAGATCTGCGTCCTGACTGATGCCTATTTACGCCTCAACGAAAACGAGCTGTGCAATACATGAGGCGAGTGGCCCTTACCCGAGATGGCGCCCTTCCCTGGAGACGAATGAGGGTCCGCCCACAGCAATCATGGCGGCCGCGGGCGCACGGTAGCCTCGACCTGCCCCTGTGCGCGTGCGCAGAGGCGCCGCGCGGGGCGCCCGGCCCGTGATGCGCTGCGGGCGTCGATGGCGGCGTGTGCAGCAGCCGGGCGAGCCTGGGGCCGGGTCGGCGCCGCGGGGCTGCCTGCCCTCGCCGGGGGCTTCCGCGGGCAGGTGGGTCCCTCAGGCGGGCGCGGGTGCCGCGCTTCCCCGGCAGGACCTGGGCCAGGGCTCACGACCTTGTGAACGGGAAGCGAGGGACTAGCGCCTTGGTGGACGTGAGGATAAAATGGCGAGGAGGAAAACGTGAAAGCCAGCTTGGATTCTTTGAAAGAAAAATGCAGATTTATCAAATCTGTCACAAGGGCTCTGGGCGGAGATACTTTGAAGTGGGAAAAACATGTAAAATTCTTTTAGAAGAACATGTAGTTGCACACGAAATCTAGAGTTTGATCTGTGCCTACAAATGCTTTGGCATGTATGTAATTGAAACTTCCTGCACTGTTTTCAAGGCAGAGATTGCAACGCAATGTAGATCCAGTACCTGTCCTGACTCCTAACAATAATAGGCAAAACCCCCGACTGAATTCTGCTTTTAAAATTTACACAACAGAGAAAATGTAAACTGCCCGGAGTCTGTGCTGAAGGCACATCAGGCATCCCCCTGCAGGTTTGGGGCTGGTCTGAGCTTGGAGGGGAGACCACCTGGGAATCGCATGTAGACACACTGAGATGGGAGAAAGGTGGGGTATGAAATAAACAAATACATAATCTGACTCTCTTTCGATGCAGTCCTACTCCTGTCTAGTCCACCAGACTTCCAGCACGTCCCATGCTGTCTGGGAGTTGTAGGAGCCTTTCTCTGTGTACGCATGCAGAGAATTGTTGGCTTCTTATTAGGCATTGTACCTGTTGATATTAGTAAACAAGAAATGTACTTGATTTCACATGTAATCACTGCGGTGAGGATTGCATTTGCTCAACACTGGAAAAGTGAAGAACCACCCACCGACAAACTGATCCTAAAAAAGATCTTGGACTGTGCAGAAATGGATAGACTGACTTTATCATTGAAGGAGAAAAAAGATACTGATTTCTATCAAACTTGGGACTCTATTATTGGCTAGAGAAGCGGGACTTCGTATAGCTTTAAATCTGTTTCTAAGTTATCATAAACGGAAAAAAATGTGGGGGCTGACCCAACAGGTCCAATGTTTCTGATGATTGATGTTGTTTTTAGTTTTTCTTTGTTTTAGGGTTATAATTTTGAATAAAACTTATTATTAAAAAAAAAGAATTGTTGGAGGCCACTCAGAGAATTTCAGCTATCATAATAATAGTAGTAATTGCACCCTTAAAGTTCCGCTTTTGTGGAAGCAGATGGGTCTGTGTGTCTCTCCTCCCTGGGGCCTTGCGGTACCTTAATCACAAGTGAGCTGGGCTGGCTGGCTGATGAAGAGCCAACAGTTGGCATTCAGCAGTTTTCAACCTCCTGGGCCAGAGGCTGCTGCTTCTGTTTGTGGGAGGCAGGATTTTCACCACTTAGCCTTGGCAGCAACGGTCCTGGGGCACCACGGCCCAGCTCAAAGAAAGCCACGCCTTCCCTTTTCGTTAGATCGCAGTTTGCATTTGCCCATGGCTGGGAGCAGCCGACGTTTCCATCAATAACAAAGCAAGATGGGAAAGCGGTGGGATCTTTGATGCAGTCCGACTCGTGGTCCACCTGACTCAGGTTTGCAGAGAGCGGCTGGCAGTGGCTTCCCCAAGGTTTGGAGCAGGATCCTCTTGCAGCAGCGCAGGGACATCATCAAGATGCTGATTTCCGTAATTTGTCCTTCCAGATCCACAGAACATCCGTATATTTCCCATGGCCGCGAGCGAAAGCACCTCATTCCCCGCATCGGGGTTGTCAAAATGGCTGCCGGGTTCTCCTGTTGAGGCCAGCGTACCGCTGTCAAAGCACTGCAGCCGCCACCGCAGGTGTGCAGGTGAGGGAAGCCTGTTTGCAGGACCGGGATGCTGAGGCTGGGAGGCGGGCCATGCAGGTGGCAAAGGCACTGAGCAAGCAGGTCCTCAGAGGTGCCCCAGCAGAGCTGACGAGACTTCTCTCCCTCTTTCCCTCAGGCCATTCAGCCGGCGGCCACCCCACCAGTAGAGAATGCCCTCTCCACAGCCGACGTCATCCAGGCCGTGCAGGAGCCCAGCTTTGCTGAGCTGGGCCTCGGCGCTTACACCCCAGTCGGCCTGATCCAGAGTTTGCTGGAGAACCTGCATGTGGGAATGGGGCTGCCTTGGTGGGGAGCCATTGCAGCAGGTGAAGCAAAGGCGGGGAAGGCTGAGGGCACCTTTGCACTGGCAGGGAGAGCGGGTCCAGGTGTGAGGTGATGCCATTGCCCTGCAAGGCAATATGAGGCCCTAAAGGGCTTCAGGGCCTGCCACCCGTCGCCCATCTCAAGCTGGGCAGGGGACAGCCTTTTCTGCTGTGGGCCCCTTTGCAGGAATACAGACACTGTCCAGGGTCCAGGACTGGGTGCTTGTACTAATCATATGCCCACAACAGGCATTCAGTGACTCAACCAGCTTGGTAGGTTTTCTTCCTTGTCTTTTTCTTAAGCTTTGCATTTTGTTTTAATTGTTTCAAAACATTTACGCCTTTCTCTGTAATCTGATGGTGTAGTAGGGTAGAGATTTTAAATAAATAATGATTATTTTCCTTTCCTTTCTAACAAACTTCCAAGTGGTTTATGGTTATTGTTGGTTCGAAAACAAATAGTGCTCAGGTGCAGTTTGGATAATGAGTTCTCTGTTCTTCCCCTCACATATGTTCGTGAGGGCTAGAATTGCGTTGTGGGTAACACCGTCGGTGGAATTGCACTACCAAGTAACGGGGCTTTCCTTTCTTGCCAAACTCCTCAGGGACAGTGCTGGTCCGTTGCTTGGCTTTCCCAGTCAGTTTGAAGGCGCAGCAAGAGGCAGTGAAACTCAGCAGCCATGTGCTCCAAATTACAAAGCTGACCACCCGGATAAAGGAGGCCAAGAAGTCCGGGAACAATTCTGAGTGTGAGTTGGCTATCGCGGCACAAAGGGGGTCAACCAGTGGACAGAAGGGTGGCTCGGATCCAGACCAGCCAGTGGTATGAGGGAGCTGGGGCTTGTGTTGCTAGCACACCCAGGAGACGAGGCTGGGGGGGAGCAGAGAGGCTGGGGGGGGGGGCAGAGTCTGGCTCAGGTAGCAGCAAGAGGGAGGATCTTCAAACACGAGGAGCAACCCGTCTGTCAGCATGATGTTGGAAAGAGGACCTGATCCACGCAGAGCAGCATTTTTCCATGTTTTTCTTCCCACAAGTCCTCTTCCTCTTTCCCGGCAGTTGCAAAGGCATATTCTGAGCTGGCCCACCTCCAGAAAACACATGCCATCAACCCCCTACGAGGATTCCTCCTGCCTCTGATCCAGGTGGGTCTCAACCCTGTGGCCAAACCAGCACGTGCTTCCCACTACCTGCCCCTGAATCATTATGGGTTGGATTGGGACTTCGACTGGTGCAATGGGGCCTGTAGATGCAGAGTTCCCTGCCCCTCCCTCCTGAGATAGCCTCCCGAACATGCTCCGAGAAGACCCTGAGGAATGTGGTACACTGTGGAAGGATCCCCCACGCTGGGTAGAGACCTTTGAGCAGATCCCTTCTGTCACTGTGAAAGAGATCCTGCACCCCACCCTGCCCCAGGGTCTTGTTTGCCGTCCTGGCCCCTCCTCATCGCACATGTTCCTTCTCCCTCTCTCAGGCACCCATTTTCATCTCGTTCTTCTTCGCCCTGCGCAAAATGGCAGAGCTCCCCGTGCCCAGCTTGCAAACCGAAGGGCTTTGGTGGTTCCTGGATCTCACAGCCGCCGACCCCTACTACATCCTACCCCTGACAGTGACGGCCACCATGTGGGCCGTCATGGAGGTAAGGCTTGGGCAGCGGAGCTGAAGGCCACGTGGCTTTGGGGGCACTCCTGTCCTGCCCATTTCAACATGCACCTTCCGTCGCCAGCCGCCTGGTTCCCCACGACCAGTGCCAGGCCTGTGGAATACCCAAAGGCCTTGGGGGGCGGTTGGCGGCAGCGGTCCTCTTGGTGCTTAGCAGCAGCAATATATGAGGAGAGGGCATAGGGGAAGGCCAGAAGAGTGCTACCTAAATCGTAGAACCGAGGTCAGTGTTGTGAAAAGCAGTTTTTGTTCTGCTCCTCCACAAAAAGGGCTCCTGGAGTGACCCACGTTTACTCAGCAAGGAGGAAAGTCAGCCTGCAAGCTTATCATCTCGAAACATTTGGAGACGGGGCCTGTTTCAGAGCCTGCAATAGCATCGGGCATATATGGTAGAGGGGAGAGGTGGCAGCAGAAGCCCCTCTGGTCCCTTTCCTTATGGGAGGTGAATCATACTTATTTATTAACCGTCCACCATTTTTCCTTCCAACCTTCCATCCCCCACACGAATGGGAAGGCCTAGATCAGCCCTGAGTTGTGCTGTGCTCACAACAGTCCTGCGAGGTAGGAAAAGTGGAGAGCTAGTGTTTGGCCCAAGCTTCTTGAGGAGGCAGGGATTCAAGCGCACCTGGGTGCGGAAGTGGGGCTCACCTGCACACCACACTTGGGTCACTGGGCAGGGCCCAGGTAGCGATCAGAGGAGAACCCGCAAGTGCCTGCAGGGGATGTGGCATCGCTGGCCCTCCCAAAATTTCAGAGCCCTCAACGAGAGGCTGACAAAGATCAACTAGCAGCAGATTTAACCGCCTCTTCTTTTGCTCTTTGCAGATGGGGGCAGAATCGGGAATGCCAAACCCAAACTTCCGGATGATGAAAAATGTTTTCCGTGTGATGCCGCTCATTATTCTACCCATCACCATCTCCTTCCCGACGGTGAGAGGACTTTTCCTTTCCTGTGCACTCTGTGCAGGACACCAGGGATAACAGCACGGTGACGTTTAGACAGCCGTCCCTCGCATCCTGTGGCAGGTTCCAGTTTGCTCTGAGCAGATGAGCGACTCGTGCTCGTTTCCGATCTAGTTGATTTAGAAGTGTGCGTGTTTCCCATGCATACCAAAAAAAGGAACGTGGGTTGATGGTGTTTGTGAAAAAAGCCCTTTGACTCTGCATTTCACAGAATAAACTTCTAATTCTCGTTAGGTGGCACTAGATGTCTTCTAGCATAAACAGGAGAACTTTCTCAGACTGATAAAATCACTGTTCTCTTTGTGTTCCCATATCCTATGGAATTTCCCACGCAAGAGCAGTGTCGGAAAAGGCTCAGCTGATGTCTTCTCCTCCCTCCCTCCCTCCCTCCCACACAGGCCATCATCATCTACTGGCTGACGTCCAACCTCTTCTCACTGGTGCAGGCCTCCGTGCTCCGCCTGCCCGCGATTCGCACCCGCCTCCGCATTCCCGTGTAGATCGAACGAGCCCCTGGTCTCCTGCTAGTGGAGGACGGCTTCATGAAGAACCTCAGAAAGGGTGAGATGTGAGGAGACAGGCGTGCGGTGCCAGAAGGCAGCCGCGGGAGGGCAAAGAGAGACACATGGGGCGAGCCGCTTCCTATCCCCCTTCCAGGATAGAAGGAGGCACAGGTGCAGGAGTGGGGCATGAAAGACTGCCTGGATTCAGCAGTGGGGTGGGGGTTCTTTGATGTGGAGCCGCAGCCGTCACTGCACAAGGAGGGCTGTGTGGCAGGGGATGCGTGTGGCTTCGCGCTGGAGGTGTTCAAAGGTCTTCCTGTAAGGTCAGGTGAGGTTGCAAGATGCCACAGAGCCTGCACTCAGCAGGGGGAGGGGCGTTGGATTAGGCCAGCCTCCCCCACCCATAAGCCCCAGCTCCCTATCGGGAGGCACCATGTGGGGGAAGGTGGCTCTCCAGGGTTGCGGTGCCAATTTATGGGACAGGACACAGACGGAAGAGAGCAGAGAGGCTTAGAACTGAGGTTCAGCCAGAGGGTTTGCTCTGCAGGAGGAAGCGATCCTTGCCCTGATGCAGAACCCGCAGGGGAGGGGTGGCAGGCCAGCTGGCGTGGCTTGAAGAGAGGAGGCAAATTGATGGGGACGGGGGGGACATCTCTGTCGGCAGCAGTCGCCTGCGATATCTGGAATATCCCAGCTACCTGGGACGAGCAGTCACGTCTGGGCTGCTGACTGCTGGAACACGAGGAGAGAAAGCGGTCGCTTCCCCGGCTGTTGTGGGTTTCAGAAGACATCTGCTTGGCCCGGGTGGGGCCGTGAGTCCGATCCAACTGGCCATTCTTGACACGTGGTTTTCATTCCAGCCTTTAGACAGAGCGGCTCTGGGAGGTACAGCTCTTTTTGCTGTCTTTGACAAAAAAAACCCTGAGTTTTTTTTTTGGGGGGGGGGGTCTTTTCCTTTCTCAGGACCACTGCGACAGACCTTTGCCCGGAACCCTTTGCAGCAACATGAGCCCTCCACGCCAAAGCCACCGCCACGGAAGAGGCCGTGGGAGGACACGTTGGGCTGAGCGGCGACCCCAAAACCCGGCACGGAGGCAGTGGAGTGTCCCCCACTGCGGCTCTGGTTTTCTGACTTTTGGCAATAAAGGACCTGGAAGTCATAGAATCATAGAAGAGTAGAGTTGGAAGGGGCCTTGAAAGCCATCGAGTCCAACCCTCTGCTGTTGCAGGACACCAAGTTAGACCACCCCACTCAGATGGCTGTCCAGTTTCTGTTTGAATGTCTCTAGTGTGGGGGAGCCCAGAAGCTCTCCAGGCAGCTGGTTCCACTGCCGTTTTGCCCTGAACAGTGAGGAAGCTTTTCCTGATGTCCAGCCTGAATCTGGGCTGTCATAACTTGAAATGATTATTTCATGTCCTACACTCCGGCATTAGCGAGAAGAGATCTTGACCTTCCTCTTTGTGACAGCCTTTGAGGTACTTATAGAGGGATATTACGTCCCCCCTCAATTCTTCTCTTCTCAAGGCTGAACATGCCCAGTTCTCTCAGTATCTCCTCATAGAGCAGTGTTTCCAAACCCTGGATCATTTTTGTTGCCCTCCGCTGGGCCCTTCCTAATTTACCTGCATCTTTCTTAAATCTTGGTGCCCAGAAGTGGCCACAGTATTCCAGGTGAGGTCTGACTAGTGAGGAGTATAGAGGAACTACTGCTTCTCATGATTTGAAAGTCATACTTCTGTTAATGCATCCCAAAATGGCATTTGCCCTTTTGGCAGCTGCATCGCATTGTTGGCTCATGTTTAGCCTGTTGTCCACAATTACTCTGAGATCTTTTTCTTTTTCAGTTCTGTTGAGCCACATATTCCCCATCTTGTATCAATGAATTTGGATCCTTAGGTGGAGGACTTGTCCCTAATTCTGTTGCTTTCAGCCTAGTGTTCCAGTGTATCAAGATCGCCCTGAATCTTCATTCTGTCTTCCAGAGTGTTTGCTATTCCACCCAGTTTTGTATCATCTGCAAATTTGATTATCTATCCTTGTACTTCCTCATCCAGATCATCAATGAAGAGGTTGACGAGAACGGGGCCCAGGACTGAACCCCATGAAACCTCACTAGTTACCTCCATCCAGTTCGAGAAGGTGCCAGTGATGAGCATTCCTTGTCCCAGTCAGCAGCCAGTTTTGAGTGCAGTGGCTTAAACCGCTGTGCTGCTGGACTGCTAGATCGAAAGGTCGCCAGTTCGAATCTGCACAATGGGGTGAGCTCCCATGCACCATCCCAGCTCCTGCCCACCTTGCAGTTCGAAAACATGCAAATGCAAGTAGATAAAAAGGTGCCACTTCGGTGGGCAGGTAACAGCGTCCCGTGCACTTCGGTGTTTAGTCATGCCTGCCACATGACCACGGAGACTGTCTGTGGACAAACGCTGGCTCCCTCGGCCAGGAAACGGAGATGAGCACCGCCCCAAGAGTCAGGCATGGCTGGACTTAACGTCAAGGGGAAACCTTTACCTTTTAATAGTATTTTTGCTGATTTATTTATCAGTGTCATGGGGCACTATGTCAAAAGCTTTGCTAAAGTCTAGGTAGATTATGTCCAGAGTGTTCCCTCTGTCTATTTAGGAGGTTACCCAATCCAAAAATGAGATTAGTCTGACAGGATTTATTCTTGACAAATCTGTGTTGGCTTCTATTAATTTCTGTATTTTCCTCAAGGTGCTTGCAGATTATTTTTTTAATAATTTCCTCCAGAATTTTTCCAGGTATTGATGTCAGTCTAACTGGACTGTAGTTCCCAGGTTCATATTTTTCCCCCTTTTGAAGATAGGGACAAAATTAGCCCTTCTCCAGTCATCTGGTACTTCTCCTGTTTTCCAAGATTTATTTATTTATCAAAAATAAAAACCAATGGTTCTGCGAGTTCCTCCACTAGCTCTTTTATGACTCTGGGATGGCGTTCATTAGGCCCTGGAGGTTTGCATGTGTTAATTCCATCTGGGAATTCCTTGACCATTTGTCTATCTTACTGGGCTGCCATCTCTCGCTTCCAGCTTGTACTTCCTCTTGGCTGTAGATTTTCTTCTGTGAGAAGACTGAGAAATTGAGCGCCTCAGCCTTTTCCTTGTCGCCTGTTACCTCGCCCCTTTCAGATATGGCCTTGGGCTGCATTGCCTCTTCGAATTACCCTTTTCCCCAACCCAAAAACTCACCACAAAAGCACCATTCCCCCACTATCTGCGCTCAGGGAGTTCACACACTGAAGGTGCGCTCCGGATGTGTTGCGTTACAGCTCCCAGCACACCCACTCAACGTGAGCAAACGCCTGAGGAGGATGGGGGTGGTAGTCCAACGCGTCAGGAGGGCGCCCAGCTGGAGAACAAGGGGGCTTGCCAAACGGGAGGGGTTTCCAACCTGGGAAAGTGCCTGAGAACAGCTCCCTGCTGCCCCCTTGTGTCCAGCGGGAAGAACGCCCCGGGTTTGTCCCTTAAGGGCGCGAGTGGCTGACTTTGCCCACACCTATCATGGCGGTACACACAACGTAGGCCATTGGCTTCCCTTTCGGAGCCCGTTGCCCACAACGAGCATGGCCGCGGTTACATCATCGTAGTTCCATAGCAGGACCGCAGTGCCCTCTTCCAATATGGCCAGCTTCGGGACGTCGGTTCTGTGCCAGTATCCCTCGGGGTTTGTTTGTTTGTTTTAGGTCTTGAAGGCCAGCAAGAGCATCACCCGCAGCCTTTCCCCTTCAGATCTGCGTCCTGACTGATGCCTATTTACGCCTCAACGAAAACGAGCTGTGCAATACATGAGGCGAGTGGCCCTTACCCGAGATGGCGCCCTTCCCTGGAGACGAATGAGGGTCCGCCCACAGCAATCATGGCGGCCGCGGGCGCACGGTAGCCTCGACCTGCCCCTGTGCGCGTGCGCAGAGGCGCCGCGCGGGGCGCCCGGCCCGTGATGCGCTGCGGGCGTCGATGGCGGCGTGTGCAGCAGCCGGGCGAGCCTGGGGCCGGGTCGGCGCCGCGGGGCTGCCTGCCCTCGCCGGGGGCTTCCGCGGGCAGGTGGGTCCCTCAGGCGGGCGCGGGTGCCGCGCTTCCCCGGCAGGACCTGGGCCAGGGCTCACGACCTTGTGAACGGGAAGCGAGGGACTAGCGCCTTGGTGCTGCCCGTTCTGCCTCCTCGCGAGAGAGCGGACTGCCCGCGTCGCGCATTGCGCGCTGGAGGGAGCCGCTCCGTGGAGCTCGGCGCAGGAGGCTCCGTCAGCAGAGACGCGTCTTTGGACTCATGGCGCGGGGCTGAGGGCGGTGAAGTGGGACTCGGGGCCACGACGCGCACCGGGTGGCTTTGGAGGAGCTACTGATTCTCTGCCTGGCCTACCTCGCGAGGTTGTTGTCCCAGAGATCCCACTCCTGTTTGTGGGAGGCAGGATTTTCACCACTTAGCCTTGGCAGCAACGGTCCTGGGGCACCACGGCCCAGCTCAAAGAAAGCCACGCCTTCCCTTTTCGTTAGATCGCAGTTTGCATTTGCCCATGGCTGGGAGCAGCCAACGTTTCCATCAATAACAAAGCAAGATGGGAAAGCGGTGGGATCTTTGATGCAGTCCGACTCGTGGTCCACCTGACTCAGGTTTGCAGAGAGCGGCTGGCAGTGGCTTCCCCAAGGTTTGGAGCAGGATCCTCTTGCAGCAGCGCAGGGACATCATCAAGATGCTGATTTCCGTAACTTGTCCTTCCAGATCCACAGAACATCCGTATATTTCCCATGGCCGCGAGCGAAAGCACCTCATTCCCCGCATCGGGGTTGTCAAAATGGCTGCCGGGTTCTCCTGTTGAGGCCGGCGTACCGCTGTCAAAGCACTGCAGCCGCCACCGCAGGTGTGCAGGTGAGGGAAGCCTGTTTGCAGGACCGGGATGCTGAGGCTGGGAGGCGGGCCATGCAGGTGGCAAAGGCACTGAGCAAGCAGGTCCTCAGAGGTGCCCCAGCAGAGCTGACGAGACTTCTCTCCCTCTTTCCCTCAGGCCATTCAGCCGGCGGCCACCCCACCGGTAGAGAATGCCCTCTCCACAGCCGACGTCATCCAGGCCGTGCAGGAGCCCAGCTTTGCTGAGCTGGGCCTCGGCGCTTACACCCCAGTCGGCCTGATCCAGAATTTCTTGGAGAACCTCCATGTGGGCTTGGGGCTGCCTTGGTGGGGAGCCATTGCAGCAGGTGAAGCGAGGGCAGGGAAGGCTGAGGGTCCCCTACACTGGCTGGGAGGACATTGTGGGTTATGGGGCCTATGTGTGGCATTATGGCTGAGAGTGGCTGCAGTCTTGTGGGAAACCACAAGGTTGGTCCTCAGGGTTTAATCCCCGGAATTGACTGCCAACATGATCTCACGCAACAGGACTGGATGGGACCTCCAGCAGGGTCCCTGGAATGGTGCTACCAATCCAGCAGGGCTACAAAGACTGATGGAGGATACATAGGTATCCATAGTAGATCCATAGCTATGGACTCGTCATATAGAGTTGAGTCCTGGATTGAGCTACTGCAAAGGAGGGCTCTGCTCAAAAGATACCCCACCCATTTCAGGGGAGAATCCCCCTTGGCACCCGATAGCTCACTCCATTCAGCAGGGAGTCCTGACTCCCTGTGGGGCCCCTTCACGTGAGTGGGTTGACTGCCATGGGGAGGAGAAGGTGAGGAACTTCACTTCTGGCCGTGCACGTGACCCAGCGTAAATCCGGATGTAGCCCATAACGTGTTTGTGTAAAGCGCTCACCTCGAATGCAGAGGGGCCCCAGTTCAGTCCACAGCATGTCCTGTTTAAAAGGGTGATGGGAAAAAACCTTTCCTCGCTTGAGACCCTGGCAAGTGTGTGGCCATTTAGAGTAAACAGTCTAAGGTAGTCGCTCTGGAGTAGACTGATACTCTTAACACGGTATAAGGGCAGCGTCCGGTTCCGGTGTGCCTCGGCCCAGGACCAAGGGAAAGTGCACAATGGGGAAACTACAGCCACTGCCAGAGCTCAGAGATCAGCGTTCCCCTTCTTTACCAACTCTGCATCTGCACGAAACGGAACAAGATGCAGACCCCCCCCCACCCCACCTGCTTCCACCCCAAGGAGGCGGGAAAGCACGTGCAAGCCCAAACCAAGGCTTCTGTAGCCCTGAGGGTCAGCACCACCGCCTTCTGGGTAAATACTTCCTTAGCTGTATCCCAAGCAGCCAGTTTCTTGCTGGTCCCAGTGTGGGGCGATGCCCTTTCCCTGCAAGGCAATATGAGACCCTAAAGGGCTCCAGAGGCTGCCACCCATCCCCCATCTCAAGCTGGGCAGGGCACGGCCTTTTCTGCTGTGGCTCCCTGTGCATCTCAACAGACACGGTCCAAGGCCAGGGGTTAGGTGCTTGTTGTGATCGTATGCCTATAACAAGCATTCACTGACTTTCTACCAGCCTGGTAGATTTTTCCCCTTGTCTATTTTTAACCTTTGCATTCTGTTTTAATTGTTTCAATACATTTATACCTTTCTCAGTAATCAAACCATGTCGGGGTGTACATACTTTAAACAAAAACTGATTTGTTCTTTTCTTTCTCTTCCTTACAAACTTCCAGTGGGGTTTGGGTTTTGTTTACTTAAAAACAAGTAGGGACTTCTCTGTTCCTCCCATTTCATAGTGTTCCACATATGCTCGTGAGGTATTGTGGGTAATGCTGTCGGTGGAATTGCACTGCCAAGTAACGGGGCTTTCCTTTCTTGCCAAACCCCTCAGGGACAGTGATGGCACGTTGCCTGATTTTCCCACTGGTTGTGAAGGCACAACGAGAGACAGTGAAACTCAGCAACCATATGCCCCAAATTACGGAGCTGAGCAACCGCCTAAATGAGGCCCAGAGGTCCGGGAACAAGTTTGAGTGTGAGTTGGCTATCGCGGCACAAAGGGGGTCAACCAGTGGACGGAAGGGTGGCTCGGATCCAGACCAGCCAGTGGTGTGAGGGAGGTGTGGCTTGCATTGCTAGCACACCCAAGAGACGAGGCTGGGGGGGCAGAGTCTGGTTCAGGTAGCAGCATGGGGGGTGGATCTGTTGGAAAGAGGACCTGATCCACGCAGAGCAGCATTTTTCCATGTTTTTCTTCCCACAAGTCCTCTTCCTCTTTCCCGGCAGTTGCAAAGGCATATTCTGATCTGAATCTCTACAAGAAGACACATGATGTCAACCCCCTACGAGGGTTTCTAATGCCTCTGATCCAGGTGGGTCTCAACCCTGTGGCCAAACCAGCACGTGCTTCCCACTACCTGCCCCTGAATCATTATGGGTTGGATTGGGACTTCGACTGGTGCAATGGGGCCCGTAGATGCAGAGTTCCCTGCCCCTCCCTCCTGAGATAGCCTCCCGAACATGCTTCGAGAAGACCCTGAGGAATGTGGTACACTGTGGAAGGATCCCCCGCGCTGGGTAGAGACCTTTGAGCGGATCCCTTCTGTCACTGTGAAAGAGATCCTGTACCCCCCACCCTGAGCCGGGGTCTTATTGCCGTCCTGGCCCCTCCTCATCGCGCATGTTCCTTCTCCCTCAGGCACCCGTTTTCCTCTCGTTCTTCATCGCCCTGCGCAAAATGGCAGAGCTCCCCGTGCCCAGCTTGCAAACCGGGGGTCTTTGGTGGTTCCTGGATCTCACGGCCGCAGACCCCTACTACATCCTACCCCTGACAGTGACGGCCACCATGTGGGCCGTCATGGAGGTAAGACTTGGGCAGCGGAGCTGAAGGCAATGTGGCTTTGGGGGCACTCCTATCCTGCCCATTTCAACATGCACCTTCCGTCGCCAGCCGCCTGGTTCCCCACGACCAGTGCCAGGCCTCTGGAATACCCAAAGGCCTTGGGGGACGGTTGGCGGCAGCGGTCCTCTTGGTGCTTAGCAGCAGCAATATATGAGGAGAGGGCATAGGGGAAGGCCAGAAGAGTGCTACCTAAATCGTAGAACCGAGGTCAGTGTTGTGAAAAGCAGTTTTTGTTCTGCTCCTCCACAAAAAGGGCTCCTGGAGTGACCCACGTTTACTCAGCAAGGAGGAAAGTCAGCCTGCAAGCTTATCATCTCGAAACATTTGGAGACGGGGCCTGTTTCAGAGCCTGCAATAGCATCGGGCATATATGGTAGAGGGGAGAGGTGGCAGCAGAAGCCCCTCTGGTCCCTTTCCTTATGGGAGGTGAATCATACTTATTTATTAACCGTCCACCATTTTTCCTTCCAACCTTCCATCCCCCACACGAATGGGAAGGCCTAGATCAGCCCTGAGTTGTGCTGTGCTCACAACAGTCCTGCGAGGTAGGAAAAGTGGAGAGCTAGTGTTTGGCCCAAGCTTCTTGAGGAGGCAGGGATTCAAGCGCACCTGGGTGCGGAAGTGGGGCTCACCTGCACACCACACTTGGGTCACTGGGCAGGACCCAGGTAGCGATCAGAGGAGAACCCGCAAGTGCCTGCAGGGGATGTGGCATCGCTGGCCCTCCCAAAACTTCAGAGCCCTCGACGAGAGGCTGACAAAGATCAACTAGCAGCAGATTTAACCGCCTCTTCTTTTGCTCTTTGCAGTTGGGGGCAGAATCGGGAGTGTCAAACCCGAACCTCCGGATGATGAAAACGGTTTTCCGTGTGATGCCGCTCATTATTCTACCCATCACCATCTCCTTCCCGACGGTGAGAGGACTTTTCCTTTCCTGTGCACTCTGTGCAGGACACCAGGGATAACAGCACGGTGACGTTTAGACAGCCGTCCCTCGCATCCTGTGGCAGGTTCCGGTTTGCTCTGAGCAGATGAGCGACTCGTGCTCGTTTCCGATCTAGTTGATTTAGAAGTGTGCGTGTTTCCCAGGAAAATGTAAAGTCGGTTGAATGTGTATGCCGTGGTGCCTCATAGTTCGAACAACTCTAACTTCAGATGATCCAGAGTTTGAACATTAAGTGCCAAGATAAAATCTCTTCGAAGGTTGAATGACAGTTCTGAGTTCGGACTTGCAGGCACGGTGGGGAAAAATACCATTGTGTAAATGTCATCTCTCGTTGCCTTTTCAATCCATTTCAGTTCCTTTTCAATCATTCTCGGTGTCTTTTAACTACCTGCCTTCTCGGTCCTACTCACTCCCTCTTCGATCGTTCTCAGTGCTTTTTGACTACCTAAGGTCTCAAGCACCAGTTTTCCCTCTGCCCTGGAACCTGATTCTTGCAATATAGTTACCTCATCCCATTAAACTGAATGCGGGGAGTTCAGGACATATACAAAGGACAGACTTCTTCTCGCGGTGCATGGAATTCCTCTTCAGCCGCCATTCAGGTCTTCTGTTCACTTGGCTTTGAACCGCGTGTCTTGATGAGACTTTTCAGTGTGAGCTGGGCCATTCACGGGCTCTAGACCAGCCTGTTGAATAGGAGGCGCCATCTGTGTTCTTCCACAGATCTGCCATCAGATTAGGGGCTGATTGGGTGGGGTTTCTCAGAGTGTGCCTTTCTGAGCTTTAATTGATAAAAATGGCATTGGATCATCTTGTGTTTACCTTAAATTATGCATATTTATGCATATTTATGTGTTTACCTTAAAATATGCAGGTTCCATTTGGATGCCAGGAAGCACTTCCTGACAGTCAGGACCCCAAGGGTATGGAATGGGCTTCCACGGGAGGTCGTTGAGGCCCCATCGGTGCGGGTGATCAAAGACAGGCTGGACATGCACATGGTGGGCATGTCGTGAGCGGAGCCGGCTGGTGCCGGAGGTCAGACTAGATGGCCCGGGAGGCCCCTTCTGACTCGCTCTTTTTCTATGTTTCTATGTTTCTAATGAGTCGTGGCTTGTGATGTCATCACCTGGCACCACGACTCCTTTCCGAGCATGCGCCTGGCCCCTATGTGTGCTTTTATCCAATGCTCAGCTGCTGGGGCGATGCTGGGGCGACTTGGCTCGCGTGCCGACAGAGGGCTCTGTCCAAAAATGCACATTTCCCACTAAGGCTAAATTATGAAAATATGCACGGGGGATGTGCATATTTTTCGGAGTGAGCATTTGCAGAAAGGTGTGTGAATATGATTATGCAACATCCAGTTGCACAATCACAAGGATATAGCCAGGTTAGAGTCAGTGCAGCATAGGCCCACAAGGTTGGTGGCCGGTTTGCAGGGGATGGGGTATGAGGCGAGACTGAGGGAACTGGGTCTCTTCAGCCTGGAGAAGAGGAGACTCAGAGGGGATCTCTTGGCGACATACAGGTGTGTGAGGGGGTGTCACATGGAGGTGGGTAGAGACCTGTTCTCCCCTGCAGAGGAAGGCAGGATGTGCTCCAATGGAGCCAAACTCAGGAAACCAAGGTTCAATTTGGATGCCAGGAAGCTCTTTCTGACAGTCAGGACCCCGAGGGCGTGGAATGGGCTTCCACGAGAGGTCATTGAGGCCCCATCGGTGCGGGTGATCAAAGACAGGCTGAACATACACATGGTGGGCATGTCGTGAGTGGAGCCGACTGGTGCCGGAGGTCAGAATAGATGGCCTGGGAGGCCCTTCTGACTCGCTCTGTTTCTATGTTTCTATATTTGCCGTTTAAGGTTATTGAAATGAATATTGTTCAGGGTCTGCAAACAGATTAATTCACTTTCCAGTATTGCTAACAGGGAACCTTGCTTCGGACGTCAAACAATTCCGAGTTCAAACGGCCTTCTGAAATGAATGAAGTTCGAAGTATGAGGCACTAGCGCGCGTGTGTGTGTATACTGAGAAAGACCTTTACTTCTGCATTTCATAGATTACACTTCCGATCCTCAGAGACGGCTCTCTGCTAGCATAAACGGGCACAAAGGGGACTTTCTCAGCCTGACCACTGGAGGGAGGCAAGATACCTGTTCTCTCGGTGTTCCCGTATCCTGAGATTTCCCATGCCAGAGTGATGCAAGGAAAGGGGCTCGGCTGACGCTCTCTCCTCCCTCCCTCCCTCCCAGGCCATCTTCACCTACTGGCTGACGTCCAACCTCTTCTCGCTGATGCAGGTGACGCTTCTGCGTGTGCCTGCGGTTCGCGCCCGCCTCCGCATCCCCACGCAGATCAAACGTGCCCTGCCTGGAGAGGAAGGCTTTGTGAAGTACTTCAAAAAGGGTGAGTTGGGCGGAGACGGGTGGGCAGTGCTGGGCGGCAGCCCCGGGAGGGCAAGGGGAGACTCACGAGGCAAGCCTCTTGCTATCGTCATCCCTCTTCCAGGATGGAAGGATGCACAGTCAAACTACCAGATACAGGAGCGGGATCGGCGCATGAAGGATAGCCTGCATTTAGCAGCGACAGGTAAGCCAGTCTCTCCCAGCCCTCACCTGCTCTTCTACAACCAGCATGGATACAGCCACCATCTGCAGTTTAAAAACTGATACGCCAGAGCAGGCAAAGGTGCGGAAAACAGCTGCCGAGGAGGATCAGGGGTCTGGAATACCCGCCCAAGGAATGAGTGTGATGGTCAACTTTTTTAGTTTAGTAAAGAAAAACTGATTAGGGTTTGGCAGGTCACGGTCTGAGTCCTTCCCCAAACAGTTAGAGTTGTTTGTGTGGGGGGTGCTGTGGAGCCGCAGCCGTCACTGCACAAGGAGGGCTGTGTGGCAGGGGATGCGTGTGGCTTTGCGCTGGAGGTGTTCAAAGGTCTTCCTGTAAGGTCAGGTGAGGTTGCAAGATGCCACAGAGCCTGCACTCAGCAGGGGGAGGGGCGTTGGATTAGGCCAGCCTCCCCCACCCATAAGCCCCAGCTCCCTATCGGGAGGCACCATGTGGGGGAAGGTGGCTCTCCAGGGTTGCGGTGCCAATTTATGGGACAGGACACAGACGGAAGAGAGCAGAGAGGCTTAGAACTGAGGTTCAGCCAGAGGGTTTGCTCTGCAGGAGGAAGCGATCCTTGCCCTGATGCAGAACCCGCAGGGGAGGGGTGGCAGGCCAGCTGGCGTGGCTTGAAGAGGAGAGGAGGCAAATTGATGGGGACGGGGGGGACATCTCTGTCGGCAGCAGTCGCCTGCGATATCTGGAATATCCCAGCTACCTGGGACGAGCAGTCGCGTCTGGGCTGCTGACTGCTGGAACACGAGGAGAGAAAGCGGTCGCTTCCCCGGCTGTTGTGGGTTTCAGAAGACATCTGCTTGGCCCGGGTGGGGCCGTGAGTCCGATCCAACTGGCCATTCTTGACACGTGGTTTTCATTCCAGCCTTTAGACAGAGCGGCTCTGGGAGGTACAGCTCTTTTTGCTGTCTTTGACAAAAAAAACCCTGAGTTTTTTTTTGGGGGGGGGGGTCTTTTCCTTTCTCAGGACCACTGCGACAGACCTTTGCCCGGAACCCTTTGCAGCAACATGAGCCCTCCACGCCAAAGCCACCGCCACGGAAGAGGCCGTGGGAGGACACGTTGGGCTGAGCGGCGACCCCAGGACCCGGCACGGAGGCAGCGGAGTGTCCCCCACCGCGGCTCTGGTTTTCTGACTCTTGACAGTAAAAGACCTGGAAGTCCTTTCTCCTCCTCTGGCTCAGTCAGAGTGGGTCCACATGGAGGGAAGGATGGATGTATGAGGCGGCCTCCCAAGTTTTCTCTGCCTCTCTGTCAGAACGTTTCCTTCCTTCCAAAAATTCTCCTTCAGAAATCTCCATGTTCATGTGTCATTTCTCTGTGAATGCCGAATCCCTTTCAATCATCAGCGAGAGTGTGACTGTGCCAGCTTCCTCAACCTGATGCCCTCCAGAGGTGTTGGACTACAATGTCCATCAGCCTCATGCTGGCTGGGGGAAGCTGGGAGTGTTGGCCGAACGAATTTAGAATATGTTGGGATGTGGAAGGCTGGTAGAGATGTGGGCTCACGCACACATTGTGTGCCCGTGCAAGCTGGGTATGAATGTTTCGGTAGACCATAATTTCCAAAAAAAATTACTTCTCATGGAAGAGAAAGTGGAAGCTGGATGGGAAAGGAAGTGAGGGGTGTTGTGGGGAACATGGAGGAGGAGGAGGTCAAATTTAACCAAGGAAAGGATTGCTACGGGAAACCATGGCCCAGCTGAAGGCAGCAAGCAGGATCGAGAGGCTACATCGGTTAGCGGCTGCTGATTAAAAAGAAAATAAGATTCCCAGACAAAGTTGTGGAGTGCACTGAGGGTTTATTGGGACTTGGCAGGCGCCAGAGGTCCCCTCTTCCTGCACTGAGGCAGGAGGGAAAGATGGAGAAGTCCCTGAGTCACTGCAGCAGCTGCTGCCAACCCCAACGCCCACCAAAGTAGCAAACAATAAATTAGAGGTCGCACAAGGGTGCACTACAAAAGGAGAAGGCAGAGGGGAGAAGCCAGCCTCCCCCACCAACAGCATCTCCCATCACTGAGACTTGACTTCCTCGTTGGGATCCATCTCCGTCAGGACAGACAAGGACACGATTTGGATGAATCGGGTCACACAGGCTGTGGGGAGAAGGAGAAATCAGTCCGTGAGGTCGAGGAGGTGGGGGAAGATACGAGGGGCATCTGCACAAGGGCGACTGGCATCCTATGAGAGCAACTTAAAGGCCAGGAGCAGGAGATGGTGCTCAGGGTTCCTGGTAGTTCCTAAAAGTGAAATGCCACTCCATCCCCACCTGGTATTTTGATTCCAGTTCCACACTTGTAACAAACTGGGTACAGTTTTAATGTTTTGCCTCAGCAGGCTGGGTTTTTTCAGCCTGTTTAGATTATGCAAAGTTGGGCACTGGTTGCCTGTTTGGCAAAATTCAGGCTTCTGTGAGCCGAGGAGGAAGAGCGACGCTGAGTACTGAAGGCTGACCTGGGTGGATGCCGAACAGTCGTGGCAGGCGTGGCCTTCCAGGTCCCCGCAATCGGCAAGCATCCCTTCTAGGCCAAAAAAGATGCTGCAAGGACTGGGGGGGGGGGTTGCGGGGGGGACCCTGCTGAACAGGCTGAGCTGTGGGGGAGGGGAAATCCGCACCCCCAAATCAGGCACAGGATCTGTCCACAAGCAGAGCGCTTCCCGGCTCCAGCTGCCTGGATCTGATCAGCCAAAGCTCAGCTTGGCGTGATTTTCAGATCAATTGCTGCCCTGTATATGTTAAGACTTTTCCGGCACAGTCATAAGCGTGTTTAGCCAGAGCAAAGTCCTCCTGCGTACCTGGCAGGGAAATACCAGGAGCCGCAGGAGCTTTCTCTTCCGCCTGAAGAGACAGCGGCCCTCGCAGCAGGTGTGGGGTTGTTAAGCAGAGGAGAACCAAGAGATGCAGGAATGGGGGCACTCACCAACCGCCCGGCGCAAGCACTGCGGCCTGCTTTGCTCGGGTGTCCGCACTATCAGGAAGTACACGGGGACCCCGGAAGCTGCGATGGCGATGCCGATGGCAGAATTGGTGAAGTCGGTGTAGAGGGGCACGGCCACCAGGAAGATGGTGCAGAGGCAGAAGATAACCGGGAAGACAATGCTGAGCTGATGAGGAAAGAAGCGGGCACAAGTCAGGTGACCGGCATCCTGTGCAGGATAACACACCTGGTCACTGCCATCTACGTTGCTTCATGCCTACTTGCTCCCAGGCCAGGTTTAAGATTTCGGTGCCGGTGTATGAAACCCTAAAATACTTGGGGCCAGGATCCTCGAAAGAGCATCTCTTTCCTTACCAAGCTGACTGGGCACTCAGGTCATTAGAAGACCTCCTGGTGGCTCCGTCACGGAGTTATGGCACCTGTGAAGCACGCCAGGGGAAGAGCCCTGATCAACAGTCCCTCTTCTGCGGAACTCCCTCTACCCAAAGGTCAGGCTGGCTCTGGTTCCCCGTTGCACTTGGCACCTGCTGAAAAAACCCTTTTCTTTCAAGGGAGACATCCTTGTTGATCAACCATCCTGTTTTCAGACATGGCTATATGCCTTTTATTGTGGCATTGTTCTCCGCTCAGGAAATCTCTTTATAGATACGGAGCGGTGTACCAACGGAAATAAATGAAATATTGCCAGACTTCACCACAGAATTCTCAAAAGAAGCAGGGCAATGCCTTAGCCCACCGAGCCAACGTGTGAGCGACGTTGCGGGGTGGTGCCATTTTGCTCGCTCCCAGCATCTGGCTCTTGGAGGGAAGCTGCCGCCAAACCCTCTTCAGCTGTTGGGGCTGACCGCTCTCGGCAGGCAGGTTCTGCAAGTGTCTTTGCTCCCCTTTTGACACTTTTGTGGCCATCCCCTGTATCCTGCATTAATGAACCAATTATTCCCTCCCAGGGAACCCTCAAAGAGTCAGCAAACAAGAGCCAGGGGGCACTGCAGTGTTGTTGTTGTTGTTGTTAGTAGCGAAGTCGTGTCCGACCCATCGCGACCCCATGGACAACATTCCTCCAGGCCTTCCTGTCCTCCTCCATCCCCCGGAGTCCACTCAAGCTTGCACCAACTGCTTCAGGGACTCCATCCAGCCACCTCATCCTCTGTGTAGACCATGTCTTTTGGAGCAGGTCTGTCCTTTGCAAAGGATGCTGGGAGCACCACAAAGAAAAGGGCACGAAGTTCAGGGACAGGCAAAAAGTGGCCCACTCTCTGGTGGGCCACCCACTCCCGGCTGACTTCAGGGATTGTTGCAAAACACTAAACAACAAAGTGTGAGGTCTGACTGGGAAACATCCTTTCTAGGTTCAGAAATGGATGCAGGGAACTGTTTTTCTATCACAAGCTGGTGTTCCAGTGGGGACCGAATCCCACAGCTCACTCTTCCCAAAGGCCTTAACCGACTGCTCGCAGAAAGCTGCTGAAATCGGGCTGAAGCCCGCGAGTCGCTCAACCTATCCGAAAGCAAGAGTGCAACATCGCAATCACAAAACAACTCTGAAAGAGACTTTGCTTTGTAAATCCAACATCCGTTGCAGTTGGCAGCCTTCTCCAAGACGGAGCCTCCTGGCTATCATTCCCAGCCAATATAGCCACAGGCTGCAGTGCATCAGGCTAGTCTGTGCAAATTCTATTTTGTTGCTTGAAGCAGGCCATCTCGGTAGGCCATCCGAGGTCGCCCTTCTGCCCTTACCTTCAGGGGCCGTTCCCTCGACGGCTCCTTCCAGCGAAGGTAGAGCTGCCCTGCGATGGACAGGCCCACGAAGAACCAATAGCTGAAGCTGTAGTAGTTGATCAGCTGGAAAATGTCATCCACACAGAGGTAGACCAAGGCCATGGCTCCCTGTGGGTCGGGACAGAAAGGACACAGTCAGTGGAAGGCGCTCATCTGCCTGCGTGGGAGCTCGCCGGTCCCCCAGACATGGCCACGTGCATCTGCCGGCCACCTGCTCGGCATGACCCGCCTGCACAAAGCCCGTGAGAGACCACGCTGCAAGGCCGTGAACTCCAGGCCTTCCGAAGGAGGCTCCCCGCATCTCCCAGTGGGACCAAAGCCCTTCCCGAGAGTTCTGGTTCATGCCCTTTTGGACTTCTTGTCATCCCGATCCTTCCCAGAGCTCAAAGCAGCTGTCGCCTTGGTTTCCAGGAAAGCCTCCCACCCATGGCCTCCGTCCACTGCTCTTGCTGATGAAGCGGCACCTCAGAAGGGGCCAAGACACTGAATTCTCCCCACGCCCTACTGCTCAACCAGCTGCAAAGCGGGGGTGGGGGTGGGGGCAGCAGCCGGCTGCGGGGATGAGCGCTCCCGCTTGCTTCCCTCCCTTTCCCATCACACTCCAGCTGCCTGGCGGGCTGGTCGGAAGCCAGTTTCACGGAAGAGACGGGCAGGAAGGAGTTGCAACAGAGTGCACATCCCTCCATCTTGTCGTTTGCCCTCCTCCCTGCTTGCCAAGCAGCCCGTTTGGGCATACTAGGAGGAAAATGGGTACCCTGGTTGGGGCAAAGATGGGCTTCCAGTTAGGAAGGAAAGGCAGGAAACGCCTTGCTTTCTACAGCATTCCAAGGACTCCACCCCGTGTGCCGGGAAGAACCATTTAACCACCCACCGGCTGAGGGCAGGCTGAAGGGGCATGGGCACCTCTGAAGGGAGCATGGCGGGAAGGCACACTGCTGAACCCATGGCCACGTGCTGCCCTGAGGAGCGAAAAGGTCGCCCACCTTAATCTAGATCATTTTCTGGGACTGCTTTAAGCCAAGTCTCTTAGGATTTGATTGCCTTCATGTGAGCACTTGTCAGATCCACAATTTTACATGATTTCTGCCTCCTTAGGGCAGAATTCAGAGGCGGAAAATTATGTTACTCCAAAGTAAGCCCCGCCACCCCCAGGAAAATGGCTTGTTTCCTAGTCAAGCCGAGCTGATTGATCTTCAGCGTTGTTACTAAGCCAATTACATCTGTAGACAGTTTCCTTCGCATTATGCAGTTCTGGAAGGAGCGTGAGGTACATTTCACCGTCAAACCCCACAAGTCATTCCACAGCAATCGCTATTTTAGAAGAAAGGTTTGATAAGAGAGTGCAGGGCCCATCAAAGGTTATAGCAGCCAGCCACATTTCTATAAGCATGCATTTGAAAAATAATTCGACGTGTTTGTTTGTTTGTTTGTTTGTTTGGAGAAAAAAGTTTGCTACCTAATTGTTAATCAAAAGATCTGTCAGCTGAAGTCCTAAACAGATTAGGGAGTAAGTCGTTGTGGATCCAGTGGGACATACTTCTGAATTAATGCACGGAGCCTTGTTCTGTTAAATCTAAGAGCTGGGGATGCAAAGTTTAGCCAATTCAAGCACAATCTTATGCATGCTGACAGAAAAAAGCCCTAAATTCCCAGCATTCCCCAGCCAGCTAGCTGCACCAGAGCCTCATGGGACTTACATTAAAGAGCAGGGCTGGCACCGGGGTGAACCGCTGAACATGGATCATACAGATGGCATCAGGCAGGTGCCCTTCACGGGAACCAACAAAGAACAACCTGTTGAGAAAGTGAGCAAGCTCATGATTTGAGAGGGAGGAGAATCTGGCCAAGCCCGGGTTCAGCAGGAGGGGGTGACACCTTATGCGGCACAGGGCAGCCTGACCTAAGCAAATGTGCTTCATTCCAACACCCATCATCTCCAGCCAGAGCTGTCCATGGCCAGGAATGATGGAGGTCATATTCCAACGACTCTGGGGAGCACAGGGGTGGAGAAGCGTGGCAGGAGGCCAGAAGAGGCTGCCCCGTCAGACCAAGAGTGTTCCCAGAATCTACGGCAGCATCATTCCAATGGCCACTGGGAACAAGGCAAGGGCTCAGTTCACACACGGAGCCAGCCCTTGCTCAGGCGTGGGCGCAAGGTGACGCACAGCTTACTGTGGGGCGAGCTCTGTCTGGAACTTCCAGACAAAGTTGGAAGAGAAGGACCTGGGGAGGAACAAGCACCTTCAGCATTGTGAGTTTCCAAGAACCCTTTCGGGCATTTACTCCCAAGGTGCTAGACGTGGGTGGTGCAGCAAGCTTCCATCGCCTGCCACCTCCCTCAGGTCCCCTTTTCGGTGCGAACTCAGCTGTAGTCCTGACAGTGGGTGGCGAAATGGATTTTCAGCATATTGTTGTGAGCAGTCCTCGCTGTGATGCAAAGTGTTTGGGGTGACGAGGCCTCCAGTGGGCAAGGAAGGCCCCTTTGCTTTACAAAAGGCGTACGCGGCGGCCATGTGGGGTTGCCTGCGTTCCTGGATACTCCCTGGGAGCCTTGCTATGTGGCCTCGTCCTGATCAGCTGCCACCCAGCAAACTTCCCTGCTACGCCACAGGCTACCAGTCCCCATGCACCATCTTTCCTGCTTCGGTTTCACATGGGGAAGCGCTTGTGCTAAAAGGAAAAGTGAAACATTCGGCAGGCCACGGGTTTCGCTCACTTTCGAGTTAGAGCTAAGTTCTGCATGAGGTCGCAGATGGCTTACCTGGATGCTGCTAAGATGGAAGCATTCAGGCCTCCCAGGCAGGACAACGCCACAGCGAGCGGGATGGTCCATTGCATGACTCCGAAAACCTGATTGCCAAAGGTCTGTAGGGAAGAGTAAGAAAGAATGAGATGAGCTGGTGGTGAACAGGTTTGGCTAGCAGAAATATGGTCCCCAGCTCCACAGGGACTGCCTCTCTACAATGGATGGGGAAACTGGGCCTCTCCATGGCTGTTGGACTCTGCATCCCATCAGCCTCAGCCAGCATGCCCAATGGTTATGGCTGATGAGGATCATGACCCAACAGCACCTGGAAAGCCTGCTAGAGTGAACGAACCAGCACAGATACTCATGATCATGCAAGAAAATGAAGGATTGCCAGCATGGAGACTCACTGGCTGCATTCAGACTACACAATAACCCATCTTCAGAGCCTGAGTGTGGGTTGTCACTGAACCTGGGGTTGCTCTCGAGACGTGGGTTGTCGTGTTGTCCGAGCCCAGCCACAGAAGCAAACCGTGGTTTATTAACCATAAACAACCCACAAAGAGAAAGCCACTGACTGTTGTTGGGCTGTGAGCTGCAGCAGCGTGTTTGTGGTCAACAAGCCACGGTGGATTGGTGCAGCTGGGTTCAGACCAACAGGGTCCTGAAGGAACCAGCCCCGGAAGGCAGCAGGATACTGACCACGGCGACGGCATCACTTGTCAGTATCTCCGTCTTGCTCAGCACGGTGTAGTAGGCCACGTTGGTCATGATGTAAATCACAGTGACGATCGGCATGGAGATACCAATGGCAAGGGGCAGGTTCCTGCGGAATGACACAGAAAGCCTTGTTCTCCCATTTAGATCCCCTTTCGCACAACATGCCGGCACCTGGATCACACTCCACAGCAAAACCCGGGTTTGGAAGCACTGCCCTATGAGGAGAGATGGGGGGAACTGGGCATGTTCTTTCCGGCGCCAGGCCAAGACCTTTTTATTTAAACGTCATTTTAATTGTTAACAGTATTTATTGATTTTATATCTTTGGCCAGGACGTCTCCAATTATATTGTTTTATATGGTTAATGGGTATTTATTTATTATTGTGAGCTGCCCCGAGGGGCGGCATAGAAGCTTGCTAAATAAAATAATGTTCAGTCCTGAGAAGAGGTGAGTGAGGGGGGACTTGATATCCCTCTATAAGCTCCTCAAAGGCTGTCACAAAGAGGACAAGATCTCTTCTCGCTAATGCCAGAGTGTAGGACATGGAATAATCAATTCAAGTTACAACAGCCCAGTTTCAGGCTGGACATCAGGAAAAGCTTCCTCACTGTCAGAACAAGAGGACAGCGGAACCAGCTGCCTGGAGGGGTGGTGGGCTCTCCCACACTAGAGACATTCAAAATGAAACTGGACAGCCATCTGAGTGGGATGGTGTAACTTGGTGTCCTGCAACAGCAGGGGGTTGGATTTGATGGCTTCATGCCCCCTTCTAATTCCACGATTCTAGGATTCTGTGAAAATACACAAAGCCCCTAGAAAAACTGCTCCTGGAGCCAAGCCCCCCAAATCCTCTGCTCCACAGGACAAGCTCCCCAAATTCCCTCTTGCATAGGTACTCTGCACTGCCAGTTTTCTTTTTATTTCCCTGCTTTATAAAAGAGTGTTGGAAAAAATGAAGACAGAGTGAAGGGAGAAGTGTTAGTTGAAAATGCACTGATTAAGCAGAAAATGTAACCCTTGACTCTATTTCATAACCAAACATACTCTCCTTGTAAAATATATACCATATTTTTTGCTCTGTAAGACGCGCCTGACCATAAGATGCACCTAGTTTTTAGAGGAGGAAAACAAGAAAAAAAATATTCTGACTCAAATGGGCACATAATCACAGGCACATTCCCCATCACGTCCCCATGGGCTGCACGTCTGACAGACTTTCTGCACGCACATATTCGCTCTGTAAGACGCACAGACATTTCCCCTTACTTTTGAGGGGGAAAAAATGAGTCTTATAGAGCAAAAAATACGGTAATTTGGGACTGGTTTTACTTCAACAAACACTGCAAAATTGCCTCTTGCTTTCTTTTTTACTAACGTTTTAACATCAATTCCATCAAATCGACATATGCAACCAAGTTCCCTTTACTGCCTTTTCAACCGGAACAAGTTCTTTCGATTTCCAATTAAGTCTTGTTCTGCAAAAGCCAACACATTCCATGCTAGATTTCTCAGAGCGACCCTTTCAGGGCCAAACCTGCGACAGAACCCAGGTGCCCCTGGACCCCCATTCCAGCCCACCCCCATCAGGCTGAGCTGTCATGCTTGATTTTGGTCACTAGATGGCGGCCCCTTTCAACTCGGGCTCATCCCAGAACAAAGCCCAGATATTTGAATGAAATTGTGAGAAAGGATGTCAGATCGCCACGGAGAGATTGGAGATTGTGGGAAAGGGTGGTATGTCTCTAGCAAATCTGGCTACTTCTGTGGAAGTGGTGGCAGGAGGGGCGGGGGGATCACAGGAATCCTAACTCCATGAGACATCCCAGCATGCACCCTTGCTGCCTCTGACCGACTGGCATTTCCGGTGCATGAAAGGAGGACTGCTCCAGAGCTTTGGAGAGTCTTGCCAAGACACCCTGGGGGTTCTCTTCCTCTGTGTGTCTACCTCCACTTTTTCATCATTGGCAATGCTTGCTTGCTTGCTGCAGAGGCAGGAAGCGAGTCTGCAGTGATCTGTCCTGCTTGCCCTTCTCACCACTGTTGCCTGGGTAAAGAGGCGTACAAGAGGGACCGTCAGCAGGGTCCCCACTGGGACACGGAGCCCCGGCAGGCATTCTGCCCTGCCAACCCGCAGCACCAGCCCTGCTCTGCTAGCAAAGGTGCACAGCTGGTCCCCAGGTGTGGTCGATTTTGCAAGGGCACAGAGTTTATTTAAAGGCTGACGACAAATGGTGAGTGTGGTGGGGAGCTGCGATTGAGGTGAACCGGTTTCAGTTCCCTCGCTCAGTTCCTCTCTTTGGAAGGAGATTTTTAATGTCATTTGGTGCCACGGGAAGGCGGAGTGACACCCCCCCCCCCACGTGTCCTCTGAGGCCTCCAGACACTGTCCAGGACATGCTGAGGACAACACTCTGCAAACATTCTGAACGGCAGCTCTCTGCGTGGCTGAGGACACAAAGCACGTTTTGCCTGCAAGATCCCGGTGCCGTTGGAACGCTGACCTTTCAGGATTCTTAATTTCTTCCGTAACGAAATTGAGGGTGTCCCATCCAGAGTAGGAGAAGAGGGCAGAGTAGAGGGCCAGTGCGATGTTCCCGACCTGCCAAGAGGAGCCTTCAAAAGAGTCGGCAAAGTTCTCTGACTGTCCTGCAGGACACAGTAAATGTGCGTGTAGGCATGGATTACAGATTTGGAGCTGGGTGTACGGGATTTTTTAAGTTACTGTAGATCGTCATTACCACAGAGAGAGGGGAAGTGAAAGGAAAGAGAGGGAGGCCTCCGAAGCATCACCATAGAGAAAGAAGTGAAAGGCGGGAGAGGGAGGCCTCCAAAACGTGCCTTCCTGCCCCAGCCATCTGGAGATGGAAATCTCTCTGGAGTTTCCTTGCTGCAAAGAGGCGGCACTGGTAAGTTTAGGCGGTGATGGAGCTAGAGAGAGTTGCATTTTTCCACTTGTATGAGGGTTCTGCACTCCGATTCCCAGCCAAGGCGGAGGGCCAACTATACATGACCCAACTTATACAGATCTGACTTAAAGACAAATGTCCATTTTCTCAGGAATGGAACTCATTTGTGTCTGGGGACCTGCCTGTATTAAGATCAGATCCGTTACCTATTTTTCCCACTGCTGCCCACTAGGTTTTCTTTGTTCCATCAGGTGGAAATGCATAAATATAGGAGCATTTCACCCCACAATCGCCAAATAATGACACACATTCCTTGATCTTTTAAAAAAAAGGCCACAGAAATTACTGCAGGGAACGTGAGAGGCCCCGGAAGATGACAAAGCTGTATAAAGCACCCTTAAACAACTTGGGATTGAACTGCAAGCACACAATGCATGTAATGCCCATGCAGACACGCAAACCTGACTTGAAGTGAAGGACAGTCGTGTGTGAACTAGCCCCCAAAGGAGGCAGAAGTGCATCAGAGCCTGAGTTTGGACCCAGTTGGTACCGGGTTCAAGGGATGCCTAAGGCTGGTCCCTCAGCCTCCATTATTTCTCTGCAAACTGGGCACAGAGGATCCATAGGATTGTCAAAACATAGTAAAGGCTGAGAAGAACATCATATAATGAAAGGGCAGAACCCTGATATGGAGGAGAGGCAAAGCCAGAAAAAGCAGTGGCACAGTTTTCGTACCTTGGGCAAGGCGAACAATGCCAGCGATGATCACGGCGATGAGGGCTAGCACCTTGGCGTAGGTGGACAGATCCTGCACCCGTGTGCCCCATCTCACATAGGCACAGTTCACAAAAGTGAGTATACCTGAAAAGGAGAACAAACCAAGATTCCTGAGGCAAAGGACCCAGGGATCCTATAAGCCTCTCCACATTCTGAACTTTTGTGCACAGACCCCAAAATCCACGTCAGAGAAGATACATGACCCTTTTCCCATCCAGTGCTGAATGCTAAAGAAGCACAGACACATGTACACGCCCCCCCACCCCAAGATTCATTCCAAATCCGGGGTGGGCACCCCTGGAATCTTTCCGTTGCATCCATTTATTTCCTCGCAGGCTCCATATGAAATTGACGGGGGAGCCAGGGTGTGTGCTCCTAGGCATGCCTGCACAGGAAAAAGTCCCACAACTCCCAGTGGGGAATGCTGGGAGTTGTGGGACTGGGAGTTGTGGGGAATGCTGGGAGTTGTGGGACTGGGAGTTGTGGGGAATGCTGGGAGTTGTGGGACTTTTTCCTGTGCAGGCATGCCTAGGGGCACACCCTGAAAGGATGGATTTGTTTCTTTAAAGCTTTTATATACTGGCCTATTCTCAGAACAGTGTTTACAAGAAGGCCGAAAAATACCCCTCGCATAGTGACCCAAGCAGCTTGGTCTGCTTTCCCCAACCTGATGCCCTCTGAGCATGCCAGACTACAACCCCCTCCCGGGGCGGATGGGAATGTTAGTCCAACCCATCTGGCAGGCACCAGGCTGGGACAAGCTGGTCTAAGCCAAAGCAGCTGTGTTGGCAGCTCCGCCAGCCAGCCAGGCGCCCTGCATGCGCGCGTGTGTGTCATGGGACAAAGCCGTCACATGCAGCCGTGGGAGAAAAAGGTGCACACCGCAGGCATCATTATAGGTGGGGGGCTGGATCAGGACCCAGCCTCCTCGAAAGCCCAATTTTGAGGGGAAGGGGAAATGAGTCGTCTTCCCCTGCAGTTGTCACTGCCTGCTCTGGCTTCCTTAAGGTCCTGCAGGTCTGCCCAGTCCCATCCTATCTGCACAAGTTCTGGTTTTCATCTGTGACTTCCTCCCCCGGTGTGCATCTTAGTCATGCTACTGGGTGGTGAGGTAAGACCGTGTTTTCAGACAGAGAAGGAGCAACCACTGGGAATTTACCCTAAGCTCACTAGCGCTAGATGTGTAGAGAATGAGAAGTGTGGCACAGTGAGGGGAGAAATATACTTTTCTCCGAGAAGGATGGGCACTCTGTCTGAGCTAAGAGACTTCCAATAATTCCCTCCCGCACATACTGGATTTGAGAGCTAAGCAACGTCTGCTCAGACTTGAAGAGGGAAGTGCAATCCAGCGGATTACGGGAGAGCCCTGCTCTGCCCATTCAAAGTATCTGTGGCAGGCGATGAAGGTTCACTTGCATGCAATGCTTCCATGTTGTGATGGCCACTCCCTGCCCCAACGACTTGCTCACGCTGTTGCTACCACGAGAAAACCACAGTACGCCGGAAGCAAGAAATACCATCACTAGGCAGGGGCCCTGTGCACCAACACCCACCAGTACCCGGCAACAGACATAAATAACGGGTGGGTGCCTTCAAGAAACCGAAGGGTAAAGTCTTTGTGGAAGGAATCACAATGCAAGCATCGTGATCAACACGGGAACAAAGATCTAGAGTTAAAACAAGATGGAGGAAGATGGGACTTCTGGGTTCGGGTGCAGAAGTTCATTGTTTATCCCGTTCTGGCTCTGCTGTTTTTATCTTCCATCCTTCTAACCTTGATCTTTATTCCAGGAACAAACTGTTTTGACTCAAGAAACTATGTGAGAGTTGGCTTTTTGCCATGTACCCAAATCTGGGGCTGGGAAGGGTGTGCTGGACCAAGGAGCAAGGCACTGGCCAGCCTCCCCTCCCGGCCTCAGAACTCCGCTCCCCGGCTGAGACAGCTTTCCTGCTGGGAGGAAAGTGGTGGGGGGAACTGGGGACACCTGCAAAACAACATTTGGCTTCTTTATAAACAAGGTAATAAATTTCTGCATCTTATCACATTTGGAACATGCTCAGTAGAGGGAAACCATGGACAACATGAGCTGATCTTGTTTTTGCATGGCTCTGGCAGCGCCTCAGAACGAAACTCACTGAGCATTCTAGGTGTGGGCATTTCTCAGGTCTCCCTCAGTGCTGCTTCTCTTTTCCCAGCCAAGTTTCCAGCCCCTGCCAAGAAGCCACTCTTAGACCTGGCTCATCTGTTATGGCAGCAAACTGGGGTGGAGGGGTTCTTTAGCCCATAATCCAAGGGCGTGTGCACCCCCTGCAAGCCTCTTCCAAATCTGTAAACAACCTCCAATCGGCAGTTGTAAGAGTGATGTGAGAACTCCAAGCAATGGGTTATTTAGGGGTTAAACAAGCCAGTGGTTAACCCAGGGTTCATCGTCAGGCTGAATACGGGTTCATTTAGCCCCTTAATAGTCCAGCGGTGCATATCATGGAAATCCTTCAATCATTCTGACTGAAGACTGTTTAAAGAAAATGGAGACAACACACATGCAATGCTCACCCCCACAAATTACCCACAACTTTTTGCCTTGGCTTGGCAGACAGGCTTAGGTGGGATCCCTCCAGAAACGAAAGTCAAACATGCTGCTCAACTGCCCGGTTTCCAGACCTCTACAAGATGGAGACAGAGCGACCCTTCCCCTGCTGCCAGCCCATGCACAGTTTAGCTGGACACGTCCCTCGCCCAGCCAGAGGTCCACGGAAGGCGTTCTGGCTGTCCCTTCTGGATCTCTGCCCATCCTATTCTCAGAGGTTGTGCTCTTACAGAGCAGCACTGAAGAGCACGCACTGTGAGTCATCTCAGATCCCAGTTCAGCCCTAAACCTTGTGGCAGCCTCAACTTCCACATCTGTGCACAACAATGCCGGCCGACCATTCAGAGCTGCTGGAACCAAGGTAAGGTCTGCAAAGTCCTTCGGGAACCGGGGGAAGGGGTGCTTAAACGCTAAGGATATTTGCAATTGTCCTCAGACGGTGCTGTAACCTCCTTCCCCCACTCTGCCCAAAACCTCACGTGAAGATTGCACTTCCCCCATCCAGCAGAGCATCAGCGTATTTTCCCACCACAACCGAAAGCCGCTTTCATGCCTGACCCCAAAGCTCCACAGGCTTCTCAGCTGGTACATTCCTGCGTGTTGCAACAGAAGCGGTTTTGGGGAGCCTGACACTGCGTTTCTCGCTGGCGGGATCCAAACAGCAGCTGCCGATTCAGCACACTGTCCAGCCCTCAGCTGAAATCACTCATTTCCTGAGAGAGATGCAGAATTACCCGCAGGTTAGACAGAACAAAAACAGAGATGGGGGGTGGGGTGGGGTGGGGAAGGGGGAAGAAATGTCATGGGCAGCCGCTCATGCAAGCTCCACAGATCACCAGATCCTGAGTCAGAAGATGTGGCATGAAAGGCATGGTCTCTCCGAAAGCACGGTGAACTTCTTCCTTTTCCACCGAGTAACGATTCTCCGCCTGGGTCATGCCGAGGAAGCAGGCGGCAACATCCAGACAAGTTTCAAACATGCAGCCCCAGGCAGGTAAAGGCCTGCCCACATGCATGTTTGCTTTGAGCCTCTTCTCCCAGACCAGAGGGAGACAAGGAGCGGGACTCCTGGGCTCGCTCTAGAACTCCAGCACAGGGGAACAAGGCCTGGCACACTGCAGGGAAGCGTGGCTATACAACCGTATTTTCTGTTAGCAGGATCGTTTTGCCTGCTCAGGCAGAAATTCAACTGGTGACACATCTTTCCATTTTGGAGTTGCAAGGAATCCACCTATTTTGTTTCTTAGAATCGGGCCTTTGATAAAACACAGAGAAGCTGTTTTGGGGGCATGGGGGTGGGAAGGTGTTAATCGCAGATGCCTGAGTCGTATGCTTAGCTTTGTGGGAGCTAGAAATGGATCTTATCTTATTTGTTCTGGGGCACATTTCTGGCTCCCACCCTGTGAATCCGGGACAAGAGCAGAATTCTACTCTTAGAGCCAAACTGGTTGTCAAGTCGCCTACAGATCCTGTGCCCAATTCTGGAAGGTCAAGATGAAGCCCTGGGGGTCTTTTTGGCAAGACGTAAATGGCTGAAGCTTGCCAGTTCTCTCCCCACACCCCACAGAGATGCAACCCCATTGCCAAGGAAGGGATGAATTGCGTAGAACGGGAAGGAAGGTCATGTGATGATAAAGGAACAATGACAGATTAGATAGTATGGAAACAGGGTGCCCTTCAACCTACCTGTAACCATATGAGCCTTGGCATTGCTAAGTACACACAGGCACGCGTGTGTGCGCACGCACACACACACACACACACACGCTTGCGGTGCAATGCCTGACCTCTGCCCCTGCCTAACCACTCCTCCTCAACCCCGCCCCTGCCTGCCCCACTTACAGATGCAGGCTGCGGCCAGGAGCCGACCGGCCAGGTAAGGTGCCTCGCAGGACTGGAAGAAGGGCTGCACCAGGTAGTTGGCAAAGGTGATGGCGATGATTGCCTGGCTGGTGGGTTCAATGATGAGGAGGGAGGTCCAGAGGCGGATGAAGGCTGGCAGCTGTCCAAAGGCCTCCAGAATGTAGGCATAGCTGGCTCCGGATTTTTTGATGGTGGTGCCCAGTTCAGCATAGCACAGGGCCCCGAAAACGGAGAAGAGGCCACCCACAGCCCAGACGACGAGCGAAAGACCGTAAGAGTCGCTGCAGGCCAACACGCCCTTGGGCGAGACGAAGATGCCTGAACCAATCATGTTCCCCACAATCAAGCAGATGCCATTGATGAGCGAGATCTCCTTCTTTAGCTGCATGGTCTCCTCGGGAGGCTGGCTGGAGGAGGGGGAGGTCCCGTTGGCAACTGCCTTAGCAGGGTGGTCATCTTGGGGTGCTGCTCGGTAGATGCTGGTTTTGGCCATCCCTTGGCACAAGAAAAACAGGTGGGTGATGTGACTTTGGCCTCCAGGGGGTGCCACCCGCAATCCCGAAGGGCTTTTTCCTCTGGGGATGCTGGTGGCAATGGGGTATTGCCATGCTCTGGGGAGAAATGGGTGAGGAGCCAGCTGGCTTGCTCAGATGGGCAGAAATTGGAGTTAGAGCTTTCCCTGCCTTCCCATGGCAAAGCTGGCTATCCTAGAAGTGCTCAAGCTTTAGGCAGACATCTTGGGGTACTGATGTTTCTCTGCTCTCCCAATATTGGGATCCATGATTGGGCTCTTCCCTCTGGTTAACCTAAGGGACTGAAAAAGGATACTAACATCCAACCTTCCTCTCTGGAAAAAAGTCTAGTGCACAGAGCAAATGGGTTGTGGGTCTAGGTTTGGACATTGTCTCTAAACATGAAAACTCCTGACGTTAACATTGGTGTGATTTAAGAGCATGGGAGCAAACCAGGTGTTCTGGGCTTCATATTCTGCCCAGAGATAAGGGAGTGGGTCTAGTGGGTGGAGCACAGGAGCAGAGAGCTGGATTTCAGCTTTAGAAAAGTCACAGCCTGGGACTGAAGCATGTGACAGCTGGGTATCCTGACTCCCTCAGCCCCCAAAGCTGAAGTACTAGTGAGAGACAGAAAGAGGCAGGAATGAGGATAACATGAGGGATAAAGAGAGGCACTCACCGTTCCAGGCTCAGTTCCCTTCCTGGTCCGCCAGCTTAGAAATAAAGAGAAAGAAGTTGCTGGGACAGCACTTTTAACTTGAGGAACTCACCAGGTTTCTTGGAGGCGGGGTATGGGGGGGTATGGGAGGGTGAGCCATTGAGTCCAAGGTCCGTCCGGTGCCAGGTGGGGGCAGGGGGATCTACCTCAGCACTATAGAAGATAAGGGACTGGCAATGCCGGCAGATCTCCCTCTGTGAAGAGTAGGGACTTCCTGCAGAAGTGCTACACACACACACACATGCACAATGCACTGCTTCCTGTAGCAGCCATTCTGAATCTAGCATAGCACACAAGCCTCCAAGTCGCACAGAACTCTTCTTCAGGGAGGAAGAAGCCTATGCCAGTTGGACGCTGACTGTTCCCACCAGCAGCTCTGATTCAAAATCAGAGGTGTCCACTTTAATTCTGGCGGCTCAGCCTGACCAGCTGTTTGGAGCAGGAAATCCCCCTACTAACGTATTTGCATTGTGAAGAGGTGGCAAGTCCCAGAGTGGGAGAGCTTTTGCGAAACAATTGCCAAATGGAAGACAACGGGGAATCCAAAGTCATTCAGGCAATATCCTTTTACTGGGCTGTATAAGAAGGGGAGCATGGCAGTCTTCTAAGTCCCACCAAATTCAAATAGAAGGTCTTCCGTGCAATTTAGACATTTGCTGTCCTGTCCTAACTACTGGTTCCAGCCCAAATTATTATTTGGATCTGGCACATGGGTACAACAGGGATGCAGTGCACAAGTTTGTCTGTTTTGGGTTTTTTTGGCAAGATGACCAATCCCATCTTCCACATTAACAAATATTACTATGGGTACAAATCACTCACAAGCACCGAACAAGCTGGGGCTTTTTTCCATGTTAGGATGATGCTGTAAGAGGCCAGTGGTGAGGAACAGAGGTGGGGTGGGGGGTCGTCTCCCTTTTACTCGGGATCGTGGCAATGATTTAATGTATGGTTGCCACCTTTTTCTCTGGTAAGGCTCCTGTGCCTTTTACGACAGCCGCAGAAACCCTTATTTTTATTTATTTTTTGACTAAAACCTTGACTAAAACACAAGCAGACCACTTGAGGTTGCCTTCGCCCCATGCCCTGCAGAGATCGGATACGCACAACCCCGTCACGCGGTTTCCCTGCCTTTGCACGAATCTCTTCCACACGTCTATACGATACACTCGGAATTCATAATGTATACGTCTCCCCATGGCAGCGATGTCATTCTACGCATTCAGAAGCCAGAGCTCGAGGGAGAGGAGGGAAGCCGGTCCAAACCCCCCTGGACTCTCCAAGCGAACCCAGGCGTCCGAGGCTCCTCCAGGCGAGACTCAGACTGCACTTCCCCGCCCCTCGCCTCTCCTGTTTATCTCGCTACCAAGGGCGACGGCTTCCTTAGCAACAGCATCCAAGATGGCGCCGGCAAGGCCCGGCAGAAGCCGTTTCCGCCCTTTAAAAAAATGGCAGCCAGGGTGCGCTCAGAAGTATACACGAAATCTCCAACGCTCTTAAAACGTCGAGTGTGAAATCTCAGCAGTTCGGCTCTTAGGGTTAATTTCGAAGCCCAGCCTTCGATCAGACTGTAATAACTCAGGCGCTGAAGGGCGGCGGATAGTTCCTTCATCCAATATGGCAAAGGCATAAGGCTTCGTTTGCAAAATGGCGCGCCGCTCAGTTTCCGGGAACTCTATCCGGGCATCTTATCCTCATTCCAAAATGGCTGCTCTCATAGAGTTCGAAGCGTGACTCTAAGAAATTATGCGGCTAAGAAATTCAAACGGTTCTACTTACGAAATGACTTGCAGAGGATGCTGGAAATGTGTAGCCGAATATAGCTCCCTTATGTAGTCTTCAGATGTTTTCTGTACTTCCTCGCTGTGTTTATTCTAGTTTTGGAACGATCCGTACAAGATGGCGTCCCCCTACATCTTCCGTGAGCGAGCCGGATAAGAAGATACTTCCGGCCGCGAATGGGAAGCTCCCGCGAGAATTGCTTTGTGTTTCCTCTTTCTTTGAAGATGGCGGCCCCCGTCAGCGCCCTTCCGTACGGCCTCTGTGAGCGCATGCGCGCGGCCCTCACTCGCTTTCCTCTTTCGAAATGGCAGCCCGGGCGATCCAAAGGCTTGGTATGGCGACTTCAGGAGCAGGAGACCATAAATTGGGTCGGGAGAGAAAGAGACGGCGCGGTGCTCGGCATGCCTGCCCAAAAGTAAGCCCCACTGCGTTCAATGGGAACCGCGCAGTCCGCTGCAGCGAGGTGTGGCGCCCATGTCAGGGGGCTGTGTAGCCACTCCAGATTTCAGTCTGAACTTTGAAGGAACTGTCCGCAAGGCTGCCCTGGAGTGGATGCGCCGCCCCCAGAAGCTGGAGCCGCACGTGCTTTGGGGAGGAAATCCCATTGAGCTCAGAGGGGCTTCCTTCTGGCCAGACGTGCAGAGGATCGCCTGGCCATAGTGGGTCCTGGCTGCCCTCCGCGGGTTGCGGTGCTTTAGCTCTAAGCCGTCCCCAATCTCACTGCTTGCATATTAGTTGAATTTCTTCAGCTCGTGGATCAGGCTTGTGTGGAAAGTGGATTTTTCTGCCATCAGCTGATGCCATCAGCTGAATGTTGTCAGTATTTTTGAAAAGCAGCCCTGCGTGATGGCCTTCAAGGGCGCGTCTTGGGATGGGAACTTGCATTCTTGGTTATAATGAAAATGTAATATTCCGCTGATTTTGGCATTTCGAGTTGCTTTCATTTGGGGCTGCCGCCAAAGCTGTAATGGATGTACTTGATTTATGCACGAGATTGCTATGACCTTTAATGAACTCAGTGCAGAACGCTTTCCTCTACTAAATGTTTAGTTCTGCATCCTGATTAAGCCCTCAGTTCAAATTATTTATTTTATTTTAGTATTTCTATACTGCCCCATTCCCAAAGGCTCTGGGCGGTTTATAAGAAATTAAAACCAACTGTGATTAAAGTTGACTAAGACAACATATTAAATAAAACTGACATGAGAACAAATTATGCCCCATCTCGAATGCATTCAGTAGCCTTAAGACATGCTAGCATAATGCACCCTTAACCCCAGTGTTTGTCCACAACAACAACAACAATAATGATAATAATAATCTACCTTGCTGTGTTTTTCTAATAACAAAGATAATTTTTACAGAGGTGAGAGTATGCCAAACCATATTTTTCTGTATGGAAACATAGAAACAAAGTGAGTCAGAAGGGTCCCCCTGGGCCATCTAGTCTGACCCCCGGCTCTAGCCAGTTCCATTCAAGAAATCCCCAATATATTATCAATATAACTATGAAATTGTTTGATAGATCCCATATTCTTATGTTCTGGGTTTTTTAATCAAATCCTGTGGTTCCTTCTTCCATTTTACCCCAGGACCCCAGCTGGCAAAAGCTGCTTTGGCATCTCGGACCCTCCATTGCAGCCAGGTGGACCAAGCCGGTGGCAAATGGAGAGTAATGTGCGTGAGGAGTCTCTGGAGCAAGAGGGAGGGTCCCCGGATGGTGTTGGAGGGGGAGTACCTCTGTCCCCAAACATTTAAGTCAGCCACACAGTATCAGAACTAGCTTGGGACCTTTGAGGAAGAATGACTTGCAAGAACTTTCTCTAAACTGGTGCCCTCCAGTTGACTTTGATTACAACTTCCATAATCCCCAGCACATAGACAACATATTTGCGGGGGCATGAGGTTGGGGGCCGTCAGACTGTAATGTGATACTTAAAACTGAGGCAGTGTTATATAAGGATTAGAACTTAGAGGTCTCTCAGCAGATGTCCGTCAAGTGGTGGTGGTGGTGGTTGTATATAATAAAAACAACATTTTGTACTGCCCATGGCCAAAGCTCTCTGGGGCAATTTACAACATTAAGTCACCCCTCCAGATTTCAGCCAGGCCCAATCCTGCTTAGCTTCCAAAAGCAGGCAGGATCAGGCAATTCAGGCTATATGGTAGTTGGGTTTGCTAGTATAGACCTCCTCAGTGATCCAGTTCACACCACCCAGCTAGCTCATCAAGGGTGATTTAATCCCTTGCAATGCATGCTGGACAAGATTTTGATGACGGTTCACTAGGAGCTGGGGTTCAGCCACCTGGTCATATTTTCAGTGCGTAGCCCTGCTTTCCCTGCTGGAGCACTGTCACGTCGTGAGAACCTGGCCCATGAGGGTTAATTGAGCCCTCACATAACCCTACAACAAACTGAGAGTCATACCAACGTCATTTAACTGCTAAGTAACCCCTCAGGGGCCTGGTTCCCATGACTTGCCAAACCACAAGTGATGTATGAATGAAAGTTTCATCTCTTTCCTTTGCTGTAGATCTACTTTATTACTGTAAGTCATGCCTACAATTTTGTCCTCTGCATGTCCTTCCAGGCAAGGTTTCCCTATAAACCCTTCCATTTATGGACCTTTAACAGACCTGCCTGATTGGTCATTTGCAGGTAAGTAAAGTGAGGTTTTCATTATATTTGCTGTTGCTGAAGGAATAGCACTGGCTGCCTATTTGTAAATAAATAAAACTATTTATTTATTCATAGAAACATAGAAACAGAGTCAGAAGGGACCTCCCGGGCCATCTAGTCTGACCTCCAGCACCAGCCAGCTCCGCTCACAAGATGCCCACCGTGTGGACATCCAGCCTATCCTTGAACACCCACACCGATGGGGCCTCAACGACCTCTCGTGGAAGCCCATTCCATACCCTTGGGGTCCTGACTGTCAGGAAGTGTTTCCTGGCACCTGAATTGAACCTTGACTCCCTGAACTTTGCTCCGTTGGAGCACGTCCTGCCTTCCTCTGCAGGGGAGAACAGGTCTCTACCCACCTCCATGTGGCATCCCCTCACATACCTGTATGTCACCAACAGATCCCCTCGGAGTCTCCTCTTCTCCAGGCTGAAGAGACCCAGTTCATATTCATATAATTTCTTTACAGCCCAATAGCCAAAGCTCTCTGGGTGGTTCACAGCAAACAAATACAAAAGACAGACGTACAAAAACATAAAACAATTTAACATCTAAAACATTTTCATTAAAAACTAGACTTAATTAAACACCAGACCCATCCTATTCCGTTCCATTTTTGGGAATAGAGGACAGTTTTAACCTGATACCCTGCTTTGGATGGAGAAGGAAGGAAGCTGCAGGTAATGCAGGGTACCTGATACCCTGATTTCTAACGACCTCTCCCCTTCCTGCCCCCTGAAACTTCCTTTATATGCCCTTTCCAGGATCAGACTCCTGATTTTGGAGAGGCAACCAACATGGTTCCTTCCACTCTGGCTACAAAAGTATGGAACAGGAGTTAGTGCAGATTTCGGAGGACAATTTCTGAACTTGGATCTAGGAATCCAAAGCATTCCTTGGCCCCGTAGGGTTTTAGGATTGCTTCCTTGAAAAACCTTACTGAGGAAAAGCATCAACAAAGCGAGGCCTAAAACTCATTTTCACATTTAAAAAAAAATAGCTAGGGCAAAGAAGTAGGAAATCAGCATGAAGCAACAAAATCACAGCCCTAAACTAGGGAAGCACAAGAAGAAAATAATTAAGAACTGACACCTGGGGTAAGAAACAGTTTTATGGGATAATGTTGAAGCACCTGTTTAGCATGGATTTTGGTGTTTTGGAGAAGAGAGCATGATGCTGGATTATTCTCAGCATTCCCCTGCTCTTCAGTCAAAAACCTGCTCCCAGAATGGCTTGACACAGCCCCTGTCCTCAGGCTTTCCACCTGAAAACATAGCACAAAAGGAAAAAAGGCCTGGAGGGAGGAGGAAAAAAAAATCTAGCCAAGCACCCGTTCATTCCTCAGCCTGGGTGCCACTGCTAAGAATCCTGTCCCACATTAATGCCAGATTCACGTTCAACAGAAGCCGAGCACTTATTTTTCTTTGCTTCTAAGCACCTGTACACCAAGATCATCTCCTCTCCCACTTTCATTAATCAGAACAGAGTCAGCGTTCTCTTTGCTGAGTGCTTGGCTATTGTCACTTTTTAAAGAATTTGCCTTGGCTTTCAGCATTCAATGAAAGGGGGCCTGAGCAGAGTGTTTGTTTGTTTGTTTGTTTGTTTGTTTGGAGTTTTTATATGCCATGCCATCGCTTAACGCCTCGGGACGGCTTACATAAATAAATAAACATAGACAACATAGTGCCCAATACAAATACAAAAATGTACCATATTTTTTGCTCTATAAGACTCACTTTTTTCCCCCTCAAAAGTAAGGGGAAATGTCTATGCATCTTATAGAGCAAATTTGTGTGTGCAGTAAGTCTGTCAGATGTGCAGCCCGTGGGGATGTGATGGGGAATGTGCCTGTGATCATGTGCCCATTTGACTCAGAATATTTTTTTTCTTGTTTTCCTCCTCTAAAAACTAGGTGTGTCTTATGGTCAGGCGCGTCTTATAGAGCGAAAAATACAGTAAATTACACTAATTAAAAACCCTGATTCATTCCGGCTGGAAATTAAAACCTATGGATAATATTAAACATTGTTAAAATATTGTTTAAATAAAATAAATAGGGAGAGTAGGGAGTCTTAGCAAACCTTGTCCTAGGCATGAACTCAAGGAGACTGCTTCCTATAGTGCCATGTTATGTTACTTCCCCGCTTCCTTCCCTAGATGGGCGACCGGCTCCTCCAATGAAACGTCAGCTCCAACGGAAGGAAAAGAACGAAGAGCTTGCAGTAAGTAGCTGGAAGGGCCCCTGTTCCCTGGTACTTTTGTGAGTTTTGGAGGACAACTGCCTAACGACAGTGACACACGCGTTGGTGACTTCCCGATTAGACTTCTCCGATTTCAGCCCCGGCTTTGGCACTGAATCTGCCTTGGTCGCCCTGTACGATGACCTGTGCAGGGAGAGGGACAGGGGGAGTGCATCCCTGTTGGTTCTCCTGGACCTCTCAGCGGCTTTCGATACCACCGACCATGGTATCCTTCTGGATAGGCTGGCGGGATTGGGAACTGGAGGCACTGCTCTGCAGTGGTTCCGCTCCTATCTCAACGGCCGACTCCAGAAGGTGGTGCTGGGGGACTATGGCTCTGCGCCATGGCAGCTATGCCATGGAGTACCACAGGGGTCCATTTTGTCCCCTCTGCTCTTTAACATCTACATGAAACCACTGGGAGAGGTCATCAGGAGGTGTGGGCTGCGGAATCATCAGTACGCTGATGATACCCAGCTCTACCTCTCGTTCTCCACCGATCCAGGTGAAGCAGTGGCTGTGCTGAACCGGTGCCTGGGCGAGGTAATGGGCTGGATGAGGGCCAATAAACTGAGGCTCAATCCAGACAAGACGGAGGTCCTGTTGGTGGGTGGTTCGGGCTTCGCAGTGGGGGACCTGACCCTAGTCTTAAATGGGGTTGCACTCCCTCTGAAGGACAGGGTCCGCAGCCTGGGAGTGCTCCTCGACCCGGAGCTGACCTTGGCAGCCCAAGTGTCAGTAGTGGCGAGGAGCACTTTCCATCAGCTTCGGCTGATCCATCAGCTGCGTCCCTTCCTGGAGGACGACTGCCTGGCAACAGTGACACATGCGTTGGTGACTTCCCGGTTAGACTTCTGTAATGCGCTCTACGTGGGGCTGCCCTTGAAGACGGTTCGGATACTTCCATTGATGCAAAATAGAGCTGCCAGGGTGCTGACGGGGACTGGGCGTGGTTCTCATATCACCCCAGTTCTCCATCAGCTTCACTGGCTTCCCATTGAAGTCCGGGCCCAATTCAAGGTGTTGGTTCTTACCTATAAAGCCCTTAACGGCTTGGGTCCTGGTTACCTGAAGGAGCGCCTACGACCATATACGCCCTCCCGCCCCTTACGATCGGCAGCTGATGCTCTCCTCCGGGAACCCTCCGTGAGAGAATTAAGGAGGGTGAGCACCCGGAGGAGGGCCTTCTCTGCAGTGGCGCCCCATCTGTGGAATGCGCTCCCCAGAGAGGCTCGCCTGGCGCCGTCATTATTTACTTTCCAGTGCCAGGCGAAGACCTTTTTATTTAAGAAATATTTTAATTGTTAAATTTTAAATTTCATTATTGTTGTTATATTTATATATTTGTATTTTATCTTAGATTTTGAGATGGGCCAGTTTTTAGATTGTGTATTGCTTTTAAATGATATTTTCCTGTTTGTTGTTAGCCACCCCGAGGCTTGTTTGCAAAGAGGCGGCATATAAATATGTCAAATAAATAAATAAAATAAAATAAAATAAAATAAAATAAAATACATAATATTAGGAGGGTGAGTACCCGGAGGAGGGCCTTCTCTGCATTGGCACCCCATCTATGGAATGCGCTCCCCAGAGAGGTCCGCCTGGCGCCGTCGTTATTTGTTTTTCAGCTCCAGGCCAAGACCTTTTTATTTAAACATTTTAATTAATTGTTTATTTATTGGTTTTAATTTATTGCCTGGATGTTTCCTGTTTTTATATATTTTTATTGTTGTTTATTTGTTGGAAGCTGCCCCAAGGCTTATGCGAATGGGGCGGCATACAAGAATCCCAAATAAAATAAAATAAAATAAAATAAAATAAGAAATCAGGACTTCCCTTGAGCATGTGCTAATTCATGAAAGTAAGCCAAGCCAGAACTATTGTTGTCTTGTGTCCCACAAGGAAAACTTCCAGGATGTTCTCAGCTGGCAAGAGAGGGTCAGCTTTAGAGACCCTAAATAATCCTCTGTGACCTACCAGTGTTTGGGAGTTTAGCTCCCACCATCACTGAGCGCTGAATGTGACGGGTGACACAGTCCAAACATCTCAAGGGGAGGAATGGAATACTGTGTTCTGAGCATATGACAAGTGCTCCTCCATTCCTCCCACGGGATAATTGCAACTCAGCTGCTTCTTGCTTCTCATCCGGGATAAGGGACAAGGCCAAGAGGCGGGCCCCAGCCTCGGTGAACATCTTTTATAGCGATAAATATAATCCGGTTTTAGTAGTTGGTCTTCTCTGCTAAACCTTCAAACTGTGGGAACTGTGTACGTTCTGGAATACGGCTGAGGATTCTCTCAAAGGCCCCGGCGGCGGCAGCTCCGCAGGATCTCTGGGCTGCAAGACAAGGAGGTTAAGCATTGAAACCCACTTTAAATTTGCAGTCTAGGCCGGACTTTCCGCAGCCTGGTTCCTGGGACACCTGAAAGGCAGCAAGTTAGAGAAGATGGGCATAGGCTAGTGTGTTCCTCAGACCCTGTAACAGCTCTTCGTCTTGCCCCCTCAGCGTCGTGTCGTCCAGCTCTCTGCAGAGATAGATCACGGGATGGAGAAGTGGAAGGCGAAGCAGAGACAAGAAGAAGAAATGGAAAAGGAAAAGCAAGTCAACCGACTGCAACCCAAAGGAAATATCTGTTTTCGGACCTCCAAATAAACACTTTATGTAGTTTTTTAATTGTATTTATATCGCGCCTTTTTTTCCTTCCAGTGCAGCTTCCGTAATCCTCCTCCCCATCTTGGTCTTACCCTCACAACAACAACCCTGTGAGGTAGGCAGGGCTGAGCATCTGTGGCTGGCCCAAAGTCACCCGGTGAGCTGCAGATCGCCTCACTCCCAGTCCCACACGGCTCGCAATCGCCTCCCACTGGCTCTTTTTTTCCCATCATGTCTTTTCCCAATGGTTGTGACTCTCCCACTTCACCTTGGGCAAGATGTGTAAAAGAATGCCTTTTTAATATGTCATTATAAAGTTTTTCGGCACCAGGTTCTTTTTATTTAATCAATATTTTAATATGTTTTAATATTGAATTTTAATATTGTATTTGCAGCCAGAGTGGGTCGTTAGTTTATTTATGTTGTTAGCCGTCCAGAGACGCTGGTAATTGGACAGCATATAAATTTCATAAATAAATAACAGGTGAGCCAAAGAACGGATTTCCAGTGTCGCTCTGGCACTGCCTTCCTCGGGGCCGCGCCATCTCTGTTTCCCTGCGGCAGCCATGTTGTACATCACGCGGCTTGGGAGGTGCAGAGCGTCTGCAGTCCGGAGCGGCTGGGGATCAGACCGTGGTGCTCCTCAGCTTGGCCAGGTTGCTGTAAGGTGGTGCCTTTAATCTGCGACCCTGGTCATCTGTCCCCAGTGACTTCTATCAAGCTTTTACCATGGGGCAGAACCCAATTCCACAGCCAGGTGTACAGCTCTCTCCAGAACAAAAGGATCTTGTGTGGATCGTTTGATGGATCCAGCCCACAAACGAGGCAGCGCTATGGCCTAGGTGTGCTGTTGGCCACAGTCTCCCCATATCTTCCTACACACTGCGCCTCTGGGCACAACGATGACATTCCCTCACTCATGAGAGGTGTTTGTCCGAATGCATGAGCATTACAGATGAACATTTGTGGCTCCAAAAATACCGTATTTTTCGCTCTATAAGACGCGCCTGACCATAAGACGCACCTAGTTTTTAGAGGAGGAAAACAAGAAAAATAAATATTCTGAATCAAATGGGCACATAATCACAGGCACATTCCCCATCGCTTCCCCATGGGCTGCTCATCTGACAGACTTTCTGTACACACATATTCACTCTATAAGACGCACAGAAAAAAGTGAGTCTTACAGAGGAAAAAATACGGTAACTAGCCATCATAGGAGATGGTTTGACCAGAATCCTCAGGGTGGTCTTGAGATGGGGAATTAAATCACGGAGGCTTGAAAGATGGTGTTGGACCTAACACCCACACGTTGAATGGATAAATGCATGATCCAGTGCAGACAGGGAAGTTCAATTTCTCAGTGTCCAGTGTGCTGCACGGAGGGGAGGCCATCGTGGATTTAGCAATCTCTCCAAGCTGGGAGAATGGACACCAAAATACCAAATGCAGTGTTGTCGTTAGTTGCAAAGTCGTGTCCGACCCATCGCGACCCCATGGACCACATTCCTCCAGGCCTTGCTGTCCTCCACCATCCCCTGGAGTTCACCCAAGCTCACACCAACTGCTTCAGTGACTCCATCCAGCCACCTCATCCTCTGCCATCCCCTGCTTCTTTTGCCATCTGTTGTTCCCAGCATTAGGCTCTTCTCCAGGGAGTCCTTCCTTCTCATTAGGTGGCCAAAGTATTTGAGTTTCATCTTCAGGATCTGGCCTTCTAAAGAGCAGTCAGGGCTGATCTCCTCTAGGACTGACCGGTTTGATCGCCTTGCGGTCCAAGGGACTCACAGGAGTCTCCTCCAGCACCACAACTCAAAGGCCTCAATCCTTTTGCGCTCAGCCTTCCTTATGGTCCAGCTTTCACAGCCATACATTGCAACTGGGAAAACCATAGCCTTGACTATACGCACTTTTGTTGGCAGGGTGATGTCTCTGCTTTTTAGTATGCTGTCTAGATTTGCCATAGCTCTCCTCCCCAGGAGCAAGCGTCTTTTAATTTCTTGGCTGCAGTCCCCATATGCGGTGATCTTGGAGCCCAGGAAAATAAAATCTGTCACTACCTCCATTTCTTCCCCATCTATTTGCCAGGAAGTGACAGGACCGGATGCCATGATCTTAGTTTTCTTAATGTTGAGTTTCAAGCCAACTTTTGCACTCTCTTCCTTCACAGTGTGAGTGACTGTAAAGTATTGCATTTTTGGATCAAAACATCCCAATGATGGGCTGAGGGGATCTGAGCTAGCCATGACCAATCAAGAATCCCAAGGGGTCTTGGGATTGTGGTGGATGTGTGAAAAAAGGCAACACTTGATCTTAGGCATAATATTTATTTATTTATTTATTTATTTTACACATTTGTATGCCGCCCCCTTGCAAAAAAGCCTCGGGGCGGGTAACAACAATAAATAAATACAATAACAATTAAAAATGATACACTATTTAAAAACTGGCCCATCTCAAAGTCCAACTATAAAAAATACAAATTTATAAAAATAACAATCATAAATTAATAAATTAACCATTAAAATAGCTCTTAAATGAAAAGGTCTTCGCCTGACGCCGAAAAGCAAATAATGACGGCACCAGGCGAGCCTCTCTGGGCAGCGCATTCCATAGGAGAAACTAGAAGTGCCGGACTTGCACTCCCATTGCACCAATCTTAGATGCAACAGCAGTTGTGAATATTGTGTAGTGTTCAGGTCGCCTTTCCCGCAAAAGGACATTATTGAGTTGTGAAAAGCACAGAGAAGGGCGACTAAAATACCAAGAGGGGAGAGCAATTCTCCCATGAGGAGTGACTACAACAACTGGAGCTTCTTCGCTTAGAAAAATGGCGAGGAAGGGAAAACGACCGTGGAGTTTAAAATATGCGCGGTGTAGAAAAAGGAGAGCGAGATTTAGAGGAGAGAGCAGGAAGTACTTCACACAATGCGAGGTTAAACTATGGTATTCGGACACCAATTTGGATGGCTTTAAAAGGAAATTGGACATGGATGAGGCAGCTGTCCGTGGCTACTGGCCTTGCTGGCTATGGACCCACTCCTTCCGCGGGGGGCCATTCCTGCAAACCCCGGTTGCTGAGGCTCTTGGGCAAGAAGAGGTGCGCAGCTGGTTTGCCGCTGTTTGTACAGACTGCCGGACTAGATGGACTTTTGGTCTGATCCAGTGTGGCTTTTCTTATGTTCTCCCAACAGGGTTGAATACCAGGCCGGGAAGGTCTTTAACTCTCTGGCCGAAGCTTGCGCTTGCATCCCTCCTCTGCTCGTCACGCTGAGCCAGGAATCCTGACTTATTAATGCAGAACAAGCCATGCGCCACTCGCTCATGCGAGGAGCTTGTTTGCTGCCCGTGTGATGCACGTAAACAAGGCGGGGTGTGGGCCGCTTGCTGTTCTGCCAAACCAGGGCTGATTTCGACACGAACAGTAAGCAGACTCATTGCACATGACCGACTTCACAAAGTTATAGTGGGGCAAAATGTAGCAGGGGATTGACAACACTTCCCAGAACTCTTGGAAGAAACGGCAGGGTCCGAATTGAGATGACGACAACAGCCACCACAATGAATCTCTCTTTGCCGGGCTGCTCTGGTCCTCACAACAGAGCTCGGAGCATTCCAAGAACAATGCAAGAGACCTTTCTCTGAGCTTGTGCACAAGCCTTGTAAAGCCACCCTCCGGCCCCAGAACTGCTGTGAAATTCAAGAGGGCCTCTGTGCATGCACAAAGCACCTGGGCTCCGTCGATCTGTCATTCTAGCAGACAGCATCTTGCCATTGCCAAGCTGAGAGCTTTCGAAAGGGCCATCTGTCGCTAGCATCTCTCCTTGCAAAAACGAAGCCCGTGCCAGGGAGGCCCAGGAGTCAGCAGGGAAAGAGTACCACTTCTTCGTCTTTATTATTACAGTCAGCTGGGCCCAAGGAGTGCTTTTTTCCCCCTGGAAGTTGGGGGAGATCCCAGCCTGGCTATGATTTGGCGATGGCTGTGGGCCAGGCTCGTAGGAATGTTGGCTCCCCATGGAAAAGAGCGCTCGGCTCTCTCGCGCTCCTGCAGATCACCCCTTGAATGTCTGTTTTATTCACCTTCCCATCTTGGCCCCGTGGGAACCTCTGCATGCTGGAGGTGAGGTCACAACACAGCAAGGAAGGAAGGTGCATGGCTGCGAGAAGAATAGGCTCTGAAAGGGAGAGATCTGTGCACATCCTTTCCAATGAGGAGACAGGCTTTTTCCCCTGCAGCTGGCTACTTCTGGCTTTTGGCCACCCTCAAAATTGTACTTTTCATAAAAGGGTTGCAAAGAAATTAACCACACACAGTGCCCATCTTTGCGGCATTCCAAAATCCGTACCAGTTCAGTGTCTTTGTTGGTAAACAAAAGATTACAAAAACAGTGCAAACTTTCAGCAAGATGTTACATGACGCAGGTTGACTTAGAGATGTGAGGCAGTGTTTTGGAAGTTGTGGTGAGTTCATTGACAATAATCCTGACGTCCACCCCAACCTGTTTTGGTAACATCTTCCGCAATGCAGAGACCTGAAGATCTCAATGGCTTGTGGATTTTTGGTGATCTTTCCACCGGCCTAATAGAGGTATTGTGCTAAGAAGAATTTTGGAAGCCCAGCTCCTGTGTGAGACAGACAATCGCACCCCTTTCTGAAAAGTTATGATTTTGGGATAGAGAAAGGCCAGAAGCATTAGAATAACTAATGCAGAATCTGAAGTTGTGCATCCAGCCAACACAACTGCCTGTGCTTTTCATTTGTGCCATGACGTCGTCAGTGGTTAGATTAGACTTAATTAAATGGCATAGCATCAGTATAGATCGAATGAAACCTTATGGAAGTCCAGCCTGCGTTGCCTAAGCCTGGGGAATGTGGCTTTGAGAAACCTTTCCTTTGTCTTGCCGTCTCCAACCCCTCCCTTCCCTTCGTATCCCAAGCCTGGAATTGTGTCTGCTTAGCTTTCGAATACAGGAACTTGGATGGCAAATTTGGGTCAGTGGCTCAGCCAGGGATAGGAGCTGAGCCGAGCCCGGCCTGCCACCTCCTCCTGCAGTTCCAAAATTCTCCTCTTTCCATCCCATGATCCTACCAGAGACTGGTGAGACAAAGCCAGTCACGAGGACGGCGAGATCTTGCAAGGAACGGGCCGAGAGCCTTTCTCTCATTCTGTCCTTCCCCACCCCAGCCATCTCCGCCTTTCTAATTCCAGCTGTGCTTTGAACACATCTTTTCCCCCTCCCACCCCTTCTGTAATTGTTTCCAGATGTGACGGCCACGAAAGCATGATGAGATCAGCACCGGGGTCTCTTCCAAGGGCACGAGACTTGGAAGGACGGCCGACGAGTGGGTAGGGGGGAAGCCGGGGGCATGCCAGGCTTGCATCTTCTTGGTCAACAGTTCACCTCCCTGGACCAGCGTTCCTGAGCCCACATCCCTGCTCCTAGGATTCCCCCCAGCCTCACCACAGCTTAGCACACGAAGCCAAGGGGAGATGGGTACTCCAGCTGTGAAGCCACATTTGCTTTCCCTGTTAGTATCCGTGGATTATCCATGACTCAGTTGAATGGAGGAGGAGGAGGTCGTGGTTATACGGACGTCACATCTGTGGAGACAGGATACGAGGGTGGTGTGTCATGACTCCATCTCCGATTATCGGACTTTTATATAGGACTCTGTGTGTGTTTGTGCGTGTGCAAGCGCAGCAGCTGTCATTTGTTTTAACCCTTTTTCTTTTCCGGCAGCCTCGTAATCCCACCCTTCCTTTGGTGGATGCTTCTCATTGCGTTTCTAAAAACCTCAAGATCAGAAAAACCCTTCAGATTGCTCAATTATGTTGAGAAGCACGCTTTCCTCATACATAGATGCTGATCACCTTATCCCACATACGCAATTTAATGTACCCTGCACAAGACATGAGCGTAGGGCCTTTCGTCTCTATCCAAGCTTTCTTTCAAAGGATATTGCTTCAACTGAAGCCAAGCGTCACCAAACGGACCCTGCGCTGGTAGCTACGAAGCTATGCAGCTCAGCCGTAGAATGTGTGGGAAGCTGGAGCGCAGTGCCCCTGGCCGTATGCAGAGTGCATCAAGCCAACTGAATGGCTCCCTCACTAAATCCCCGCTCCGCCAAGCAAATCCCAGAATTGCGATGTTGCTTTGCAAGGCACAAAATACCAGGAAACGGATTCAAAATACGCATGACACAGTAAGATGAGGCAGGTGAGCAATTTCCAAAAGGGACTGCCCAGTCTTTCCAGAACAAAAAACCTGTTAAAATGATCTGCAGCAGCCTTCCCTAGCTGGTGACTAGACCACCGGTCGAGCACATGGGGGAAGCACCAGGCTGGCAAAAGTGCCAGGCTGGCTGTTTTGCGTTTCAATAGCACCAGGAAGAAAAGCAGGAAGTGTGACATTTCCTGCTCCCCCCGAAACTTTGTCGCCTCCAAAACCTCTTGGGAGCTTTCTCTAGGATGTGCCAAGGATGACTTTCTGCAACCCATTTTGGCAGGGAAACGGTGGGCTAACCAGTTTCCGTATTGTTCATTCTTACGAGTCAACATCCACACATTTCATCAAAGCGATCCAGCCGGCATTCAGTCCAGCCGCATGGAATCAAGAATCAAGACCTCATGAAATCAAGTGCCATCCGAATGGGGAAATGTTCCAACATCTGGCCAGCGACCTCTTTTCCACCCGTGACACACACATAGCTGAGCCTTCAAAGCAATACCGAGGCGCTTGTTCTGGCATGGTTTAGTTTGTACCACCTCAGAATTCACCTGCAGGTACAAGGATAGCCCTTGGCGTGTTGACGCTCCCAGATTCAGTCTTTTGCAAATCCCTGGAAGTGACAGAAGAACAAACCAGAGGGTCCTAGAGCAAAGCACCCGAGCTTTCCAGGGAAGCAAAAACGATGAAATGTCGCAATTGGGGCACATGATGAGATTGCAAGACTTGCCGGGGAAGACAGTCGTGCTAAAGGGGAAGGGCCATTGTAAGATGGATTTTAATTCCGTAACGGAAGCCCCAGCTTTGTAAAGACAAGAGCAGAGCGGGGTCCTTGTCAAGACTGGACATTTTGGAGGGTGCTCCTTCATTCGTACAGTCGAGATGACTTCACAGCACTTAACATTTCTTAGACAGACAGAAATTGCAGGTTGTGGAGACACAGGACAAACAGTGTCGACACATGACTGTATTACCTCATCCTTAGAAAGGCTGAGAATGCTGGGAGTTGTATTCCAACACATCTGCAGCTTGCGGAGAGCTCCAAATCCTTAGGGTGTAATCTTACATGCACACCAATGTAGGAATACATCTTACCGAATTGACTGGGGCTTGCTACAGAGTAGACAGGATTATTGCGCAGGATCGCCCTGGGATCATGTCCAGACAGCTATCAGAAAAGCATTCCAAGGCCGGAGCTAAGGCTCCAAATTTGGATCACCCTCTCTTGTCCATTAATTAATTAATTAGTACATTTCTATGCCACCCCCTATTCCAAGTGGAGTCTGCCAGGACGAGCAAGATCAAACTGACACCAATATTTTGGAGGGTGAGAGAAGCACAAAGCCAATCTTTGCCCCCATCTCTTTCCTGGATACCCATAATCCCCTGAGTATGGAGGGCCACTCACAGACCTATTAGCTCATGCCGCTAATGGATATATTGAATTTCTATACCATCATTTTCAACTATTTGGGCCAATGAAAAAGCAGTGGGGAGCCAACCATCCAAAAATGTATCCCAATCCTTCAGTGTATATATTTATTCTTTCCCCAAAAGAAAAAAAACACAATTTAATACAAAATACTACTAAAAGGGGGGAATTCCAGCATTTATTATTATTATTTTTAATTCTTTGGTGCTTCTTGTTAATAACAAAATAGTTATGAACAACTTGTGTGGGGACAAAAAATAAATCTTTTACAACTCCCAGCATTTTGAATCCATTTCCACCCAGAAATGGTTTTTTTATTGCTAAACATTAAAAGTAATAACAGAATTTAACAGCCTACAGGGCCCTGGCAACATATGCATATTTCCCTCCCGAGGAATGGGTGTTTATTATTAATAGCAAAATAATAATAATAACAATAATAATCAAGTGGAACAATAAACAATATTAAAACCCACCCACAAACACAAATGTATCGTTAAACACAGTTTAATTCCGTTTGGAGACCATTTGAAAAAACACAACCGAGAGCCCTTTCCCAGTTAAAAATGGTCTGAACAGGAGAGAGTTTAGACACCCCATTCCCGTCCCGCAGGAAATTGGGTTTCTCTTCCCACCCCTGTTCTATTTTCCCCACCCTATTAATGCACTATTTTTAACTTTTTGTTTTTTTAAAAAGGCATTTCTATAGAATAATTAAAATTACATAGTCCAACAAAACAAAACAAAATTAAAAATTTTCCCTAAGAAAGAAGGATAAGGCAGTTTGAGGCAATTCTCTTGGTGCAATGTTCATTTTCTTCCGCTTCCCCGCCCCCCCCCCCCCCCCCCGCTTTTTGCAAACCGCTGTTTATTTTCTTGCAGGATCCAGGATGGATTGGAAGCGACAATTGTAAACTTTATGGTAGTATGGTCAGATGTCAGAGTAAACACTTTTGCAACCCACGCTGCCAAAATCTGACTGCGGCTGACTGCCATCATGGTGCTCCACGTTCTGCTCTACAGCAGCCGTTCCTAACCCGATGCCTTCCGGGCGTGTCGGCGACGCATCTGCAAAGCACCGGGTTGGGGCGAGCTGTCCTACCACGAGGTCTCGCTCAGGCCACACAAGCACTCCCCCTCCTCTCCTCTCCTCTCCTCTCCTCTCCTCTCCTCTCCTCCTCTCCTCAGACATGCCCCATTTTCCGTAAGCGTACAAGGTTGCCATGTCCCATTACACCGATGTGGTGGGGGGTGTCTCTTTCCCCCCACCACCCTCAAGGCCAGCTCTGGCCTTTTAGGATGCTTCTGCATCCCAGATCTCAGCTGGCATTCCCATCAGCTGCCCTCCCTACCAGGTCGTCAACGTAAGCCATTCTATGGATCAGCCATGGCTCCTCCTGCCTGTTCAAGCCATGCCCAACGGAATGATAAGAGATCCCTTTGGAATGCTGCAATTCCTTTCCGGCTGCAGGCTGCACTTCCTCTCCAGCCCCCCTCCCACCCCAAGAATGCTGGAGTTGCCCCTTTTTCATCTACACAGCTCCCGAATCTGCAAGTGGCCCTCAGGGGTGACTTCGCCTTCACCTTTCTAGGCCACACCCTGAGGAGTGTAACGATCCTGCTTTCATCCTCTAAGCCCCTGAAGAGCATCCATCCTTGTGCCAGCCAGTAATCTCCACGGATCCTTGGAAAAAACAGGATGGCAGCGAGGACAAAGGAAAAAGAGGATTATTTAGGCAGAACGAGAGACCTTGTGACCAATATTCTGGACAGGGTTTTTGCCATGAGAACTTCACCTTGATCCAACCAAGGTCTGAAGGGGAAAATAAGAGGATATTTGCAGTACTGGCTCCCTCCCCCCCACCCCCACCCCCCACCCTGCTTTGCAAACTGCCAGCTCAAGGTGAAGTTTCCTCTCCTCTGAGGTGAGGCCCGGAGATGCTCCGTCGTGGGAAAGATGCAACGAGGGGCTGATAGCGCCACACTCAGCACGGCGAGAAGTCCTTGTTTGCCTCCTCAAGTTACGTTAGTGAGCGTGCTCAGCACAGAGACCGCCAAGACATCGTGTGGGAGAGCTGGGGCGTGAGGAGACGAGGGAGAGAAGCACAGAGGTAGACGAGAGGGAGGAACGGTGCGGAAAGAACCAGGCGAAGAGTGAAGGAGGAGGGAGAGGAGCAGGTGAATACACAAGAAGCGGAGAGGATGCTCGAGTTGGAAGCGGTGAGGGGGCACGGCGAGCGGCGGACGAGCGGCAGGAGAAGGCGCCTGTGGGGAGGCAGGTAAGGGGGCGAAACATGTGGCAGGTGAGCGGGGAGGAGGGAGAGGATGAAAGGCACGGACACGGGGAAGGGAGTTCGAGAACCGCGCACGGGGGGGAGATGGTGGCCAACGGTGGGAGACAGGAGGAAACCTGAGCTCCCGTGCCCGCGGAAGAGGCTCGCCCTGTCAGACCTTATCCAGCAGAGAACGGTGGCAGTACAGCAACCGTTTGGGGGTGCCGTAGCGCTTGAAGACGAATATGGCGATTCCCACGGCCAAGATGATAAGCAGAAGCAGGATGGGCAGAACCACCGCGACTGCGTTCACCTCCCCTTCGGGTGCATTGTCCACCTCAATGATGATAACTTCTTCTCCTTCGCGCCGGTCGTCGGAACTGCATCCCATCCAGTCCCGGAGCACCGACTTGGGGTATCCTGGTTCCACTTTCAGTTTCTCATTGTTGAATTTCCAGTACCGGTCCCCCTTGTAAAAATAAGTGAATGCTGTAGGCAAGGGGCGGAGGAAACAAAGCAGGCAAGAAGGGAAATGAGAGCAAAACCCGATTAGATACTGATAGTAACTGAAACAAAAAAGCCGTTTATGTCCAAGGCATTTCAGGAGGGAATTACGAAATTCTGAGAGTCATTTTAAAATGTGCAGTGTGTGGGATTTGTCAGGAAAGAACATCAGTGTTCAGTTCCAAGTGGAGAATCTTGTATATTACATTTCCACTGCAAAAGCCAATTTGGAATGCAAATATCCTGGCTTAAACCTTGGAATCCAGATTTTTGGATTCCCATTTTCAGTCTGAACTAAAAACTTTCATTTCAAGAGCTCTTTTTGTATCTGGATACCAAGCCTCAATTCCAAATATAAATGATAAAACCGAAATGTGATTTCATATGGGATATTTCAGGCCAGAGGGTGGGAATATATTTCACATTGAGCATTTTCAGTGGGTTGAATCCAGACATACTTAAGAATATAAGCATCGAAATCAATGCGATTTTGACTGTGAAGTGCCTTGTATATATCCTATTTTAATTCTGCATTATACTTTTGCAAGAGCAGCCTGTTTTCTCAGTGGAAAAATGTGCCGAATCTTTAATGAAATTTCAGAATTTACAGCTTTTACGGGAATGTCAGCGATTCAAGGGCAACAAAATTGATCAGGGGGCTGGAGCAGCTACAGTAACCGGGACTGTTCAGCTTAGAAAAAAGGGTGAGGAAGGGGAGGCATGATAGAGGTGTTTAAAATAATGCGTGGTGTGAAGAGGGGAGACGCTTTTCTGCCCTCCCGTAACACTTGAACCCAGGGTCACTCTGTGAAGCCAACAGGTGGGGGTTTAGGACAGAAAAATACCTAATGGATACCTAATGGAGCGCCTACACCCATATATGCCCTCCCGCCCCTTGAGATCAGCAACAGAGGCCCTCCTCCGGGAACCCTCAGTGATTGAGATTAAGAGGGTGAGTACCTGGAGGAGGGCTTTCTCCTGGCGCCCCATCTATGGAATGCGCTCCCCAGAGAGGTCCGCCTGGCGCCGTCGTTATTTGTTTTTCGGCGCCAGGCAAAGACCTTTTTTATTTAAATCATATTTTAACTGTTAATTTGTCTATTGTTGATACATTGTTAATTTAGATTGTTCTTCTAAGGGGTTTTTGCCAAGATGCACCGGGGGGGCGGGTAGGTTTTTAAATGAAGTTGTATGTTTTTAATTTACTGTTGTAAGCCGCCCCGAGGCTTTATTGCGATGGGCGGCATAGAAATGTTTTAATTAATTAATTAATTAATTAATAAAGGAAGGCCTTCTTCACACAGTGTATAGTGAAACTGAAGGTGGTGATGGCCCACCCATCTGGATGGCTTGAAAAAGGGACTGGGCAGCCTCATGTGGGAGGAGGCTAGCTGAGGCTACTAGCCTTGCTGGCCATGGGCTACCTCCTTCTCCAGGGGTGGCCTCCCTACATGCACCAGTTGCAGGGGAGCTGGGCAGGAGTAGGTCTTGCCCCCGTCCTAGACGGACCCTGTGGGCAGCTGGTGGGTCACTGTTTGTACAGAGTGCTTGACCAGATGGGACCTTGGGGTCTGATCCAGCCAGGCATCTCTTGTGTTCTTAAGGTAAAGGTAAAGGTAAAGGTTTCCCCTTGACGTTACGTCCAGCCATGCCTGACTCTAGGGGGCGGAGTTCACCTCGGTTTCCTGGCCGAGGGAGCCAGCATGTGTCCGCAGACAGTCTCCGTGGTCATGTAGCCGGCATGACTAAACACCGAAGTGCACGGGACGCTGTTACCTGCCCACTGAAGTGGTACCTTTTTATCTACCTGTATTTGCATGCTTTCGAACTGCAAGGTTGGCAGGAGCTGGGACGGCGCACGGGAGCTCACCCCATGTGCAGATTCGAACCGGCGACCTTTCGATCAACCAGCCCAGCAGCACAGCGGTTTAAACCACTGCGCCACCTGCAGTCCCGTTCTTAAGTTAGGAACATCCAAACTAAGTCCCAAAGGGTGGGGGGAATCATATAAGCAAAACACAACTCATGCCTTAACCGGTTGTTACCGGTCATCATCACTGGATCCTTTTACAAAAGTTTGCTTACTCAAGTCGACAGTAGTTCATGATTAACCTCTCAAGTTGGTGGAGGAGATAATTAGCAACAGGCCCATCTTTATGACGGTTGCCACGTATGTGGAGAGGAGCAACCACGCAAGATCCTGCCCATCTCCACTTCTTCTGCTCACCAAGACACATGGGCTATGGGACTCTCTCTCTCTCAGCCTAACCTACCATAATGCAGGTGAGGATTAAAGCTAGGTTGCGAGGGACCCATAAATGCCACACTGAGATCCTCAGAGGAAGGCCAAGAGAAAAATAAGTACATGGCATGTCCCAAAGCCCAGCATATTTGATACTCCTTATGGGACATCCATCACGGGGGGAAACTGAGGCAGTGGCCCCCATCCATCAAGGCACAAGCCTAATGTGTTGTCTTTCACGCAATCGAAACACAATTCATGCATTGCAACCGATTGTTACTGGTTATCTAGATGGCTCATTTTGATTTCTCTTTCTTGACCGCGCCAACATGTGATGGAATATCGGCATCTGGTTGCTCCAGGTGGAGAGGGAGACCACTTGACGTCACCTGTCTTGCCTTTCTGCTGAAAGGGCCTCTTTTTATCCCTCCTCCCTCCCTGAGGACACCATGACTCCCCGGATCTCCCCTTCCTCCTTACCCTCATCGCTACCCATAAATGCCCCCCGGGGCGATTCGGGGATTCCTTCCCAGACGTTGATGTTCTTGGGGTAGTCAGCCTCAACGGATCGAGTTGCTTCATTGAAACGGTAGTATCTAAGCCACAAAAACAGAACGTTGTGATAAATTACAGGGGAGGAAGAGAAATACGAGATGTTAAACTGGGCCCATTTAATAGCAATGCCTCACCGAAGAATAGATCAAAGTGACCAAATTCAAATCAAGCAATGCATTCATTAATTCCTGGGATTTATGATCCCAAGATGGGATGCGGGTCACTCACCGAAATGGCTTTTAGAAAAAGTTAAGTTTATTCATTGAGAAAGATGTGTCCGGGATATTAATTAAGACACTGACAGCTGTGAAAGCCAATGGGATGTAGTGGTTGGAGTGTTAGTCTGCAAAGACCTGGGTTCAAGTCCTTATTCTATCATGAAGTTTACTGGGTGACTTTCAGTTTAACCTACCTCACAGGGTTTTCGTCAGGAAAAAACAGAAACCAGGAACTATTTTGAACTCCTTGCAAGAGGAAATATGGCAGAATATAAATGGAATAATAAATAAATTCCTAACCTTCACGTTCTGGTTCTGAGCTTCTCAGAACCTCTGGCTAGCTCAGGATTGCCCAGCCTCATAGGGATGGACTTAATGACTAGAATGATGGGAGTTGTACTCCAGCCATCTGCCATGCACAGGGCCGAGGAAGCCTGAGCAATGCATGGCTAGAGCAACAAGACAGGTGATTGGTCTCTTCCAGCAAAGCAGATCGTGAGAATTCCCAAGTAAAACATTTGTAGTGCAATCCTAAACTAATTTATGCCGAAGAAAATGCCCTCTGACTTATGTCTAGGGAAGTATTCTTAGGACTGTAGGCCTAGCAACTCAGAGCAAACAGGCAACAATTGTAGTTGAAAACAGCCAGACCTCTGGATCGAGCAAAGTGCCAGAATTCTATCTGGAATTCTGTCCAAAAGCGGGGAAAGCAGGATTCTGAGACTGGGGACAGAGTTCAGTCTTAACAATATCAGCTGAGTTTATCTTTTAAAATCAAAGTCAAGCTTCTATCCCTCAAGGCTGTAAGGAAGAGCTGGATAATGGGTAGATGATGCCTGGTGATCTCAGAACTCAGACCTCAGCACTGGGCCGGTTTGGCACTGGCAGCCAGTCTCGCTCTTTTTTTGGCAGGGTGGGCAGCAACCCTCAAATAACCCAAGAACAGCCCATGGGTTATGCATGGGTTGTTCCCCCCCAAACAAGCCATGCTCGAATGACACAGCAAGTTGTGTTGGCAAAAGCAAGCAGGAAAATCCAACAGATGTGTGTTGTTAACCTTGCTGTGTCAGACCATTTTCTGTTTATACACAACTGAAGCCTGCTCTAGCCTAGAGGAGCAGGGCACGGCACGGAAAGCTTTCCAAGAATTATAAATTGGAACCGAAAATGATCACGTGACCTGCTCCCCTTCCCCAATAAACATCTCACAATTCAATTAACGTACTACTGACTCCCCCAAAACAGCCGGGTAGACCCTCCCTCCCCAGAGCAGTTCCACCTCCCCCACCCGCTAGCTCCAGAGTCTTGACACTCAAACCCAGGGCCAAATCCAGCTTGCCTAGGATCCCAGCCTGGCCCTTGGGCATTCCCTGGAAGATCACCCCACGCGTCCCCTGGCTCTGCCTCCTTTCTGCTGTTCCCCCATTTATTCAGTTGCTTTCCTGAGCTTGGATGTTTCCCCCCAATTTTTAAAGTCGAAACGGCTCAGCTAAGGCTTAGTTGGCAGCAATATGAGCCTAGAGCTAAAACAGGTTGTCATCTGGCAATCTGGAGGAAGGTGACCTTTGCAAGCTTCTCCAACAGAGATGCAGGCAGAAAGAGACCCAACAGCCCAAGAAACAACTTAGTCACTCACTTATTTCCCCGGAAGAAGTAGGTTTTCCCACTTGGCATCCAGAAAAGAGCAGCATCGATCCGGTCAGTGGGAAGCCCTCTGCCCATTTCCTTGATGTGCTTGGGGTACCCAGGATCCAGGGTGGCTTCATTGAAGACCCAGTGCTTGTCTCCTGTGGGAAGATTGAGCACCCTGATTTCCCCAAATGTGCCGGCAGTCCGAAACACGGCAAGATGGAGGACCAACCTACACTTCCCACCAGCTGATGCAGGCCAGACATACCCACGCGGCACCCTTCAGACATTTCGGACCACAGTCCCCCTAATATCTGAACACGGGCCGTACTGGCTGGAGCAGATGGTAGTCCAAAACATCAGGCGTGAGGACAACACATTCTGGGAAGCTGAAGCAGGTGACTCTGGAGCAGAGACATGCAAGCATGAGACTCTTGCTTCCCCTCCTATCTCCTGCCTCTACCCAACAAAATAAAATAGGAAAAGTAGTGACAGCGTCCCGAGTTCCAGCTTTCATTTGCCTTCCTTGTGCTCTGAAGCCTTTGTAAACCTGGATGAACAACAGAAATACCTAACATTGCTCCAACTTGGGTTGCTATGGTAAAGCTCATGCCAAACCACAAATTCAGCTTTGCCTCACTGTAAATTTCTCTCGGAGCCAAGCTGACTGGCCGAGTGATTATCTGCAGTAATTGATGAGTCACAGAACTTAAATTATCATGCTTCTACAGTATGCATAATTAGAAGAATATTTGAGGGGAAAATTATAAACGTAGCCGAGCAGTATATTAGCGCTCCTTGCAGGGGGTTGTTGTCATCTGAGACCAAAGTGCTCAGAATCAGCCACTAACCTTTGAAGAAGACGAATTTTCCATCTTTCCTCTCATAGGCTGTGTTGATCGTTGCAGGCAGACCAACCCAGAACTGGCCAATGGGGAGGGGGTACCCATCCATCACACGGTTATTCCGGACACGCCAAAACCATTTGTCCTGGAAAGACACACATTTTTAAAAGGCGTCCAGAAGGACTCGGGATTGTCCCCAAATTGCTTTCTTTGCAGAATAAAGCATGGTAAATCAGCTGCAAAATACCACCTTTCCCATTTCTTTTTTTTAACGTAATACACACACCCATCTACAACTGTTGAAAAGTTGAGCCTCAAAGCGGTGAACCCAATTTGGGCCACACAGGTTTTCCCAGATGGCTCCACTCCTCTTCCCCTAAGTGCTGATCATTGGAAGCAAACTTAGAAGCACCTAGAAGCCTCTTAAGTCAGAACTTGTAGAAGATGTTTCGATCATCAAGAGGACAGAACAGGGTTTGATAATGAAAAGAACAGGGACTCAAAGATGCATAACGGGTGATATGCAACAAGCAATTCACAAAACTCGTCTAGTTTCTGCACACTGCGGAATCCAGACTTCTGACAACCAAATTTGGATGGCCTTGTTGGTTAGTGCTAAGTACCTGCATTTGAAGCAATACATATGAAATGCAGCCCAGGTAATAGGAATATTGTTACATGATGCTTTGGTATTAATATTGTTAAAGAATTATTATGAATGACGTTACTGCTACTGTTACAGAACAGACAGACACTTGTGAAGCAGGCCAACCCGTCATAAGCAGTTGGCTTCGCACGCTGCCCCCGCGGCTAAAAACTCCGATTATCCGGCGTCCCACCAGCTGACCTTGAATACAAACATCTCGCCTCTGAGCACAGCAATGGTGTCGAATCTGCCATCACAGATGTTGGGGCCGTAGGATGGGTTCTTAGGTGGCCGGCCTGGGACACGGGGCTTCACAGTTGTTCGAGGGATCGGTGGAGGTTTACTGGGGTGGCCAGTTTGGGACCCTAGAGACAAGGGTTAGAAGTGTCTTAATCCCTTGGGGAGCTGGGAAGCAGGCGCAAGACTGGTGCTCCAACATGTGATTGAAAGCCAGTGGGCAGGATAGGGGAGCAAAACATCTGACCTGGGGCCAGGTCCATTCCCCTGACACCCCCCTTGCCCCCCATCAATTGCTCAGTTGCACCCGCTTCTGTGCAGTTTGTTTCACATGCTACAATGCAGGAATTCCCCTGCTATGCCTTTGTTACTTTAAGCTGAAATAGGCGAGCATTTTTGGCCTCTCTCTCCTTTTGGCTTCCTCCTGCCCACTGCTGGAAAACAGGCCCCATGGGTGTTCCTTCCTCTGATTACCCGAAGTAGATCTGGTGGTTCCCCATTGCACAGAAAAGTCCTGTTCTACTAGAATCATAGTAGAGTTGGAAGGGGCCTCGGAGGTCATCTAGCCTGACCCGCTGCGCAATGGAAGACTCCAGTGAAAACATCCTTGATGGACGGCCAACTACCTCCTGAATGCCTCCCATGGGGGGCAGCCCACCAGCTCCTTAGGGGATTGGATCCATTGCTGTACTGCTCTAACAGGAAGTTCTTCCTGGTGTCCAGCCAGAATCTGACTTCCTGTAACTTCAATCCACTATTCTGTGTCCCACACTCTGGGATGATCGAGAATTGATCCTGGCCCTCCATAACTCATCTCGGTCTTCTCTTCTCATTCCCGGTTCCTTCAATCTCTCCTTGTGGGCCTTTGCTTCCAGCCTCCTGACCATCTCTGTGCCCTCCTCTGGACCTTCTCATTTGCCTACATCATGGGGAGCCCAGAGTGGGATCCCATGGCACAAGAAGGGGCCCAACTACCTATTAAAAAGGGTATTGAAGGGATTAAAGGTCATGGTGGGGTTAGAAGGGTCATACCATACAGCTGCTGTATGCCACGCCGGTCATCTTCGGGCAGCTCAAAGTTCTCTGTGTCCATCCATTGGTAGAAGGGTGCCATGATGGCAGATGGGTCATTTGAATGCTCCAAACCCAGCGCATGGCCCAGCTCATGCACAGCTACCAGAAAAATATCATTTCCTGCAAGGTGGAAAGGGAGGACGCTTCAACATCCTTTGAAATTAGGTGACTAGGCGACCCAACCACCCATGTACCAACCCATCGCGGTTCTCAAGCTAGAGGATGCGCAACAGCGCAAGGGATGTGGAATTTCCTCTCTGGCGGAGACACCAATGCTAGGAGCAAGAAGTCATCTGAGAACGGAATATGGAGTCACTACTTCTAATCCAGCAGCACCCAAATAAGGAACTGAACATGGGCTTTTGCACGCAAGGAGGACCTTCCCCATCTCATCATAGCTGTTCTTTTATCAGGAAGCTGTGAGGAACTGGAAAATGCACGTCGTATGTGGCTGATCTCAAGTCCATGAGCTGAAGAGGTGGGTATTACCCACCAGCTCCTTCTGCTTTTTCTCCTCCTCCTCTGGGGTGGCCGCCAGTGAGTCATTCCCTCGGATGCTCTGAGCAGTCTGATCTGCTCCCTTTTACAGGAACCCTCGTGCTTCCCAGCATGCATCTGGCCCCATCCCGCCGGTTCCCTCTGCCCCTGCTCACCGCTAAGGTCATCGCTGCGGGACGTCCAGGGCTCCGCCGCATCGAAGTGCGTGTCTCCACCGATGTGCGGTCCGGGGAAGTAGGCGTGGGCCAGGAACCCTCCCTCACCATCGAAGGGGGTGCTGTCGCCATGGAAACCCTCCGCGAAGAAGATCATGATGTCGGCCTGCGGCTCGTGGCCCTCGCGGATGGAGGAGTAGGGCACCTCGCGGAAGCGCAGCGGCGTCACCGACTGCCACACGTCGAAGGCGCGCCGGATCGCGCTGAAGGTGGCGTGTTCGCCCACCTTGGGCGTGTAGTTCTGGATACTACGGTGGAGGCGAGAGTTGAAACTCCAGGGTCCGCGATGGACTCCTCCCAACCAGGGCTGCCCTTACATTTCTCAGCCATACCCTTGCAGACTGCGTTGCTTCTCTTTAGTGCCCGTAGCTGCCCCTTATAGACCCCAACCTGCCCCTCCTACCATCCATTACTCCCACTGCAATTCCATTCCATACTCTCCCCCCGTCTCAGCCACGAATCCCATGCAACAGCTTTTCTGCCTAGGAGAACTTTACCTAAAGGCATCAAAGGACTTTAATTCCACCTTCCCTTTCTTTGGATAGAGTGGGAGGTCCAAGAAATCTCTCCAGAAACCAGTCAAACTGACTTTTGGAGAACCAAGTCTCTGATTGCTTTGTTTTTCAAGTAGCTAGTCCTCGGAGTTGTGCAGAGAAATGTGTCATGAGACTGGCGATCGAGGCAACGAGGGAAGGGCACAAGGGAAGAACTGCATTCCCTACAGTCCCCAGTTCAATCCCCTAAGCCCTCTATCTTCTCCCTACCTTTTAAAACAGACATAATAAAACTTCCCTGAACTGCATCCTTTGGATGATACAAGCAAAGCGCATTATTTAAAAGAATGACATTTCCACTTCCTTCTGCAGGCAGTTCAGCAATTCCCACCCACCCTCATCTTGTGGATCAGCTCCCTTCCCACAATCCAAAGTTCATTTTCTCTCCTTTCCTCCAAATTAGGCCCACCCCTCCCTGCAGCTCCCAGCCCAGCCCCTCTCCCAAACCTCACCAAAAGCTAAGGTCGTAGTGTGTCCACTTCAGCCCCTGGATGGCGTAACGCCTGCGCCGCACGTTCGCCTTGATTTCGGCTCCAAATTTGTCTGGGACGCCACAGCGGGGCCTCTTCATAGCCCTAGAAGAAGGAAGAAGGGTTTACCTGCAGAATCATCTCTTCTCGCATTATACTTGCCCAGACCCAAGAACACTATTAAGCAGTCCTTTCCCTTGCCAATAGATGAAGGGTCTTTTTGGTTGTGGCACCCCATTTGTGGCATGGCTTGCCAGAGGGGCTTCCGGGCACAAGGCGAAGACCTCCCTATCTCCCCAGCTTCTTCAGTCGTTCCCTCTGTTGCTTTAAGTCTGTTCCTCCATTTTAAATCTTTGCACTGCTGGAAAGTTTTAGTCTGGCCTTTTGTCCGTATTTTATCCTGTTGTTTTAAACTTTTGTGTTGTATCTTGTGTTGTCTGTTATGGTGTTCAGCTACAGAAATGTAGTACATAAATAAATAAGTTTCTGGCTGCGCCTGAGGATGGAGTTCCAAGCCCAGAAAAAGCTCTGCTTCTCCCCTGCCCAGAAATACCTGCATTAGTCAAAAGTTAAGCCAGCACACCTGCTTGGAGGGAGTTCTTGCTCATTATGGTTAACCTGGTCAGGAGCAGTTTACACATTTTCTCAAGCTCTCAGTCTGTCTGGGAGCCTGGCCAACATTGCTGCCAGAATCGTTCTTCGTGGTCTCTGTTTCTTGAGACTATGGACAAAGAAAGCCGACCAGCTGGACCCCAGAAATCCCCACAATGTTGAGATGCAGGAAGTACTTCTGAGAGGATGGGATGGATCTGAGCTTTTTGGCTGCAAGCGCTATCCGTACTCTCTTTTTATGCCACGTGGTATCCTAGGATGAGCAACCGAAGCTAAAGCTGACCCAACTCCAACACAAGCTGAAGTTGCCGACTCAGGCAACCCATTTTGGGTGCTACCAAGAGTGGCAAAGCGGAGGCAGACCACAGACAAACAAGGATCTTGTGCAACACCTATCCTCTTCAACAGGGCTTGCATGAGAGGGCTTCTGGGACAGAGTAGTTCCGGGTTAATTCCTACCACAGGGTACCATCTGGGTTTTCTACCTCAGGAGTCCACTGAAGTTCATCCACTGTCCTTCTTCCATGAGCCCCTTGTTTCCACACTCTCCTAGCACCAATCCTAAGCATATTTCACTTTCTCTGTTCTTTCCAGTTCTGGCTTGTAAGCATCCTTTCACTTCTTGTAATGCACCACAAATAGGAATGGTGCAAGAAATAAATTCGCGACCAAACGACGACTTGAGGGTCTTTAAACACATTCACACTCCTGCACCTATTCACACAACCACAGAGCAGGTCGGTATTCGAGGTGGGAAATTTTGATCAAAAGGAAGGGGGATCCTAAAAGAGGGATTTGCTTTTGGGATCGCCGCCTGTCCTTAAGAAGCGAAAGGGCCTGGGTTAGACCAAGCTCAGATAAAGGTTTTTCACAAATAGATTAGCTGTCCTGAACATCTAAGCCTAAGGAAGGTATTGGCACAACTGAAAATTCTGCAGCCAGAATTTGTCTTCATGAAGGAGGGATTCTTGCTCTGTTTGATTAACTTGCCAAGGCCTGGCTTTCATCCGGTGGTCTGTCAGGTTTGTACAGGTTAAGGAATACTGTTTTACTTCCAGCCGGATAGCTCAATGTCAAAAGTAGCCTTGTCCAGTCATTTTCTCTGCGACGATCCTCACTGCCTGGCCCAGAGGAAGAGCTGAAGTCGTCCCTCCCCAAGACCTATTTTAAAACCAGCCTCCTTCCTCGGCACCCTTGCCAGCCTCTTGTGGTGTGGTGTTCCGCCGGCCAGGCATAACAACAGCAGACACGGCCTTCCCTGCATGCAACGTAAGGGCCACCCCGGCACAGGATGTCGCTGAGCCGCACGGCCTGCTTGCCAACACTTGGAACGGGATGTAAGCGTCCGTCCACCAAGCCACAACCCCGAGCAGGCTCTTTCTCTTGGTTACATCATGGTCTTTCCAGTGGTTTCGTAATGTCTTGCCCTCACTAACCGTGTCTGAAGGATTCTTGAAACACTTTCTGCAGAATTTGTGGACCAATGAAGCATCCAAGACTTTCATCGTCTCAAGACCCTTGTTCCTTGGTCTGTTGCCTACCCTCAAGCTGCGATTTGATTTTCATGGGAAGCCTCTTGCATGCAGAAAAACTTCTCTGTCCAATAGTGTGTTGTCAGGGCCGGCCAGTGTCAACTCACTAGCCCGAGAACAGCAGGCCTCGCCATTCAATTCTCCTACCAAACTTAGGCTGCTGTCTCCCTCCCCATCCCATTCCTCACATCCAGCAAAAGGCTGTCCGGCTTGTGGCTACAGCCACAAAGAGCAGCCGTGAAGGTACAGCGAAACTGTGAGAATGCTTTTTTCCAACCAGCTCACTGCAATTCCTCCTTCTCATGGCACACAACAGCAAGATATAAAAATAACAGTAATTTCTACATCTCGGTGTCCCTCACTGGGGGAACCGACTGCAGAATTGGTAAGACTCCTTTTTCTTTTGTGCGTGGCGGCACCAAAATGGCCGCGCATCGTCAACAGATTTGCAAAAAGGGGCTCTCCCTGCGACGGGAGGGGACTCACTTCAAAGTCTCAGCGTCGGCCGTGCCCGTCACCTGAAGCCCGTAGAATCGCTGCATGGCCGCAATGGCAGCGGAGAGGGACTGGGGGGAACGCTGGGTGTGCGTGCGAAGGTCTCCAGGCGGCAGGTAACCATATTGCTGTAGCCAGGCCTGTGGGAGAGTTGAGAAGGGTATAAGAAATGCTGCTGCAGGAAGGACCCCCAACCCCAAAAAAGGACAACAGTGGGCTGATCCTGCCCCACTGACTGATTTATGTTTCATTTACGTTTCTTGAACGGCAGCCAGTGTGGTTGTTAAGAGCAATGGACTGGGGACCGGGGAGGACAAGGTTCTAGTCCTCATTGTGCCATGAAGCTCACTGGTTGACTTCAGGGCAGTCACTGATTCTAAGCCTCACCTGCCTCACAGGGTTGTTGTTGTGAGGCTAACATGGTGAGGAGGAAGATTACATAAGCTACCCTGGGTTCCTTGCAAGAGGAAAAGGACAGATATATATAACGGATAAGTAAATAAATTTATATTCCATCTTTCATCTGAGAAGCCCGAGGCAGGGTACGCGATCCTCCATTTTATCATCATAGCAACCCTGGGAAGTTGTTTAGGCTGAGCGTGAGTGGCTGGCCCAAAATCACCCAGTGAGTTTCATGGCACAATGAGGACTAGAGCCCGGGTCTCCCCATTCCCAGTCCAACATTCCGACTGATATACCACACTGCACCTACACTTTTTTCACTTATACGCATGGTTCTTAGGTGGTACACCCGTGTCTTTGTTGTACCCCTCTCCTAGCTCCCCTTCCCCACTGAAAAGACACCCAGGGGACATGGGACAAGTCTCCAGTGGCTATGCCGTCTGTGCATGATGGGAGGTGTAGTCCAACACATCTACATTACTGAACCAGGTTCAGTTTATCCCTATTTCAGTGCATACCCTTCTTACCTATCCTTCCCCCTATTGATCGATTGTTACATCCTGCACGCTTAGGTGGAGATTGTTGGCTAATCTTTGCTTAATCTTCTTCTCAATCCTATCCTCACAACGACCCTGAGAGGTAGGTTAGGCTGGAAGTCCTAACCCAGTGGTCAAGAGTGGACCAGACCTCACATCCCTGGATCCTCAAGCGCATCCTGACATTCTGCTTGGTGCTGACTTGAGCCCCCAGTGGGTTTAACTCCCAATCCCCATACAATAAAGTAAGTTCTACTCTTGCTCTTGTCTCCCTTCCTTCTCTTGACTTCAACATCTATCCTTCCTCCCCAAATGTTACCCATCCTCCCTTGTCCTTCTATACACCCATTAATCCACCCTTCCCCAACCAGATGCCCACCAGAGGTTTTGGATGACACATCCCATCTGTCCTGCCTATTGGCCATGTTGGCAAGAGGGATGGGATCAGTAGCCCAAAATACCTGGAAGGTACCCAGGTGTTGGAAAACTTAAGGACTAGTACAATACTCTGCCGGCTGAACCAGGAAACGGCCTACAATTCCCAGATGCCCCAGCCAGCTGGGAACTATAAGTCCTTTTTGCATCGCAATATGCATAGGGTTGCATCTTTCTCGATCCATCAGCCTGTCCATTTTTCTCACTAACCCCCAAACTGCCGGTTCCAGTGGGACCCACTATGTTCACTCAGCTCCTGTGTCAATGCCTGCGAGATCTCCGGTGCCTGTCTCCAATTTCCCTGCTGCTCCTGATCCAGCTAGTGGTGATTCACCCCGTCTAAAACCATTTTCCGGTCTGGTGACCCAGGCAAGAGGGGGCAGGGGGCAGGGGATCTCCGAGGTTGGGCAAGGTCCTTCAGAGAATCCACGGCCGAAACTGCAGCGGTTTAGTTCTGCAAAAAAGCAGCCGGGCTGAGTAGCGTAGTGTGGAAATGAGTAGCAGTGGAGGAACAAAAGCTGCAGGGGCTTGTATTTCAAGACACTCTCCACGCCTGACTCCACAGGTGATTTGAAGGAGAAGTGTCGCTTGAAGGCAGAAACCCAGGAAACAAGCAGCGAAGGATTAAAATCGTGGGGACGGGAAAGGGTGCAGCTTTAACTCCTTATGATCAAGAGATTTTCAGATAAATCCACGGTGTGCGCCGCTCCCTCGCTCTCTCTCCCGCAAACACGTAAGAATCGCATAGCCAAAAAATGCCACATAGGAGATTTTAGGCCTGTAATCCCTTCCTAGCATCAGTGAATCCAACGCAGTTTTCCAATAGCATTAGAAAGGGAGCTCACAAATTCCTGTAAGAAAACACCCCTATCTATGGCCATTTGCCATACCAGTCAATAGAGCCTCCAGCCTCAGGCACAGTCTACCAATGAATTTCAGCAACAGAGAATGGCTCTGCTTGCATGTTTCCTAGAAGCATTTAGAGAGCCACAGGTGTTATTCGGCTAGGGTGACTCTAATCTAACCTAGCCGCACTCATCTTAATATTTTAAAGATGGTTAATAGCCCTTGGCGGTGTATTTCTTGACACACCCTAGCTTTGGATTTTCACACTGCAGATGACACAACACAGCTGCATTTGCCAGTCAATTCAAGATTGTTTTAGTTGATCATTGGCCTTTTAACCAATCCATCAATTCATTAATGCACATTTTGACTCCATTTCAAAGTAAACATGCGTAGGATTCCACTCTGTTTTAACAGATATAGCATTCCCAAAGTGCTAATGCGCTTCTGAGGTACTGAAGGAACTATTCAAGAGGTCACCTAGAGTTTAATCAACTCAAACAATAATTAAAGGAAGAGACAGCCCATTCCATAATAAAACAACACCTCCTCTCTCTCTTTCTCTCTCTCTCTCTCACTCACTCTGTTCACATCCTCTTCACAAAAATAGCAGCCAGAGTGGGTCAATAATTTATTTATGTTTGGTGATATTTGTATTTTATCTTTGTAAGCTGTCCTGAGGCTTTTGCAAAGGACGGCATATAAATATCCTAAATAAATAAATAAATAATAAAAATATCCTCACAGCACTACCCTTAACACTCCTAGCAGCACATGCTTACGCAGAATTAGCAGGGATTAGTATTAAGTACGCTTAGAACTGGAGTCTAAATGCTCTCTTAACATTGGCCTCACTTCTAAGAATGGGTCAAAGAAGTGGGCACAGTGGGCGGGGCCTTTCGGGTCAAGGGGAGGAGCCTAAACTTTTATTTCCAAAAGTTGGCAGAAATGCAATGGCAAAATAAAATCTTTCAGCCTCCGAACAAAAAGACGTTGCTTTAAAAAAACAAAACCTCCCCCAGAGCAAAAGAAGGAGCAAGAGGAAGAGTTCGGAACAGGCCAGGTGGTCATGCCAAGGAGTCTGACTAATCTTGATGCCCTCGAGTGCTGCCAATTATTTCCTTCCCTTCCTATTTTTTCATCCTCCTTTGCGGTGCCCTTCCCACTTCGCCAACCTTGATATAAAAAAAGACCCCCATGCCCCCGCGTCTTTCCGCTCGCACTCTGTTTCCACCCCCCTGGCTTAGATAGAGCCGGCCCTAAAAAAAGTCATTACGTCCCATACACAAGGCCCCAAAAATATCCCGTAGAAAGAGACACAAACAACCCGCCGCCCACACAGCCTGCGTTCCTGTTCTCCTCTCATTTCATCCCAGGCCACAAGCCTTCCTAAAGTGATTTTCAAGTCTCTGGGCCCTCATCGTGTCCGAGCAAAGCAGTCTTCCAAGAGGCGTAAGACAAGGGCCCTTTTTGTCCGTCTTCCTTCCATATCCTCATTCCTGGCATTCACTTAAACCTTGTTCATTCAGTCATTCATTTTCGACTTGGTCGGCTAAGGTCACAACCCCTATCAGAAATGGGTCGCCGCCACTTCCCTCCACTGTTCCTTGCTCCGCTTTTCCATGCTGGGACCCCTTCCTTCTTTCTCCTTCCCGTCTTTTTATTTTTGTTGTTGTTCCAATTGTAAAATTAACTGGTAACACCCACGTGAAAAGTTCCGTTTTCCTGCTGAGGTCCTTCCCTATACGCCATCTCTCTCTGTGCGTACACAGCACCCTTTATTTCTTCCAGAGTTAGCACAGAAATTAAATCAGAGGGTTATCCCTGCAGCTTTCTCTTTTCGCCTCTCCTCCATCCCCATTCTCCTCCTGGAGGATTCCTAAACCATTTATGGTTCTTTCTTCCAAGCCATCCACCATGCAACAAGCTCCTTTGTTCCTCTCGGACATTTGGTATCGATTCAGATCTCTCCCGCTCCCCAAATAAAATACCCAGCCACCTTCCAACCCTTAGCATTCCTTCGCTTCAGCAAAAGTTTCCACAACAGCAAAATGTGAAATTCTTGGACAAGGCAAGAAAAGCACGAGGGAAGGATAAAGGAGGGAGAGGGAGAAATAGAACGACACCCCCGTTGCTCCGTGCCAAGAAAAAAGTTGGAATCACCCTTGTTTGTTTCTATTCTTCAAGGAATATTGCATAACGGAGTAGCGTGATCAGAAGGCGGACAGGGAGCCAGAGTGAACAAGACAGAAACAGATGTGGTTGGATGCTGGATGGATGCGCAAGCTAGAGACCAGTATTAGTTTTAAGCCTTTAAGGATGCCATCCTATGCATGTTTAGACTAAAAAAGCCTACCGCTGTCCTAGCCAGCCATGCTCACTGGGGCATGCTGGGAATTGTAGGCCTTTATTCTGCCTAAACCTGCAAAGGTTGTGCCTTAAGGAGATTTGGAAATGGCATGAAAGAGGGTTAACTTCCCCTTTTTTGTTTTGCTGAGTGTACACCAAACGTAGTATGAATGGATAGGTGGATCCATAGATAATTCAGTTGTAAGGAGAGGAGCTATATGAATAGCAGGGGGAAAGGGTTTAGAACAAAGGAAAGGATCCCACTCAAAGAGTGCTGAGAATGCGAGGGATCCAGGATCAAAGAATGAATGGTAACCTTCCATGCCATGAATTATAAACAGAAAGAGAAAGCCTGTTAAAGTAACAGACATCGACTCTTGTAAGCTACTTTGAGGATGGGATATAAACCCAAAACATGAATCCAAGCAAATAAAACCCACAAACTGGAAGAGGCAAAGGAATTGTAATGTAAGGCAGATGGACAATAGGATTTTCATCCATGTTAGCAGAGATTAAGCTGGGATATTTCTTCAGAAGAAAAAGGAAGAGAGAGGGCAGGAAAGGGATGAAGGCCTTAAGAAAGTCAGTCAACTTTGAATGGAGTTGAGCCTTCCAGATGCCACGCTAACTTTTAGGGGGAAAGCAAAAGCGACCTTTTAAAGCTGAGAGGAGACACTCTAGAAAGAAAGGCTGAAGGCAGAGGCATGACATCCCACACTGGAGCGTGTAAGCGCTGGCTAGTGAGGAATGGAGAAGGTTGGCAAAAGAGCGAATGGAACAGAAATGGGTTGGCATAGAACTCATGGGCTCCTCTCCAGCTGCAGTACACCAGCGGATCCAAGAAAAAGGGGGTGGGGAGAAACAGAGTAAAATAAAGTGCAAGAGAGGATTAGATGGACAGACCAGATGGAGAAGAAATGTGAATAAAGGCGCAGAAGCAAAGGTGAAGAGAAGTTTGGCAGAAGGGAGATGCCTACAGAAGAAAATTCAGAATGCTGGGCTCCTGAAGGGGGTCTCTTTCGGAAAAGAAAATGATGAATTAGAAGCGAGGTGGGGGATGAGGGGAGACCATAATTAGCACAAAGCAGTGGATGCCAGAAAAATACAAGCATCTAGTCTAAGCAGAGTAACTTGTGTAAATATGTACGAAAAGAAGAAATGTGAAAGTCTGGGCAGCATTCAAGAAATGGGGAAACGGGATTGGCAAATGAAAGCAGTAAATAAAGCAGATTAATTAAATGGTCGAAGTTAGGAGCAGGCAGGGGGCACCCCCACCCCCACCCCACTACCTGGTCGATGCGTTAGCAGTGTAATCGTATTCATGGCTACTCAGAAGTAAGTTCCACTGAGTCCGGGGGGGGGGGGGCTGCAGCGTGAAGGCCAAACTTGGAGGCACAGGGTGTGCGTGCCCAGCGCGCGGCGGCGGGGTAAGGTAGAAGCGCCCAGCAAGAAGGTCCGGGACACGCGGAGCGCAGCCATGGCTGCAAAAGGCAAGTGGAGACAAGACGGGCGAGGGAAGCAAACGTGGGATTGCTCAGCGGCGAGGAGAGGCAAGCCCGGGGCGCAGAAGGACGTGGGGGGGGGGCGCTGGGCTGGCGAGGAGGGCGGACTGGAGCGAGGGGCACGGGAGCAGGGGAAGGCGAGAGAGGAAAGCCCCCGGGACGGGGCTGGATGCGCAAGCGGGGGCAAGGGAGAGCCTGGCGAAGTCCGCGCGGGCTCCTCTTGCGGAAAGGTCCCCCGGGGCCATGGCGGTGCGGAGGGAAGGGGCTCTGGAGGAGGGAAGCCCAGAGGGGAGGAAGAGGGAAAGCCGGCCGAGGGAAGGATGCAAGGGAAGGGACGGAGCAGCAGGTCCGCGGGCGCCTGGGGAAGCCGGGGTGGGGCGCGGGGAGACGGGGCCCTGGCAAGCTAAGGCGTGCGACGGGCTGGCACCCCCAGCCCACCCCAGCCCGGACGGACGGACACCCTGCCACCCACCCACCCACACCCCCTTGGGCACTGACCTCGGGGCTGAACGGGGAGGTGGAGAAGCCGGGGCGCAGCAGGGCGCTCAGCGCCACGACGAGGGGCAGCGGCCGAAGGAGTGCGGCCCACGGGCACATCTTGTCTCCCCCCCGAGCGGGACTCTGTGGGGCGCTTCCAGCGAGCCAGCCTTTTCTCACCCTTGTTTCTGGAGCGGCGATTCCCCGCCTCCCTCCCTCCCTCCCTCTGGCTTGCCCTCCTTCCCCCCGGCGTCTCCCCCTCCCGCTCGCCGGAGACGTGGGTCGCAACTGTGCTCTGCTTCTGGCTCGAATTAGACGCTTTTCGGGAGAAAGCCGCCCAAAAAGAAGCGGGACGTGGGGGGGGGGCGGGGAGGAAGACCCTCTCCTCGCAGGCGAGCGAGGACGGACCAGCTCCGCCTTGCGCAGAGGCGAAGAGAATGGCGGGCTGCGAGAAGAAAGAAAGAAAGAAAGAAAGAAAGAAAGAAAGAAAGAAAGAAAGAAAGAAAGAAAGAAAGAAAGAAAGAAAGAAAGAAGGGAGCCTGGAGAAGCGCGAGTGCCACAGGCGAGGCGCCTTTGCTCTCGAGGAGACGTGCGAAGGATCGCTAAACTCGCAGAGCTGGAGTGTCTGCTCCCCCGCGACGGCTCCTCTTAAACTCCTGGTTTCCACGGTCGCCCCCCCCCCCGCCTGTACTCCGGATCCGAAATCCGGTCTGTTCAGTAACGGCTCAATCAGTGCGCTTCACTGTTGTTGCTGTTAGGAGAAATTCAACCAACGCGCACGGGAAATTCGCCCCGTTCAAGCATCAGCGGCGGGGGGCTTCCTCGGCGAGGGGTCAGGCCACGAGGGGGTTTTTACAGCGTTCAGGAGCGGGGGGCCCAGTGGTTAGAGCAGGGCGAAGGTCGCAGGTGGGACGCTGTATCTTTGTCTCCTCTCTGGTGGAAAAAATGAAGGTTTTGCGGCCAAGAGTGCTTGGATCGCACCTCTGCTGGTGGAGGAGGCAGGGTCCCTGGGGCCTCCGACCAGGACTGCTTTCCCACCCAGAAAGGCGATTGGAAAGGAGGTCCTGAAGGAAGGGCAGGAAGGGTGGACCAGACGCCAGGAGAATGTGGAGAAGGAAAGCCAGGGCTGGGAGCCAGACTGTCCACCCCAGCTCTGTTATCTCGAGTTGTGAAGTCAAGCGGTTTACAAGCTGAGGCCCACAAGGTGTTTATTCTGCGATGTTTCCTAAACCCCTATTCCTGGCCTTCTGGAGGGGAGATCTGACAGGATCCGGGTGCTCCAGCTTTTATGCGGCTGCATTGTGGGTTTGCCAAAGTTTTGACCAAACCTATGATTTGAGAAGCTGTGTCATCGGTTTGGCTTCAAAGCCAGGCCAAAAGACAAGGTGTGGCAAGACAAACACTGCACAAGCTCAAGTATCCTAATGACCCTAAACATGAAACCCCACAGGAATCATTAGGAATGGCCTTCCCAATAAGGGCGCCTGGCATGGATAGCAATCTCATCTGCACTGGTTTGACTTCCAAGATTCACGGGTTTACCTGTGCCAGCAGTCATGGCCCTCCCCAGGAGCTGGGCAGGTGAGCAGCAACACACTGTCCACAAAAGCCCATCCTAAGCCTACCTAACAGCATCCCTGGTGATTCTGGGATTTGCACCCCATTTGGAACAGGACAAATCCTGTGACCTTCATCTAGTGTCCTTTCCACATGAAAAAAGAGTTCCCATAACCCTGTGCAAGGACACACGTCTAGCTCTGCTCCAGCAGGGAAAGAATTTTCCAGGTATGCTGCTCTCTGTGTACTTTGGTAATGCATTACACACCCAAAAACAAAACCTTTGCTCTGGATAGTCAGTGCAAAGAACGGATCCTAGAGCAGTGATGCAAACAGGCAAGTACCGTCAGGTCCACAGGACTAGTATCTTATTTAGCTGTGAAAAGGAGATCCTCTTGTCAGATTTAAAAGCTCCCGCTAGACCTCTCTTTAGATTGTCACCAGGAGATACAGGTGAGAGGTTAACCTCTAAACGAGAAGAGGTGTGGGTGGAAGGCGCATTGCTCTGGAAAGAAACCCTACTGCTTATTTCTAACGGTGTGCAGATAGGTGTGCCAGGGAAATGGCACTCCAGACATGTTCAAGTGCCTTTTACTGTAACATAAACATTTGTTTTGTAACTGTTTTTTAAACAAAGATGGGAGGGATGTTATAGAAAGGGTGTGATTAAAGAAGGGTGCGGAGAGAGGTAGTCAAAAGGCTTTTAGGAACAACTGCTTTGCTTCAGTTCAACAGGTTTCCAGATGTCCTGCCACGACCCTGTGGAAGTTGTCTCAGGATAATTGGCATGCATCCACCCACTGATCAAATTGTAGAGGATGTGGCATAGCATGAGTCATATTCTCTGTGTATGCAGGGTGGGGGGCGTAGAAAGCTTGCCTTATACTACCTGGGTTCAGACAGCATGATGTCCTACACTCAAGGGCTAAGGGTGGGTTGTCATTGAACCATGGTTTGCTGTTGAAGCGTGGGTTATCCTGTGGTTTGAACCCAGCCCAGACGACAAGCCATGGTGAACAACCCACCATGTGATAGCAAACCTCATGGCTGAGTCCAGACAACACAACAATTACCCACAGTTCAATGACAGTCCAAACGCACCCTCTGTTCAACCATTGCAGGTGGGTTAGGCCATGTGACACACTAAACACCCCAGAAATTTTGCTCAAACCTGCCACTGAATTCTCCTCTTCCAGGTCCTCACACCAGCCAAAGAGGAATTGCTTGGAGGGGGGACAGATAAACAGGGAAGTGGGGCAGGAGTAGAGCGAGAAAAGGCAGCGATAACCAGTTCATGGGAACCTCTGCATGCCACCCCACTGCCAGGTTGTGTGGGTCACTGAGATGGAAATGCGCTTTCCTTTCTCAGCCCCCTAAGAGGCCCCTGCTGGAGCCACTCGTGTGCTTCTCGCACGCTCCATCTTCCCTGGAAGGAAAGCGCAAAATGCTGCGGATCAGTGCCCGTCACACCACGCAGACGCGTTCAGCGCAAAGCACAGCTACACATCTGGGGTTTGCGTTCACTAACGAGACTGGAGAAGAAAACTTCTGGACAAGAACTGTAGGGGGCAGTGGGAAGATAATGGATTGACTTGGTGTGGACACTTCTGCCTGAATTTGCCTCCTCCTGTGGGGCCATGCCTGGCAGGGAGCTTGCAGTCCCCGCTGTGGGGCAGAGGCCTTTGCCAGGCTGCCCACTGCAGGCGAGATGCAGGGACCCCAATGGTTCTCCTCGACGTGCTACGAGAAAGCAAGATGCGGAGCAGGGCCAGAAGCTGCTGAAGCCCGTATGCGTATTAGGAGTGTGGCTCTACATTTACACCTCACAGTTTTTCCTCTTGCAAGGAACCCCGGGTGGCTTCCACGCCTCTCGTTTTATCCTCAAAACAACAACCCTGCGAGGTAGGTTAGGCTGAGAGTCAATCGCTGGCCCAAGTCACCCAGGGAGTCCCATCCGAGTCCCAGTCCAGCTTTCGAACTGCTACACCACGATGGCATGAACTGCAGCTCGGGATGGCACCCTTGGGCTGCTAGTTGCCGAACTGCTGCCGAATTCCTGGATCTGCCACGGGCCTCCACTGCTCGCTGGGATGCAATCCAGTGAAGCTCTCTCAAGTCTCCAGAGATGTGGAGGCATCCATTAACCGTTTTGCTTCCCCAGTCTGCTGTTAGATGCTCCCGGGCACGTTCATTTCGCATCCACAGGCTCCGGTAGGGTAACCGAGTCTAGTTTTGCACCTGTTTGGCAGCCATCCTCTACGCCGAGCAGTGGATCCTCCTCAGGTACTTCTCCACATGCTCCCCCTGTGCCCCCCCCCACCGGCACATGTACAGGCTGCTGTCCTGCTGGTGCAGCACTGCCCACGTGTTCCCTATGGCCTTTTCTGCAGAAAATACTCAGAAGGTGGGTTTGCTGGGCGCTGGATTTGTTCCAGGCCTGGTTGGGCCGGTGCCGATTGCTCCTGCTCTGTGTCAGCTCTGGCAGAAGGCCCTCCACCGTTAGCTGGCCCAGGTCCAGCACGGTGGGGCCAGTGGGATTCCTGGGGGGGGACATGGACCGGGTGAGGCAGCTTTATCGCCATAATCTGCCAGGCTGACCTCTGTTCCTTCCACAGCCTCTGTAGGAAAGCGCTCCCTCACACCACATGGATGGCAATGCAGAGATTGCTTCCCGGCCTTTCTTCGTTAGATACGTGAGGGGGTGTCACAGGGAGGTGGGCAGAGACCAGTTCCCCCCTGCAGAGGAGGGCAGGATGCGCTCCCACGGAGCCAAGCTCAAGGAACCAAGGTTCAGTTGGGATGCCCGGAAGTACTTCCTGATGGTTAGGACCCCGAGGGTATGGAATGGGCTTCCACAGGAGGCAGTTGAAGCCCCATCAGTGAGGGTGTTCAAGGACAGGCTGGATGTGCACATGGTGGGCATGTCGTGAGCAGAGCCGGCTGGAGCCTGGGGTCAGACTAGATGCCCCGGGATGCCCCTTCTGACTCACTCTGTTTCTAAGCTTCTCTCCACACTTCAAATGGATAAAATACTCAGGGATGCTCTTCTCAACATTGTACGTACCTGCTGAGCTGGATCCAAAGGTCAGGTGCACAGGCAACTGAGGCTACAGGGAGGGGCCCCAGTCAGCAGACAGACACCTCTCACAGGAAAGGGCACTCCCCTGGCACAGTATCGGGGCCATGGGAGGACCTGGCCACAGAAGAGCACACGAGCACCACACATCATGGTCTCCTTCTTCAGGTCTTGAATCTCTCTGCGCCGCACAGGGGCAGGATTACAACCCCACTACGGCTGTTGGAAGAACCCAGGAAAATGCCCCTTGGTGCAGACTGATTCAGAGATCAAGGAAAATGCCCTGTGCCACATCCCCTTGGTGACATGCCCACAAAACGTTGCACTGCATCTCGGGCGTGAGAAGCTTGTGCTCTCTCAAGAAGGTTGGCCGATTCGGGTCGGCACAAACAAGCTCATTCACGGAGGCAAAAGGGCCAGGAAAACATTGGGGGGGGGGGTTATGCAGGTACCGGAGGGGGCAGTGGGGTGTCAAGGGATGTCCATGGAAGCTTGGCTGCTACACTGGTCCCGGCCTTCCCCACAAATCCCAGGGGCTCTGCGGGCAGGACCTGAGCATTCTGACCAACATGACCGGTGCAACTCATGCGCTGCGCATGGGCCCCAGGCAGCTCTTGCTTAGCACATTAGCAAAGGGACCGACCAGCTCTTTAGGCCTTGCGTGTCATACAGTACAGAGAGCAGAATTAGAAGAAACACATCCCGAGTTTTAGAGTTCAGTGCAAGTTGCGCAGCCAATATTTACAAAACTCGAGGCTGGGAATCGATGGGCATTAATGTGTAAGCAGCAAACCCTGGTATGCTTCGCAGGCCAAGAACCTGAATATGTTGGTGGAAATGCAGTTTTGGATTGGCCATAAAATCTGCCCTTTGGTTTTGCAGCCAATATACCTACCATCCTGCTGGCCAGGAGGTAGCTTTTTACATAGCTTTCCATGTGACCATGGGAAGAATATAGGGCAGTGGTGGCGAACCTATGGCACGCATGTCGCAGTGGGCACGCAGAGCCCTCTCTGTCGGCACGCGAGCCAAGTCACCCCAGCATCGCCCCAGCAGCCGAGAATTGGATAAGAGCATGCATAGGGGCCATGCACATGCACGGAAAGGAGTACTGGCGCCAGCTGATGAGGTCACAAGCTGCGACTTACTAGCCTCAATTCGTCTGAACTTTCACATGGCCGGTCAGTGCACTGCCAAGGTTATATATAGATTTGCTTGGACTGGCTGTGAGTTGTTTTTATTAAAACAAAACAAAACACCTCAGTTTTGAGGTTTTGTTGCAGTGTTGGCACTTTGTGATACATAGGTGGGTTTCGGATTGCACTTTGGGCAGTCAGTCTCTAAAAGGTTACAGGGTTAAGGTTAGAAAAACGGGGTGTCCTAGCATGGTTTTGATGGTTGGGATGTGTTTAGAGTGGGCAGAAATGATGAGCTGCGCAGAAAAAGCTACTCAAGGAAGTGTTTTTCAAAATCATATTATTTTCAATAGACCTTTAGCCCTATATTAGGGTTAGGGGTGTGCACCAGGGTAGGGTTAGGGTTAGAAAAATGAGGTGTCCTGGCATGATTTTGATGGTTGGAATGTGTTTAGAATGGGCAGAAATGATGAGCTGTGCAGAAAAAGCTACTTTAGGACAGCTTTTTCAATATCTCTCTCTTTTCAGTGAAACTTTAGCCCTCTATTAGGGTTATGGGAGTGCACCAGGGTAGGGTTAGGGCAGTGGTGGCGAACCTCTGGCACGCAGGCCACAGCGGGCATGCAGAGCCCTCTGTCAGTACTCAAGCCAAGTCACCCCAGCATCGCCCCAGCCGCCGAGCATCAGATAACAGCATGCATAGGGGTCATGCGCATGCTCGGAAAGGAGTAGTGGCGCCAAGCAATGACATCACGAGCCGCGACTCATTAGCTACGGCTCATCTGAGCTTTCGCATGGCCGGTCAGTGCACTGCCAACTGTGTGTGTATGTGTGTGTATTTGCCTGGACTGGCTAGGAGTTGTTTTTCCTCTAAAAACACTTTTCAGGTTTTGTTGCAGTGTTGGTACTTTGTGATAAAAAGTGGGTTTTGGGTTGCAGTTTGGGCACTCAGTCTCTAAAAGGTTCGCCGTCACTGGGTTAGGGTTTTCCGGAGTTGTGTGCTGTGTTGTCCCCACTTGCCAAAGTCAGGGCATCCCAGAGGGTTCTGTGACAAAAGGGGCTTTCTACACGCAACCCCCCCCCCTTTTATCTCCAGCACATGAAACTCGAGTTCGCAAGGTTCTACAGCCTTCAAATTCGGAACCGTTCTTTAAGCACTTTCCGCCCCAACTTTGAAGGATTTACAACCTTGCAAAACATACTTTTCAGGCACTAATAAAAGGGGGTTTGGGGTGCAGGAGTCATGGCGAGGAGGGGGGGTTGGGCAGATCAGGTGTCCATGGGATGCCCTGATTTTGGCAAGAAAGGATAACCTGGACACCTCACCTGCCCCACAGAAAACCCCAGCACTGAGCTGCCCAGTACCCTTTGTTCACCCCTTCCCAGCAAGTCCCAAGAATACTTTTTAAAAAAGATTATTCTGCGCTTACCCCCAGTGTTTCTTTTACAGGGTCGCGCCCTTTACATTTTAGCCGTTTTATTTTTTTACACTTATTAGAGTTTATTATACTTTTACGGTATTCTATTGTCTTGTCTTTATGGATTGTTGCAAACCACCAAGCGAGCTTTGGCTGTGGGGCCGTGTAGAGATGAAGATGACAATGAGGAGGAAGAGAATGACATCAGCGTGGAGAAGGCCAATATAGTGTGGAGGTTAGTGCCAGACTAGGGAGATCTGGGTTCCAGTTCTCTCTCAGTCATGAAGCTCACCGGGCGACTTTGGGCCAGTCACTTATTCTCAGCCTAGCCTGCCTCACAGGGTTGTTGTGAGAATAAAATGAAGCTGCATAAGCTGCCAAAAAGACAGGATAAAATTGCAGTGTAATGATAACAACAACAATCATGATAAAGTTTGGAAGCCAAACTTATTATGAAACTGTCTCCAAGGTGAGAGACAGGTACAGGGAGCAGGAAACTCTGAGTGCAAACTACGTACAACTAGGGTGGCAGGAAAATGGGCAGCCATGGCTAGCAAACAATGTTGCTGAAAGCCAATGGGAAGGAGCGCTGGCTGCGGCATCATCAGTTGCCTGGCAGATTTGGGGATGGCAGGCAGGCTTCACCGGGCTGAGCAGGAACTGTTGCCAGGCAGAGATGGGAGACCGAGCTGCCCAAATAAATAGGAACAGCCACCTCCTGCTGCACAACTCACTTGCTGATCATCCTGTGGCTCAAGGAAAGTAGCTGAATGACATGTTAACCCACAGTGGGTTAAATAAGCCCTACAACAAGCCATGGTTTGTTGGAAACACTGCTGGGTTCAGATGCCAGGTTAACTACGTGTTGTCACTCTGGGCTTCAAGTGTTGTCTGAAGTCACCCAGCATGTGTCTGCGTTCAGCCTCTGTCCTTCCTACAGCAAGTTCTCTGTGAACGCCAAGCTGTTGTGTAGCTCTTAAATAGCAGCTTGGCATTTCTGGCGGCTCCTGGAGACTTTTACAAGGTCGTTTTGATCGACTAATTGTGTCACCACTTGGGCTTCCTCTGTGTGTTGCTTAGGAGAAACCTGTAACTCTTTGTTATGTTGGAGCCTCGTTGTTTCTGTTGACACGTAGCTCACCCACAAAGCTGACTTGCATTTGTCAGAGGTAAAGTCAACACTCTCTCTGTCCTATTCACGGTTTTTTGCTTCCATGCATCCGCCTCCGCTTGTAGTGTATGCACTTTCTTTACAAACTTGCAACCTGACATCCCTTTCCTTCTGCGGCTTCTCCAAATCTTTTTTCATATCTTTCTCTGCATTCTTGCAACTTGGTTCTTGCTCACACAGCACGTCTGGCGTCCAGCGAGGCATATAAAATTGTCCACAGTGCCCCATCTCATGTCTTAAATTTGTTCGGCATGAATTTTCCACAAAACCTCTTAGAGGATCCTGCATAACATTCCTCTGTGGTAGTTAGTGGAGCTGAAGTTTGAAATGATCCTGCTATCTGAGGACGGTTTCCGTTATTTCTTTACAAATTTCTCTAGCATAGACAGTCTGTGCCTTGGGTTTAAAGTGGGTTTAATGGAAACAAATTTCAAAGCCATTTTATTTTCTTTATGATGAAATGAGGTAACTTGAACTTCATGCTACCCATCCACCAGCAGGGGTGAGTAATCAGACTAATTTAAGAACTTAATGCAAAAGAAGGAGAAAGAACAGGGTACGCAAGAGAAAAAGGGGGTCCTTTCCATTTGGGGTTTGCCGGCCTTTGAGGAGGTGGCGACAACTCAAAGCTTCTTTGGTGAGGCAAATCAAGCCTTAGAAAGCTACCTCTTAAACACAAGGATGGAAAGTATGAAGCGCTTATGCAACATGTTTTTGGTTCACTGGGATGCTGAAATATATTTGCAATTGGAAACAACCATTTTAGAAAGATGCAGTGGCAACTGAGATGGAAAAGGAGTCTGGGTTCATACAACACTATAACCCCCCAAGGTTTATAAGCCACAGTGGGTTAAGATGTCATCTGAAGCCAGATGACATGGGGTCTTATAAACTACTCCAATTATCCATGTTTTATTTGGGGGTTTAATTGATCCACTCTGGTTTAAGATATCATCCAAATTTAGATGACAGACAGTGTGGTGCAGTGGTTACAATCCTAGACTGGGGACCCAGGAGATCCAGGTTCTAGCCTTCACCTTGCCATGGTGCTCACTGGGGGACTTTGAGCCAGTCACAGACTCTCAGCCCAACCTACCTCGCAGGGTTGTTGTTCTTGTAAGGATAAAATGGAGCTATTCAAGCCATCCTGAGCTCCTAACAGGAAGAAAAAAGACGGGATATAAATGCCGTGTGATAAATGTAATCATAAGCCACGGGGAAGCCGAGTCTCTTGCTCAGAGCAGCAAAATTTGGGCTTTAGCAGATGACTGATGGTGACTGTCATGGGTTTCGTACGGGCTCCTGCAGATGAGCCACGATTCTCACCCTTCCCTCCAGCATCAACAAGAGCCCAGGGGAAGCCACCAGGCTCCACTGTATGCCGCCTCTGCAGGCTTCATTCGGGGCCTGAGAAAGTGGCACACGGCCAAGAACCCCCCACTCAGTCCTGCTTCCTTGTGAGGAGTGAGGGCACCCACCTACCCCACCTGCAGCAAGGATGGGAGTAGGGGACGGGATGGGAGGCTTCCTCTGACTTCTCATCCTCCAACAAGAGCGCTTAGCAAGGTTACCTTGCTCTTGTCAGTGCCCATTGCTTCTGCGGCACCCCAGGGATGCTGTGGGAGGCCTTGTGTACTTGAGGACTAGAAACATGAAACTAGTCCTCATGAAAACAAACCAACAACACTGACAAAATATACTAGGAAAGTTGAAATTCAGAGTGCTGTTGTACAACACCCAAAATATTATTTCATCTGAGTGCCCTTCTAGACACAAAATCCTAAATGCAGCCACAAACGCTGCTTTAATATTCTGTGGGATTTCTTTTATTTCAGCAACTATAGCAAATACTGATTATTTTTGCTACGAGGAGGTTGTTCCCACTCCATTTGGGATCTGGAGAGAAACATGCTTTGATCAGGTGTGCACGCCCTCTCTTCCCTTAAATGCAAGGCTGCTCCAGGACCTGAAAGACATGAAACTTTGCTTACGCTCAGGAACCTTCCACACAAGGAAGCACACAAATCAGCTACTCAGGCTCTGCTGATTCCAGAGAGTACTCTACCCTCTTAGTAGGTCTAGAGTGTGTTTGCTGGCAATCAAGGGGGGGGGGGGAGTGGCCACTTCACATCTCCTAGGCAACCTGATCACAGATGGGGATTTATTTTTAAAGGCCCAGTTACACTTACCCAGTTCTGACCTTCAAACAGTTCTGATTCCCCCCATTGCAAAACCAGTATTTCCGAATAGCCTTGGCTCCCCATTGAAGAAATCGCAACGCTTCCTTATTGGTGATATCTTTAATGAAGTTTAAGGCACACTGAACACAAACAATATTTCCTTAATTGCTTTCAGCAACAACCCTCATACTTAAATTAATATTGATTTGACCCTGAAGGCTGTCCACCCCTCAATTTAAAAATAAAGAGTTTTGCATCATCAAGGGGTCCACAGCTGCAGGAAATGTAGCTTTCAATGTTGTACCTTAAAAATAAGAGGAAAAAAGTCAAGAAAAAGAAGAGGGAAACCACACAACCCTCTAGTTCCTTCACACTGTCCAGGTAACAGGTTCACAGACTACTTTTTAATCACCTTTTTACCTGGAATTTTATTTGGAAGCTTCCTGCTACTTCCACCACCAAACTATTACATCAGAATCAACACCCACGTCTCTTGCACGTTCCAGCCCCACAACCTCTTGGACAAAGTACATGCACCTCCGTTCTCCACACTAAGTCACACTTGCATTCAAATACAAAGAATACTTTTCCTACATAAAAGAAAGAACAGAGGCAGAGTTTTAAAGTGCCCTTCAAATGCCATCCATTTACAAGTTAGGTAGCAAGGTGGCCAAAAAAATATCTCACCAGGTCTTTATAGCCTGACAAAGAGAGAACAACCCCATTCCAGTGAAGAAAGCAGATCCGATCCTGTAGGTTTCCATGAATCTGCTGATCATCCAATGAATCCTGATTCTTGATTGGGGACCTGTGAGCTGCCTTCCATGAGGAGACCAACCTTCCTCTACTTTTGGCTGCCTCAGTGGCACTGGGGGAGAAAGGGGGTCATTTCCTTTGGGGCTCTGCCACATCCCTTTGTTCTCTGTTGCCCTGGGCTGGTTGGCAGCCTTCATCCAGACTCGAACGCATTAAATTTTCCTGGACTTACTTAGACCTTCCAGTACGTTTTTGTTCATTCCATCAATTTTGGGATATTTACCAGTATAATACAATATTTTTAAATTGTATATTGTTTTAAATGGTGTTCGAATTTGTATTTTTATATACTGTCAGCCGCCCCGAGGCTTATGTGCGAGGGGGCGGCATACAAATTTGTAAAATAAATAAATAGATAAATAATAATATCTAGACAGGTATTCTCGCTTGGGTTTTAATTCCACCGTAGGTTCACCACAACCTGGGCACTAAACCTGCCATGGCATTCGTCTTGAAGAAAGGAAGCACCATAGAGTAAACTCAGCGCCACTCCTATGGGGCTGCTCATTACTGGTTGCGGTGGACAAACTGCAGAGGAATCCAAACCGAAAGCAGGCCTAACATGCCCTGCGTGGTCTTTCCGTGCGATTTTCCTCAAGCTGCTGCCTTTCACGTGTGTTGGACCACGTGAAATGGCCCAACGAGCCACGCCGGTTGGGGCAGTGCAACGCTGGAGTCCAACACGATTGAAAGGCACTAGAATGGGGGCAGCCCAGCCTTAGCTGCCGTCCGATGTGGCATTTTCAGAATCTGCAGGCCTCTCAAAGGCTGGGCAAGGACTAATCTAGGCAAGGAATCAAAGGGGTGGCTGAAGCAGCAGAGAGGATGTGGCAAAGCGTTTTCCCAAACAATTTGTCCTGGTCACGTCTCTTTTTCAATCCGTGGTGGGCCCACTGGCTCCTACAGTCAACCCCGCAGGGCCCACTTAGGTCTCTCTACTCCCTTTTGAACTTTTCAGGCAAAATTTCAGGCAGAACAGGGCATGGGAAGCCATGTTCTTCCTTCCCTAATCTGCAAGATCTTTCCCAGAGGAAGGGACTGAATTTCAGAGTCCCGCAACTCCTTCTTCCCCCTGGAGCACAAAGCAATAGTTCATTGGCAACCTCTTCCTACAACCCCAAAAGAGGAAGCCTGGAATCTAGTTCTCCTCCACCCAGTGAGGTTCACACAATGACACCCCTCCCCATTTGATTGTAGATCAAGTGCTGGAATTCAGGAATCCCTCCTGAATACTTCTCCCAAGAAACAGGAAAGCAGACCTGTTGGATAACTGAAAACAAGCACCCCCTTTCTGGAGAACCCAGGAGTGCTGACCACTGGCCACCAGAAAAGAAAAGAGAAAAGAAAAGAAGAAAAGGGCAAGGCATAGGGAAAGAGGAAGTGGGAAAGCTTTAAAAAAATTGGAATCAGCAAATGTAAGTGCCAGGAACCACGGCTGGAGGCCAGCAGCAAGAGATCCAAGTTCCACAGACTAGAAAGAAAGAAAAAAAGAAAGAAGTTACATCCTGCTTATTTGATTAATTAATCCAAACCACCAACCATCTCCTGGTTGTCTGATATGGGCTAGAAAGACCTCCTCTTTCACCATCGCTGTTGTATATACAAAAGAACAGTCTGAGGATGCTAAAGGACTTCTAATCTCTTTGAAGTGATGGGGTCTGTGCTTTTGGGTTCTTTATCTGAGAAGAAACACATTCCTATACTTTGAGGGGTCATTATGAACCCCGTTAGCATTTTGACCAACTAGAAGCAATTCTAAGGGTGTGTTTACTGCTTGATATAAGTGAGGGTCTGTCTCTGCCAGTGCTTCATCTCTGTTCCCAATTTTTCAGAAACAATGTCTTTGTAAATAGACTTTAGAAACAATCCCGTGCATGTTTGGACAGGAAAAAATTCTACAGCTCCTAGCATGTTGCAGCCAGTTTGGCACCTTAATGCAAAAGGAGTGCCTTCAACTAACCCAAGGAGTAGTGGAAGGAATTGTGGTTGTTGGGGAGAAGAAATAGTGGCGCATTCTGCACATGGTCAGAGTTTATCTTGGCTATACTATTTTTATTTTTTATTATTTTAGTTTCTTATTACGCTTATATCCCAATCTTCCTTCCAAGCACACAAGGCTTCATTCTTTTATCCTCACAACAATCCTGAGGATGTTCTGCTCCATGCAAAACAGTGTTTGTGCTTTATCTCCTTGTCCTATACCTATTACTCCTACCTCCCTTATGGCACACATTTGGTCTAACCCTTTCCTTGTTAGAGCTTTATGAAAAATCCCAGCTACCTTACAGGTGGCATTGAAGTACTTTTGGTATCACTGTTGCTTAATCACTCCCCCTCAGGAACTCCCTAACACATTGTACAAACAATGATCTATACAGTCAGTAAAGGAAGTGGAAACTAATCCATCCTTGGAAACAATTATCTATTGTGTGCATCTGCGGAGGGGAATCCTACGAAGTTTAGCGCTTTCACGTGCTCTGCAACATATCCTGCAGCGTTTGAATTCACAAGTAGCAATTCCTCTACCCTTGCCGTGTTTACCCAAACATTTAGGTGAGGGTCTGGCTTAGTTTTGCACATGCCACTGTGGTGAAGCAGGGCAACTGTTTTCTCAGATATTGTCCAATGGAGTGATGGGAACGGATGGCCGGATGGCGCTCATTCAACAGCTAGGCTTACCTACAGCCATTACTGCAGGTGCGGCCATTTCTTACATTCAGAAGCGTAAACAGCAAAGCCCGGAGAGCGGGAAGCTGCGCTACTTGGTTGCAGAAACAGCCCTGGGGTGGAAAGACGGAGCGGGAGGCAGGGCGGGTGCAGCTCCGTGGGTGCCCGGCGGCTCCTGCGAAGGCGGCGCTGGGCCCGGAAGGGTTAACGCCGCATCTGGGCGGCGGGACGGATCCGCCCCGCTGGGAGAGGAATGCAGCCGCGGTTGAGCAGCGACTGCCGCCTCGGCGCTTCCGAGGCCCGGCGGCGGCGGCGGCTTCCCCCGCCCGGGCGTGCAGGGCGGCGCGCGGCCGGTAGGTGGCGCCGCGCGCGGCCGCTGGCGAAGCCCTGGATGCGGGGCGGGGCGGGGGAGCGGGGCGCCCGCTCTTAAAGGGGCAGAGCCGCACTACTCCGGAGCGGGGATGGGGGACAAGGGAGACCCCCCGCCCCGGGGGAAGGGCAGGTAGCAGAGGGATGCAGAGGCCCGAGCACGGGCCCTTGATGCCCAGGATTCAGACAAGCGGGGGTTTGGGGAGAAGCCAGAAAAGGCCGTGTTCCCTTCTCGGTCCCGGTGTCACTCCGGATTCACGGCGGTGGGTGGCCCGAGCGCCCTTCACGCTTTGGGATGGAGGCGCCGGAGAGGTGCGGCTTCGTGTTGGGGGCCCCGCCTGTTGCTTCTGAAGCCCCCCGCCTCCGCCCCCAAAGGAACAATCGGGGGAAGAAGCGGCGGCGGCGCGCGCCCGGCCCTGCCACGACACGGTTAAGGCGGACGCGGGCCGTGTGAACGCGGAAAGGCAGGGTAGGGAGGAAAAGGGCAGGGTCACGTGGCCCTCCCCCGGCTGGGAAAGTTGCAAAGGCAGGAAGTGAGAGAAGAAAACAAAGTATCCCAGCGAAGGAGGCGGAGAGGAAGCCGCGACGAGCCCCGGCCGCCTGCCGCGGACGGAGGGCTGCGGGGAGGCCGGAGGAACCGAGCGCGGCGCAGCCGGGCAGCGGCGATGCAGCGGCGCCAGGCCTGAGGCTGCGAGGGATGGAAGGGTAGGGGTCGCGGGGGGGCGCTCGGCCTCGGGACGACGACCACCGGCCCCACACTCCCGGGGCCGCGGCATCAGACAGGAAGCGGAGGGACGTGCGCCCCGCAAGAGCGAGGGAGGGAAGGCTGGCCGGCCGGCCGGCCGCCCTGCACGCAGGCACAGGTGACAGGGGAAGGAACCCGGAGGGCAGGCTGGCGATGAAGGCGAAGCGGCCCGCCGACGGACGTGGGCCCGGGCCCCGAGCGCCAGCCCCAGAGCAGAGGAATGCCCCGGAGAGGTCGACGTCTTCAGGTGCCACCCGAGCTTTTTTCTTGGGACTCCTCATGGGTAAGAGAACATTAGCAGGCCGCCCCCTCGTTGATACTATTTAATGGCCTGATTCGTATTCAAAAATCTCTCCTTGTTCCTGCGCGCTAACAACGTAGGAAGGGTTTTAAAGCGAACTCACTAGACTAGGGATGGGCAGGGAGCAGATCCCCGGGATGGACTGCACTTCAATGCCCAGCATTCCCTGCCAGTGGACATGCCTGCAGGGCCTGCCCGGAGTCCCAGCTGTCCTGAGATCCATGCTCTGCCCACCCGGCTCTGGCCCGGCCCGTCGAAGTCCAGGAATCGCCACAGGTGTGCTGCGTCCTTGGGTGGCCCTTGCCCGCTTCCACACACACAACCACACCATTGGCAGTTTGTGTAAATCCCTCCTGGGCAACTGGAAGCCAGATGTAGGCCCAAACATCTGGAAGGGCACAGGGTGCCCACCCCTGGTGTAAACATTGATGGCTAAACGTGGGCCTGAACTTGGTGTGATGGTTTGGTTTGTTGAATCTGTTAGCCTGAACTTCCAGCTAGCTTAGCTTGAACTAAGCTGGCACCCTTCAGCTGGGAGTGGTAACCCAGCCTTACTGGAAGGTCCCAGTTCGGGGGAAAATTGGTTTAATCCCATGCTGGAGAGGGAAATTCAACCCCATCCTGAGCACCTTAGACTTTCCGCCTCCCCACTGTGCTTCTGTCAGAGCTGATGAGAAAACTACCTAGGTGAACAGACTGCAGTGGGATATCTTATACATAGAAAGAATTTGGCATCTTCTGCTCACTGCCCCCCTGCCCCACTGGATAGTTGAGCAGGAGATGTGGGCTGAAGTTGACCCCACTGAACTCAACGATCTTTGGGTCTTGTGCTGGATCCAGTCCTTGGAACAGCTGCGGGGCGAATCGGAGTTGGCCATCAATGCCATTATTCTGCCCTCCTTCCTCTTTCCCTCCCCAGTAATCTGACCCTCTAATCGGAGTAAAATTTGACCTCCCCACCAATATTCTTGTCTGCATAGCTATATATCAAACTAACATGTCAAGTCACCTTTGCTAAGCTCGAAAGGCTCAGGCCTGCTGCTGGATGGGTGACCACATGTGGAAGAGGAGCAGGGGCTGGACTGGATGACCTTACAGAACCCTTCCAACTCTGCTACTATTCTATTCTATATCAGCAGGCACTCCTGCAACTCTCTTTGCAAAGAGTTAGTTGCAGCTGCTGTTAGAAATGGGCCACCCTGTTTTTACTCTGTGCACTTTTAGGTCCTACAGTGGCTTGTATTTTATAGTCTTTTGCCCTTTTTACAAGATTTTGCTGTTTGTTTGGGGGTTTGTATCTGTATCTATCTGCCAAACGAGGAGAGCGTGGCATGCATCGGGCAAAGCCGGCTCCACAGTCCACAAAAGGCAGCTAGTGTATTTGGCTCTTTTCCCCCCAACAGCTCATTCAAGGCAGAGAGTCCGTCTGGAATTAGTCTTTCTGTGCTTTCTCTCCCTAGGTGCCTTTCATCTCAGTGAAAGTAGCTCTTCACACATCGGTGAGTATCAAAATTGAGGTCACATTTCCAAGGTCTGGAGGAATACAGGAAAGAAAGGTGGAGAAGGGGGTGGCTCGCTTTTGATATTACATTGAGAGAGCCAGTGTGGTGTGGTGTGGTTAAGAGCACGGGACTGGGACTCAGACGATCCGGGTTCGAGTCCTGCTCAGCCATGGAGCCAGCTGGGTGACTTTGGGCCAGTCACAGACTCTCAGCCCAATCTACCTCACAGGGTTGTTGTTGTGGGGATAAGATGGAGGAGGAGATGTAAGCTGCCTTGAGCCCTTTGTAGGAAAAAGGCAGGATATGAACCAAAAAATAAATAAATAAAAATAAATTTATAGTACCAGAGATGTAAGTGCTTCCTGACAAAGTATAGAAAATATACTTCTTATACCTATAGGAAGGGGCTCATAGGCTAGAAAGGGACAAAACGGAGACTCCAAGAGGAGGAGAAAAGGCAGTTCTTTTGGATGAGCATATTTAGTGGTAATTACAGTAGAGCAAGAATTATGACCCTGCAGATGTTTTGGCCTACAGTTCCCAATACCCCCAGCCCACCTGGCTAATGGTGAAGGATCATGGGAGATGTAGGCTAAAAAGGATCAGGAGGGCCACAGTGGTCTTTTTTATCATCACAGACGCATAAGGGGCAGCAAGGGAAGAAAGAAACGGAGAAACAGAGCGAGTCGGAAGGGGCCTCCCGGGCCATCTAGTCTGACCTCCGGCACCAGCTGGCTCTGCTCACGACATGCCCACCATGTGCACGTCCAGCCTGTCTTTGAACACCCTCACCGATGGGGCCTCAACGACCTCCCGGGGAAGCCCATTCCACGGGGTCCTAACTGTCAGGAAGTGCTTCCTGGCATCTAGATGAAACCTTCCTCAAAGTGGACGGAAATTGTTAGGGTAGATTAGTAGGTGGAGAGCTGCAAATCCCGCTATTTGGGGGATACGGGAAGGCAACAAGCCAAGCATAAAAGGAAGGGCTGGATTTTCCCTTCCTGCAGGAATCTGCCAGGGCTATCCCGACGTCCGGAGAGAACCACAAGGCCAAATCCATAGTCCGCCTTCTCAAGGCACGGTGTATAGCAGCTGTAGCTGGATTATCCTGGGGGGACTGGAGGACATTGTCTACATCAGGTGAGGCGACGGTGCAAACACCCCGGTTTTCAGCAGCAGAACTGGGCCACCCACAGGCGTGAGCGCTGCTTTAGCTTTCTTGTTACGTGCTATGCCGGCTCTGTGCAACCCTGTGAATGAAGGCGCTCCAGAATGTTCTATCGGTGAGATCACTGCTTAGCTGGTCCATGTTTAGAGCCACCCAAAGCCCACATTGTAAGAGGGCACGGACTCTACGCCTCCCCTCTGGGACGGTTCACACACCCAAGTTTTCTTATCTGATCAGCCCTCAAGAAGACATTTCTTTAGAGCAGGCTGTGCAACGCTTTAGACCCAGAGGCTGCATGCATGCAAGAATGATCTTGTGTCCAGGCACAGACACTTTGCCCATGCTCAGACGCTATGTGCATGCACCCATACTGACGGACGCTTTCCCTTGAAATCCAGGAGAAAGCCTGGGGACCACTTTCTTCCCCCAGGGAAGTAGCTCTCTTTGTGCTGGTTCCTGGAACGCTCTCTGCAGAGATGCAGCAAAATGGAGGGCCGTTCCTGCACTTGGTGGAGCAGAAATCACACCTTGGGAAGGCCGCACGTGGGCCAGGAGTTGTGTGGTCTGGTGTAGAACATGACTCCTGTAAACGGAACCCGTTGTAGACACACCTGCTGTTTCTCTGCTCCCAGCATCGCCTCTTCGTGAGTGCTTCTTCACAGTTTCCTGGGGAACATCACACGGAAGCCGACTCTGACATGCACACATGCCCCTCCGCCTCTCTCTCCCTCCCACAGGTTCCAGCGCTTTTCTCTCTCCTGTGGCTCCGAAGTGCTGATGATTCGTTCGCCTGCTCAGCCTCCGAAGAAGATCTGCGGCTACAAAAGTCCGGAGCCCCTCCGGATCAAAGGTGGCAACGTGACATTAACGTACAGCTGGAAGTTCATGAGGGGAAATGGATTTCAGCTGAAATACCTGAGAGGTATAAAGCACTAAGACTTACAAACTCAGAGTTGGTTGTTGTTCAGTCGCAAAGTCGGGCCCAATCCATCACGACCCCATGGACAACATTCCTCCAGGCTCTCCCATGCTCCACCATCCCTTGGCGTCCACCCAAGCCCACACCTACCTCCCCAGGGACCCCATCCAGCCACCTCGTCCTCTGCCGTCCCCGTCTCCTTTTGCCATCAATTGTTCCCAGCATTAGGCTCTTCTCCAGGGAGTCCTTCCTTCTGATTAGGTGGCCAAAGTACTTGAGTTTCATCTTCAGGATCTGGCCTTCCAAAGAGCAGTCGGGGTTGATCTCCTCAAAGACTGACTGGTTTGTACCCCCAGACAAAAGCATTTGCTGATCCACCAAGCGATTTGGCTACCTCCTTTCTCTTCATCCAGTTTTCTGGATGATTCTCACTCCGACAGATTGTATTTTGCTGTGGCTGATGAAGATTTGCCCTGACCAATTAAGCAATCCAAGTGATGGCTGGCAAATGCACCAGTGAAACTTTGTATTATAGACGGATTATAATGAAAATTGCAGGCTTTAATTAAAGCCTGCTACTTTAATTATAACATATGCATTTTATTTAAAAGGCTTCACATCTTGCCTTTCAGATCTAAGTGATCTTTTCAGTGTAAACCTTACCCTTAACATTAGAAATTTCTATCGGTACAACAAAAATCAAAGAGAATTAAAATAAAGTATAACCATTAAGAAAAGAATCAGGAGAGTGAAAACAATGATGGAAAGCAGTTCAGTAGTGACCAACAGCCTGACAAAAATAAAAAGATCGGAACAATTTGTCTAAATATCAAAAAATGGAGCTAGCTGACCAGCTCCAGGGAAATTCCACTACAGAAGAGGGCCATTTCTTTCATCTTTACCAAGGCCGTTTCCCAAAGGTCATGGTGGAAAAGATCTGCGAAAAAATACCCATATTATTTAGATATTTGCACAGTATAGTACGCAAGTGACCAGATGCCAGTGTCCTGCAGCAAAGGAGACAGTTGGATTATTCATTTATTGTTTGTTTGTTTGTTGGAAATTTTTGTACGCCGTCCCCTTCGCATAAGCCTCGGGACGGCTTCCAACATCATGAATAAATACTCATACAAATAAATACATATAAAATCTGGATAAGGTAAAGGTAAAGGTTTCCCCTTGACGTTACGTCCAGCCATGCCTGACTCTTGGGGCGGTGCTCATCTCCGTTTCCTAGCCGAGGGAGCCAGCGTTTGTCCGCAGACAGTCTCCGTGGTCATGTGGCCGGCATGACTAAACACCGAAGTGCACGGAACGCTGTTACCTGCCCACCGAAGTGGTACCTTTTTATCTACTTGCATTTGCATGCTTTCGAACTGCAAGGTTGGCAGGAGCTGGGACGGCGCACGGGAGCTCACCCCGTGTGCAGATTCAAACCGGCAACCTTTCGATCAACCAGCCCAGCAGCAATACATCCTGGCTAAATATTTTAAAACCAATAAATAATATCAACAATTATTAAAATATCGTTTAAATAAAAAGCTCTTGGCCTGGCGCCGAAAAACAAACGACGGCGGCGCCAGGCAGACCTCTCTTGGGAGCGCATTCCATAAGTGGGATTAGCACTTGGACGGTCTGGTTCTAGTCCTCATGCAGCTCTGAGTGGGGGGCAGTCATGCACTCTCAGCCTAAGCTACCTCACAGGGTTGTTGTGAGGGTAAAAGCGGGAAGGGGGTAACATAAGCCAAGACCTTGGCTACCTTACAGCAAAAGAGGTGAATATTATACATGCAGATATGTATGTGAGTATAATAAGCAAATAAATATATTTGCTTAAAATTTGCTATTTAAATTGTTAAAATATTAAAATATTGAGGAGTCAGCAGTAGAATTAATGCAGGTTAAAGAGTAAATGCCTACTTAAAGAAGAGGATCGGCTCCTGAGTTTCGGGGAGGGCACTACAGAGAAGGCTGCCTTCCACGGTAACCGTGTCCCCGCAGCGTGTGGTAGCCACCGAAAAGCTTCCTCAGACCATCCGGCCACGTGGAAGGAGCCCTTTCCGTCCACCTGGCTCCCCTCTTCACGTTTTCTTTCCCTTCCTCTGCTGCAGAATCCAAAGCCAGGCCTCCCCCGACATGCAACGTCACTCTGGACAACTTTTACGGGGTCATCTTTTCCCCAGCGTTTGCCTCGGACTCACACCTGGGCGCCGCGGACTGCCAGTGGGCCCTGGACACCCATGACAGCCGCCCTCTGTCTATTCATTTCACCGTCCTCGATTTGGACGTCGGGGACTCGCTGCACGTGTACGACGGGCTGCCTGGATCCCCTCCGCACCCCCGGCTGCTACGCAACCTGGACTACACCAGCAACAACAAGGTGGTGTCTGTGGACTCGCCGTCCAGCCGCGCTTGGGTCACGTACCAGGCCGTGCCGGGAACGGCGGGCCGCGGCTTCAACGCCACCTACCACGTACGGGGCTTTTGCGTTCCGTGGGACTTCCCTTGCGGTGGCGGAGACGGCGAGGGGGCCACATGCTACAGCGCTGCCGAGCGCTGCGATGGGATCTGGGATTGCGCCAACGGCGCCGACGAAGACGGCTGCCACGGATGCCTGCCGGGGCAATACGCCTGCGGAGGGCGAGGGATCGGTGGCGCTGTCTGTTACGGGCCTGCGGACCGCTGCAACTACCAGACCTTCTGTGCCGATGCCGCTGACGAGCGCCACTGCTATAGCTGCCAACCGGGGAACTTCCGGTGCCGGGACGGGCGCTGCATCTACGAGAGCTGGGTGTGCGACGGGCAGGCGGACTGCGTGGACGCCTCCGACGAGGCCGATTGTGCCTACATCCTGCCACGCAAGGTGGTGACGGCGGCTGTCATCGGCAGCCTGGTCTGCGGCCTTCTCTTGGTGATCGCGCTGGGCTGCACCTGCAGGCTTTATGCCCTCCGCCACCACGAATTTGGGTAAGGAGCACCACAGGGCAGGGATGCGCGCACGCCCCTGGGGGACCAACGAGAGGGTGAGACCAACAGCCGGGAGGGCTGGCAGCGGCAGGAGCAAAGCATCGTGGGGAGCGAAGTAGGAGGTGTCCCGAACTCTCCTGGGGCGATCCTACAGAGATCTGGTCCTCTGCGGTGCCTAGGAAGGGGGTTGTGCTGAACCTGCAGGGATGGAGCGGGGAGGCACCGGAGCTTGGACTGCTCCTGCTCAGATTCTGTGGTTGTGCAAAACAAGAGAAGCCACGAAGGTGGAGAAACCACGGAGGAAGCAGGGAACTGCCCAGTGCAACAACAGGGTGCAGGAGAGGTCTGGGGGTGCAAAGAAGGCTGGGTAGTGAAGGGTGATAGGGAAGTGATGTGAGAGAGGGGGAATTGTAGGGTAATTCTCACATTCTGTCCTTCCCTCTGCAGTATCTTGGCTCCCGTGTCACGGATGGAGGCGCGGATGATGCAACGCCAAGCCCCCCCCTCGTATGGGCAGCTCATTGCGCGGGGCGTTATCCCCCCCGTCGAAGGCTTCCCTACGGAGCATTCCAATCAGGTGAGGAGGCCCAATTAGCAACCTGTTCTGCTCCATCCTGTTCCTTTCTGTTCCTACAGTAGTTGGCCGAGAAACTTCTCCCCCTTGTCTATTTCTTTCTCTGCTGAATGCTTCCTTGTTGGTTCCTGGTTCCCAAACAATGGGGCAAAATTCCCTTAATAACATTGTCTTTGAGGGCCCTTTCACCAATTTCTCGTTGGCTCTCCAATTAACCCTCTTTAATTTGGAGAAAGTCCTAGCGCAGGTTCTGCAGCATTTTGCATCCATGGGTGTGTTTGAGAACTTATCATGGGCGCTCTCACAAAATGGCTGCCATGGTGGGGAAGCTGCTTCATTCATACAAAGGCGGCCCTAGAGGATGTTACTGCTCACAAGAGACTTATTTACCCGGAGACAAACTAGTAAGACTAAAACAAAAGCAATGACAGCAAGAACCTAATTACTTGGCATTTGTAGGGTCTGAGCTACAGAACATACGACTCCGATTTGCACTCAACTAGAGATGATCCGGGAGGGCAACATTTCATTTTGCCACATACCCACTTCCCAGTTTTCTCTCTTCGTTTAAAAATGTAAGAAATAAAATAGGAACCGGGGCATATGGTCTGGCTTTGCTCACCTTGGTGCGCCTGGCCTGAGATCCCAGCACTAAAAGACATCCTTCTAGGAAATTCTGGATCAAGAACATTGAGGGGTAGCCAAAGTAGTGCTTGCGCAGGATGCTGATGAGTTTTATCTTATCGAGGGCCTGTTGAACTTGCCGCCATTGCCACTTTCCCTCTAACTTGAGCGCTAAAGGGGTCCCCCTGTATTCTGTGCCCTTCTCGTGCAAAGACACAAAGTCCTGTGTAAACGATTGCTTCATTTCATTGTTTTCATTCCACCAGTTTCAAAAGCTTTTCTACAGAGATTTAGCTATAAGGGGTGCCCCCACCAAAGCAACCGTGGGAAGTGTTTCTGGCTGCCGGGGGTCAAGAACACCGATGGAGAATTCTCAGCACCATCCCAGACCGACAGCTCCCGAGAGGTCCTTGGGAGAAGTTCTGTTTGCCCGACACATACCGTATTTTTTGCTCTGTAAGACGCACTTTTCCCCCCATCAAAAATAAGGGGAAATGTCTGTGTGTCTTATAGAGCGAATATGTGTGTGCAGAAAGTCTGTCAGATGTGCAGCCCATGGGGAAGTGATGGGGAATGTGCCTGTGATGATGTGCCCGTTTGACTCAGAATATTTTTTTTCTTGTTTTCCTCCTCTAAAAACTAGGTGCGTCTTATGGTCAGGCGCGTCTTATAGAGCGAAAAATACAGTACATTTAAATCCATACATGTGTCTTCTCCCAACCCGTCCATCTCGTTGTAGAATTCGATGCTGGGAAGCTTGAGGTCACTCCTCTTTGCGCTGCGTCACGACCCGGCCACTGCCACCCACGGGGGACACCGCCCGCATCGCAGCCGTTTCGTGCGCCGGCTGGTGAGGCGCATGCGCCGGATGGGGTTGCTGTCTCGGCCCGCTCCGGCGTCCCCCTCTTCCGCCACCACCAGCTCAGCCTCGCATTCAGCTCCCGACGCCGTGCCGGAGCCTTCCCCGGAGGATGGAGATGCGGCGTCCGGCCCACAGGAAGACCAAGCACCGCCACTCCCTCAGAAAGTCCTGCCTGCTCCGGCTGAACCCGTGCCGGAGCCCCCGGCGCCCCCTCCGGGGCCCCCTCCGCGGCTCTCGGGAATGATGCAGACACTCCGGCTCCGGCTGTTCTCCCCAGCACCACCCTGCTACGTGGAGGCCCCGGACCCTCTCAGTGCTCCCCCGTCCCCCGTGGACGAGGATGATGTGCTTTTGGTGCCTCTCGCTGAGCCACACCTGGTGAGCAACACTTCCCCTGTGACCTGGGAGGCTGATGACGAGCCCCTTTTGACATGAGAAGCCTTCCTCACAGCCAAGGCTGGCGTGTCTCTGTGTTTCAACATGGGGCAGAGATAGCCGTGGTGCCAGTGACAAACGCCCAGGAAAACCAGAATTGGACTCTCCGACTTCCTCACTTCCAGCCCCCCCCCCACTTCCCTCCCTCCTTTTCCAAAAGCAGCAGCTTGGGAAAAGAAAGAAAATTTAATTCCCTGTCAGTTAAGGTGTGTGCCGGGGGGAAGGTCACAAAGATGTGTTGCGTTTCGGCATACCCGTGGAATCACGATTCTGCTTGGGGATAATTGTTCCTCGATTCTGTGTGTTAAGGGGAGAACGAACAGGGTCCCGTCCCACCGAATTCTCTTGACATTCATAAGAGCCACTAGTGACAGGTTTTGCTTCAGCTGGCACTGAAATTCTCGCTTGTGTAGAAATACGTGCCCTTGACATTTTAAGAAATGTTCTTAAAGAGTAAGGAGGCGGCAGTGGCAATGAAATATGTTCCAGGGGGTGACACCAGAGATAATCTGTCTGCCTAAAGTGAAGGAAGCAAAGATATCTGTGTAGCAATCAGAACTAACCCTTAAAGGCAATAATTTAATTGGCTACACGTCAATGTTTGTGAAGTTACAGAATGATTCAGAGGCGGGAGACGGCTGAAAACAAAGCGATTCCACTAGAACAACATTTAAATGGAAAAACATTTTAGTTACGCAATCCTATGCATGTTTACTCAAAAGTAATTCCCACTTTTTCACTGGGGTTTACATGAAGGTAAATATGTGTATGATTGCTGCCTTAGAAATAAAGCTGGTAAATATTTTGACCATTTATTGATAGATGTTTTGTAAGTAAATTATTTTTAAGGGCACAGCAAATGAAATAAATTACATTTTGCACTTGGAGTATCCAATCAGCTGTAAATATGGAAAACTTTGTATGAAGGATATAAGAAATCTTTAAAGGGTAGTGACTCATTAAGTATCAAGTAGTGAGAATTGCGGATTACTTCCTTCTGGCAAAAAAGAAGGCAAACTGACAACGCAGATCCCGATAAATAGAAAATTAATATGATTCAGTGTGTGTTCATGTGTGTAGAAATATATATTTATATATATGAAAAAATAGAGCTTAAAAGATGAAGTTGATTTCTGCCTGCTTAAAAAAGATCATTTTTAAAAGACTGGTTTTGGGATTAAGATTAAGGTCTGAGATTAAGGAGGTTAAAATTTCATTCAAGCCAATGATGATGGAGAGAACACGCTATCCTAGGTATTATTTCAGAGTAGCTAACAATTAGCAAGAAATCAATGGGACTAAACTTAATCATGACTAACTTAAGTGCTATTATTTCAGTGAGTCTTCCCTAAATAAGGCATCAGATGTCTGGGGTCAGTTCAATCATTCTTAATAAAATATATTAAAAATAACAGGTGGTGGTCTTAGGCTAGTGTTTTAAAGGAACGTGAAAGCACGAAATCTGTGCTGAATTTCTTCCTGAATTTTGTGTTCTTGAATTAGAAAAGAAAAAGTCACCTAAGCTGAAAATGATTTGAAAAAATATTTTGAAAAGGAGGTTATAGATGTAAATTATGTTGCCTTGGAATTGAGTGGTCCAAGTTTAAGCTGTGAAAATAGCTTTTGGTAAAGAGTTTTGTTTGTAAAAGAATGAAATATATATCCATGTTCATTTTCTATCTGATCCAACGCTCTGTTTAATTACTTGTTTTTGCAACAAGAGTCTCAAAACAGCAAGCATGAGGAGGAGAATACTGGGAACAATCAATTCCATTGTAAATACACAGATAGAAACAACCCTCTAGATTAGATGAATCTGCAAATGCTTTCCAAATCAATTTGATGGCTGTGATTTGGGTTAGTTGAATAGGAAGGAAAAACAAAATATTTTGAAAGAATTGGCTGAATTGGTGCCTTAATTGCACAAGTTGGGAGTTCCATTCAATGGAAAGAAAAAAAGGAAGCCAGGGTGTCGTCACTACAGAGCCCCGATCCACCGAGATGTTCACTTTTGCAAGTGCCGCTGCAATTAACTCATGGTGGGTTTGGTCCCTGAGTTGGTTTATTGGTGAGGAGAGAGGAAGAGTTTGTGCATTTGGGTGCTTTTCTGGAAGAGAATGTTCTCCAGAAATCCATGAATCAGGAATAATGTTTACTGGGAAGCAGGAGTTCGTGATTGGTGGTGGTGGTGTTGAGATATGCAAGCAAATACTGGCACTATGTATTTTTGCCATTGAGCTGTGACCATGAACTGGTGCCGTTCTGTTTGTTATTTCACCTCCTGTTGCCTTTAAAGTTTTGCTAAGAATTAAAAAGAAGAAGAAATTTTGAACTGTAATGTCTGCTCCCGTTTGCATGTCTTAATCAACCGATTCCTTTAGGCAAATGTCTTGTGGATTTGGGAGACCTCCCATCCAATCAAAGAGTGCTCTATTTATGGGAGGTTTCTCTGCCTGATTTTGGGGATCTCTCCCCACAAGACACACTACAGCTCACTCTATTGTGCAGGAACTCACAAAAAGATCCAGTGTTGTATAGTGGTTAAGAGCATGGGACTGGGACGCAGGCGATCCGGGTTTGAGTCCCTGCTCAGCCATGGAGCCAGCTGGGTGACTTTGGGCCAGTCACAGACTCTCCGCCCAACCTACCTCACAGGGTTGTTGTTGTGGGGATAAGATGGAGGAGGAGAATAAGCTGCCTTGAGTCCTTTGTAGGAAAAAGGTAGGATATAAATCAGAAAATAAATAAATAAACTGAATCTGGGATTTTCCAGGGGTTGCCATGGGAGGCCGGACAGGGAAATCCACTTCCAACAGCACAACTGACCCAGCAAAAACCTAACCCAATAGTAGATCCGTTGCTGGTGGGAACTGTAGGCCACAAAATTTGGGAGGCCCAAAGTTTACCATTTCTGTCTCTAAAATTGCCCTTTCAGGGAAGGAAATTGTAGACAACTGGGTTGCCTTGGTTTGCTGTATTTGCTGATGGGAATGATCCTAAAATCAGCTTTTCAGAGGTGAAAATAGCTCTGCTAAACAGGCGTATGGAATTCTGCAAGGAGAAATACGGAGGTTCTGAGGTGTACCATGGCATGCCTGTTGTGATGTGCCATCCAATCATCTTGGCACCACCCGGCAGCCGCAAAACAAGGACGGTTCGGTAGCACCCCTTGAGCTTGTGGCAAAGTCGCAGGCTGAGCTGGTAGGGGCCAAGCTGCATGGTCTTGTGGAGCCCCTGCTCAATTTTTTCTTGCAATCCCTTCCCCCAGGGGATGCAGAATCTCATTCCTTGGAGTTAAAACGGGGTCGTCTTTGGTTCTAGTCTGACCATGCTCCCCTTGGCCACAGATTCTTGGTGGTCTCCTGCTTCTTGGGCAGTTGTTTCTCCATTCTAAAAAGTCGGAAGACCCCTCCTAAGGTCATAAGAGCTTTAAGCCAAATATTTTGGCTCTGCCACCTTTCCTTTGGCTCCACCCAGGCCACAGCATGGCCCCGGAGAGCTTCTCAGACATGGAATGGGACCCTTGGCCTGAAAGAGCTTCGTCACTCTCTGCCCCAGGTGGGTACCTCTTAATGCGTTTAGGTAGCCAAGCTTTATTGACCTTGTGGGTCAGGTGAGCTTCTGCAGCCAGGTGGGTCCTGTTGAGGTGGAAACCAGGAGCACTTGGCAAGAACGGAGTGGGAGCCCAGAACCTCACGTTCGGACCAAGCGTTTAACAAGCCTCTAACTTTCAAGGATTGGAGTGAGGGTTGTGTTCCACACATGGCTAAAGCCCGGGATCTCGCTGACCTGGGTGGCTTCTCAAACAGTTAAGTGAAGCCACACGCATGGAGTGGTGACGCTCAAGGAAGGAAGGAAACAGGCACCAGATGGAAGGCGGCTGCGGTACACCGTGTATGGAAGTCTCTCCCATTGGACATGCCCCAACTTGTTGCCCTGCCAACGCTCTGGAAATGGTCTTTGAAGGGTTGTGAGTTCACATAATCTCTGGGCTGATGGATTAGGACAGGGTTCCACCTCCTCCTGATCCCTGAACGTAGAGTACACAAAAGGAAGGTGAACTTTGAACAGCAACCCAATGCTGCATGAGATCTAGATGCTTGATTCTTATTTGGCGTCCTCTTCGCTCCATCCAGGTGCACACAATTAAGTGTATCCTATGTAATAATGCACACACATTCGTTTGCTGTGTCTCACCCTCCAGCATTAATTGTGCTTCATTAGCACCCTCCCACCCATGACTAATGGCATAATTCCCCCCGTTGGCCTAATTAGATGGAGCAGCTAATTCAGCATCTTTAAAGCAGGAGGGAGGGAATCTGTCTCTCATCTCAGCCCACCCCTTGCTTCTCTCACAAAACCATTTGTCGATGGAAACCATCTATGTGTTTACTCTTTGCTTTGCTCCCCATGAAATTACTTCATTTACTGTTTCCGCCTTCCGTGCCTCTTTTGGCTGCTCATTGATCCGTTTCATGCTCACTGTCTTCCCGTGTGATCCATGTCACCCTTCCTGTATCCAAGCGCAGCCTGATTCCCTATTTACCAGCCCATGACTCTTGCAAGACGCATTCACACGTAAATTAATTTCCCTCATAATGGTATACATGCCATTCGCCTCTGTACTCACACTGCTTATGCATCCCGGTTTAATCCTCATTATCGTCTCCATCACTCCTCTACACTTCCCCCAAATAGTCATCTCCCTTTGCTACACATGGCTCCCTGCATCTACACATGCACTGCCCCCTTCGTGTTTGCATGTGCGCAGTCTCCACTGTTCCTTTTATACTGCCTCTTCACAGCAGTTTGCAGCACGCAGCTTGGCTCACTTCCTTGAGCCGCCTGCAGGCACCTCTGCCTCAAAACAGTCTGGATTGTGTGGGTTGATGACATGTGGGGAGGAAAAGGGACTGATAGATGGCTCTGGCCTGCGGCAACCGCAATAAGCAGCCCTGCTTCCCAGCTAGGCTAGAAACGCCTCTTCGGAGCTCTTCATCATGTTTTGTCGAAAGCAATCTATCAGAGCGGTTTTCTGGCCAAAAGGTGCGGTGGATAAGATCGACTGCTCCTTTTCGGTTCATCCGCCTCCAGCCATCCCTCCTTCCCCGCGCGAAGCCATTTACCAGGCTATGCATTTGGCATACGTGTCCGCCTGTCTGTCCATCCAGACGCGCGCGCGCGTGCGCGCTCTTCACCCTCGTCTCCCCGTGGCGATCTCGCTATCCATCTGGCGAGCTCCATGCCTCCTGCCGAGCGAGGACTGCTCCCTCCTCCAATCGCTTACTCCCTCGGCCTCGCTCCAAGCTGCCCCCCCGCCAGAACCACACCCCCTCGCCGAGGTCTACCTGTCTATCATCCACACACATCCCTCTCGCTAATTGCCCCCTCCCTCCCTCCCCGTCTTCGCCGCGCATTTGGCCTGCGCGAGCTGCGAGGATCGCCGGGTTCCCCTCCGAATCGGACGCCCGCGCGCTGGATTCCGGCGTGGAGCAAACAGGTGCGCCGGGCCGGGCCGGGCCGGGCGCGTCCGCGTGGGCAGGGGGCGCCGGATCGCGCCCGGGCGCGACCTCTCCAGGGTGGGGCATCCCCGGTGGCACGCACTGTTGCGATGGGTCTCCTGGAAGGGGGGGCTGCTCGGCCGGAGGAAGGGCAGCAAACCCACCCGCGCTTGGCTCCCGTGGCGCGGCGAGCGGGCAGCTGCAGCTCGGGGCACGGAGCGGCTCTCGTGGGGCGCGGAAGGCGGCCGGGGCGCCGCGGCGGGAGCTTCCCCGGGCGGCCGTTGCGCGGCGGGCTATTGTGTCTTTGTCGACCTGTCTCCAACAGGCGCCGGGAGGAGGAAAGGGCACGCCGCGCCGGCGGGGTCGCCCGGACTGGTGCGGGGGGTTGGGAAGAACATGGCCGAGCGTGCGAGCTGCTGCTTGAGACAGGGCGTGCGCGCGGGCGACCCGAGTCGCTGATGCCCGTGAGAAAGAGCGAGCGAGCGAGCGAGCGAGCGAGCTTCCACGTGAAAACCTGCCTCTTCGCCGCGGCATCTGACCACGCAGGCTGTCGCCTGCTGGAAAAAGCTTGCGCCCCAGATATGGTTGCAAGTGATTGTGTGAGCTTTTTGTGACTTCGTGCTGCAGCAGGCTGGAGCGGACCGGCTTGTGCACCCAGAGGTTGCGGGGATTTCAACGGTTCCTGCCCCCCCCGGTTTACCCACCCCGCGCCGCTATGCATGGCAACATTTTCAGTCGCGGAGTGTGGCAAAGACGTACCGTGCAAACTGGTTTCTCCGTTTTGCTTTGAGCAAGGTGGATTTTGACGAACCTGCCGGAACGGGGATGTGGAACCAAGCTCATGACAGATTCCTTCCGAGTTCTGCTGGAAAGGTGCTTCAGACAACCTTATATGCAAGGGTGCCTTTAGGTGCGAGTTGGTTTTTGTATCCAAGCGATTGGGAATCCAGTAGAACCAGATTTGGCCAAAGGGAAGCTTGATCGGAGTCCTCCGAGGGGGGGGGGGGAGCGTGTTGTGCTTTTGCAAAGAGGCGAGCGTGTCTTCATGGCACCGATGAGCTTTGTGTGCACGCAGCGCGTGGACATGTGTGCCGCGTGTTCTTTTGCAGGGCATACAACTCATGCACTGCTTGTGTTGCTGTGTTTGTTTTTGTGGGCTCGTGGGTGGCTGCGCAGGAATATCTTGAGCCTTCAGTGCCGTGCCAAAAGCCCGAAGAACCGAAGGCATTTAGGTTCGGGTAGGCAAGAATGCTTGGAATGGCTCCCCCCCACCCCGTTTTTGTAAGTGTGTGCATGCACACAGTGCAAAATGCTACACTCTGTGCGGCGTTTCTGCTTCTGCCCCCATGTGCTGAATGAAGCACATCAGCCAACATAATCCGAAAGCACCTGGGTATGTGTGAGACGCATTAGGATGCCAACGCGCGCTCCGTCTGGGTTTGAACCTCTCCATGCGTGTGCCGTGCCCCCGTTCACACATTAACTGTTATGCAAGCATCTCTGAGCTCCGGGTCCCTTGGTGCATCAAAGCAAGCCACCCATCCAAGGGATCAAACGAGGGCATGACGGTTTTCCAAACATGTGCAAGGTTTGACAGGCAGACACAGGCAGCGAGATGCTTCCACGAATACTGCATGTTCACAGGAAGTGTGTGCGCGTTTTCCAAGGACACGATCGCGAGCTTTCGTGCAGCCACGGCAAAGTGGAACCGTGTCCTTCTAGCGATGTACTTTCTCGACTGCACATGGCCCAGTGGGTGTGTCCGGTTTTTATGTGGGCCTCGGGCCGGAGGAACTTCGTGTCTCTTGCTCCTAGTCTTCTGTTGAGTAAGCTTCCAGCCAAAAGAGCGCTTGAAAAAAATAAAGGAAAGAGCTGATCCCCACCCCCATCATGTGGGCGCTCCCTGCTTTTAATTATTGGAGGTGTGTGTTGTGGGTGAGAAGTAGGAGGGGCTTGTGGTTCGATCTCTTGGACCCTCTTGCTGGCACCCCCAGAGCGGTCTGCTTTCTTGCCCGAAGCCCGGCTACTTCCTTCCTGCATCCGTTTCCTTTAAGATGGCCATGTTTCCCCATCTTTCAGCAGGAATCCTGCACCTTGCATTCATCTGCACACCAGCAGGTGTAGAAGCAGCAAAACATCACCCAGCATTGGCTCTCCAGCCTGGAGAAAGCTTTTCCTGTTGCATTTCTGGCTGTCTTGTGTCTGCAAAGAACAGGCACTCAGTCGGGAAAAACAAACAAGCCTGCACACAAAGGAGAGGAGAAGCAAAGTATTAAACGTGCAAGTCGCACCTAAAGAGCAGGGACCAGAAAGCTGACTTCCCAAGCAGATGTCTCTCCGGGTAACTCACAAAGGGGCACAAGCTACATGGGATGTCAAATAGACCACCATAATGGTAATCTCAGAGTTTATTGTAAGCATTTGCTTTCAACTGCACAAAAATTTGGTGCTGTGGATCTCCGTCTCCCAGGCCTGACCACCTCTCAGAACTGTGTTAATGGAAAACAATTCCCAACTGCACAGAAACTTCCTTCCGTCCTTCCTTCCATCCAACTGCATAGAACAAGTGTCCAACTGCATGTAAACCCCGAGTAAGCCAGACGTTTACAGAAATGAGAGCACATTACAAAAGAGGGCCGGTGATCCCCTTCGTTTGCTTTTTCTGTCTTTGGGCTCTGCAGTGTAACGAGGGCGAATGAATTCGTGAGGTGTTTGTGAGTGTGTGAGAGCGAAGCTGGAACAGCACATGCTTTTCGTTGTGCGCGTTTCTGTCTCTGGTTATGGGTGTGAAATACAGAGAGATGAGTTTATGCACATCTAATTTTATGGCCACAACTGGTGCGTGTGTATGTGTGATGCTGAAAACCTTCCCCTGTGTGCATTCTCATCTTGGCCTCTCTTCCTGGAGGATACAGGCTGAAAGGGGGGTGGGGGGGCATGCTATCCCTCCATAAGGACCTCGAAGGCTGTCACAAAAAGGAAGATGAAAATCTCCTCTCGCTGATACCTGAGTGTAGGACATGGAATAATCCATGCAAGCTGTGACAACCCATATTCAGGCTAGATATCAGGAAGGTCCCCTCACTGTCAGAGCAACACAACAGTGGAACCAGCTGCCCAGAGAGGTGCTGGGCTCTCCCACTCTGGGGACATTCAAGGCAAACCGGGACAGTCATCTGAGTGGGATGGTGTGAACTGGTGTCCTGCAACGGCAGGGGGCTGGACCTGATGGCTGCCTTTGGCCCCTTCCAACCCCTCTATTCTATGATTCCGTATTTATTGCCACATCTTTAGAGACATTGTTTGTGTCGGTGTCTGCAGTGTTAAGCATTCCCCTTGTGTTTACTGCTAGCTATGGGACGGTGCCTGTGCCCATGAGCTTTTCTTCGGCGTCACTAGTCTGGCAGGTCAACCGTTGCTGTTTTGTGCGGCACTGTGGCCAAAATAGGATTAAGCGCACACTGGAAGTGGGCAGAGCAGCTCACGAGTTTCTCAGAGATATTTGTGGATGATCATAAGGGCAAAAAGTCCCTCGTTTCCGCCTTCTTTTTCACACATTCCCTCTGTGACACAGAGGGACACAAGGATGCCTGGGGAATGTTGTTGTATCTCTCCATTGTGCAATAAAATTTACAAACGATCGGAGCTTCATTTGTAGTAGGAGACACTGAGTGACTTCAATTAATTCAGATTGCTTTGTTAGAGTTATTATATCTTAAGCAATAAATAATGCTTAATTACTATTTATTATGTATTTAACTGTTATGTGTTATCTACCTTTTAGAAGAACCCTACAAGTTGACGTTTATGCCTGTCTGCTCTGGAGTGATTTTTGGCTCCCTGTTTTAATTACAGCTTTATCTGCTGTCATTATTTTAAGGTTATCTCATGCTCTCTTATGCAATTTCATTGTTCTCATAGGTTATAATCAAATCATTGCTTTAGTGGTGCCTTGGGAAGAGAAAACCTAAAATACTGCAAAAAACCTAAATACTAGCTTTGCTTAGGCAAATGATGCTTTAAAGACCTGGGGAATTTTTAAAAAATGTTTTTCACTGACCCCTAAATATGCCACCATGTGGGTGTCTGGCAGTTGGAGCATCCCTGGGGAGAAGTGGCCACAGATGCAGTGCCAACACAGGAAAGGCCTCGCTGGTCTCCACTCAGCACGCCTCTCGGAGCGCCCAGAGAAGGGCCGCAGATTAACTAGGCATCTGGACAAGCCTTCCTCACCTTCCCTGTTCTCAAGCCACCGTGTGGGTCTAGGCTGCGCAACCTTTTCCAAACCAGGTGCTGAATTCAGGTTTGCAGAAGCTCTGGAGGGGGCCGAGGCAAAGGGGGCAGAGCCACAAGTAAGACGGGCAGGGCTAAAAATGCCAGCATGCTGTAGCTGGGAGCTCTTGCCGCCACTCTGCAAACGTTTAGAATCGGGGAGAAGATGCGGAAAAGCCAGTGCATGGTGGGGGGAAGTGGCTGGCCATTGACCGAACAACATCAGCATCCTGAGAGATGCTGGAAACATCTGGACAGCTCCCCCTCTTATGTCCCTGTCCCGGCTTCTTGCAGCTGCCCGAGCACCATGACGCTTCCCGCAGCGCTCGCAGGAGCCGGACCGCGGCGTGGCAGCATGCCCTTGCCGATCAAGCACCAGCTCGTGCGAGCCTCCGCCGTGGATGAACTGGACTCCCCGCCCAGCTCTCCGGAGGTGGGCAGTGCCGCGGGTGCAAGTCCCGCTGGGTGTCGAGGCCCCTACAAAGTCATGCTGCTTGGAGAGAGCGGTGTAGGGAAGACCACGCTGGCAGCCATCTTTGCAGGCCTGAAAGGGGGGGCCCATCACGAGGAAGAGCACACAGGTGAGCGGGAGGGCGGCGTGGAAGCGGGTGCAAGGAGGTGGCCCTGTTCTACCTTGTTCCTCCTCCAGGTCTGTGCAAACAGCGAAGCTTCGACACATGCAGCTTCTCTTGGCACTGCGGAAAGGCAGGTTTTGTGTTGAATTCGTTAGCCAGGGTTTCGGAAGTAGCCCATCTTTGCCCTGGACTCTTAAATGCCGCAGGAACAGCAAGGAATGGATGTGAAGGGGATGGTTTTCACATCTTGAAAACATGGAGGCCATCTTAGCACTCCCATCCATTGCCACAAACTGATCCTCATGATGTGTATCTTGGAAAATGCTTGGACCAGCATGCGATGCTCTCTACAAATAATTTCATTTTCCAGGTATTTGCATACTGTTAAATCCGATGGATTTGTTCAAGGCCTTAAACACCAGCGATTGAACCGATCAGGTAGAAACTCGGTCCGAGACAGTGTGCCAATATCGATAAAATGGCCATCCATTGCCCCAGATCTCCTCCATCCACATGCCTGCTAAATCTTCTCCTCTCATCAATGTCTACCCAAAATATCAGTGTTTATTGTAATTCCACCATTCGCAATCCACGCACACATTCAGATGTGCTTTTTTCCCCAGAGGATTCCTACGAACGGAGGTTTTGTGTGGATGATGAAGAAGTCACGCTAGTACTGTACGACATCTGGGACCAGGTAGGCCATATCTTCTCCCTGAGGGGCCCCGAGTGGGAAAAACAGCATTAAGTCAAGAGACACGTGCCATCCGATTTAAGGTTGCCACGTTCAGGCTTCAGTCCTAGACCCGTTTCCTTGCGTAGAAGCCTCGCTGAAAAGGGGATTTCTTAGAACTCACAGGATTGGAATCACAGGATCCCAAAGGTTGGATTAACTGCCTGAAAGTCTTTTGATGGACTTTAAAGCTTACCTGAGGATGAGCCTGGCAACCTGCTTAAAAACATTTTAAAATTGCTTTAATGTATGCAGGGGCATGGCCTACGGAGGGTTGGCCTGTTGTAGAAATAGCTCTCTGACATTACACGCATCGGAAGAAAGGCCTTTGCTAAGCTGAGACATGCACTAAAAATAAAAAAGCTCTTGTCTTCAAAGTATTGGTTTATTGATATGCAAATACATGCAGACTGAATCAAGTTAAGCTCAGCAGGAGGATGGAGATCTGGGATTGGATTTTCCATTTCTTGAATGTTTTAACGATCAGGCTTGGTTGGGGGAAAGAATTTGGATCTGGACTTTTGGGACTGGGAGAGATTTCATCTCTCTTTCAGTGAAAGTCCCCCCTTCAACAAACCTGATGTTTGTACCATGAAAAGACGTTTTGGAGTGTGCTGAAACTTGTTTAACTGAGTAACAGCCCCAATGTAAGCAAAGTTGTGTGAAAAAAGACATGTTATAGCCCGACAGGAGTTGGTTTGTTGCTGGGAGCAGATTATGCCCATGTTCTGGCATTTGGCCTTGGTTTTCCATTTTGGCGCTGTGCCCTTCCAGCATTCTGTACATGCATAGAAAGTGGCAGCCAATAAGAGCTTCAGCATTCTGAGAAATGGTTTAAATTTTGTGTTTAGAAACAAGCTAATCCTTAAAGCCTAGCGGATATGTGGGCCACAACAAGTTAAATCACAGAAAATTTAATTAATTTAATTTAATTTAAGCATTTCTACGCTGTCCTTTGCAACAAGCTTCAGGACGGCTTACAAAAGATACGAATAGTAATATAAAATGCAATTAAAACATTCAATAATGACACGACATAAGCAACAGTTCATAACTAAAGAAAAAAGAAAGGAGAAAAAGAACATGCGACTGTGTAAGATGATTATCATTATTAAAAGTATTGATATTAATTATTACATGGTGGTTAAATAAAAATGAGTGAGATTTCTAGAAGAAAAGGGCAAAATCGGAAAAAAAACTAGGCAAAAAGGAGATGTGTTATTTAAAATACAGTTAGGTTGTTCTTCAAGCAAAACTTTCAAGGCAGCATGTCGAGTTTAAATATAGTGAGTTACTTGGCAGAGGAAAAGAGTGACAAATGTGGAATATAAGCACAGTTGTCCTAAGGAGGCCCGACTGGTTGTTAAGGAAGATACAGGTAGTTTCCAGTAACTATTTAGAAGAAGAAATTTCATGAATATGGAGCAGATCCTAAGAAAACCTTCCTACTATTTCGGACTGGTTTTGTTGAATGCATGCCATTGTAGTGAAAATTTATGCAAATGTGGACAACCATATGGAATCGGCTGGGATTTTAAAAATATATGTATTATTTTGTTTGAACAGACAGCCATATGGACATGTGTCCCAAAATTTCACAGCATTCCTGAAGCGGAGGAAGCTGGCGTGCCCCTGTATGCAATCCACATAAAATTACAAAACTGGTCTGGAATCAAGGGAAAGGAGCGGGTCATTCAGAGAGGCATATTGCTGTGGCAAACAGTTGCGTTTTCAAGAGGTGTGGCAGTGCGCAACACGGAAACGCACGCAGCTGACAGAGCTTCCGCACAACCAATGGCTCTTGTTCTTGCTGCATGTTGATCTTAGTTGCAAGCCGATTTGGAAAGAGTTGCACCTCAAAGTTGCAGCTGGGGAACCTACCCTTGAAGACGATCCGGATACTTCAATTGGTGCAAAATAGAGCTGCCAGGTTGCTGATGGGGACTGGGCGTTGTTCTCATATCACGCCAGTTCTCCGTCAGCTTTGCTGGCTCCCTGTTGAAGTCCGGGCCCAATTCAAGGTGTTGGTTATGACCTATAAAGCCCTTAACGGCTTGGGACCTGGTTATCTAAAGGAACGTCTGCGTCCATATATGCCCGCCTGCCTGCTACGATCGGCAGCTGATGCCCTTCTCCGGGAATCCTCCGTGAATGATATTAGGAGGGTGAGTACCCGGAGAAGGGCCTTCTCGGCGGTGGCGCCCCATCTGTGGAATGCGCTCCCCAGAGAGGTCCGCCTGGCGCCATCATTATTTGCTTTTTGGCGCCAGGCCAAGACCTTTTTATTTAAACATTATTTTAACTGTTAATTTATTATTATTGTATTTATAGATTTTAATATATATAGCTGAGATGGTACCAGTTTTTAAATTATTAATTGTATTTTTTATGAATGTTGTGAGCCGCCCCGAGGCTTTGTTGAGATGGGGGCGGCATGTTTTCAATAAATAAAATACATAAATAAATATGGCCAACTGCCCCTCAAGCACTGGATTTTCATGGCTTACTGGCGTTTGTACTATTTTTTGCTGCTCATTCAGAAAGGTTGAAACACTTAAGGTTCCGTTTCAGGCACTAAGAGCGTCAACTCCAACTTGCTGGAGTTTTTGGTTCTTTGGCTCTACTCTTTGTTTCAGCCTTTAAAGGCAGCACTTACAAACACCACTTCCCTGAAATGAACAATATAGTCACTTCCATCACTATATCTGGAAAACAAAGTAGGAAAGTTGACATTGTGTTTATTACATTTTTTCTGATTATACCATGACTTTAAAGCAATAATGGAGAAGCCCAACCCGAATGGGAAATTACCAGGTTGAAAAAGACGGGTAGGTCAAAAAAGAGAAGTGGGGCCGAGATCAATGAAATTGGGGTTTTCCCTAGAAGGAAGAGTGACCAAACTGAGGCTGCCCTGCTTGGGGGTCGATCGTGAGAAGGCAAAACTCCCTGGAGAAGACACAGTCATGTTAGGGAAAGTCAAAGGTGGAATAAGACAGGGAAGACCAAATGTGAGATAAAATGGTTTCCCTTTGACATTAAGTCCAGTCATGCCTGACTCCAGGGGCGGTGCTCATCTCCGTTTCCTGGCCGAGGGAGCCAGCGTTTGTCCGCAGACAGTCTCTGTGCTCATGCGGCTGGCATGACTAAACTCCGAAGTGCACGGGACGCTGTTACCTGCAAGAGCTGAGCAAGAGCTGAGCAAGAGCTGAGCGAGGCTGTCCTGGGTAGGACATTCTGGAAGGCCATCGTTCATGGGGTGATGCAATATATTTATATATATATATATAAATTGCATATTTTAGCTTAAATGCTTACTAGCCAGAACTGAGCTTCAAGGGAGCCCTTTTAGGCTGGAGGGGAAAAGCCACCACAAATTCACCAAGTGGCGAGCTGCTAGGAGAGAGGAGGGATGCCCTGTTGGAGGCGTTCAGAGGACCAGAGTGAGACCTTTGGAGAGGCAAGTTTAAATCGTAGGCTGGAAGTTCCCCGAGCTCAAATGCCTTTAATGGAGTAACCTCTGAGTGGACGTATGAGTAAAGCGTATTTGTGTGTTGCATCCCCCCCAAATCCCTACACAATGTCGGCTTTCTCTTCTTCATGAACGTCTGTGCAGGGCGATCCCGAAGGATGGATGCAGGAATCTTGTCTGCAGGCGGGCGATGCCTTCCTGGTGGTTTTCTCGGTGACCGATCGTCGCAGCTTCACGCGAGTGCCCCCTACGCTCCTGCGCCTGCGAGCCGGGAGCCCTCGCACTGACCCCCCCATTATCCTGGTGGGAAACAAGAGTGACTTGGCGCGATCCCGGGAGGTCTCACGAGAGGGTGAGTCACAACGAATCACATCCCCCAAGTCCTAGGGGTGGGTTTCACTTGCACAGCTGCTGGGAGCCGGCCCTAATTTTAGGCAGAGTGGCCCGGTGGCCTCAGGCAGCAAATACTCAGGGGCGGCAAGAAGGTGTTGGCAATGGGGTACCATCTGACTCTTCCTTCCAATATTTAGGAAAGCTTCCGTTCACAACCCAGCCATCTGCACTACGTGAAAGGGGACGGGCGTCTTGTTCTTTGCGTCAGGAAGCAAAATCTCGGGTCAGCTTCGCAGCTACTGCTCTGGCTTCCATTCCAACAGTTTATTATTTTCTGTACTGCACGTAGATGAAGCTGCCTGGAGTTTAGAAGCTGTTAAGAGGAAAGCCTTTATTCTCCTCGGAGTAAAAGATAGAGACACTAGGAGAGGTCACTAAACTTCTCTCATTCTGCTTTTCCTCCCTGTCTCCGCTCACAGAGGGCCGCAGCCTGGCAGTAATGATGAACTGCAAGCATATCGAGACGTCGGCAGCGCTACATCACAACACGGAGGAGCTCTTCGAAGGCGTCATCCGCCAGATCCGACTGCGGCGCCGTCGGCGCATGGACGACGGCTTCAGCAGGGACGGGGCTGGGGGCCGTCGCGAGAGCCTGACCACGAAAGCCAAACGCTTCCTCTCTAGTCTTGTGCCCCGGAATGGACGCTTCTTTAAGCAAAGGTCGAAATCCTGCAACGACCTTTCAGTGCTATGAGCCCCATGTTCTCTTCTTTCTCGCTGCTCAAGAGGTCCCTGCGAGAAAAGGCCAGGCTCTCCACAAGATACGCCCCTTCAACCCCAAGTGCACCAAGCCTCATAGCCAGCAGCCATAATGACCCAGAAGCGGATGCTTCAGATGCTGACAATTCCCCTTGGCTCAACTCCGATCAGCTTCAATGCATTGCCTGCGAACTTTTACCTGTGTGCCCTTCCCTTCCCTTCCCTTCCCTTCCCTTCCCTTCCCTTCCCTTCCCTTCCCTTCCCTGCAATGATGGAGCATTGAAAGGATTCTTTACAAGATCCAGTTTTATTAAACACTTTTGAGATGCTTGTAGGAGACTTTACACAAAGTAGAAATAATTTCTTGTTCTCCAGACTCATGTGCCTGTCTCGCCTTTTCAAAGATTTCTCCAGGCACTCTCTCTCTCTGGTGAGACCTTTTTCTTTCTTTGAATGTCACTATTAAGGATGTCTTAAAGATGCCAGACTGGCACAAAAAGCTTCTGCCAAGAGACTCAGGATTTTCTTCTTGATCTGTGTCTCCTTTTGTCTTTCACACTGAGGTGCCCATATTCCCTTAGAGGGGTTTTTTTTGAAGGCACTATTTCCTGACTGAAGCATTTGTCTCCTGTATTTGTGTACAAAGTGTCTAGACTTTTGCATAAAGCCTTACTTGTTGCGCTCCTTCGCTCAATCTTAGGAGAAGTTTTAGAGGTGCCGTGCTGATCTCTGTATTCTCACACAAGACCTGGAAGAGAATCTAAAGTCCTTGGGCTTGTGCTGGAAGGAGAAATGAACTTTTCTACATTTGGACACCTCACCTTTAAGGGACCCTGCTGAAAGGCACCGACTTTTAAATATCTACAGGAATGCTTTGTGCTTGTTTTAATATTTGCCTTTACCTTTAAGAAGCTGTTAAAGGTACCATCCAGGAGAACAGTTTGAATCTCATCCTTGGGCAGAATAGAAGATTTCACGCTTTGTGTACCTCATTTTTAAAGAGCCCTTTGGGGGGCCCTCGATGTGTCAAAATCAGACAGGCTAACAGCTGCCTTGGGAAATGTATGCCATTTACTTATTTATGCATCTTGTTAATGTTCCTCTTTTAAGAGATTTTTTTTTAAGACTCCAGCAAGAGAACTTAAATCTTTTATATGCGGCCAAACACACACACACACTTCTCCTTTAAGCAAAGAATCACCTGAAAAGGCACCAAACCAAGGAACTTTCTCCTGTTTTCCTTTGCCTCAGAAGGTGATTCTTTGACCTCCGTAATCTGGGATCCCACTTGCAGGAAGCCTCAGACCCTCGCCTCTGCATCCCTTTTATTCAGTTAAAAATCAGATGGAGGCATCCCTTTCCAGGAGCCTGCTAAAGGCACGGACTTCCCAGCGCCGTTGGACACTTCCGTTTTAAAGGCTGCGACTGCCAATGAATTGGAACCTCTCCTGCCGTCCCCACCTTGCCCTCTCTCTTGCAAATGCGGATCCTCGGAGGAGGAGACGGCCTTCGGGTTCCCAAAGGACACAGGGATTTGAAGCATGCGACCTTGCAGGGAGGGGGGCGACCGTGCCTGACAACGCTGTGTGCTCATTTTCAATTAAAGCCATTTTCTATGACACGACACCCTTGGTCGCTTGTTGTGCAGAAAGTTGCTTCGGACACGGAAAGGTGGGAGAGGAAGGGCAGGGCACCTCAGTTTCTGTGATGGGTTTGTTGGGAGGACAGCCGCAGGGGCTCAAGCCCCTCTGTGGAAGAGTGAAAGCTTCCGGCTCAGCTGCCCCTATAATGTGGCGCCTTCCACAAGTGTGGGACTACATATCCCATCATCCCCAGCCAGCCTGGTTGGTCTCTCTCAGTAGCATCACTCAGGACTGAATGCTCTTCCTGGGCTGAATTCAAGGGGTGGAAGTTTATCTTATAAGGTCCTGAGCGGTGTGTAGGGTGCAGTTCCCCAAGTCAGGGCCAGTTCCTGGATTTGGAGGATGCTTCAGCAAGACTTCCGAGGTGGATCCCTGGCGTCCGTTGCCCCCGGGAACCCCTGCCGCCCTGCTAGAGACAGAGGGCAAGCCGGCCACGGGGTCTCCAGCTTCTTTCTGATGCTCTTCTGGCCAAAAGAGGCAGGCGGGCACACGGGTGGCACAGGGGTGGGGGAGGCACAGTCCCAAGGGGTTCCTCGTGCCGGATCATGCCTAAGCGCAACCCTAGTCCGAGGGGCTTTGTATCTTAGCAGGGACTGGATCAGGGGAAGCTCTTGGGAAGACACCATCGCTCTCCCCGTGTCATTCCTTCAGTGCCGCTCCCAACCCCGAGACCACGTCCTCCCCAACTCTCTCTGTGATCAAAGCTCATCTTTTAAATGTCTTTTTAAGCAGCCGTTGCTGCCTGTAATGCTCCTGTTTTGTCATGTTGTAATCCAGTTACGGTCTTTATCTCTCAGAGGTTTTCTTCACTGCTCTGAAAAGTCTAGAAAGGTGGTCAAGAGGCATCGCTGGGAAAAAAATCCGTGGAGCATCTGGGCAGGGTGCACTGAGCGATGTGGGAAGACAGGGTAGCTGTTCCTCAGCGATGAGAAAGCCCTTCTGCGCATGTTCAGTGGCAGTCTCGCCCTCTGGTCCAGGGCTTGCACCTCCCCTCTCTCCTGCGGGAAAAGATGTCCAAGGCCACACCTGGGTGCTTAATTTTTTGTTGAGGATGAGAATGGCAGCCAGATGCTTCTGGGCACCACCAGCCGCAAGACCACCAGAAGTTCGGGGCTGTTTGGCGATGTGAGAAAGGGCAGACCAAGAAGCAGGCGCCAGTGCAGAGAACCTGTTTAAGATTCAAGCCATGCCTCCTCTTGTCAGCAAGGGAGACAGGCTGAAGGCTCCGGCTGTCAGCGCCTTCCTGGAGGGCCTCCTACGCCGTGCTCCCTCCGCAGCATCACTTTTCCGCAGCCTTCCTGCTGGAGAGAGAACCTGCATTTTCCCCACTGCTCCCTCCGAACCCTCTGCCCTGCACTGAGACAGACCCGCCTGTGGGGAGCCGTTCAGTGGCAGCGGTCCCCCGGCGACCCCAATCCTCCTGCCCCGCAACCTTCTGTCTGCTACGGCAGGAAGGAGGTGTGGGGGCAGCGAGAGAGGAACAGAAGACGTAGGAGCAGCTGCTGTTCCACGGGGGGCTTTCCTTCCCGTGCTCCCGAGAAGGTGCGGAGTTGCCTGATGTTTGCCTAGGCTTGTGTGTGTGTGTCAAAATGCACACACAGAAATAATTGGCATCATTTAAAAGGAAGCACAGTCCGTCTCACCATCTTGCAGAAAATGATGGCCAGCTGGCCTGTGGATGGGCCACCCCTATAAGCCAACCAGAATGGTTCCAAGAAGAGTTTTCTCACAGCAGAGTGAAAAAGGACCGGTTTGTCGGACGGCATGTTCCTGCTCCCGAATTCTTCTCTGGCACCAGATGCCGCTTTAAATCCTGGTTTTAGGCCCTTGATTTACAAATCCAGGCATACTGAACTGCTCAGGAACAACCTGCATTATCAGCTGCCTAGGGTGTTCGCCATGAGAAGGGCTACTAGTACACAGTTGTCCCTCTGGTAATTATTCAGTGCATACCTAGAAAAATAATGCAGCTGTAAATAACCGGAAACGATCAACTCCTGATCCGTCCTACCCAGAGATGTATCCTCTGCATATGTTGGGAACATGTTGGCTGGCCAGGTGGGCGAGATTCAACAACTGAACATAAAACCCCCAAACTTTAATTATATTTATATCCCACTGTTTTTTCCTTCCAAAGGAGGAAAAAAGGCAGCAGACATCATTCTCCTGCTGCTCACCATCTTATCCTCACAACAACCCTGCAAGGTAGGCTGAGTTGAGAGTCTGTGACTGGCCCAAAGTCACTCAGTTGGCTCCATGGCTGAGCGGGGACTAGAATCCGGGTCACCTGAGTCCCAGTCCCATGCTCTTCACTACATTATACTGGTTCTCAACATCTAGATGGAAGTTAAGAAAAAAACCCTAAAATTTTCTCATTTTTTTAAAAATAGCACAGTTAAAATTTAGTCTTGCTATGAGCATGTTATAATTTGGTCCCATAAAAACCAATGGCTGTCTCTGTCTCTCTCTCATGTGCAAATCCAAATGGGCATTTTTGTTCTTCATCATGGAAAGTAAAACATCCCAGAGCCGGTTTTCGCGTTTTTCTGACATTAAGTCACAAGTGCTGCAGTGGTGAAGTTAGACCAAACAAGAAAAACAAAAATAATATTGCACGGTGGATAAAGATATACGAATTTTATTGTATTTATTTTTCAAATTTGTATGCCACCCCCTTGCAAACAAGCCTCGGGGCGGCTAACAATTTGTTTTACTTCAGAAAAATTGGGGAGGGGGGTTGTTACATTTTTAAAAATCTTAAGTACTAAGTTTCTCTTGAATATTTCCTAGATTGACATGTTGTGTTAGAAGAGACTTAAAGAGTTAAAATAAGGAACTGGCCTGGGCATTTTTTAAACAGAAATATTTACACCCTATCCAAGCATTGGTATTTTATTTTCCAAGGATGAAAATTAATGGTATTGGCATGTCCAGCAACTATTAAAGCTTGCTTTGCTCTCATGGATATTTCCCTCGTTTCCTATTTAATTTTAATGAGGACAGAATTAGGCAGAGAGAAGGCACAGTGGAAAAGGGAGGCAAAATGGACAACTTTCTCCAGCGTTAGTCTTCCTGACTTAACATATATAGAGCATAATCCAACGAATGTTTAGACAGGGAAAAAGGCATACAATGTGCAGTAAATAAACCAAGGGTCGAGATGTTAGGTTACAATTGTATAACCACTTGTCTGGATGCAAGTGCAATTGAACAGAAGGGTTTAAAAAAGGAGGAGGTATGAATAGGATTGTACTCAAACGATCATGAGTGCTGGCCCTAAGATAAATGCTCTATGGGAATATTTTAAAAATATTCTTTCCAGTAGGTAAGAAATGGAAACATGCAAAATATATGGCAGTGGAACAAAGAGAGGGCAAAGCCTGCTAGCAGGAACGGAATCATTAAAATAAAACCAATTTAGCCCTAAGTTAATATGGTTTCGTGATCAAGTGATCACCATTGTTCAGGAAAGAAGTGGAATCATTTCCATGAGAAACTTGATTTGAATGAACTTTTTTGTTTGCTGGCTTGCTTGCAGATTTGAAGCAACCCACCCTCCCACTGGGGACTGCAGGATTTGTGCAAAACATCTGTAGGGTACTGGGTGGTGGAAAATTGGTTTGGCATCATTTTGGCCTCCTTTCCATCAGCCAGGCGTTTTGCTCAGCAAGCACAATTCGCATCACACACTTCCGTCCTGTGCCAGTGAATGCCTAAGAAAACAATGAACCAAAAATGCCCTTCCTCTTCCTCTCCCCGCACAGCCACCTTCTTATGGCTTAAGCATCCAGCCAGGAAAGGGGGATGGGAAGATGTGCTTCTCTTTGCCATGGAAACGTCCTTGTGGTCCACAGCTGGGTAGTTGCTATGGAAACGAAATGTTTCCCGTCGCCATGGTGATCAACTACTGGTTATTGGAGCAAGTCATTGGCACTTCCCATCAGTGCCTTCTGCAACGGGAATCCAGGGAGGGAGGGAGGGAGGGAAGGACACCCCCCAACTATATTCTAGGCTCATCCTTAGCAAGAAGCCATGCAAATTTGGGGGCGGGGAGACAAGACCCCGGTCATTATGATGAGTGTCCCTTCCGAGTCCTTGGGGACAGACAGCCAGTGGCTGCGGAGATGGGCAAATTGAGGTTACGCGAGCAAGGCCGGCTTTTTCGAGTGAGCAGAATATGCCGACAGATCTAACAGGCCGAGATCCAGAGCCATCTGCGGCTCCAACTGCAGTTCCACCTGGGACCAAGAAGCAGGCAAGGGAGAATTTGTCCTGCATGAAAAGCAGACGTGGTAAAACAGGGTGGCAGGAGCAGGAAGGCGGCAGAAAGCTGGCTCATGTGCGCCACTCCGGGATCAGCCAGCCGAGCCGAGCCGAGCCGAGTGCGCGAAGCCAGCACCCTGCATGCAAGTGTGCACAGCGCCGTTGAGGACAAGCGGACTAGAGCTCTGCTCCCACTTGGGCCGAATCCTGCGGATTTCGAGTCACACACACAGGCTCCGGCCGAGTCCCCTGCCTGCTGAGCAGAAACAAAACCTTAAGACAGCGGGGAGGAGGCGCACATTCACCCAACTGGCCAGGTGTGCTAGGAAGGGCCAGTAATCGACCTGTGGCCCAGTTTCTACCACCTATTGCGTATTTTCCAACTCCACACGTAGGAAAGGGAGTGGGTGAGAGGACAGCAGAGTGCCAAGTGGCGAGACAGACCCTGCAGTAGTCCAGGGGGAGGGAGAGAGCAGATTTCGGTGCCAGCCCTTCTTGCTGCTGGGCAAGACAAAGCCGCCGGGCCGGCCACCCACGAGCAGCAAGCCGCTGGAAACGCCGTGGGAGGGACAGCGAGTGGCCGAGAGGCAGCCCAGGGGCCTGGCCAGGCTTAAAGGGTTGCTTTGAATCACGGGGGCGGGGGGCGGGGGGGAGGTGGAGGGGCTGGCCTCTGGCCTGCGGACGGCAACCACAGCTGTCGACTTGCAGAGTTCATGCCAAGCATCCCGCCCACAGCCATGCGGGAGGCAGCCTCCCTCGCCAGCCCGTCTTGCCCAGCAGCCCAGAAATAGCACTGGGCAAGAAACGATCCCAGCAGGGCCCCGGCAGTGGGAGTGGGTGGACCTTCCAGCCACGCCTGGACAAAGGTGTGGGCACTTTCACCCTCGCACTGGCCTCCTCCAAGCCGGGGCCCTCCAGACCCGTGGGACTGCAAGTCCCACAACTGCCACCCTCCAGAGTATCTCCAGGGTGCCAGGTCGAGACAAACACCCTTGCAGACTCCGGATGCCATTCTTTTAAGCTGGGGGGTGGGAGGGAGGGGACAAGCAGCAGCGAACTGAAGGCGGGCAGCTGCAATGCAGCCCAAGAGCCACAGCCTCCTCCTGCCCGACACCCCCGTTCTTCAGCCCCATATTCAGATTCAACCGACGCCTCCACATCCACGCTGCTTGACCGGGGCCACGGCATCCCACACGACCGGCTGCACATCTCCACGCCCTTCACAGCCACGGAGGACGGGGAAAAACGGCACGCCGACACCTGGTTACATTTGGTGACTTTTATTATTCATTTATAAGCAAAAAAAAGAAAAAAATTAAGATAAAAAGAAAGAAAACCAAAATACACCTTTGAAGGTTGGGAATGGGGGAGGGGGGAAAGAGGTGTTCTGAGGGACGCCGAGGGAAAAGGTGCAGCAGAAAATGGGAACACCAAGAACAGGCTACAGACCCGAGAAAAAGGTGGAACGGGGAGGAGGAAGGCGAAGGCAGGAAAGGGTGGAATGGGACGACATCCCCACACTGTATGCAACCTCCTTACAGATTGAGGGGGATAACCCAACACTGCTTGGGGAAGGGGGGTTTCCCCTCAGGACCAGGCCACCCACCCAAATGCTGGTTCACGACTCTCCTTTCTATGTACAACAGACACAACCCGCCTGCCATGAGCCTGCGCTTGCGAACGCCATCCAGCCCATGCCCACAACACCAGAGGGTGGGGAAGAGGAATGGCAATGGTACACTCTGACACCGAGGCCCCTCCAGGCTCTGCCAGAAGGCAAAACAGTAAGAGATGCTGCAATCCCAGGCTGGGCGGGGAAAGGGGTCCCCCGGTCCCTCTGAGGCTCCCACATGGGGGACGATGCACCCCCTCCAATTATGATTCCAGAACCAAGGGACTGAACACAGACACCCCCCAGCCCTTGGTGGGAGGGAAATCAGAGTAAAATCCGTTTGTGTTAGGAAGGCCTCCACCCCCTGAAGGGGGGGGCGCTCCTGCGGAGTCCATCCCCCCGCCTTGTATCCAATGTGGGGGGCGGTGAGGTGGTGATGGTGTGAAGATGATCATTCCCCTCCTGGCTCCGTGGGAGAGGGAGGGCAGGGGGGGAACCGGGTTACATTACCTGCAAAAAATGGGGAGACAGACAAGGGTTAGGAGAGGGCTGTGTGACCCCTCTCCATTCTGCAATGGCCACACAACCACACACTCGCCAACCCGACACAATTTTCAGCCGTCATTTCTGGTTCTGAAAACCCCGCCGTTTTCTAATCCTGAGAACAGGCTGAAAATCCTTTCTTGCCCTCGTTTCCCTTGCATCCCCAAGCTCCAGCCCCCACACCTCCACCCAAGCTTCATCCCAAAATGTTGGAAAAGCTGGAAACAAAAATACATTTCATTTATTGAGAGCAAAGCTTGCGGGCCAGGGGAGCCGTCCACCAGCAGAACTCGTATGGACACTGCAGCATATGCGAGGAAGAGACGTCTGGGAGTGATGATGTGGGCAGGGGGCTGGCAGTGTGGCTCTGTGGCCTGGGAGATGTCTGGCCAAGCCTGATGGGAAGGGGCGGCATATTCGCACACCAATTCAAGAGAGTCAACTGAATTTGGCCTCGGGTCTTTAGTTGGGGGAAGACAAATAGGCACAATGAGAATTAGGAACATGTGATGCTTGTTTCTTCCACCCCCGTCTCTGCGATTTGGCCACTCACATTGTTTGGGGAGTGAAGAGGCCCGAAAGCTGGAAGCACTGGGAGGCCAACGTCTGCGAAGCCAGGTTCAGTGCTGGGCTCAGAGCTGCGGGGGCAGAGGAGAGAAGAGTTACGACTTTTAGGGCACAACACTGAACATATTTCGACAGGAAAAAAGGCCTGCCCAATTTTTAGCCCCAACCCCTTCTGGTCAACCTGAGCAGGCAACGCTGGCCCACTCGCCAAGTTTCATGAAGAGCTGAAAGATTTCACCCATTCCATTCTGTTCCAGGGGGCGCTCCATTACTGGGGGGGGGGTGCAAGGAACAGAAAGTCTGCACCTATCCATGGAGGTTTTATAAAAAAAATCACATGCAAAGGTTGGAGCACATGCTACGCAGAGTTCCTTCCCAGGGCCCGGCAAAGTCTGCTCAACCCGACCCGGTTTACCTGTCAGGGCAGCTGGATTCAGTGCTCCCAGGGGTATCGCTCCATTGAGCTGCAGGGCAGCCTGAGCTGCTGCTGTGGTTGAGAGAGGAAGCCCAGAACCTGCTGAGGGGGGAAGCACAAGAGAAGACACTCAGGCAAAGGCCAGTACTTCTCCATCCAAGAGGAACGCTCCACCCATCTCATGGAGCCACTGCTGCAGGGCTCTGCCAGACCCACATGCTGACATTATGTCCAAACACACACGCAACCCAAACAGAAGGGAATGACACGGACATCATATAATGGCCGAAGCGCGCCATATTTCCTGCCCCTCTACTGTGGAAGGCAACCAACACGAACCGAGATTGTTTGACCATTACCCTGAAAGGGGCCCTTTCTCCAGTAACTGAAAGACAAAGACGCAAATGTTGGGGCACAGACTGTTCCTCCTCCCACTTCTTTCCCCCATGTAAAAGGTGCCTGGAAGTGCTGACTCGGACAGAGGCAAGGAGAATTATTTAGTCCATCCATTGTGGCAGCACCGATGCAAGAAATGGCTGCAACCGGCCTACGCGGGACAGATTTTCCCACACCTGAACTGGGAGTGTGAGCTCATTTCCCTCAACATTACTCACCCTGCTTATCATCGCAACCGTAACCATTTTTTTCATTTGCACAGTTCAACAGTTAAAAGCCCAAACTGGTTTGGGGTCTGTAAGGCCTTCCTGTAAGATCCTCTTGAGAACCGAGATCCAGCGACTGTTTTGCTTCACAGCCTGCCTTTCTTTTTTTTTTGAAGAACCCAAAGCAGCTTATGTCCTGCACCTGCTCTCAATTTTATCCCCGGAACAGCAGCCCTGGGAGGGAGATGGGGCTGAGGGTCTAACTGGCCCAGAATCACCCAGTCGGCTCCATGGCTGGGTGGGGACTTGAACCCAGATCACCCGAGTCCAGATGCACGCTCTGAAGCACTACGCCACACCCTCCTCCAAGTGAGCCCCTCCACCAGGACAGCCTCTCTTCAACAGGAGCATTACTCTCCTGGTGTCGCCTCTCGTTCTGCGCATCTCTTCTTCCCGCCAGACAGACATACCAGACCCTGCTGCCAAGCTGAAGTCTGGATCTCCAGCGGACTCCAAAGCCAGCGGGCAACAAGCCCCCACAGTGATGTTTTTTGTTCTCTGTACTTGCTTTCACCTGCCTGCCACCTGGAAGTTCCCGGTTGAGGCAACGGGCCCCCTTCCAAGGGCCCTTCCCTTTGGTTTCCCCCAAGGAGCTCACCTTCTGCCAGTTTGGCCATGAGCTGCAGCTGGGAGCCGGTGGTGCCGAGATTCAGGGCCGCGCGGTCAGGCTCGTCACCGCCGTCGGGGAAGGTGATGTCGGTGGTGCCATCCAGGCGCTCGGTGACTTGCCCCACTCGCATGGGCCGGCCGGCCAGTTCAAAACCATTCAGCTGCTCCAGGGCACGCCGGGCACACTCTGCCTCTGCAAACTGAGGGAGAGAGCCGACAGACGCTCACACAGGTGCCTCAAGAGGGAGGCACCAGCGGGAGGAGCCCCTCCAGGCAAAACGGGAGGCAACGGATACCTACCGTGATAAAGCCGTAACCCTTGGACTGGCCGGTATCCTGATCGCGCATCAACACGATGCTGTCAATCTGCGCGCAAGAAAAACGGAATGCATGTCAGAGCGCTGTGAGGTGCACTGTATGCTCCACCCCATCACCATTTCCTTCCTTGACTGCGACCCCCAACCTTGCCAAAAGGCTCAAAGATCCCACGCAGCATCTCTTTGGTGATGTTGCAGTGAAGGGAACCAACGTAGAGCCGCATGGGGCCCCCACTGCCTTTTTGAAGGTTGTTCGCCATGGCCGCCAGCCGGTTCTTCTCCGCCTAAGGCCCAGACACAAGGGAGAGGGAGAGGTTAGAAGCACTTCCAGGTATCCTGCATGATGTTTAAGAGTATAAAAGAAATGTATTGGCTGGTTTTCCAAATGTGGCTCTCTCAAGGTGGCGAGCCAAGAAATAAATCAGCTTAAAAGCCAACCAGCAACAGTATAATACATGTTCTTTCGCTCCGTCAAACACCTGCTTATACCAGGACCTCAGCTATACATCCTTCCCAATCAAAATTCATTCTTTTCAGTATACCCTTTTATTTCTCCCCTTCTCCTCCAAATTCCACGTGGTTTCCATCATGTCTCGTACCTGTGAGGCCTGGACGATGATGGGAACACCAAGGAGACGCTGTCCGGTCAGCCCAATGGCCAAAGGTACTGACTGGATCTCACAGAACTCCACATAGGCAATGCCCTTGGAGCGACGTGAGTTTCGGTCAGAGATGATCCGTACATCACGCACCTGCCCGAGGGAGAAAACAAATTAAATGAGAGGCTGCACAACTGCAAGAGCTCAGCAGAGAGAGGCGCAGCATTTTTATTTTCTGCCGATACGCTTGCCGCTGGGTGAAACACGGAAGTGAAGCGAAAGCATTCAGTCTGCATCTGAAGGGGGAAAGTAAGGATGGTGAACCTGCTGCTGGGCCACAGCTGCCGTCACTGGACGCCTACCATGCCGGGTGGGGCCCAGACATGCCGGAGCCGTTTGCAGAAGGCCAGTGCTTCACCCACTCCAAGGACCGAAAGGTGCCAGCTGCTCACGGGTGAGGAGGAGAACGCTACCTTGCCAACAGCTGAGAAAAAGTCCTCAAGGTCGCGTGGGCGAATGCGGGCAGCCAGCTGCATGCAGAACACTGTGCGGGCATCACGCTCCTCTGGGCTCAAGCTGCCCAAGGGCTCCCTGTGGGGACATCGGAGCTGCTCAGAGGCGGGGACTGAGTGCCGGGGGAAGGGTCTTTGTGTCCTCTCGGTCAAACCACAATCCCCCCTGCCCAACACAGCACTCACCGAAGGGGGCTTTTCTCTCTGTACAAGGGGCTCTTGCTGTGTCCAAATCGCCGCCTGCAGAAAAAGAGAGGATGCGATGCAAGGCAGCCAACTTCAACGCTGGCACAAGGGACCGCACAAGGCGTGCTGGAGCAGGCGCAAAGTTACCTGCTCGACAGCCAAGTCAAAAGGAATGGTTCCATGTGAGGCAGGGGCCTGGATACAAGGAAAAGTGCCTTGCGCTCCAGGCTCATGGCTCCCTGGTGCCACAGTACCATGTGCCCACCCACGGATGCTACTGGGGAAGCGGGCTCAGGAGCCGGAGCCTGAGAGCAACCCCAGAAGGGCTTTAGGATCCCTGGCGCAGAAGGTGTGGCTGAGCCTCCTGCCCAGTTCAGGCGCCCATCACCATTAGTTCAGCTCCGGGGAGGTATCAGATGGCCCCTCGTCCCTCAAGAGGACCGCTGCCATGCCCCTTACCCAGGTGGTGGGGGGCTGCGGTAGCGCACTCGTTCATCCCGCCGACGCTCCCTGCTGCGGGATCTGCTGCCCCGCCTACGATCCCGGCTGCGGCTCCGGTGGCGGCTCCGGCTCCGATGACGGCTGCGGCGGTCCCGGCTGCGGCTGCGCCTACGATGGCGGTCTCTGTCCCGACTGCGGCTACAATGGATTCAGAGTTCCATCTTTATTAACATTTGTATAATAATGCTTTAAAGCCTCTGCTTAAAAACAATCACGACAGCAGCCCACAATTTATACCAAACAACGCAAACATCAGAACTATGTAATTTAGAGATGCGTCCTTGCTCCTCTGCAAAAGCCAAGGCAGTGAGAGGCAATTGTAGGGGCTGAGCATGTCTTCCACGCTTTGGAGGCAACACAAGAAAAAGCATGTTCTGCAACGCCTGATAAACAGGCCTTTGCTGGTCATGGTGCCCTCAAAAGGATATCTTAGGCATATCTACTCAGGCAGGTTCCCATGGACAGATGGACTATCGGGCTTTTTATTAAGTATTCAGCTTTAAAGGTTTAAACCAGCACCTGAAGTTGGACATGGAAACTACTGGCAAGCAGTACAGGTCTTTCAAAACAGGTGTAATATTGTCTCCCCCCTCGTGCAGTGAGTGGAGCATCCCGACACTCTTCAAGGACTGCCTCAGGTAGGGCACAGCCACTGCTGAACCCTAATGTTTAGAATCAGAGAGGCATACAAGCTGCGCTGGGGAGGGGGAGAATGCTGCTACCTCGGGCCACGCCTCCCTTTTAGAGCAGGTGCGGACAACCGGTTCCTGCTGAAGGCCATGTTCCCTCAAGGTAACCATTTCTAAGTAGGTAGCTATGTTATTAAAAGCAAGAGTCTTTTTAATATGCTTTTAAATATATTAAAAAGTAACAATTTTCTTTTTAAGTCATAGGTAGGAACTGCAGGCCTGGGGCCAAACCCAGTCTTCCAGGCTCCCCTCCCCCACTTAGCTCTGCCCCATTCCCACAGCCTCACTCCCTTTCCCAAACCATCAACTGTGTGGCAATTTCCTGGCTTTAGGTGAGTTCCCCCTCCCCATCCCAAGAGGTTGAAATGCCTTTCCTGAGGCTTAGTGACAGGAAGAGAGCGAAGCCACAAGGTTTTGGTACTTCTGGCCCCAGCTCCTTTGGCTGCCCTGCTTGAAGGCACCACAGGGGTCTCTTCCTTGAATTCCCACATGCATAATGCCAAGGGCTGCATGTTGGTGATGCACAATGCCAGAACCAAGAGTGCATGGGCTATCCCCTCTTCTTGCCAGGAAAAGGTTCCATTACTTGTTAGAAGTACAACCTGATTGCAGGGAGAGGGCTTCTGAAATTAGCCAAAGGACAAAAGGTACCTGCTCAAAAGTGACAGGGTCCCTAACCTAGCATTACAGGGTCACAAGGCATGGTGAAGCATGCTGGGGGGAGTAACCAGCTCCCCACAGAATAACTGGAAGTAAAACTTAAGAAGGGAAGCGGGGAAGGCGTAAAAAGCCTTCACCCAACTACGCTGAGGGTCAGTGATGGCAGCTGTGGGCCAACACTGGGCCACACACAGCCAGTGGTGAGTCCAGCAATCTCTCTCTCTGGCTGGTTCAACACAGCATTTGCTCCTCTTCTGCAGAAAGGGCACCCAGAATGAAACCGAGACACAACAAGTAAACCCTATGAACAAAGAGGCAACTAGTTCACACACTGGTGCTAGTCCACAGCTCCCATTTGATTCAGTCCCAACCAAAATTCCCAAATCTGGCTGAAATATATGAGAGCGTTCGAGGCACGCAACACGGGCGTATCTGCTGCGTGGCAAGTTGCCTTCCTCCCGATTCCCTTCTGCTGCCCTCAGGCAGGCAGGTAGGCAGGCAGGCAGCATGCTGCCAGAAGCGTTTCCCCCCAATTAGTACCGCAAAGGAGACAAGCCCTCCACCCCCCAATTTTGCCCCCTGCCCCAGCCTAGCTGTCGACCCACCGACTTCAGCTCCACAACCAGCCCTACCTATGTCTGTGGTCACGGCTCCTGCTACGACTCCTGCTCCTCTTCTTTTTGCTGCTGGCAGGAGAGAGAGAGATGAGAAATGTGCTGGAGGAAGGAGGGGGAAGGCGATGCCAGACGGAGCCGCTGACTCACCTGCTGCTTTCCCCACTGCTGCTGGGGGCACTGTCTTTCTTTACTTCTTTTCCTTGCTCCTCCTGAGGTGGCTGGAGAAAAGGGTCGGAAGGAAGGAGGTCAGCATGCAGCCCAGCCCTGCCTGCCTCCCTCTCCGTTTCGAAGGCTCTCCCCTTTCTGCGTCTCCTCCCCGTCTCCCGATCGCTTTCATACATTACCTGTGCTGTGGGGGGATCAGCCGGTGGCTTTGAGGGTCCTGGCTGGGCCTGGAGCAAACACAGGAGGGGTGGGCCCAGCAGGAAAGGGTCACTGAGAAACACAGGGAGAGGGGGCACACAGACTCTGCAACTCCTCACCCCACCTCAACTATGATAATTTCCCCATCATACTTCTAAGTATCCTTCGGGAAGAACGACTAAAAGTCCAACTAAGAAAGTCAGGTATTTTAGGAGGAGAACAAAGTCCAATGGAGCAGGCCATGATGCCAACCAAGCTTCACCTTTAAAAAAAAGCTTGTCACTGTTTTGCCCAGTTACGGTGGGTAAAAGGAATTTCACATTACAGGTATGGGACACAATACTAGTATCTCCCTGCCCAGTAATGCTTAAATAGTTGTTCAAGAGCCATGAATGTGAATAGTTAAATCATTTTGGAATATCCTTAACTATGAGACAGAACTGTAATTCATATTTAATATCTATATTTCTCCTACTGACAACCTTACTGGTTGAAACTCCTTTGGGAACAGGTACTGCAAAGTACACAGAATACAAGCGTTTCTTAATGTTTATGTAGTGCCAGAGATCTTGATCACTTATCTTTTTAGCTGTCAAATTATTCTAAAGACAACTTACATATTCATAAAATTATTCTATATTTTGATGCATACACAAGTAATTTCCTAACATCATTTTTGCTTAAGGACTGGAAGATATTCTCTTCTTTGTGCACATGTTTACAAATCCCCTCACCATTAGTTATGCTAATAAGGCTGATGGTGTTGTGCCTGTTCAGATATTTTGGGCTACAAGTTGTCCATCCTGTCTTGCTGTACAGAAAAAGCAAAGTTTTAGCCACTACTTAGTTAAGAGTTAACTGAGAGAACTAAGTATTTCTTTGTCAAAATAACATTTTGTGGACACATTTCCCCTGAAAACATTCTGATTTCTAACACTAAAATACTGCAATTGTAGCATCTTACTAGATGTGTTCCAACTCACAAATATGTATCCCCCGTTACCGAATTTTCACCTCAGTAACAAGGAATGGGTGAGGGCGTTTGGACTTGAACTGCATGGACCTAGGTTCCTTGGAGATTCCTTTGCCACGGCGGCAATTACAGCATTAACTGACCCGCACAACAAATACCAGGCAAGAGGGTGGGGTGGGGGGCATAGCTCTATTTTAAATGAGACTTGCTTCCCAGGAACAGAATTTGAAGCACTTTAGATTAACCCTGAAAGGGGGTCTCTCCAGCCAGCACACACTCTTGGCATACTTTACGCTGCTGCAAAGTTTGCATGTTATCTGGGAGGAACAGGAGACTGGTCTAGGGCTTGTATGGGGAGTGGAGAAGGAAGATCTACTGGCTAACAGAAACAAAGAACTAAAACAAGCAACTGGGAACTCTACTGATCCATAAAGCCTGTCCCAGAATGTTCCTGATTATCATTTAGGCATGAAGGCTAACACATTTGTATCTCATGCTTAAAGCAGTGTCCCAGGGTTCTACACAAAAGACGGCATTATGCAGTCTTGGCAGCATAGCAGGAAATACTCTTCTACAGGCTGGGCCTGCTGCTGGCTTCAAGAGTCTGGTCCTCACCTCCTCTTTCTTGTAAGGAGCCTCCAGCATGGCTTCTATCACAATATCAAAGTCATCTGAGGCCATGCCGTCCTCATGGCTCTGTAAGGAGGAAAAACGAAAGACTTAAATCACAAAGAATCCTTACACAAGGGCCAACACCACCACCACCATCCCAGTGGAAGAGAGAAGGTGGTGAGAGTGGATACTCACTGGGTCCTGGGATGGATTGGGGAACGCCGGATCCATGGCTGGCCCAAGTGGGTGGGCTCCCCACCACCCCGAGACACAGGAACGGCTACTGCAGATGGGTTTCTAGCAGGCCAAGAATTCAGTCACAGCCTGGAAAAGAGAGGTGTGTTACTGAAACTGGAAAAAAAGGCTATGTAGGAGGGGTGAGGACCACACATGTCGCTTGGATACGGTTCGTTCTAGATTGCAGAACAGAGTTGCATTCTAGAACCTAACCTGCCAGTCTGGAAACCAACCAGTAAACTACAGAATCCTGAAAGAGCAACAAACAAGCATGAAAAGTCCTTTCAAGCTGCATTCCAGCTGGCTGCACAAATAAGGTCTTATAACAGCCTGCCCTTCCCTCTTCATCTGTTCTACAATTTATCCTAAGAAATTTTCCCTCTATTCACAGAACTATCAGAACATGCCTCAAAGAGTCTAGAATAAATCGACCTCTACTTCTCCCACTAGATTACGGTGCACTTCTAAAATATTGATTGCTTTGGGAACGGAGCAGGAGGGAGAAAAAGACAGAGACATTCAGCTTGACAAGTTTTTAAGTCAACAGACTGGGAAAGCAAGACTGAGACAACATTTTCAGGTGGGGAAAGGCTACACTGACACGTTTTACTTTTAACTCACTTGTGCTTATTTCTATGGGACTCTGCTGACGCCTGCACTTATTAGACACAACCCTTTGTACACTTATCTGGAAGAAGCCCCACTGACTTCAGAAAAAACGATTCCAAGCAAACTTCTACAGACAAGCTTTTAGTAGAACAGGACAGGCACTGCCTATTTCTCTACAACAGTGGTTAGTTGGAAGTTAGCTCTCCAGACTTAGAAGTCCCTGACTGTACAGCCAATGGTCAGGAATGCTGGGCACTGAAGTCCAACGTGTCAGGAAATCTACTTTCTGCCTGCCCCTGTTCTACAAACAGGAAGATTTCACAGGCAGTATAAAATTTTACACTGATTCTTGTCAAACCATTGTAGCAGCTGAGATTCCCTACCAACAGGAGTGTTTCTCAACCCTTTTGAACTTCAGCAGTCTCCTAAACTTACTCAAGCCATCTAAATTGCTCACCAGCAACCATTTCTTCACCAAGTGAGCATGAGGAAGCTCTGTATGTGGCCTCATGTATGTCAAGAGTGTAAAGATCTTGAGACCAGGGTATTACTCCAAAACTGACATTAGAAGGACCGGAAGTGGGCATCTCAAACTCCAGAGAAGCCAGCCAGGACAAAGGTTAAAAGGGGGAAGTGCTGTGCTCAGAAGCTCTTGTGCCTTTCTTTGACACAGTTTTTACAGTTAGCAATACAATAAGGAGCTGCAACGTTGACCTTCTATTGCTGGTTCTAACTGCTACCCAGTCCCCTTCCTCCCTTGAACTTCCCTTTGAAACTGTGAACTGCTACCCTAAGAGATCTGATAATAGAACCAGGTATGCTTAAGATTAAGAACCACCTGCTTATTTCAGATGTAATTAATATAGTTGCAAAAATGATGGATGATAAAACACAGCCTGTAAATACGAGGTGATAATAATAATAATAATTTCATTTCTATGCTACCACATAGCCACAGCTCTCTGGGGAGTTTATAACTGTCTAGGAGATGTTTTACTCTGAAATTCTCATGTATGGGAAGGAAACCACTCTACAGCACTCTTTAAACACATCAGAGTTCACAGTTCTTGCCTCTGGGCAACTGAATTTACGGTATTATCCCACAGAGGCCCCAGCACACCACACTTCTGTCTTGGGACTTCCTGAGAACTGTTGCTCCAACAAAAGGACTGAGCTACTTACACTAGTCTAGCACAACAGTGGAAAATTTCTTGGGACACAGAAGAATATTTAACTGAGCAAGTACTTTCCACTGAATTATCCAGGCAATGGATATGTGAAGACATGGAAAAATACTGGGTGTAAAACAACCTTTTCCCCACCCTATTCCCTGCAAAAGATAGTCATCCTTGAGGGGAAAAGGGTTTTTTTTTTTAATTCTTCCCAGGCCTTCACACTTCTAAAAACTAGAAAGACCAAGTGGCATATATTGGAAAGCCCTGTGCAAGAAACTCCTTGATCTCTCTGTAGAAGCTCCTACCATTTCTTGCAGGAAAGGCAGCTTTGAAAGAACAGACTTTCTACTGAAGAATTAAAAGTGCTCCCAACAGCCAGGCACAATTGACCAAAACTCGTAGCTCCTACATAACTCCGTAACTTGCACTCCAGTGCAAACCTCCTGCCAACTCCACCACAAATATAGGCCAGCATCCTTAGCTTCTACTTGCTTAAATCATATGAACTCTGGGAAACTGAAAAAAATGCCAAGTAGAGTGCACATTAAGTGAATGCATGTGTATTTGCTCAGGATTTGGGCTCCCTTATAACAAACAGCCTTTTGAAATGTGTCTAGTCTTAATAAAAGCTCATGGAGTAATATCTGGAAACTGCTGTACCCAGGTGTGGCAACACATTTTGCTATCTTAGACCAACGTTCCAGGCATCCATGGCACAATTTTTTAATTATTCTAGCAAGGCCAAGATTCAGAGTTGACAAGTTCTACGCTACAGAATAAATAGTGGGAGCTACAATATGATTGCACTAGTCTGCACTGAAGAAAGCTAGCACTATAAAATTAGAATAATGGATCTAACCAACTTTTACTGGGAATTCAACTGGACCCATGGGATCTTCCAATCTTCATAATGCTGGAAGCAGGACTGGGGAACCCACAGTCATCAGATATTGTTGGATTAAATTGCCTGCCATCCATGAACATGTTGACTGTAGCAGGTAAGAGCTAGGAGTATAACATCCAAAGGGCCAAAGGTTCTCCACCTTCCCTAAGCAGATATGATGTTTAAATGTCTTTATCAAGATGAATGACCCTCCAAACTTAAAGGGTCATTCCCTCCTTGACCCTCTTTGCTCCTTATTTTAGAACATCCACTTTGAACCAAATCAACTGCAGTTTTAATGCTTCATAATCAAATAGCTTCATAGAAGGCATATACCTGCAGCTCCAAATGCATTGCCTCATATGCAATATTCCTAAATTACCTCCCCACAACCCAAAAATGTTGGCTGGTAATGCCAGGAGTTGTAGTTCAGAGCATCTACAGTGGCAGACTGAGAAAGGCTGCTCTAGGGAAGCCACATGTCACATGTATCCACTTGGGTCACATGGACTATTAGAGCACTTAGTGGATAGTCCTGAATCCCCTTAATAAGGAAACGAGACACACTTCCCTTCTCATCCTCATTTGTTTCCCAGATTTACTTGTTCTGGGAAGTTACGTATGCAGTTGGATATAGCTTATTTGTATCCCCAATGCAGTGCCCAACCAGATGCATAGGACTGCAAATCCCAGTATTCCTGACCTGTGGTCATGTTGACTAAGACTTAACAAAGTGATATTCAACACATCAACATGGTAAAGGATTGAGGCAGGCTGTCCTACAGGTTTCCTTAGTTTTAGACTTTCTCTCATGTAATTCTGAAACTTTCTGGAGTCCCATCCACTCAATCTAAAGGCAGGTACATTTCGCACTGCTCCAACACTCTTTCCTAAAGCAAGCTTTCCAGGAAACTCCAGCCACTACCCAGGCCTTTTCTTAATAGATCACATACTCCCCACAAATCACTTAATACACTCTTACCATCTCCTCCTCCCAAACATGAAAATTAACTAAACCAAACACAGAAAGCCCAAACTTGCTCACAACCATAAGTTGCCAGGGTGCACAAAGGGGGGGGGGGGGGGGGTTCCAATCCAAGTTCCTATTCGCAAGGATGCAAGCTGAGAAATGGCCATTTCTGCACTTTAAGATCGCAATCCAACACGCGTTCCTCTTAAAGTAAACCCCAGTAAATGAAGCAGGCTCTCCTCTGAGTAAACGTACGCAGGCCTACAACGCCAAAGAAGAAAGGCAGCTCAACAGGGTAGGATGCCATCTTGTACCTGAGGTATCGAGGCCTCCCGGTCTCCTGCTTCCCATTTACTTTAGCCACAGCACCGCCTTATGTCCCGCTTTCTGCCTACAGTAGCTCTCGAAGCGTCTCCCACGTATTGTAACACACGCTGTATGCACAAAGGCGACGCTAGGCAGTGCTACGTCTGAAGCGCTCCCGAGTTTCCCGGGACTCCAAGCCACAACGCGCTCCTAGCAGAAGAATCAACCCCGCCGTCCGCGTCATACCCAGCACACGCAACCGTGAAGAGGAAATAGCGCGGCTGGCTAGCGCTCTCGCACCGCCATGTTCAGCAAACCCGGCTCTCGCCTCTGAGGCACCATCTTGTTACCTGCGCCCCCCGCCCCCATTTTGCCTACCTGGCCTCCGCCCCCCCACCCCCGCGGGAAGGGAGAGAGAAGCTACCCAAGAGGGGAGGCCACGCCCCTCCCGGAGCCCCGCCCCTTGCCCCCTCCCGGCAGCTGCTCTTGTGCAATTCGCGCTCCCCCCCGTTCTCTCCTCAGAACCGTGGGAGTTCTAGAAACCCGTCTGGCTGACGTCACCGCCGCGGTCGTGACGCCACAGCCGCCGCCGCCGCTACCCGTTCAGCGGCGCCGAGCCCCCCTTCAGGCCTTTTCCTCGAAGTCACTCGCTCACTCACCCACCTCCCCCTCCCTTTTGGCCGTTAGACCCGGCAATCTTTTCGGCCCGGGTCGGCTCCGACTCTTTCGGTTTCTCCTCAGACGCGGCCGCAACAGCAGCAGCAGCACCAGCGATGCTAAGATGGCGGCGAACACTTCTCCCTCCAGAACCTTCCCCCTCCCTTCTCCTTCTCCTCGCGGGGGGGCCGTGGTGCGCAGGCGCGTGTCTTTGACACTATTGATTGGCTAAGAGGGGAGGAGGAAGAACGAGACGTGTGGAGGGGAGGGAGAAAAGTTGGATGGTAATTGGCCCGGCTGCGGCGAGAAGGCGGTATTTCCATCTGTGACGGCGATGCTGATTCGATAATGGCTCAGAAAGACGTGGGTTGGGTTTTCCTATCTTTCCGCCAACCCCCACTCCTCGGCTCAAGTGAAACCAACGCTTGTAAGTTGAAGGTGGGTTAAAGGCGGGACCTACTTACAGTTGATTGGCCAAACGAATGGCAGCACAGTTAGAGCGAAGACCGATTGGATAGAAGACTGGAAAAAAAATCCCAGCGGCCTTGTTCACAACGCCGATATTTATTGGCGAATGCAACTGAGGGGCAGAGCAAAGCTCCGCCAATTAACATTTCAATTCACGAAAGCACGTCCAGCCTCCTTCGCTGATTGGACAAGATAGTCAGGCGGCAACCCACATCCTGATTGGTTGCCCCGCCGCCGCGGTGGTTGTTGTTGTTGTGGTGGTGGTGGTGGCAGGGCGTTTTGTCAGGCGGGTGGTCGAAGGTCACCAAACTCCCTTGCCGAAAGGGGGCGGAGACTGCGCAGTTTCCATAGCAACAGCGGCCGAGCTCGCTCCTCGGCTCCTACGGCCCAATGGCTGCGGCAGGAGCCAATCGCCCGCCCCTCCCAGCGGCGCCTCTGCCCGCTTCAAGATGGCTTCCCTCATGCCAACCCCTCCAAGCCCAGCGTCGGGGGCACTGACCGGCGGCCGCCTCCCCCGCTGCTTCCCAGTCCCTACTGGGAGAAGCCGGGAACTGAACCTTGGCCACGCTGCGTCTAGGCAAGCCGCACGCCTTGGGCAGCGTTTGCTCCACCTGCAAACCTTTGTTTCAGCCACTGGGATATGTATTTATTTATTTATAACATTTTTACGCCGCACCCATCGCCGAAGCCTCGGGGCGGCTTACAACAGATGATGCATCGTCATCTGTTCTTCATTGGGCACAGTCCTGTTGGCTCACCCATTTCCCCCTCGTGTACAGAAATCGGGTATTCATTGCTGTGAGCTAATCTCTGCAAAGCCCATTGTTTCAGCCTTCTCCAACCTGGCGCCCTTGTTGGGAAAATTTGGATGAATCCTGTCTCAAAAGCGTTACTTCTGTGTGCTTTTTGCATTGTGGGATCAAATCCTGTACTCCTTCTCAAAACCAAGCTGTCGCTGTTTAAAATGGCATCCCTCCCCCCCACCCCACCCGCTCCTTTCTCTCACCTTTAGCTGTGGGCTACAGTACACAGGTCATTTAGTCCGAATTTACATTGTAAATAGTCATTGTTGGAATTCAAGGAAGTATCTTCCTAGCCCAGAGGCTCCATGTGCCCTGGCCAATTCAGAATGTCTAAAGTCTAGATAAGTCTTGAGCTCATGCATAGTTTCAGTGACTTGAATTTGCATATCTGAGCAGACCTGGAGATGGGTTCAAGCTACTGAACTAAAGTGTCAATACAGGCAATTAGAAATGTTGTAATCTCATTGTTACTGTGTGATTGACTGACATTCCTTTATCTGTTCTGTATGTGATGACCTCAGAACCTTATTGTAATGTCTGCATTCTGTCCTCAATTGCCCTGTACCTGTGTACCCATAAATACCCTGTAATGGTATTGAAGCTTTGCAGCAGAGTTCACCTCTGCCTGCCCCGTAATGCATGCATTATCGTGAGTACTGCAGGAGCCTTGGGGTAATACAATAAAGCCTCAGATGGTGTGGATGCTTGGTCTTTCCCAGGAATCCGAGTTTTATTCCCTCTTCTCAAATTGAGATTCCAGGATTCTGACACCCTGCAGAATGTTACAGAATGTAGGGGGGAGGCAGAGCCTGTGGAAGGCTGCATGAAACGTTTGTCCATTGTTGTGTGACACCTACAGCCAGAAGGGGTTAGGAAATGCAACAACCGTGGATCAGGGCAAAGTTTCAGCACAAGTGCACTTCTGGCACAAACAGGGTCTTGGAATTATGAACCTCTTTTTCAGCCCCCACATCCAATACTCAACAGGAGCAGCACATGCCTCTCAACTCAAGGACTGAGCTCCCTTTTGGAGAAGCTCTAGTGGGCCGCAGTCCCTGGAGGGGAGAAAAAGGGTGCAGCCCAAACCACCAAGAACAAGCGGGTTTTTTTTTTTTTCACATCAAGCTGACTGACAGTAACTAATTGGGTGTGGAGAGGAACTTTCATAAAAGCCAGGAAACCATTTGAGAAGTGGTAGTTGCAGGTTAAGACCCAGAGGCTCTGATCCAGCTCAAGGTGCTTCACCCCTGCTCTAGACAGGAATGCTCTATTTTGCTATCATGGCCGGCATCTAGCGACAGACGTACGTACTATGGCATCAAACTTGGTAACACTGTCTTAAAAGCCATCCTAAGTCGGCAGTTGTGACCATGCCATACAATTGGACCCCAGAAAGGCTGCACCACGTTTTACACAGTTCTTGCTTCCTCATGGACAGCAGATCTAAACACACATTTCAGTGACTTTATTGAAATTCCACTGACCAGAAAAGAACACGATCAATACCAGAGAAGGATCCAAACAAAGGATGTTCTCCTGACCTTCTCCTGCTGAACACCTGATGCCTCTATACGGGAAAGGAAAAAACCAGTCTCTTGCAGTAACTCTGGAGCGCAGGGTCTTTTGTGTCTCGAGTTGGAGGCGAGAGGAACTTGAGGGGAAAGGGCCAGACTGCTGTTCACAGTCCAATGGTGTAGGAACGTCCTGTGGGGTTGTGGATGACAGAGCACGACGGAGAGACCACAGCCCACTCGTACCACACTTTCTTGGAGTTGCTGCAACGCCAGAAGGCCACTCGGACGCGGTCCCCTGCCTGTACGCCTATGGGTTGCTGTGGGGAGAAGACCGCTGTTAATATGCTTCCACAGATGCTAACCAAAGCCCTAAAAGTTGTGAAGTAGGCACGCCTTCATCCTTCCCCATTCCTTTCAATATTTCCCATGAGTAAATACGAAAGAAATACGATTACAATTCTGGAACATTTTTTGTTCTAAGGAGGAAGTTGGGACTCTGCAGCAGCTCTTCTTTCCTCCGTTCATAGCAGTTGTATACAGCTTGTTCTGAATGCTGATTTTGTTGGCTGCAAAAACCAGTTCATAGAAAAATCCCAAACCCCCCCCCTTACCTTCGACCACCCCAATGTACCAACACAAGGAAAAAAGGCATTACAAAAACAAAATGGAGGAAGCCAAGGAGAATCAGACTCCCAAACAGCACAGGAAGAGGGGTGGAGACCAAAGGCAATGCAAAACCCAGGAACAGCATCAGAAGCATAGCTTCTTTTGTCTCAGAAAATAGAAATCGAGTGTCCTGGAACACACCAATATTCGCCCTCAACAGACGTGCAGGTTTCCCTAGCAAAAAAACCTCCCTAGCACTCCATGTAATAATGTCCAATCCGAAACATAGTGTCCCACACGGAGCCTTTAAGGAAGCCCTTACCTTGATGGGGAAGAAAATGGGGAACCACGAAAACATTCCTGGTGAGTGAGTCTCAGGCCGAATACCTAGGAGGAGGGAGAAGAAAACTCAGACACGCTCAGCCCCATCAGGCGGTCATGACGCCCTGCTTCTCTTTCCCAGCCATGAAGAATTTCACGTCCTGCCCCTCGACTTACTCAGAGTGATGTCTCCATAGAGAGTCGTCTCAAAGTAGCCAGCAAAACCGTGAAGCACTGTGTTCACGTCGACCTGGAACTCGAGGGACTGGTAACGGTTGTTGTCTTTGACAACGTCTACAAAACAGAAAAGACCGATGCGGGGGGCTGAGGCACTGACATCCCCGCGCAAGGAGACTCAGATGCGCAAAACCCTGTCCTGTAAAGGTGGGGGGAGCAGGTGTTCCCTACCACCTCTGGGGTGAGGGTCAACTGAGGCTTTACGGTGTGGCAAACAGTGTCCTCCCATCAGCAGGAGGGAAGGCACGGCTAGCCCAGGCCCCAGTCTCTGCAACTCCGCATGTGTGGCTGGCCGGCTGCACCGGCAGGCCTACCTGGATTCGGGTGCTTAAAGGAAAAGCAAGCTTTTGGAGGTGCTAACTGGTGAAAGTTGTGAAGTCGGACAACATAGGGCATTTCGAACTGGGCCTGGAGAGGAGAAGGGATAAAACAAAACATGCTCATGCGAAAATTCTGTCTCTCACACACAGGCAGAATGTTCTTCTTATACCCAACCAAATCCAGTTAAAAGGTTTATAATGTCTTCCCCAATCCTGACCTTCCAGCTTCCCTGGAAAGAGGATGGGTAGCCGTCCAAAATGTTCAGGGCATCTTTCGAACAAATACTGACTTTCTTCAATTGACTGACTGAAAGTGCTGAATTCAGAAGAGCATGGAGCAATGCACTGATCTCTCCTATCACTACAGACCATGTTACCACAAATACTATGTCTTTACTCTGACTCCTTCATATGTGCATTAAAACCAAGCTACTAGTTCTCAGGGTACAAACTCTCCACATTGGACTAGCTCTAGGCTTGTGCCACCTAGAACTGTGCTGAAAAGGTGTAAGTTTTGCCTTTGAAAAACTAAGCTTCTGCAATCCATAAGACTATGTGCCTAGGCTTGAAAACATGTGAAAAATGCAGGTGAAACTTCAGAATTCATGGAATTCCCTGGGCTAACGGGGCCAAAAAGGATTTCCAAGCACTGTCATGCACAGATCTTTTCTCCTTTCTGTGAACAGCGTCAAGAAAATCTATCATTAAAAACCTATGCACATTTTACAGGTCTGTATTATTTCAGGGATTGATATAAAAAGACAGAGTGAAAAAACTTAAAATTTGCAATACAGATACATAACACAAACCCAAAATCCCTTATAGAGTAAGAATAAGTGTATTTATTCTTGTTTTTATTTAGTGAATACTAACTGCAAATTACCTCAGGACCCATTACTGAAGAACCAAACTGGTAAAACAAATTATTTTACCAGTTTATTTTATTTTACCAGAACATATTATTAACAAGTAACCTTGTGAGTTATAATAAGCATCCTTAAGTGGAACCAGCAAAGGGAAAGCAGACCAGACAAATGCATTGTGATCTCAATACCCTCCTCAGAAGCTCAGGACAAGGTCCTATGCATGTTTAGACAGAAAAAAGTCATACAACTGCCCGTACGCCTTAGCCAGACTTTTTTCTGTCTATACATGCATACACCATATTTTTCGCTCTATAAGACGCGCCTGACCATAAGACACACCCAGTTTTTAGAGGAGGTAAACAAGAAAAAAAAATATTCTGAATCAAACGGGCACATCATCACAGGCACATTCCCCATCGCTCCCCCATGGGCTGCACATCTGACAGACTCACTGCACACACATATTCGCTCTATAAGACGCACAGACATTTCCCCTTCCTTTTGAGGGGGAAAAAAGTGAGCCTTATAGAGCAAAAAATACGGTAATTCCTCTCCGGATGCAAAAGTAGTATTCAGAGTTAGCTGTGTCTGCATTCATGCAAGCACTGCGACTCACAGCAATGGGAGTTTGCTCGGAGAGGCAAAGAAAATATCTTACAAGGTTGCATTTCTAGTAAGTAGGTCTGATATGTCTAGTGGTTGTGTTGGGCAGCCTTCTCAAGTATGTACTCTGCCTTACGAATTTGAGATAGTTGAGTGTCACCCCCACAGCGTCATGCATGAAATGATACATGGGGTCGGACTGAAACTATTTCATTATCCAAAGTATGTCCAAAAACCTTGGAAGAATATGGCCAGATATTTAAATGCAGCCAAAACAACAAAGTCAATCTAAACACATCTACTGAAGGACTTAGCTGTGTTTTATAAAACCTCATGCCATAACAAATGTGGTAACCACAAGAATATTGGCTGCTTTAGCTGAATTTAAATTTCTGCTTTTGTATCCTTCCAAATAGGTGTTCGTACATAAAAATAAATAGTTTCATTCTTTTCACCCTGGCTTTTACCTATTCTTTACTTGAGGCTAAAATTAGTTCCATGTTCTATCTCTGGTTCTTCTCTCTCTCTCACTCCTTCTGAAATCACAGATTCTGCTTAACCTCCCTACAGAACTGTGACTTTCCTTCAACACAGAACAACCCCGGAGCTGCATTAGAGGGGAGAGGAAGTCCCACCTCGGGGTCTCGGTCTTTCTCACGACAGGCACGCACTTCGTTGTACAGCTTCGAGGACGAGATCGGTCCCAGGAACGAGGTATAATCACAGGGGATGCTCACTCCCCCTTCTGCGTAGGAAGAGAAGTTAAAGAGTGTCAGGTGGTGGTCCCTCCCGCTTCACCTGCTGCCAAGCTCCACAAGGCTGAACCGAGGGAAGGAAGCAGAGCCGTTCCATCAGCCGCCTTGAAAGCCGGCTCCGTTTTTTCCTTTCCTTCCCATCCCCCTTTCCCGGTGTGCTGTGTCTTTTTAGAGTTTAAGCTAGGGATGTGTGAGGAATCCACCCATGGGTGGGGAGTCTGTTGGATTCCCTGGGCTTGGCTCCCCAGACTTCAGTCTACTTTGCAGCAGTCCAGAGACCCAGTTCCTAGAGTGTGCCCAGCATTCCCAGGGCGCTTGCAAGTAATCAAACTCCATTCACTGCACGCACAACACCCCCTCTCATGCGCCAGGAACACCCGATCAGACGGCGGCTGCTCCTGGCGCCAAAAAAGGCCGGTTAAGGGGCGTTCACCTGAAGAGCAGCTGCCCCCAACCTCTGTGCAAGCAGCGTCCCTCTACCATGCCAACCGCAGCCACCTGTGGGGCTGCCCAGCTGATGCGGCAGGCAGCTGCCGGATGCACAGCTGGGGCCCCGTGAACATTCCTGCACTTCCTCTCAGCCCCCTCTGGAGGGCCCGGCCAAACCCAGAAGGAAGCTCACGAGTGCGAGGAGGGATGGATTCGGACAGAGTTTGCCCCAGTCCTGCTCCAAGCCTTCGTTCCGCGCAAGCGAGCTGCTCCGGAGCCCTTCTTGCGCAAGGGGTGGGGTGAAGATAGCAGGCTGATAAAATGAGGTTGCTAGAGCTGCGTGGGAGTTGGAGCCCGACTCACCCACCAAGGAGGACGATGCTCCCTCTCTCCCCTCTAATGCAGGAGGCCCGAAGGGCACCATGTGGTTTGCGCCCCACCCCGACCGTGGGCCATCTTGGCTGCCCCCACCCCCACCACCGCACCTTTGAGGCAGTGCTGCGCGCCGTCCAGACACTCCGGGGACAGCTCGTTGTCGGCGAAGGAGCCCAGCAGTTCCGACACCATGAGGTCAGCCTTCTCGGGCGCTTCCCACTCCCGCATGTCGCAGGAGACCACCGTTACCTGGGAGCCCCACTCCTCGTACTGCCAGCTCTCCAACCTGCAGGGCGGAGTGGGAAAGACGCACCCAAGGGCTTGAGCCAGTGGTGGGATATCTCCATCGTGCACCCGGCAGCCTTTGCAAAGTGAAGGGTTTGGAGCTGCTGGGCCAGTGGAGCGAGCGATGCCCAGGTGGAGCAGCTCAGCCCTGCAGATCCAGGACTCCGTCCCATCAAGATCCCTCGCTAGCCCTTTCCCTCTGTGCTCCACGGCTCCCCCACCTTGCCGCCTGCCACCCCAACACAGGGATCCAGGTGGCTTCTTAAACTGCCCATTTTGTCTGTTGTGGTCGCATTATCCTTGTGTGGCTTCGTAAGCCACTTCTGCAGGATTCGGATCTGGAAAGGCGACGTGCAAGTACTTGCGATAACGTAAAAAGAACGGAGGGCGAAGTGGTGGCTGAAAAGAGGTCCTGACGGGGGAGGAGCCAGGTCCTGCCTGTGGGTTCCTCCTGGGCAGCCGGCTGGGCTGGAGGGCCCCTTGGCCCGATCCAGCAGAGCTCCTGGGAGTGCTGGATGCCGCATCCCTTCGGGTGGCGCACCCAAAGCCTGCCTTTCGCACACCCCAGTAGGGAAAACCAGCAGGGCTACGGGTTGCCCGCCTGGCCCCGCGTGGCAGAGGCTCTTCAAGAGCATTTGTATGGTAATGCTCCCTGTTTCCCCTAGCGGTGAGGACGGGGAAGTGGCAGCGATCGCTCTTGCAACCTCAAAGCCGGGGGGAAGGTGGGTGGCTGGTCCCGCTCACCAAAGAACAGGGCCAGACTCTTCTGTGTAATGGTAATGAATACAAATTTAAAAAGAAAAAGGGGGGGAAGACGGTGCCACACTCAACTTGGCAGGCAGGCTATTGGAGCCTGTTTTTAAACAACCCCAACATGAAAAACGCTGGGCCACGCACACTAAAAATATCGCGGCAAAGTCCCGCTTGCAGACTTCTGATTTAAATCTAAGACGAAATAATGGGGAAAGGAGAATGGAATGGAAGTCCAGACTCTCCCCACTTGCTGGTGCTGTGGAACCAGAGGGGATGTTCGCTCTCCCACGTGGAAAAACAAAACGGAAAACCAATGAGGGGGGTCACATGTAATATAAAAGTCTAATCTAACTCGCCAAACAGAACCCCTTCGTCTTCTCCCAAGGGGGTAATACGCAATGAGCCACTAACAATCCAAGTACTACCACACTATTACTGTAAAGGGTGAACTTTCCCATCAGCCCTTGGGCTCTCCCTCAACTGACACCTAATGGCAACCATGGACTGTTCCCAACCCAGCTGGTCAGTGTAAGAACTCTCTTTCAGTACTGGCCTCCAAGCTCGCCTGGCCTTCCCCATCTCCTTGTCCTTCTGTCTCACGATGCTTAGATTGTATCGCTCAGGGTAGGAACTGTCTTCCTGCTGCTGGTGAGCCTCCCTGAGAGCCCCTTTGGCGAAGACGTACGGTAAAAATGCTTTATATAAAGGATAAACATCCGTCCAGGATGCAAGGCAAAGTCCAGGTTGTAGAAACCCTCTGTTTCCCGCTCCCTCTCCCCACGGCGACTGCAGACAGACGGCCTCCTGCGCTTCTCACAGAACAGTGCCCACAGAACGCCGGCCTTCTCTGTCCCCACGGAGAGCAGCAGCTCGTGCTAGGGAATGGGCTGGGACCGAGGGGAAGCACTCACGTGACGATGGCGTTGGGGTTCTTCTCCACAGCATAGATCTTGATGTGCCGGTCGGCCTGTCGAGCGGCCCGCAGCGAGGCGTTCACAAGAGGGCCCCTCCCGGCTCCGAGCACCATCACCACCCTGAGGGTTTGGGGATGAAAAAAGAGAGAGGAGGAAGGCTCTGAGAGAGAGGAAAGGGCATTTTGAGCTCGCTTGTTTTCCAGTAGGAACCGGCCTGAGCCACATGGGCCACATTCACAGCACAGCTGCTGCATACAGCAGTTTATCGCACTTGCAGTAAATGAAGACAAGGTCGATAAACAAGGTGCACAGAAAGGCTCGTCTTGTGATGCCTGCACGGGCGCTCGGTTTATCGGCAGCGCTGATGTGCTTAATTCAAGCCGACTGCACTTAACTGCCATATTCATTGTCATCCTGCTCGATCTTCTTCACTATACTCAGCAGAGTGCACAGAATACGGCCTTGAATTCGTGTCGTCTTCAATGACAACAGTACAGGAGAAGCGTGTACCAAGCTCTTTGCTCCTGTTATGTATCGGTATTGTGTATACTTTCAACGTAATCAGAACCTGTGCTTAGAAGGAAATGCTTAAGGAAAATGAGAAGGCTTTATCAAAGGACGTATTTTGCTGAACATGCCCAGTGGTAGTTTGATGTCCAATGACTCCGAGAGGAACCAGCAGTATGTGCATTGCGGTTTCTCCAGGGAAGCTGGAAAGAGACAATGCCCAAGACTAAAAGCTAAGCAAAACGACGAAGAATTAGGGAAAATGTCTTTTGCAACATTTTTAGCATCCTTGATGTTACGGGAATACGAGGCAGATGACACAAGACAGCAGGTGTTTCATTCCCTCTGAAGGACTGGTACAAGTTGCACAGCAGTAAAAGACTTGATTAATAAGGTTATAAAGTGGCGATCGGCAGGGAACATCAAAGGGCCAGTGAAAAAGCGAATCCTTTAATCCCATTTCTTAGCATCCTCTGCAAAGACGGTCAAACATGACCAGGCAGGCTAGGCTGACTGGCCAGATTTTTACTCACTGGACGTTGGTTTCTTTCTCCTCCTCAGGCACACGGTCTAGCAGGCATCTGTATATTGCCTACAAGGAGTAAACGAACAGCTAAGGTGTTGGTTGTGGAACTTGGCTTTGCCCTCCCTATCGAGATTGGGTTAGCAGCAGTTCAACTCAAAAGCATATTTTGGACAGGTTGTGCTATCTAATCCGGGGAGGGTAAAATAAGGTGATCCAGCAGCGATTTGCACGCGGATGCTGCTCCTGCTGCTGCCTCCCTGCAGAATTTCAGGGCGTGCTGGGGAGGCGGCAGCAACAGAAAAAAGGAACCACTTTTCTGCCAATTTTCAGCAGCAAGCCCTACAGAACAATGGCACATTCAGCCAGACTAAACGTGGCCACGGGGGCATTCCATGGCAGTCTGCCACTGATTTTCAGTGATAAATGGGCTGCTTGTTGTCCACTGTGAATTTTGCTGGTGCAACAGCTGCTTGTGGTCCCTGACTGCCCCTCATCCCACCCCAAACTCTCCCCCTTGCTAAATACCAGGACAAGGCATTCAGTGCTACAACCTCCCACCTACATTCACCTGGCCAGCCAATGCTCCTTCCCTTGAGCCCCTCCCCTCACTTCTCAGTCACCTCCCCCCCCAGCCCTGCAGCAATGCTCCCTCTCCCCCATCAGACCAGGAAGCCCCACCCTCTTTTCCTATTACAGGCTCACCTGTTGGTACTGGGAGTACTTGATAGGATCTTTCTCGAACACCTCATAGGTCTGGGATTCCAAGTTGTCCATCAAGGGCTACAGGGAGAAAACACCGAGAAGAGAGATTCGTGGCCGGGTGGAGGCAGTGACCAACAAAGCGGGCTGGACGCACAGAAGGAACGAGCCAGCCACCTGAGTGCGCAAAAGTCGGCTTCCGCAGGAGCACGTGATTCTAGCCTCCCACTTGTAACCCATGGAAAGCGTTCCCCGTTTCTCAGTTAAGGAACGAAGGCCCAGAAGCAGCGACCTGCCCGAGAGCAGTTCCGTGTGTTTGTAGCTAAAACAGCCCTCGAGCCCCAGGCTCAATCCAACACATCCGGGAGGGAGAGCTCACCTGCAGCGGGGACTGCAGATAGTCCTCGTAGCCCTTTGCAAAGAGCTCATAGGCAGAAGGCGGAGGGCGGTTCTGGCTGAGGTACTCGAGGTACTGCAGGTAGGAGCAAAACTCTTTCTCTGGATGGTGATGGGCCCCGGTGATGATGAACTGCACCTCCAGCTGGGGAATGGCAGCGAACAAGAGTCAGCGTGAGCGAAGAGCTCCACTTCCGGGATCACCCGCACATTAATCTATAACATCTCTGTGTGCAGCGCTTTGTGCAGAAGGGGTCTGCTGAACCCCTGCCCCAAACAGGCTTAAAGTCTAAAAACAGGCAGACAAACACAGGAAGCAGGAATATGCATTTTGGTCCCAGTGTGGCAAAAGGCAGGGGCAGCCGGACCAGCTTGACAGAATCCAACCAGTCCAACTGGCTCGAGATGGGCCAGTTTTTAATGTTAGTTTTTAATGTTTTGAATATTGTTCTTATGGATGTTTTATTTGTGGTTGTGAGCTGCCCCGAAGCTTGTTGCAAGGGGCAGCATACAAATTTTTAAACAAACAAACAAACCATAGAAGGTGGAGATGAGAAAGGGAGAGGCTGACCTTAAGCAGGCGGAAGACCAGGCGCTGATGCATCTTGGAGAGAACAGGGAAGCCTTTCTTATTGGTCAGGAAGATGCTGGTGGGAAGAATGGCCGCTTTGATTGGTTCCCCCAGCCAGCGGTCGATGACGTGATTGGATGGCAGGTCAGGGCCCACCTCCAGGGCTGAGGAGAAGGGGCACAAGGAAGAAGAGTTGTCAAAGGGAAAAGAAGGGATGCCAATTCCCACACGGCGAGGTTGCCGTGCCATGCCAGCCCCCTGCCCCACACATTGTCCTCCCCGCAGTCTCAGCCCAGCAGCACTCACCCACAGCAACACGCTTGTTGTAGTCGCACAGCGTCCGGAAGTTGTGCCACCTATAAAAACAGGACGCTTGTTGGAGCCCCCTGGAAGGCTGCTGTCTCCCACCTCTTCCTGTACATCAACCCCTTTCCCTTCATTCATTCATTGCATTGCTCTAGCTGCCAACAGCCAAAACTCTCTGGATGGCTCCGAATATGATAAAAACATAATACCTTTAACATATAAAAAGCTTAACCAGTCCAAGACAGTTTGCAATAAACTACTAGACCTGATTTTAAAAACATTGAAATCCATCTTTTTATGCATCCATCCATCCTTCCTCTTGCTTACGAGGTCAGATGACCTTACCAAGAGGCGACACAAGCCGCAAACGTAACACGATGCTCCACTACCCAACTGGTCCACCCCTAGAGATGTCAGCCAGGTACCTGCTGCTATTGGATGCCTCACTCACCACTGCCAAGTCTTCTCCTCGCCGGCACACTCATCCTCCACCCCCTGCACAGCTTCATTTTCTATCACATCATCCCGCAAATCCTCTGGGGCCAGCAGCGGGACCCGCATCCAGAACTGGAATAGGATAAAGAATGCCTATGTGAAGCGGGTGGGAGAAGGCTGGCTTAGGCTATTTTCCGGGCCTCGCACTGGGTCCAGAACGGAGCTGGATACTCCTTATGAAGGCTGTTTTAGTACTGCTATGCTAGCATCTCAAGTAGCAACATGCTGGGATAAAGAGGTTTTCCCGAGTCTAAGAAGCTGGTCGGTTTCATCAGTTTCATATGGGGAATTAAGGACCGTCCCACTGAAAGATATTAAAAGAAGGTTCTGCAGATATGGCAGTGCCAAATGAAATTTATTTAAGCTAATTTAGCAGATCAGGTTTGAATGTGCTACAGTTTGACAGCCATATTTGGGGTTGGAAAGAAACTGTTCACCAAGTCAGCTTGTCTGGTAAATTGAGGAGCTGGGGGAAGAACGGTGTGTCTGTCTGGAGTCTTTGCCTTCGCCTGTCCCATGCAGTATGGCTTGTTTGGCCATGCAAAATATCAGAAGCCCGCATCTGCCTGATGAAGGCCATGGTGCAGACTACGTCCACATGTTAACAGGAGGTTTAAAAAGGAGGTAAACAGTTAAGCAGAATTATTTTGTTCAGACAGGTTGGGATGCATTGGCTTGATGTACCATGGAAGTATGATGCCCGGTATTGATGTGATTACACAGAACTCGTGCCAAGTTGGGGTTGTCTGCCTGCGTCAGGGGTAGAAGGAATGCTGGGAGCCCCAAATAGGCCCCAAAGTTCAGCTCTTCCAACATGGCCTGCAAAGAACAGAGAAGCACAGACGTCTCATATTAGAATTCTCCACACAGTTCTATCAAGTCAGTTCAAAGGGTACACGGCAGACCTGGAGTAAGCTTAAGCAGCTTTTTAGTTGACTTTTTCACACAGGGAAACTTGATCAAGGTTGATCAAATTATAAACAGCATGGAAAGACCCAAAGACAGAGGTTTCCCTTTCCTTTCCACCAAAACTCCAGGTCATACAATGAAACAGGCCTCAAAACAAAAGGAAAAACTAAGCGGCCGCTTTGTAGGTGAAAGGCCTAACGTCAGTCTCTACAATCCCATTAAAGGTTTTCAAGGAGCAGAGCTGGGAAAGGGCTATCTCTGCTGAAGACTGTGGGGAGGCCTCTACCACTCGTGACAGACCACACCAGGCCACTTGGACCAATAGTCTGTCATGTCATACCAATGCTTGGTTCACATGTCATGTCAACCTAGGTAGTTTTAAAATCCTAGGTTGTCATGAACAAGGAGGAAGTGAGTACATGCAGGTCCCGACTCCTGGCTGGGGAAAACCAACCCAGGGATGCCCTTCCCCTGGGCTGCTACGCACGAATCAGGATTTCTGAGTTGTTGGGGGACAATCTAGAATTGCACCATTTGATCTTGCTATGGGTTACAGTTCTGGGATGTCTCTTTCTCTCAACAATCCAGGAATTCTCGTTGTGGGGGAGAGGAGAATACCGGGTTATTTTACTCCTCTAGGATACAAAAGGAGCGATCTGACAATGGGAACCAGCACACTCACCTCCACCCGCTTCATTCACAAAAGACGCATTCTGTTGTTCTTAAATGAGGCCGACACATAAGGAAGTTGTGGAATTCCTTGCAGCAGATGCCATGAAAACATCTGTCACAGGTAAACCTGTTTTATTAGCCAATACCATAGAGGTACTTACTAGGGATTAAGTCCCACTGAACTCAGTGGGGCTTACTTTTGAGCAGACATGCAGAAAAACAGGGCTCTATCGAATACCGCTGGCATTACTATTTAGGAACGCAACCTTCGCATTCAGAGACAAAATACCTCCAACAACCCCATGCCAGGAACACGCAGCAATTCTTCCTCCTGCAAACACTGTGTACAATGGCAAGCTGAATTTAAACAGGATTCACCATGGTCATCCCCGTCTTCGGAGGGACTACATTCCTGCACAGCATCTCTGGAGCTCACTCACCGCCTCAGAATTCCTCCGCACCTTCTCCACGTTAGAATCAGCCCGGATCCACGGGGACAGTTTGCCCACAATCAGTGTGTTCCAGTCTAGCAAGAAGTGGATTGTGCAGATTAGAACCTCTCTTTCATTTGGGGCAGAGTGGAAGGATCGGCGAAAGCAGTGAGAATAGGGCCTCCCCTTTAAAAGCATCTCTCTATGTTTATTCATGCATATTTCTTCTCTCTCGACCACTTGTTACCCAACCCATGCCCCTGAGAATAGATGAGGAGGAAACAGCCCAAGTTTTTGCAATTAGCATATATGTATAATTGACATTTATTTACTGGCAATTATACATATATATTTATAATTTATTGTGCTATCTTCAGCCAGCAGGGAGATAAATGAAAGACAACTAAAGGTACAATCCTATGTGTTGTTTAAACTGAGAAAAGGCCTACAAAGCCTGGGGCTTCGTAAGGCTTTTCTTAATTTTCTTTTCTTCCATTTTCTTAACCCCCAGAGAGGTCCGCCTGGCGCCGTCATTATTTGTTTTTCGGCGCCAGGCCAAGACCTTTTTATTTAAAACTTATTTTGATTGTTAAATTATTTGTATTTATTGGATTTAAAAAAAATTTTTTTAGCCAAGATGCACCAGGGGGTTTTAAGTAAAATTTTTATTGATATGTTGTTACTTATTTATGTATTTTGTTTTGTTGTGAGCCACCCCGAGGCTTTGTTGCGATGGGGCGGCATAAAAATGTTTTAAATAAATAAATAAGTCTAAGCATGGCTAAGTTTCCACAGGTGCTCACCTCTCCCTGAGAGCAAAAGGTCAGAGCGAGTCTGGGGTCCTGGTCGTTTTTTTGCTGGGTCCTGGAAAAACTCTCTTTTGTAACGGGGGTGGAAGATGGGCATGCAAAGGAAATCAAACCTATGGAATGAGAAACAGGACATGTTAAGATTCTGGATTAGGAGATAAAAAGTCAGCGGTATGTCCCAGTAATATTGGCATTGTTCAGAATGGAGGAAAGTGCCTTCACTGGTAGCCATGCCTGGTTTCTGCCAAAAGACACTTATTTCGGCCTCATGAAGTGGAAGATCCTTAATTTTCTTATAAGCATCTGGCCTGCTGCACTATGGAATTTAATCTCTCCTTTGATATAACAGATGGCATGTTTTGCCTGCTGTCTCTTTTTTGGTTATTGTATATGTTACGACTATTTCAATATGCCAGTCACTTTATAAGCTACCCCAAGCATTAACAGAAAGGTGGGATGGAAAAATTATGAAATCGATGAAACCATCAATAAGCTATGAATGGATGCAACAGGTGCTTTTTCAATGGTTAACCCTTGATCAACCGATTAAAATGAAAGGCCAGCCTTTTAGTACAGATCATACAGGATTATGTCTTTTCTCCCAACCTTCCTTTAAACTACCTTCATAGGGGTGATAACCAAGATTATCTGCATGAATTCTTGAGAGGTTTTTCCACAGTATCCTTTGAAAGACTTTTGTAAACAGTCACTATGTTAAACAAGGTATAAAGCTGATCGTTTTTTAAATGCCACAAAAGTTTTTGCTGCAACAGACTAACACAACTTCTTCCTGCAAATTGTTACTATCAGTTTGTGTAAGCACTGAGCCTGATAGCTTCTGAGGCCTGATTTGCAAAATCACCATAATGATTTTGCTTTCTCCGCACAGCCTAACAGGGAGTCTTTGGGCATAAGAACTTGGCGGGAAAGAATGCTTACAATACATGAAGCTAAATGTAAGGACTTCAGAGTATCTTAGTGTGTATATATACCTGAAGGGAGAAGTGCAAAGTGTACTAGTCCTCTATGCTTTCAGAGGGGCACAGACAAAGCACACTATATTATTTTTATATTTATTAATACTGAATTATTTATTTATGTATGTGAGCCGCCCCAAGGCTTCGGCGATGGGGCGGCATAGAAGTCTGCTAAATAAATAAACAAACAAACTCCAAACTCTGTGCCATTTACAACAAATTTTCTTTCCAAGTGAAGAGCTGTATCCATTGGGCAAATCTGATCCATAAGCCCCCAACCTTCTTTTAGATTACCATGTTAAATAAGTACATACAACAGCAAGGGAGAACTTCCCACCACCACTGCGTGTGGCTGTCGCTCTTCAACCCCTTTCTCATCCTTTGTACTACTTGCTCGCTTGACAGAGAACCAGTAAGCAGGCATCTATTACTCTTCTGGCCACCACCACTATCTGCCCCCTAATGTGAGACTATTTGCAAGGATGAAGAGGAGCAGCAGCTCGGGGGGGGGGGGGCTCTGTATCTTCAGCAGAATCCCACCTTCAGGCTCCTATGGAGACCTCTGCATAGAAAGGATAGCTCATTTTCTGGTTGTTGTTATTCAATCAAAGCACAAGACATAGGATCGCTTTAAAAAATCAGCACTACACAGGCAGATTACGTTGCCTTATTCCATGGGGCAGATCAATGCCTGAGCTAAGGTGATGCCAAGCCATTTTCCCAGAGAGATAGATAGATATTGATATAATCCCAAAGTTTAGGGAATAGCAGAAAGAAAACAGGGTCGGTCGCCACGGTTTTCGGGAAGGTTCCTCTGCACCTTGGAGCCGTTTCCCTATCGACACATCTCTATGCTGGGAAAAGCATCACCGGTGGAGTTTCTGCCTGCTGTTTAAAGGCACAGGAAATGAGCTGTCGGTGGTCTTACAACCTGGCCTGAGGTTAGAGGCTATGATGAAAAGACCGGGGACGGGCAGAGATAAAAGCAGGGGATCCCCCACGCGGGACAGGGGTCAGCATGGCACGTCTGAACGAGTCGAGGATCACCGGGAGACCACGTGCTTTCGCTCACCCCTGCCTGGCGACCGCCCCAAGCGTGCCCGCCACCTCCGGGACGCAGCTGAGGTCCCTCCCGCAAGAGACGCGGGCCACTGCGGCTGCCCCGGGCCCAACCGCGGACGCTGCCGCCGCCGCCATCGCCGCCGCCGTCGCCGCCATGGCCCGCCACACAGAGAGCGGAGAGCCCGGCGGCCACGCCCACCTCGCCGCTCGGGCGAATCAGCGGCCGCCCTCAGGGGAAGCAGCCAACCACAGGAGGGCTTTCCTGGCCGAACGGAGGGGCGGGTGACTGCGGGGGCCCAAGCGGAGCCAATCAGAATCCTAGCTGGGGGCGTCCCGTTCGATCGCTATGATGAAGCAGACGGCCAAAGCGCGCGCGGAGGGGGGAATCCCATCATGCTCTGCGAAGGAAGACTTTTAATAGACTGTCTTTCCCGGCGGACCAGGCGCTCCCTACTTGTACTACATGGACCAGCATGCATCGCTCTCCTACTGTCTGCGAACACCCGCGCCCGAACACGCACATTCCCGGCATGCATTGGCAGAAACGTCGCAACTTGGATCCTCCTGGCGAGACACTCGCGGCTGCGTTCTATATATTGGGGGCGCTGCGGAGCAGAGCTCATGTCTGCGGGCCAGTGGCGCAATGGATAACGCGTCTGACTACGGATCAGAAGATTCTAGGTTCGACTCCTGGCTGGCTCGTGAAAAGACTATTTTTCCCTCATTCCTGAGCGCGGCTTCAGCTTTTGAAATTCATTCATACCACCCAGCCTTCACGTATATTAATTGCTAAACTAAAGCAATGGTAAAGAGCGCCGTTTAGGGCGTGATTCAGAATGTAGTATTAATTACAATGAAGTGTAGCCAGAATTATTTTGTGCACCAGTTTCGTACGTATCTGGATGCTCACCTGTATCAGAAAAGTCTACCTAGACATAAATAACCCCGCAAAATTTCTAAGGACCCAGCACAGATGCACATCCTATAGGGGAAAGGCAGTGCCGCATTTGTAGGTCACAAACTCATCGTGCACGTGCCCCTCTCTCGATCTCTCCAGATTAAATGTTCAATTTTTCTTGGTTAAAAACAGCTGAAGTCCACATTTCTTACATTTCAATTTGCCTTCTAAGGTCATATTTGTATTTCAGATTCCCAGGGAATGAATATTTTATTGCAAACCCAAGAAACTCTTTAGCAAATGTTGCCGCTGACTCAGAAAGCTCTTTTTCTTATCCCACAAGAATTCACATTTAAGTAATTTTGGCAGAATACCCTCATGCATTTTTCTTACATAATGCAGTAGTTAAGCATGTTATTTTTGGAAAGCCTTCCTTCTTCTCTCCTCCAAGGAATATTTTAAACAAGTACACAAAGTTAATGTCATCAATAAGCAATAAGGATGCTTCCTTTTTTGAACAGCAAAAATAAAACTAAAGGAATAGCCTAGTACCAGAATGTTTTATCAGCAATTGCAGTATGACTACCATTAATAATGTGATCCTCACATTCATTTTAATTTCCTTCTGCCCAGCAGCCAATTTCCCCTGTATTCTATTTAATCTGAAACTCCATATAGTGCACAAAAGCTTATACCTGAATAAATGAGGTAGTCTTTAAGGTGCAACATCTTATTAAAATTAATGACACTTATTTCAGTGATTCTGTAAACTTAACTGTTCAATAACAGCATGTGAAATACAGCAGGGGTCCTTTGCTAAAGCCTGTTTTACAACAGAAGCCTATTTTAAAGCTACTTTAACTACAGATTTGCAGGGAAAATGTGCAAAAAAGGTTTATGGATTTTTTTCTCAATTTATGATTTAGTAATGCACACTACAGTAATGGAAATTATATAGCACAGCTCTGAAAGCTGCTAAATAATGGCTATTTATTAATGGTTCAATGGAGGATTATTCTGTTTTTCAGCCAGATTGGCTGTTAAAGCAGCTTAAAATTAGAATCCATACAAAAGCACAAAATTAGCGATAAATGGAGGTGTTCATATAATGCTGGATCCTGACAGCTAGTATGTTCCAGGCTCTTCCTCTAGAAGGAGCTGCAGATAAACTCAGACTCTTCACACACAACCAAGACTGAATTTCAGCAGGCAGGCTAATCTCACTGCATAAAAAAAGGTAAGGCACACCGGACAACTGGGTTGAATTTTTACTTTCAAGTAAAGAGCAAGTCCAAGATGGGCAACCATAGCACTCAGGACTATTCATTCACTCAACAGGCTCAAGAGGTTACCGAAGCGCTGTATAAATGTAAAACTCTGAAGGGGTATTTCATTGTTCATCTTTCGTCATGTTTATCTTGATGTTACGCTTCATTTAAGATTTTGTTTGTAATCTGCATGTTATCATTAGCTGCCTTGAGCACAATTTTTATACATTATCATGGATATGGCTGGAGAGCTCTTAGGCTCCGTTCCTAGGAAATTAGGATGGAACAAAACAGAGATAGATTCCAATATCCATTCAGCAGTCTCCTGACAGGCAGGAAGGAAACGGCAGAAGAGGAAGCCACTTCCTCTTTGGGCAGGGCCCAAACGCTTTGTCCAGGAGGAAGAAAGCACACAACACAATTAAATGTTTTTTTCCTTCACCATTTGTTTTGTTTTTACATGGAGTATCTGTTATGGGTCAGTATTCAACAATGCAGCACTCAGTCCAAGGCTCAGCTACGCATCAGTGCAAACTCAGTCTTTACTGAACTCTGTCAGCACCCATCGCCTGTTCTCAATTACGGCTTTCAGTTGGGCATATTCCTTCACTAATTCCTCAAACTCAGGACCCAGCGTTTCGTAGTTGGAAAGGATCTTGCGTGAAGTGGCTAAATCTTGCTCTTCTTGGCTTAATGTTGCTTTCAAATTATCCCTAGAAAAAGGAATGAATGAGTGAACGGACATGTTGCAGCGAAAGCTTTCACAAATAGACCTAAGCAAAGTATTAATTCCCCAGAGAGGCTCGCCTGGCGCCGTCATTATTTGCTTTTCGGCGCCAGGCAAAGACCTTTTTATTCAAGAAATATTTTAATTGTTAAATTATTAATTTTATACGGTTATTTGATTATATTTATATATTTTAATTCTTAGACTTTGAGATGGGCCAGTTTTAAATTGCGTATTGTTTTTAAATTGTATTTCTATGTTGTTAGCCACCCCGAGGCTTGTTTGCAAGGGGGCGGCATACAAATATGTCACATACATACATACACACACGTTTCTGTTCTGTTCACATGTATACATTCAGTTTCTTTTCCGTTTATCCTGTGATTTTCTCAACATAGTGCAAAGAGGCTAGTCATTTCTCTCTCTCTCTCTCTCTCTCTCACACACACACACACACACACACACACTTTAAACTCAAGAGTTCTAGAATCACAGTGAACAAACACTAGAAAAACATGTGCTTTCTTCCCTTTGACCAGGAGTGGGGAACTTTAGGCCACTGATCACTGGGTGGTTTTCTGGCTTTTCTGCATTTCCCCTCATTTCCAAAATTTAAAATGCCTCTGGCTAAGGCCTAGCTATTAACACTAGAGACACTAACCAGAGTGTCTCTAAAAAGGAATTTGGCCCTAAGACTGATAAAGGTTCTGCGACATGCCTTTGACCTATCACAATCCCTATAGTTAGCCAAAGGAAACCTCTTCAAGATTACCTGAATATGATCAGCCAAGCCTCAAGAACAAAGATGCAAATGAAGCCATAAAAATAAGCAGTTAAAAGTGAGGCACATGGAACCCTCAAATTGCTTTTAGTCTGACCCCAGAACTAGCGAGGACGCAAGTTACAGGAAGTGCACCTCAAGCTGACTCTTTCTAACTTAGGGTACTCCAGAGATCTTTTCAAAAGGTAATTCCTGCCTACAAGATAACATTTGCTGGTAATCACCTTCCAGCTGCCATCTGTGTTTACACCTGCCACAACAGGAGGACTTACGAGGTCCCAGTTTCGTATTACGGATCTATAGCCTTGTACAAAGATGCGCCCCCCGCACACACGCGCACACAAATGCCAGCTTACCTCATCATCCGATGGACATCCACTTTCTCAGGTGTGTAGGTTTCCAAAAGGATGCTCAGTTCCTCAAGCCTATCATAGAGAAAGCTACTTGAAGGAACAGAATTGACAGACAGCAGACTCCTGCTCCTGTCAGATTTCCAACATACCATTTCTGGCCTGCCAGTTACTCAAAGTTGTTGTTATTCAGCTGTGTGGTCATGACCGACTGTAAGTGATCCGATGGGCCACATCTCACCACACTTTTCGATCCCGTGCGACCTCTTTCAGCTGATCTATGCTCTGACCCACGTCCTCTTTGGTGGAGTCTAACCACCTTGCTCTTTGGCAACCTGGTTTTCTCTTGCTGCTTAATATTCCAAGCATTATATCTTTTTTATTTATTTTTCGATTTATATCCGGCCTTTTTCCTACAAAGGGCTCAAGGCAGCTTACATCATTCTCCTCCTCCATCTTATCCCCACAACAACCCTGTGAGGTAGGTTGGGCTGAGAGGTTGTGACTGGCCCAAAATCACCCAGTTGGCCCCATGGTGGAACGGGGACTAGAACCCGGATCGCCTGAGTCCCAGTCCCGTGCTCTTCACCACTACACCACACTGGCTCTCTCTTTTCTAATGAGCTTGATCTTATAACATGGCCGAAATATATAAGTCTCAGCTTTACTCATGGATGATGGCCCAACACAGGCATCTAAACCTCTGGAAGATTCCAACCAAAACTTCAACACATCTTCTAGATTCTAGTTTGTACTTCTCTCAAGCTACAGACAACTTCTGACTCCCTTGCTTAGGCATAAATGCCATATTAACATATTCACTAGAAATGTATGGCAGCCAGAACTGGAAGATGTTTCCTTTCATCCCACCAAGCTCCACGTCTTCCCAAACATGGCATGAATGGAAGAGAACACAGGAAGACCTCACCGTATTTTGAGGAACATGGCATTGCACTTTGTCTCCAGGTATCGGGTGTTGAGCTGGTCAAGTTCAGATTGGGCACCAAGGCGATAGTCACAGGCCAGGCTTTTCAGTTTGGCTAAGCAGCGTAACAAAACCTGTAGATACCAGGAGGTGAAATGAGGAGAAGGAAGGGCAGAAGCAAGAATATGCGCAGGGCACCACAGGTAACCCATGCATCCACAGCTTCGTCATAATTTTCCAGGCTCCGTGATTTTGGAGAAAAGTGTCATCATATGGACAGTACGCAGGAAAGGCTTGCTTGTTGGTTGGGGTGCTGGACACAGCCCCCCCGTTTTTTGAAGGATGCTTCTGGTATCCCATGGCAGGGGCTACTGGAGCATGAGGAAAGCGATCTTGTTAATAGGTATGCAGGAATTAAAAGCTGTTTGGGCTTCCAAATGGTTAAAACGAGAACTCACTTGTGCTCAGTACACTACCAAAAAAAACAAACCCTGAGCAAATTCTGACGCAATCCCTCAATAATGGGGTTTTTGTATTATTCCCTGGCCTCTTACTTGGAAAAGTTTTATATTCTATTCCTTACCTGGGGATAGGCAGCTTTCTGCTGCTCCAACAATCCCACAAGCTCTTGGCTGCGAGACTGTGCCTCTTTCAGGCGTTGTTTCTCCGCAGCCAAATTTTCTGCCAGTGTCCCAGACATAACTGCCCGGGCAGACTCACCAGCACCATCTGCAAGCAAAAAAGATAAAACTCAGGGAATGTAGGTGGGATGGTGCTGTTGGATCCACATCCTGTTTATGCACTTCCCATGGTTTAGCCACTATGGGAACAGAATGCTGGACTAGACGGTCTTTTAGTCTGATCCAGCACAGCTTTTCCTATAAGGCTTCAACATTAAGCCCGGACCTAATGGCTCCACACAGTACCTTTGCTTTCCTTCAACAGTTATAGTACTTCCTGCATCTCCAGGAGCTCCTCTTACCACCAAGGTTCAGAAATGCCATCTTACCAGCCTCAGGGCGATAGTAACCGAGCACAGCCAAGCATTTGGACTTAAGACGTTTCTCCAATTCTGTGGGGAGACGCTTCTGCATTTGCTCCAAGTCCTGTCACAGTGTATGAAAGCAAAGAGTGTTTCAGACTAAAAAGGAACTTAATTGTCATTGTTTCCTGTCGATAAATACTGGGGATTTTAGAGTATTTTCAGAGAGTGGATTTATGCACTAAATATTCAAAACCTATGCTAGGATCATGATTTTGACGGAAACTCATCCAAGAACTCATGGTTATGGGTAAAGCAAAGTTAGGGAAGAGAAACCTAGCTAAATGGGAGCCTAAAGCCACGTAATACATTCAGAGTAATAAAAATACTAAAATACATGAATACCTTTATTACAACCTCGAATACCTTTATTAATATTCACAAGATTGTAAGCACCTTTTTGACACCTTCCCTTAATCAAGCAAGATATTACAAAAAGCAAAGGGAATGGAAAAGGGGAAAAATGCTGACTTGAAGTTGAAATCATGAAATCTGCATTATCCAAGTCTTAAGATGGAATAGAGGAAATGGCATAGACTTAATTCGATTAGGCTGCACTAGGTATCTGCCCTGATTCAGCAATGTTGAAAACAGCTCAATTTGCCTCAGTTCAATTCAAAGCCTGCCCAATCAGACTCAAAGCCAAATCTTGATCTGGAAATCTAGTTTCAAATCTCTCATTGATCATAATTGGAAATCAACAAATTACTATCCTTTTTCACTCTTTGACATAACTGAGAGGTGCAGTCATCCTTTATGAGAGGAGGACACCACATAAATAGATGTGGGGGGCTGTGCTAAACACATTTAAATTTTAATTATTTTTGACAAGGCAAACCGCCAATAACATTTTTATTTCTTGGCAGACTGGACAGAAATTTAGGCTTAGCTGCCCCTTTCTGATGAAAGTGAGACTGCCAAGTTTCAGATGAAAAGGCTGAGGGAGTTTTATGCAAGAGTAGATTTTACATTCTGGAGAGTTCCAAAAAGGCTGCTCTTGGTCGCCTGTGTTCTTCCCAGCAATTTGAATGAAGATGGTATTCATTATAGAGGCTGTCCCTAAGGAAGAAACCTGCACAATTCAGAAAAAATAGTTGCAAGGTCTAGGAAGCTGTGATGAATGAATAGCCTAAGGCTTTGTTTTCTGCTCATTTGGCACCAAAGTCACAGAATGTGCAATTGGAGTGGGATGGATAAATGGATGTGGAAATGCAGAAGTACAGTAAGTATTTTTAGGAAAGCAAACCCTAACCCTAACCTTGTTACATCCACCCAGGATCCACAGCATTAACATTCCTTCTATTTGGAAAAAGACTGAGCAATAAAACAGTCCTGTAATATGTTACTGCAACATACTTATCCTAAAGTACCAGAATCATAAAGACCAAATAAAACCATCTACTGTGATTAGAAGCCAAAACTGTTAGTCACTAAGATATAAATTAAGCGATTATATTTACTGTAAATATGTCCTCTTTGAGGTAATAGGGGTTCAATGAGCCTGAAGGTAATTTAATCTAACCCTGGGATAAAATTTGTCACAGATTAGTCTGTCACATATAGATGCATTCAGTTAATGCATATCAGAGCATGTGAAACAGGAGTAAAACTCTTGGTAATGCTATACCAGAGATAATGGCAATAAATTCAACCTAAAGAGTTAGTAATTCAACCTAGAGAGAAAGGATTACAGAAGCACATCTGGACCTCTAAACAATTTATTTGTGGGGTACAGGTCCATCTTACTTGCTTAGGGGGCAGAAGCTCCAATACATGGGAGGTTTCCAAACCCAAGAGTGATGACTGTGTGCCTTGTATAGAAGGATCAGGATGTAGGATTTGTTTCAGCTCAGCTATCAAAAGTTGCTTCTCCAGGACCTCCAGGAACTGAGGGTGAGAGATTACAGAGACAAAACTGATTTATTTTCTGTACCACCCAATAGCTGAGGCTCTCTGGGCACTTGCAGCTTAACCTTCCCCATCCAGCCCATTAGACCTTCCTCTCCAAAAGAAAGGGTCTAGGGCCTTTCTCTGAGCATATACAGCCTTAGATAGTCCCCTGAAGACCACCAAACTTCAGTTTTCACACTCCTTGATAAATTTATTCCCCAGGGCTCATTTAATACCTGCATTTCTTTCCTTAAAGTCCTACTTGTTGCTTCTGAAGTTCATTAGAGAACTCTAAGATCCCACTTTAAAGCTCTCGCCATGCACATCATTTTACAAGCCTGACCTCTTAGTTAGTCTCAAAAGTTTTCATCCCCTTCCATGAGCTCCTATGGATACATATTATGTGGTCCTTATCGCTCATTTTCCATTTCCCTACAGCCATTCAGTTTTTCTTCAAACATTACTTTTCTATCCTGTGGGGCAGGACCAGTTCCCAATTCCCTTAGAGCCTCCTGCAGAAGCCGATGTATCACTTCCCACTTCAGCCAGTTTGCTCGGCATAGCTGTAATTCCTTCCGTGCCTACAAGGGAGGAAAGTGAGAAAAAGGTTAGACAGCAATCTAGGTAGCTGTCTGATAAACTGTTGTCAAAATTACAGAGGACAGGCAGGAAGGAACAGTTATGTTGTGAGAAAAAGAATTTGCAGCCTGAATTTGCATATATTTATCTTACACAGCATATTCTATTTCTTCTAGCTGTAGTTTAAAGGGCAAATAGATATGTAGCATACTGAGCTTTTGGAAATCTTGCCAGTTTTCTCATTCCAGCTTCTGAGATTTCGAAACACAATGCTCACAGCTTTCAAGACTCGTATTTGCAGCCATCAGACTCAGTAATTTGTCTCCCCCCATCCTCACCCCCCAAAAACAATAATACAAGATTGGCTTCTCAAGTTCATGCCTTTTATTTTCAACTATATCTGTACTGGCACAGAATACTCAAGAGGTGCAAAGTAGCCTGGGTAACAGTCCCCATCCTACCTCCTCCATTTGCTGTGCCAGGTTGATACTGAGCCCGCTGGAGTCCATATGTTTAGTCAGATCCATTAAAAGGTTAGCCAAGCCTGGGCTGGCAGCCAGATCCTCATCGGTAAGTGAGCAGGGGGGAAGGCGGCTCCCACAACCTATGGGGTCGGAAAGTTAGGATGAAGTTCCTCTCTCTGAATGTTTTCAGTTTGCCTCAGATAAGCACTGATATTACCTTGCAGCAGCGATTCAGCGTCCACAGCAGACGCCATTAGCAATTTACCAGGGGAAACCACCTAGACAATGAGAAGGGGAGATGAGAGCAGTTAGAAATGCTCAGACAGACAGATTCCACAAAGTGAGGCAAAATGATACAATCCAGGTAAAGCCCGTACCATGCGGTACAGGCAGGTGAAAAAGAACTGCATGCAAACTGAGGGCTGCATCGGCATACCAACATATGCCACTGATTAACTCATCCCAACATGGGGGAATGATTAGAGGATCAAACCAGTGTGTCATAGCCATATTAATTTACGGGGCACTGATGACAAGCTTTTTTAGAGGACCGTACAAACTAAACGGCCGAGTTTTGTGTGCAAGGACAAGCAACAGTGGGGGGGGGGGTGGACTGGATGGCCTTCATGGCCCCCTGCAACTCTTCTATCCTATTATTCTAAGCAAACCAGAATCCCAACATGCTCCTCCTTGGAGAGAAGGCACACCAAACGGCTAGTCCCCAACATTTACATTAAACTGGGTTAGATCTCTCTGTTTCTTCCTTATGGAAGATTGCACTAACCTGCAAGAAGCCTTCCTATCATAAAACAGGTCTTTATAGCAACCCCAAGCGCATCTTCCAATAACCAAACCCACAGAAATGATTACTATTACACTGCATTTATATTTATATTTATACCCCGCTTTTTCCCCCTTGTAAATTTCACGGCCAAGCGGGGACTGGGTCCCTGACCCCCAATCCTGCACAGAAGTGGCCACTTGGGTCACGCCAGTCTTCCCCACACAGGTGCCTTCCTGGTGCCTTCAACTACAACTCTCAAATCCCCGATGGGACTTGTAGTTAGCAGTATCTGGAAGGCACCAGGGAGGGGCAGGCTGCTGTGTCTGCAGCCAGCCACGGTGGCCTCAAGACGGGCTGAATATCCCGCCTGAACGTCCCTCATGCACACCCTCAGTATTACCAATAACACTACACCCCGCCCGCTTTTTAATTCTTCTCACAAACAGGGGTTGCCACGCTGAGCGAGGGAAAGTAAGTTCCGCACTTTTAAGAAAGCTTCGGGGCAGGCAGAAATTCAACAAGCTCACCACTCGCTAAGGCAGAGGGAGCTTTACCGGTTTTATCTCTGCCTGGTGCAGAACAGTTGAAAAGCAAAGGCGCCTTTCCAGAAAATAAGGAAGAGGCGAGGTGCCGGGGGCCCTGCCCACCAAGACAGCAGCCTAAGCATCCTCCATTTTTTCTGGAAAAGGGAAATTTAGTATGACTCAGCAGCAGCACAGGGACAGAACTGCCCCCAACTCCGTGAACGGGGCAGCAAAAAGGGGGCAAGTGGCCACGCTGAGGGGGAAGAGAGCGGCGCGAGTGACGTCACGGGCCCTTTCCCGCCCTTTTTTCTCTCCCGTCTTCGTTCCCGCCTTCCCCTCCCCCCCCCCCCGCCCGCCCGCCCGCGAAGATTCGATTCCCACGTGCTCGAGGCAAAAAGTTCCAACCGTCTTCCACGCGCCGGCGAATCGTCGCCCTGATCTGTACGTGAGCGCAGGAAAGCGAAAGGTAGGACCCGCCCATTGGGGGGGGCTAGGAGAAGAGTGGCGTGTTGCTAGCCAATGAGAGGCTGCGGGGAGAAAAGAAAGGCGGGGCTTAGATAATATTCTAAGGGGCGGGGAATGGGGGGGAGAATCCGTCACGCTCTTCTTGGCATCCTGATTGGTCGCCGCCTGCCAATCCTTGATTGATGTGCCTTCCCATACTTAAGGAGGGCGCGCATTTTTAACTATTTCCCAGCCGTGGCCCATGTGATTCCGGCCAATATCCCGCCACGCCCCCAACACCCCACATGCAGCAGGGGAATGACGGGGGGACAGGCGTCGTGGCATAGAGAAAAATGAGCACCCTAAGTGCCCCACGTGAGATTTTTTTTCGGGGGGGCGGAAGATGCATGCTTCCCGCAGCAGAAAAAAGTGCATTTTCTTCCCAGCTGCCTGGGGGATTCTGGGTGGTGTAGTCCAAGATAGCTGCAGGGTGCCCAGCTGAAGAAGACTGAGTTGCCTGCAAAGATTTCGGCTGGGTCTGGTCGCGTCCCAGTGCTGCAGAAAGCGGGGCAGAGATATTAGGGGAGGGTCAGTGGGGCTGAAGTCCCAGATCTCTGGGGTGCTTTCTGCCGCCCGTGGGCACTCGCTCAAATAAAGAGGCAGGGCCTTGGGGAGCTCAGTTGCAAATGATTCTTCTGGATTAACTGGGTTTCAGCTCACAAGAGCTCCCTATATTGCTGCCTCCCTCCAATCTTCCTGCCTGAGAGCTTTTTCCTGAAATCCAGTGCCTTTCTTTCCCCTGCCTCTACATGCCTTGGGGATGTTTAGATCATGCAACCTAAATTAGCAAATGCAAATTTGTGCATTTTTTATTTTGCCCTGTGGGTCTAAGCTTGGATGGGTGGGAACTCCACCTGTCAAAACTCTTTCTTCCACATCACTACATTAAGATTGCAGGAAAGTTGTTGCCAATCCCCTTTCCACCCTAGAAAGAGATGTTTAATAGTGACTCTCTCCTGCTGGGGGGTGAAGGGGTAGTATTAGGCCTTGGAACCAGCTGGCAGGGTTCAAATTCTTTCTTTGGGGCAAAGGAACTGCTGTCATTTTGCTTCAGCTTCCTCCATATGTAAATTTTGTGTGTTGCTTTTACTGAACACATCAAGTTGCTAAAGGGGTGTAGATAAGGAACAATTTTAAATTGTCTATTCTTAGGGTTTTGTTTTATGGACATTCACGAACCACCATGAACTTCCATTTTTTTTAAAGGCAGGTCTATGCTTGTGAAAAGAAGGAACAGAAAACATTATATAGTGCAAATGATTCACAGGGTGTGGACTCGGGCCCAACACATGTAGCTGAGCATACACTGGATTTGTTTTAGTTCCACTGGACTTGGGGATAATAATCTGAAGGAGGGGACTTTGAATTGGTCCCATTGTCATGGCTGGCTCACTGCCTGTTGAAATTTAGAGTAACCTTTTGCAAGGGTGGACCAATTAAGATAATTTCAATACACCCCTCCCAGGCTAATGAATCCAGGCGGTTTGTGGAGTGGTTTCTGGCCAGTTTCTGCCCAGTGGAGCGGTTTAGGGTCACTTGGGGCCTATTACACACTGGCCCAAGAACACCTTAGACCACAATCCCTGATGAAATGTCACAATGTACCCAGACACTAACTGTAAACCTCACCAACTGAGTCCTTATTTTGAATGTCACCTCCAAGGGAAGCTCAGCTCATGCCAACAAGAAGCAGGGCCTTCTCAGTGGTAGTCCCCAAATGTGGAAAGAACTCCCCACCAAGGCCTGCTTGGCTCCAACTCTTTCAAGGTTAAGGTTATCCTCACTGAAGAGGTCTTTACCAAGTCTAAATAGCACATGGGGGCATTGGTAGCTGTTTTTCTGCAGATCTAATAGCACGAGCTGTTTAGTTGTAAAAATGTGGCTTTAAATATAGTTTTAATTTTACTGTAATTGTATAGTGCTTTAGTGTTTTAACCCATATTGTATTTATTATTGTTCTTCACTGCCCTGTGTGTTTCAGCTCAGCTTTTGGGTGATAGAGAAATTAAATAAAGAACATTTTTTCTCAGCAATCAGCCCCATTGAACAGAATGGAACATGTAGGAATGTATTGGATTGAACTGTAAAGGAAGGCAGTGAGAAGAGCCCCCCCAACGCCCATCATCTTGCAAAACCATTCCCAAGACTCATCTGTTGCTAGCCAGACGTCTCTGAAACCTCACAAGCTGTGCATGGACAGTCACGCAATGCAGTTTGTTTCTAGTGGCTGCTATTTAGAAGTAACCTACTTCTGTCTCCTCCTTCATGGATCACTGCCTTGTCGTGGCGCAGGGGCTTGCGTAGCTCAATGAAGCTATGAGCGATGCCGTGCAGGGCCACCCAAGACGGACATGTCATAGCACAGAGCTCTGACAAAACGTGATCCACTGGAGAAGGAAATGGCAACCCACTCCAGTATCTTTGCCATGAAAACCCCATGGACATGAAAACCAAAAGGCAAAACGATATGACACCGGAAGATGAGCCCCTCAGGTCGGAAGGTGTCCAATATGCTACTGGGGAAGAGTGGAGGGCTAGTACTAGTAGCACCAGAAAGAATGAAGTGACTGGGTCAAAGCCGAAAGGACACTCAGTTGCCGATGTATCTGGAGGTGAAAGGAAAGTCCGATGCTGCAAAGATCTTTACTCCATAGGAACCTGGAATGTCAGATCCATGAATCAAGGCAAGCTGGATGTGGTCAAACAAGAGATGACAAGACTGAACATCGACATCTTAGGAATCAGCGAACTAAAATGGACAGGAATGGGTGAATTTAATTCAGATGATCATCAGGTATACTACTGCGGGCAAGAATCCCTCAGAAGAAATGGAGTAGCCTTCATAGTCAATAAAAGAGTAGGGAAAGCAGTACTGGGATACAATCTCCAAAATGACAGAATGATCTCAGTTCAAATCCAAGGCAAACCATTCAACATCACAATAGTCCAAGTCTATGCCCCAACCACTGGTGCTGAAGAGGCTGAAGTTGACCAGTTCTATGAAGGCCTACAACACCTGCTAGAATTAACTCCAAAAAATGATGTCCTTATCATCATGGGGGATTGGAATGCTAAAGTAGGAAGCCAAAAGATAACTGGAATAACAGGCAAGTTTGGCCTTGGAGTACAAAATGAAGCAGGGCACAAGCTGGTAGAATTTTGTCAAGAGAATACGATGGTCATAGCAAACACTCTTTTCCAACAACCCAAGAGACGACTCTACACATGGACATCACCAGACGGTCAACAGAGAAATCAGATTGACTATGTGCTCTGCAGCCAAAGATGGAGAAGTTCTATACAGTCAGTAAAAACTAGACCAGGAGCTGACTGTGACTCAGATCATGAGCTTCTGGTGGCAAAATTTAGGCTTAAATTGAAGAAAGCAGGGGAAACCACTAGGCCACTCAGGTATGACCTAAATCATATCCCTGATGAATATACAGTAGAGGTGACAAATAGATTTAAGGAATTAGATCTGATAGACAGAGTGCCTGAAGAACTGTGGAAGGAGGTTCGCAACATTGTACAAGAGGCAGCAACTAAAACCATCCCAAAGAAAAAGAAATGCAAGAAAGCAAAATGGCTGTCTGAGGAAGCTTTACCAATAGCTGAGGAAAGAAGGGAAGCGAAAGGCAAGGGAGAAAGAGAAAGATACAAACAATTGAATGCAGAATTCCAGAGAACAGCTAGAAGAGATAAGAATGCCTTCCTAAATGAACAGTGCAAAGAAATAGAAAACAATAGAATAGGAAGGACCAGAGAGCTCTTCAAGAAAATTGGAGATATGAAGGGAACATTTCATGCAAAGATGGGCATGATAAAGGACCAAAATGGCAGGGACGTAACAGAGGCAGAAGAGATTAAGAAGAGGTGGCAAGATTACACAGAAGAACTACACAAGAAAGAGCTTAACATCCCTGATAACCACAATGGGGTGGTCACAGACATGGAGCCAGACATCCTGGAATGTGAAGTCAAATGGGCCTTAGGAATCCTGAGCTACTGCAAAACTAGTAGTGGAAACAGTATTCCAGCTGAGCTATTCAAATCCGGAAAGACGATGCAGTAAAAGTGCTACACTCAACATGCCAGCAAATTTGGAAAACTCCACAGTGGCCACAGGATTGGAAAGGTCAGTTTATATTCCAATCCCAAAGAAGGGGAATGCCAAGGAATTTTCGAACTACCGCACCATTGCGCTCATTTCTCATGCTAGCAAAGTGATGCTCAACATCCTACAAGCTAGGCTCCAGCAGTATGTGGACCAAGAACTACCAGAAGTACCAGCAGGATTTTGAAGAGGGAGAAGAACTGGAGATCAAATTGCCAACATACACTGGATCATGGAGAAACTAGGGAGTTCCAGAAAAACATCTACTTCTGCTTCATTGACTATGCTAAAGCCTTCGATTGTGTGGATCACAGCAAATTGTGGCAAGTTCTTAAAGAGATGGGAGTACCAGACCGTCTTATTTGTCTCTTGAGAAACCTATATGCAGGTCAAGAAGCAACAGTGAGAACTGGACACGGAACCACTGATTGGTTCAAAATTGAGAAAGGAGTTCGGCAAGGCTGTATACTGTCGCCCTGCCTATTTAACTTATATGCAGAGCACATCATGAGAAAGGCAGGGCTAGATGAATCACCAGTTAGAATCAAGATTGCTAGGAGAAATATCAACAACCTCAGATATGCAGATGATACCACTCTCATGGCAGAAAGTGAAGAGAAGCTAAAGAGCCTCTTGATGCGGATGAAGGAGGAGAGTGCAAAAGTTGGCCTGAAACTCAACATTAAGAAAAGTAAGATCATGGCATCCGGTCCTCTCACTTCCTGGCAAATAGATGGGGAAGAAATGGAGGTAGTGACAGATTTTATTTTCCTAGGCTCCAAGATCATGGGAGATGGGGACTGCAGCCAAGAAATTAAAAGACGCTTGCTCCTGGGGAGGAAAGCAATTGCAAATCTAGACAGCATACTAAAAAGCAGAGACATCACCCTGCCAACAAAAGTGCATATAGTCAAGGCTATGGTTTTCCCAGTTGCAATGTATGGCTGTGAAAGCTGGACCATAAGGAAGGCTGAGCGCCGAAGGATTGAGGCCTTTGAGTTATGGTGCTGGAGGAGACTCCTGCGAGTCCCTTGGACCTCAAGGTGATCAAACCGGTCAGTCCTAGAGGAGATCAACCCTGACTGCTCTTTAGAAGGCCAGATCCTGAAGATGAAACTCAAATACTTTGGCCATCTAATGAGAAGGAAGGACTCCCTGGAGAAGAGCCTAATGCTGGGAACGATTGACGGCAAAAGAAGGAGGGGATGGCAGAGGATGAGGGGGCTGGATGGAGTCACTGAGGCAGTTGGTGTGAGCTTGGGTGGACTCCAGGAGATGGTGGAGGACAGGAAGGCCTGGAGGAATGTTGTCCATGGGGTCGAAAACGACTTCGCGACTAACAACAACAACTTCTGTCTCTGGAGAGCATATTTGATTATCACAATTGTTATCTTTCATTAGGCCTTCGTGGAAGTGCCCCAGTGATTCAGAAACAGCAACTGGTACAGGTTGTGTCTGCTGGAACATTTGTGAGAGCTAAGAGCTTGGAGCATCTTTCTCCTATCGTGCACTGTTTGCACTGGCTGCCACTTAGGCTCCAAACCAAATTCTAGGTGTTCGCTTTGGCCTTGGAAACTCTAAATGGCTTGGAACCACTTGATCTGGAGGACCATTGACACGAGTCTCCCCAAGCTTTAAGATTACTATTTGTGGTCCTGTTCTCTGGGACAGCAGCAAAAACCACTAGGGTGCCATGCGCTTTGGTGGCCCTACACCTTTAGAATTCTCTCCTCAAGGAGATTGCTGATGGCTTTCAAAAAAAAGCAAGCCTGAAGACATATTTATTTCCATTCTCATTCGGTGTGTAAAAATCACCGGTTGCTGGTGTATATGTTTTCAAAGTATGCTCTTCGCCTAAGATTTTGAGCAGGAATCTGGCTCACAGCAGGATAAATTATTTGCCCATCCAGCGTCTGACAGCAGAGGTCTTTCTCCTATTATCAGATTCTTTTAACTAGAGATATCCGGGTTTAATATTGGGAACGATGAAATACAAGGCCCTCTTGTATCTCAGTGTTCCAACACAGTATCTGGGGGCTGGAAGGGAGCTAGCTATAAATCTTCGTCAATGAACGTTTTGGCATACAATACACAAGGATGAACTGAGAATCAGAGGAACAAAGGGAGGCCCGGGCTACAGTAAACAGAGTGATTGTTTAGTAAGAGGGCAGAGGGCTTCAGAAAGTAGGATAACAGAGATGACGCCTACCCTTTTGCTTTTTCTACATAAAAAAACAAAAAGATAACAGGCTTTTCCCCAAGCAGAAAGAAAAAGGTAGGTCCATCTTTTTGTACTACCTAGTAAAGCCGCTAGAGGCCAGTGAAGCCTAGAAAAAGGTTTCTCATGATGCACCATTAGGTCGGCATTGGCCTGAATTTTAGGCCCTCTCGGTAGCCTTCCCTTCCCAACATCTCCCCATCTGGTCACCTTTAATCTGGTCTATCTATGTGTAAGAGCAGAGATGGGACTGGCACGTGACCAATTTTAAACAAAGCCTTTCGTAAAATGTCAGCCAGAATATTGGTCAATGAACACTTTTGAACTGGTGCATGTTCAAGGGATGAAAACTCAGGACTGCATTTTCTCCCGTTGGGAAACCGGAAGTTTGACTTTCACTTCAGACAGCTCTATCTGAAACCTAGCAGAGGAAAAGTCAATATAAAAACAACCCAAGCGTAAACCTTAGGCGTGTTGTCTCTTAGCAATTCTCCCTGCTCTCACACATATTTTTTTTAATATACTTGCTATAAGGGGGACAGAACCCACAAGTCCTAGATCCTAAGTTAATAACCACAACCAGCAAATTCCAAGGAGAAGCCAACATCCAGGAAAAGAGAGCAGAAACAAGTGTTTACAGAAAAAGCAGGTGCTTGTTTTTAAGGGCTGTTTCAGCCCCATATATAGTTCAGGTCCTAAGTAGTGATGGTTAAATAGTCTTGCTTTCCAAGCTGCCTCCGCTTTAGAGGTGCAACTCGACTTCTCTCGGGTCAAGTTGCCCGTCCTTTTGTCTGCTCTGAGATCTGCTCACACCGTTTCCCATCCGTTTCATGTTGACACAGTTGTAGGCAAGGGAAGTCAAGCTAGTTCCGTAGGTACTGTGTTATGCGGCTTCTTTAAAAGCTTCGCTGTCAATGAAGAAGTTCAGCAGGAGGCGTTCTGCAAAGCACTATAGTCCCAAGAAAAGCGCCATGTCCCATCATTCAGCAAACTGCCAGCCCTTGATTTTATGTCACTAGGTACTCAAGGGCGGAACAGAGAGTCTGTGCAGTGAGAAGGCTTGCTCTGAGTTTCTGATTGAACCAATCCACAATGTAAGTCACCTTCTTTAGGGGAATCCCTGCATTGTTTCAAGTTTGCCTTAGGGTGGCTCAGCAAATGTTCTTCGTAATCCGGTTCCCTAAATGATCACACAGTCACCCCGCTGAGTACAGACCAGCCACTCGAACTGTACAGGATTCCCTTTTTCAACGCCGGCTATCATAATCACCGTTTCTTCTCCATGTGACTTCAAGGGCTTCCCCCCCTAAAGTGAAGTTGTGTCTAAGAAGCCCATAAAAGCCACTTGGATCCTGACGATGTGCTTCCCTCTTCATCTTGAGGAAGAAACTGCATGCAGCCAGTGGTGAAAGCATCGTATCTGATCCTGTCTTCTCTCTCCTCATTAGAGTAAACGAAGGCAGCCATCTTAGATCACTCATCCTTTTCCACTTTGATCTCGACAAAGGAGCTGAGGTCAGGACAAAAGCCTTTGTGGCTGGGAGGGTGTGGGGGAGTGGGGGGCCTGCCTTCTTCCTCTTGGAAATGAGGATTATACAGGTGTTGGGGCAGAAGCTGGGCTTCTGCAGAGGGCAGGCGATCCGAGGGTGGTCCATAGACCCGGTTGGCTTTGGTACCATGCTTGGAGTTGGCATCCAGCCGATAGCAGAGCTGAGTAAGGGGAGTGGCACGGAAGCGTGGGGGACGGGCCACCCACACCCCCGGCTCGCTCAGGCTGTCCTCCTCATCCGACATGAACTCCTCCGTCACACCTTGCCACACACGCTGCTCCTCCGGGCCCAGCAATCGGGCGACCCCCAAACGGTTTGCAAAGAGCTAGTGGGAAGACAGGAGAATCAGCCATTCTAAGAAGGTCGCATCCGCCTCGGCCCAGCTGCCTCCACCGGCCCTTCCCTGCCTTCTCCCACAACTCTCTCCAACAGCCATTTTGTCTCCCCCTAGTCCTGGAGGGCTGCAGAAACGCATCCTTTGGTCTGCAGAAAATGCAGCCTATTGGCAGACTGGAACCTCAGACTGGAACCTCTTCCACACACGTGTGCAAAGCACAGCTTTCCACTGCCCGGCGTTTGAGAGGCAAGCCCAGGAATTAACTGCACAGCAGCAAAAGAGCACAGGGCCCACTGTAGGCGGTTGATACGGCAAACACCTCTCTTGGCAGGCCAGCCGTGATGGCTCACTCGTCCGGGCCTCTGCCTCCCTTTAGGAAGGAGAGTCCCAAACACCGCAGGGAGGTTTCATTTTTCTTTCTTTTTAAAGGAAGACTCACACAGCTTTGATAAATGAGATTGGAAAACGAGTGGGATGCAGACATAATGATCCCCTTTCCAGCTTCTGTCGTCGTCTTTTTTTAAACCGTCTCTTGTGGCTGCTGTGGTTTTTTTTTTTTTTTATACACACACAAACGCACAGCAATAATACTGAGCCTGGTGGGACTTAGATGTTTGATTTTAACAACCCCGATCAAGTAACTGAGAGAATCGGGTTCCTCTCTTCCCTCATTTTCCCCTTTCATAGGCCTATCAGATGCATATGTACTCTGAGGGTCCACTTTGTTCAAAGGAACTTCCTTCTACATCTTAATAAGATCATATTGTCTTTAAAAAAAAAAAAGCAGTGGGTATTACTGATTGAGGCGCGTGCTTATTGTGTCACCATAAAAGCTGGACGTTTTGTAAATCATCCCCAGTTAGGTCTAGTGACTTTAAATCTACACATGAAAGCCTTTTGAGAATTTCTTGAATCCTTTTTACACTTTGCCCCACCCCCCTTCTAATCAATAGCAATCCCTTTGTCACATATTACAACCCTTTTGATGCATGGTAAAACTGATGGATGATTCAGATGCAAATGGATTCTCTCTCAGAAAATCTCCTGGATCTTTCTCATTAAACCAATTAATCACCATTATGAGTACAATTTGTCTTCTGTTAGATTAAGTCCTGTCGAATTAATCACAAACAAATGTGCATGGATCAGTGTAATACCTTAAACAGAAGTAATACTCTCGAAGGTCCATGGCCTAGTTCCGGACTTACTTATAGTAGACCAGTTGGAATCTATGGGGACTTAAGTAGTCATGACTACCTTGCTGTTATTATCGTAACCTGCCACCAAGTTGTACCTGACTTACAGCAACCCTTCTTTTAGCATTAGGTTGCAATTCTGGCTTGTTCCAGGAGATAGTTTTCACTCTAAAGGACATCAGGCTAAACAACTCAGAATCCCCCAGGATATTTAGCTACTCCATCTGGCAGGAGCAATCAAATACCTTGGATATGGCTCCTACCTTGTTTACATAAATCAAACCCAGGGCTGCCATCCTGTTGTGGACTGGGCCAGTGCAGTCTCATTGTAACTGGACTGGCTGTACTGGGCCTGCTCCTTCATCCGTTCGACAGACTGTTGCTTCTTTATAAGGTCTAAGCAAGAATCCTGGGGTAATTTGTCCTTCACTCCAATGTGATTTTTAATGCTTTATTTACAAGTGCCTTGGAATAAAACTGATGGAGGAAGGTACTTGGGCGAAAAGAGTGGTAAAATTGCTTTCTGCGGGTATTGTGGCAGCACGGCCCTCTTGAGGAAAGAAATCTACAGAAGCGCTCCTCAGAGTCACGGAGTTGCGCCTTACCCGATAGCGTCTACTGCGCAGCTTCTTCTCCTCCTTCTCCTTGAGTCCTTTGAAGGGGTTGAGAGAGTTGCGATACTCACGGCGCTTGGTCAGAAAGTAAGCCACGCAGGCACCTAACCAGACAAAATGTGGACATTGTGGAGGAATCAGAAGCACGGAAAGAAGAGATTGTAGCACAGATGAAAGATATGAGATGTTTGCCTCTGTTTGTATAAACCATCCACATTTCAAGGGTCCCCAGTAGCTTCCAGAGTAAATGTGAAGAGGTGCTTTCTTTTCAAAGCGCCACAAAATTTCATTTTATTTCCAACAAATGTGATTTTTGAAGACATAAAGAGTGAAGAAATATGGATATGCCTCTAATTTGGAAAAGTTCTAGCCATAAAATTCAAAAATAGACTAAGGGAAGCATTTTTATGCCTCTGTACCTTACCTTTTAGCTCTTTGTCAGTGTAATTATGGTGATTAGACATCAATTCTTGCTTCAGTTTTTCTAGCAAGAATTTCACCACAGAAATATTCCATGAAGATTTAATGCTATAAGAAGGAAAAGGGAGAAAAGGTAAGTGCTGAGAAAGCCCAGCGCCTGGCATAATCTACTCATCCCACATTCTCTTCAAAAAGAGAAGTTAAACTAAGGAGCATCCCCAGCTTCGGACGTCTTGCACCGCAATCCAATCTTAAACATGTTGACACCTGAGTAAGTCAACTAACTTAAATAAGACTTAGAGTACATTTGTTTAGGGTTATAGTCTTAGTATGCAATCCTGTACTAACTTACTTCTAAGTAAACCTCATTGAACTCAACTGGATTTAGTAAGAGTAAATTTATGGACTCCCCTGTGTGCCCACTACCCTATATATACTAATGTTGCATGTAGTCTACATTCATGACTGTGCATTAAAAGCAGGAGGCAGGGGAAATCCACCCTTCTATTGCCTCATTCATTTTTTCTTCCATAGAAGTAAATGGGCCAAGCCTATAGAAAAGACTAAGTGGAGCCAAATCTGACATAAAGTATTTTTTTTAATTAATTTATTTTATTTTTTTATTTTTTTTAATTTTTAAAAAAAATAGTTTTTTTTAAAGCAACCCCATAACAGTAGGGGCCTTAGCTTCCCAGCACACTTTCTCGCTGACCTTAGCATAGCCACTGTGGAGGAAAGAAACTTCAAAGGCAAATGAGATTGATCGTCTGCCCAATTACAATTCATCACCAGTGTGGTCTGGCGGTTAAGAGCATGGGACTGGGACTCGGTTGGTTTGGGTTCGAGTCCCTGCTCAGCCATGGAGCCGACTGGGTGACTCTGGCCCAGTAGCAGACTCTCAGTCAAACCTACCTCGCAGGGTTGTTGTGGGAGACAAGACTGAAAGCAGGAGGAGGCAAATTATGTCAGTCACTTTGAGCGCATGTAAAGAAAACAAGTTTGATATAAATCTAATAAATAAATAAAACCAAGTTCTATTGCAGAGACGGCCTGAATCCAGAGAAAAGGGGGTGTTTTCCGCTTTCAAATCACACTACGCACGCTAACTATCTTACCTGATTCCAGAATGTTTGTGTTGTCAGCTACAACTGTTTTGGGAATGGCTATTGCTAAATAATAGCCTTTTCTGCATTTAATTTCCCTCTGTCCATGTCATCCCCCACCCCCTAATCCTGTGTGACACACACACACACAAGCCCTGAAACTCTTGGTAATACATACATTTGGTGAAGTTGACTACAGCTGACACAAACCTATGCCATAATAAATGTTAGTCTTTCAGATGCCACTAGACTGTTCTTTTTGCTGCAACAGGCGTATTTGGCTGTAGCTCGCCGACATTTTTATTTTCTAAGGACGTATCTGGGAGCCACATGGGATCCAAATGCTTACTAGGACATAAAGACGGGGCTAGAGGCTGTCACTTCATTTTGTGGCATGGCAACTTAACAATATATCTTGGCGAGACAGTGCTTAAAAATAAAATCAGGAGGAACGTGGAGCGGATGAGAGCCAAGGGCTGTTCTCCGACACCACGCTGGAGATCTCGGAGTTAAGCAGACAATTTTGATCTATGCGGCTTTCCTTCCCTCTGCGGCACAGCGGCATGCGAGCCGCACCTGTAGAGCTGGCCTTTCCTTGCAAACGGGGGAGCCCTACCCTTTCTCAAATCAAACCGTGGCAGCCCGGGCTCACCTCTCAGAACCATCAAACCTTTTGTCGTTGGTGATGTGGTTGTGGACGTTGTGGACCAGTTTCTAGGAGAAGGAGACAAACACGGTTGAGAAAGAAGTGCCTCTCAGCAGCAGTGCTGCAAAACTCCAAAGCATTACAATAGTGTGGGCAGCCTGCCCCTGGAGGTTAATTAAAATCAGCTTTGCGGTGCCCGTGCGGCGGCAGATTCGGTTGCAAGTTGCTTGCAAGAAGCGAGCGCCGCCACGCGTGAACTACGGAAGGCAACTCACGGAGAGTACCAGGTCCCTCTTGCGCCTCGCGTTCTTCTGCCCAATGCTTTGGCTTCTGCAATGAAGATTGGCGAAGCCCAGGGACAAGCGCTGCTCCCCGTGCAGGGGGTCATCCAGGGTGGTGCTGTTTGGGGAAACCTCTGGGCAGGACAGAGGGTCGTCGAGGGCCGGCAGGGGTGTCTGATGAAGCATCTGAGGGGCAGGAGAAGAGGCGGTGGCATGGGCAGGCTGCATGGGACATCTCCTGCGGGAGGCGCTTCCGCTGCCTGAGAAGGAGACAAAGACTTGCACAATCCTCAGGCCAAGCAGCAGTTCCTGTCCTGTCCCACCTGCGGCTGCATCTCTCCTGAGTTCTGCAGCTCAGCCTCATCCTGTAACCACCATATGGGACCCCTAACCTGTCCCTGGCAGGCCCTTAAAGTCACCCTAGGCTTCCTACATGCCGTCACAAACGGGGAGGGCACACGGGGGGGGGGTGTAAGAAGCCCATTTAATTGCTCCGTAAAGCAAATGCAGCCATCTACAGAACATGTGTTTGATTTTTAAGTCTTTTCTCGCTCACTGACAACAGTCTGACTTGGCTGAAATTCTGCAGGAGGCCCAGAGGCACTTTCCTACATCGGGAGGAAACAGTCTTGTGCTAACCCACCAGAATTTCCCCCCTTCGCCGCTTTGCCAGCGCACCTGACTCACCAAAGCCGCTCCAACCTGATTTCCTGAGCCAGCCTCGGCATCCCGTGTACACCCGAGCACGCTTCTAGCTCCCGCCTGGCCCCCCAACCCCAGGCCACGGCGGCGGCGCGGCACGGCCTGGCACCCCTCCCAGAACGCCTCTCTCTCGAGCAGGTCGTTGGCAGGCAAGGCGAGAGAGGCCATCAAATATTCATTATGCCATCTGTGCCTGACCGGAGGGACACGGGGCGGCATGCTTTCTGCGGGGTGGGAGGGACGAAGGAGCCCCTCATCTGACAACCAACGTACCCCACCAAGCCCTCCGGTTCCCAGCTGCACGGGCGAGAAACCCAGGTGCCCAGGGGGCCCGGCTGCCGCGCCCAGCTGCCTCAGCTCTTCAATGACCACCTGGACACCGTTCCTGAAGCCCTCGGCTTCTTGCTCTCCCTCCTCTTCCTCCACATCGTCCTGCTGGCCCTCCTCTGGGACGCACAAGGGGCTGGCCTTGAGAGCAGGGGGTGTTCCCTGGCGCAGTGCACCCATCTCCTCTCCCAGCCGCCTCAAGGCTTCGTTGTTGGCCCTCGCCAGGCTCAGGGCCACTTCGGCGAGGCTCACGGCCTTTTCAACACGTTGGTAGATCACATGGAGCAGCTGGTCTGAAGACTGCACCGCCAATCCGCTTCCCGACACAGTGATCGGGGTACACGACGAGGGGGGCGGCGGGGGCGCGGCTGCCTGCGCTCCTGGTTCTTGCTTACAACTGCACTTTGCTTCCGTGGCGTTGGGAGGCGAGAACAAGATGGTGGCACTGAATGACATGGCAACCCAGGGGCTGATGGGGGACTTGGAGAGTCTCTCTGCTAGTACTCTTGGAGAAGGCAAAATGGCTTCCAGATCGGGTTTTGAGTGCTTCGTGGTGGGGACAGGCCCATGATGCTAGTAGGAATGTTTGCTATGAAAACAGGATGTTGAGGAAAACAAAACATTTTCTAACTATAACAAGAGTCAGTCATACTGGGAGCAGGGCCAAGCAAGCCTGCGTCGGAAGATCCAAAATACTGAGATTTTAGGGTCTTGCTGCTTATAAATAGTTACACTCCTGAAACAGCCTTGTGCAAACTAAAGCCAACAGAACTAAGACAAGTCCCTTTATACTCTGCCCCTCATTCTGATGTCTTTCCCTGTTCCCTGCATTTTTAACCTATAAGTATTCTGCCTGCCTGCACATTTGAATTGCACTCAGCTCACCTACCCTCTTCTAAATCTTATTCTGTCTAAGCCATCCATGTCTTCTGATTATCTTGCCAGTTGAGTCTTGGAAAGAATTCATCTTGAAGCTGACAGGTCAGGATTTGCAATCCCCACTTTAAGTTCTTTGTAAAGGTACTAAGAGATGCTCTTTAAAAAACAAAACAAAACAAAAACTCCACCTGGTTCACAGATGAGCCTGTGAGTATCTTTACAAACAGGAGAAACTGTTCTGAACACAACCGTAACAGACTAGCTATGGGTCGCATGATTCTTCACTTTGAATCAAACCTGACATTAAAAAAAAAAGTTTTTTATAAATTGGGAAAGGTGGACACCAAGAAAGATGAGTATCTTTATAGCAAAGCGTGGGAGCACTGCACAGGGACTCAGAGGCCCGGCTGTAGTCCCCACATGACACTCCCAGGATGTCTTGAGGGCAGACACCGACTCTCAGCCTGGCCTACCTCCCAGGGTTGTTATGCTGATCAAATGCAACGGATTATATAAACTGTATTGGTTCGCTTCAGGAAAAAGAGTGAGAAATACATTTCTGGGGGCACACTGCTATCCGTTCTACCAGCTCCGGCTTTGCAAAGTTGCGGTTGCACCAATTAAACTTTCCGCCGCACGGAACCCTCGAACGAGCGCACTTATTCCAGAGTACCTCTCTCACCGCTTGCAAACAACCCTTAATGAACAGACATTTCGTAGCACTCCCTGGCCGGGGGAGGGAGTGTGTGAAGCATCCCGCAACCCCCTCTGTCAAGCAGCTCCGGGGCCGATTTCCCTTCCCCGCTTCCAACGCAAATGTCACTGCGGAGGTTATGCCCGAGGCTTCTCGGCTCGCACGTTCAAATCCCACGCGCCCCGCGAGGGCCACAGGCCAGCGGCTTGCGTGGTTCCAACGGGGGGGGGGGAGCGGGCGCGCGCGACACTTTGGAACCCTGCGCTCCCCAGCGTTCCATCCCCGCGTGTGCAGCTCGGGGGCGGGGCGCGAGGGGGATGCGGCGCGAGCTCCGCCGTCGTGTACGAACAGGACGGCCCTCCGCCCTCCTCCGATTGGCTGGCGCGAGGGAGCCGGGGGAGCCGATTGGCCGCGACGTGTGGCGCCTCGGCCCGCGGGCGGGGAGAAAAGGGAGGGGGGAGGGGCGGGGACGAGAAGGGGCTCTTTGAGGAGTTCTGTGAGGCCGGGCGCCGTTCCCGAGGCTGCCTCGCGGCCCCTTCACAGCTCAGCCCCTCCAAAGACGTCCATGATGGGGCCAAATAACAGGCACCTGAAAGAGGAGAGGGCGCCATTCTGTGCCCTTTTAGACGGAAAACCGCTTGGGGCATGCTGGGGGTCGCACCCCTCTTCTTGTCACACTTAATGAATCTATAGCCCACCAAAGCATTTGCCAGAATAAATTAGTTGCAGTCTTTCAGGTGCCACAAGACGCTTGGTTGTTGTTCATTTGTCTGCAGGTGACCCTCTGAAGACTGGCAAGCCCAGCTCTTCCTCAATCGCCCATCTAGCCGCTGTGTTGTACCAGACGCCCACGATTTCAAACGTCCAACGTTGTAGAGGATAAAGGATTGCCCTATTATCACAAATATGTCCACAAAGGTGGCCTTGAGGTGAAGTGGCACTCAGAAGTCACTAAAAAATGGATGACTTTTTAGGCCAAGCTCCTATCACCCCTCACGCACAAGCCACCCCAATAGATGCCCTAGACAAGGTCATTCCAACAAAGAGACTTGTAGGACTCTCCATCCCTTGTCTCAGATCAGAGCCCTTCAGTTTAAACTCACGTTTTCCTGATAACACCTGCTTTTCCATTATTCCTCCCTCTGGTAGCATCTTCAATTACCAGAACTGCCCCCAATGTGTTCCTGTGTGTCAAGGCAGCTTTAAAATTCTGTTTATCACACCCTTCCCTTGTGAATTTACTCTCACAAACCTGGTGGACACATTTATTGTTCTTTTTTTTTTAATCTGCAGGCCTCAGTCTATTTCCCAAACTCCTGACACAACCCTACTGTGCAAAATGTACAGATCCGCCGGTTTATTAACCTGCACCTCTCTCTGTGCCCTGTTCCCATGGTTACTTCTCTGCCGTGGCACCTTAAGTTACATGCACCTAGAATACCCTTTTATGCCAAGTTAATTTAAGTTCAGAATGACAATCATCACCTGTTTATTTACTCCCACTCACTAATCCAGATTAAACAATTGAGGCAAGGAAAAATGGCCCCTTCACTGCTTTTTAAAGTACCCAGACTGTGGGAACAAAAGAATGGCAGTTGCACATCAAAGGGGGATGTCACCCTAAATGATACTGAATCAGCCCCCTGTCATTCTCTAACCATTGTCTTTTACAAACAAAAGCAAGATTAAATTGAGGCAAGATATACTGGATTAAACTTCCAAAGGAAATCCATGCAAGGCTGACCATGTAAACACACCCTTGCATGCCTAATTGGTATATTCACGCCTTCAACTCTCCACTAATTCTTCTAGACATTGTTCTTGAAATGCCCTGTTCTCTTTGGTACAGCACATACCGATCCTCATATTCTTTTCTCCATCTGAAATAAATACCAACTGTGATTAACGACCTCCACTTCTGATTAGAATCTCTACTTCCCCCACAATAGAATGTAGAGATTTCTTTAAAGCCGCACGGGGCACTGAAAGTGCTTTGACAGATAATTCATCTGTAGTATCTGATCCAGTTTCTTCCTGCCTTTCCTATCCCTGCATCACTTATCCATTCTTGGAAGTATACCCATCTCTATTCCTCTCCCCATCTTTATTGTATCCATGTACATAGAGCTAGATAGTCGCTCCCTACCTGCATGTACATCTCTTTCCTGCCAAGCGTATTTCTGCTCTCCCGCTTCCCTCCCTCATTCTGTCACGTACAACCCTTTCCCCGACTTGTCGTATATTTCCCTGGCAAGGCCAAATAAACGAGGGACGGCTGGGGTACCCCCCTTCCCATCCCTCCGCCATCCCCGGCTTCCCCCCTCCCCTCCCCTCCCCTCCCCTCCCCTCCCCACCCCATTGCATCCCCACCGTCCCTGGGAAAAGGATACTGGAAGGTCGTGCGGCTCTTTGTATTCGTGTGTGTGCAAAAGGGGAGGATGTGCACCCTGCTGCCAAGTGCCACACCCCCATGCTCCCCCCTTCTGCCCTGATTGGCCAATCTCCTGCAGGCACACAAACACACACCAAAGCTGCACACGCATTCCTAAGCAGGGCCCCCGCAGGGGACACCCAAAATGACTGGGGACTGCCCGTTTTCCCTCTCCTGGACATGTACAAGCAAGCTGCTTTTTGCTCCTTCCTTTCTCCTGCTGCTGCCTCTCCTTTGATCCGTGGCACTCTTTTCTCCTCAAACACCTTTTGGTGTTTTGTTGATCCTTCCTGTTAGGCACCTCTACCTTCCCCAGCCCGTTTCTGTTCTTGCATCACGGATCACCTTGGTCTCTCTCTGTATTCCCCCCATTTGCTCCTTCCCCCGCTCGAACTCCTTTCTTCATTTTCCCTCTCCACAGCGGTAAAATAAAAAACCCTTAGTCCATCCTCCACACTTTTGTACCTTCCTGTGGCCGTTTCATTTCTTCCCACACACCTGCCCCCCCACCTTGTCAGGAGCATGGAGGAAAACTTGAGGGGAAAAAGGAAAGGGGATTTAACCAAGTTGAGAGGGGTTTTTCCTCTCTTGTACTCAGCCACACCTCCATCTCAGCCGGCCTTGTTCCTTCTATCCCGGGTGCCCTGCAGCTGGGAATAACCTTTTCTGTTCACATTATGCTCTGTACATTGCACACACAGCCTTCGCGTCAATTGGGTGGGAACCAGTGAATCCAACAGTGCGTAAAAGGATTTGGAAGGCTTATGCTTGGTGAGGGGGCTAGAACGGGTTAAAGGCAGCACGAACTATTGTCAATACCAAAGAAAAGCACAGACGGGGAGAATCCCCGGGAAGGGTGAAGAATTGGGAGTTACCATGAGCATGGGCATGGCAAACGGAGAACGAGGTAACACAAGTCAAGGGAACAGTGGAAATCATATGGGAAAAGAAGAAGGCATTTAACAGTTGTTTGACTTCCTCCCTCCCTCGGCTGCAGCACAGACAAGGCTTCAATGCCTGTGGGAATAGGTGACCTTCTGGGTTTTCCGCCTAGAAACAAAACTTTCAAGAGACATTTATCTCCCCAGTCCTGTGCTCACGCCCACACAACCAGCCGGCATTCTCCCCTCCGCCCCCCAGGGCATCCCTTTGCCGGCAAGAATTCAGAGCCAGCAAAACACCTCTGATGGGACCGGAGTAGCCAACATTTATCTTGCCCACCCTGGTCCGTTAAGTGAGGACACAAAACTGTTCAGACAGTAAAAGTTTAATTCAGTACAAGCAAAACGTTTTACTACAGCAAACACAGGCCCCAGGCATGAGATAAACATTCTGCCACCCAATGACCAGGCCGGGGGGCCTTCACCACCCCGCTGGACATGCTTCCCCCATCTGCTTAATGCCTGACCCAGTCCCTTCTCTTCGTAATATCACGTGTTCCCCATAGCCCACGGGGCCACGTTCATCCCCAAAGTCCACCATCTCAAGCCACCGTGCCTGCAGCTGTGTCCTGGTAGATTTCACGCAGCTTGGCCACATCGTCACTGGAGACACGGATCCAGCCATCCTGGCGTACGTGGTAGAGGTTGACATTGCCCCCCGAGTAGGCATCACGGTATGTCGCTTGGTAGATGGCACGGCGGGCCAGATCGTAGGCTTCCTCAACCGATAAATCGTAAGAATAGCCACGGTCCATCACCCCGTAGGCATAGACAGACCCGGAGCCCACAGAGAAAACCGTGCCTGAGATGCGGTTCCCTTCACTGTCCACATAGTACAGACCTGTAAGGCAGGATAGGAGAATCGGGGTTACTGGGGCTATCCACCTATTTGTCGATACTGCACATCAGTAGCTCTGCTTGCCCTTCACCCTTTCCAAATGGAGAGAACCAAAATATTGATACCGTCGTGAAGCCCCACAACGGTCCACTGAGCTTCTCTCCTAGCAGTACCCTCCGAACACTGCATTTCCTTGCAACACTGCATGTGCACCTAAGCATGTGGATGCACAACATCCAAAGGAAATGTGGCAATGGGAAAACCCAGAAGGTCAGCTATTACCACAGGCACGAAAGCATAAGCATCTTTGCTGCTGAGGAGCAAGCCAAAGGACTGTCAGGTTTTTACTTTTTAATTTTTTTTTTGAGGAGCTACAGTTGTGAATATTGTACTGAAGGCTGGACAGGATCCAAGCACTTTTGCCCCGGAATTCTCTGCTCCAATAAACCGAACTGGTGCCAGAATCCAAGAGGGTTACCCTGTCATGGTTTGCTAGCTTATGTATCCAAGAGCAATATCCCTTGCTTAGAAACCTTAATTTGAATATTGGGGCTTTTCCCTTCCACAGGAATAGCCACAACATACATCTCTAGATCTGATAAGTCTTATTCAAGGCAAGTGGAGATCCTTCAGTAAATCAAGCTCCTCTGAGAGATGCTTGGAGGATTTGCAATAGATCTCCAAAGGTTTCAGACAACCAACTGTCTGGTAGCAACAACTAAAATGTTTTCCACTCCGGAATTTCATTGGTGAACAGGTATGCTGAGGTGGGGCAGGACAGACTCAAGGCAGTTTTTTGTGTGGAACAACTTGTGAGTAGAATTCTGGTAAAAATCTAGCTAAGCCCATGATCAGAGATGTCCTGGTCCTGAATTCCTAGTAAATGTCTCCCCGCCTGATCTGCTATTTTAATGTAGCTGTAGTTCATAAGTTCCAGAGTTTAAGTAAAAATCAAAGCAGAATTCACAAGCTGGAAGTTGGCCCCCACTATATGAAATCCTGAACATGAGGTCAGCGGCCCAAGAACAGAATTTTGGGGAGAGACAGGACAGGTAAAGATCCTCACGGCAATAGCATTTCTCTAAGGTAACAACCAGACTGACCTAATGCTGTGCTGTACAAATAGGAAAGAGTAGAAGAATTGATATATCTGTGCTTGCAGCAGTGCCGCCGCATTATGGTGCCACACTAATACAATGGAATGCTCTAAGTGCTTCCAGAGATAAGGCTCTGTAGACAATAAGCCGTCGGCCCTGACAATTTATGATGATTATTCTCAACTAGTCAGCGCTACTACAGACAACCTAACAAGATCCATCTTGGGGGGCACATATTATATCAAAGCAGCCATGGCAGAACCAAACCCTCAAGTCCCACCTGTCACCTCTGTCTTATGGAAGCACAACCAGGACGCATTCTGAATTATACAGTGATGTTATCTTATTATAGCTCATGCAGAGATCTGCCCAATGCCTGAACAGGAAAACATTTGTGTATTCCAAGTACACTGCTTGATTCCCATGCTGGAAGGCAGAACATAAATGTAACTGTATTAATTCTTTTAAAAAACCTCTGTCACCATTTTTTTGAAGTTTGCAAACTAAAGCTGCATTGGAATAAAAACAAGTAACATAAAATATTGCCAGCCACTTCTACAGTAATTTATCTGCACAGAATTCGAGAAAAGGGAGGGGGCCAAGGCAGCCGTTAGGTTCAACCCCCTGCTTAATGCAGTTAATCCAAGGTACCCCTCTCAGACAACCTTCCAGCTGCATCTCGAATGCCTTCTGGGTAGTTAACAAATTCAGCACGATTACTTGCTTCACCTCCCTACACAGCTGTACGCTTATTTATGCTGTCCTGGCATCCATTGTTACCTGCCCTCAAATCATTTCCCACTGATGGCGAGCCTATGAGCAACCGCCTTGCAACACAGCCTGTCCTTGACAGCCCCACTCAGCAATTGTAAATGTAAGGCTATGGCTTTGTTCTTTGGTCTGTGACTTTCCCCGACTTTAATTGTCCGATGATCAAAGAAAAATAGGCTTCATGGCACTAGCAAGTATTCTTTTTGCAGAGTCAAATGTGAAGCTGTAAAACAGGATCCAGTTCTAAGCCCGAGCCTAGAGCCCGGTGTCTGAAGTATCTGGGCAGGCAGTCCAAAGGAAAAGCTGAAACTGGGAGACGGTCAGCCCCACAAATTCTGAAGAACACTTCAGAAGATGACTGCAACCACAAACTTCACACAGTCACTTGTCACCATCTATACAGCACTTCCCACAACTGCAGCAAAGGATTCAAGTGCTACTGGCACAGCATTGGGGCAGGTAAGACCCTGGCAAGAGAAACTGCAATATTCCACCTAGAATGGTCTTCCAAGAGAGGCTACTCGCTCTTAGCTCATGAATGACTATCTGGAAACTGGTCAATATGTATTTTTTTAATTCAAGAAGGCATGCATTCACTATCTAAATTTAATTTGTGGTTTTAATTGTACTATATTCTTCATACCTAAGTATTCTGACCGCGCCTGTGCTGTTTTGTTTTATGTTATGCTGTGAATTGGAAGGATGCTTGGAATTGAACTATGGCCCTTGTTGTAAGCAACCTAGAACATCTTAGAAATAAAGGTGGGTGTGATGTTTTAAAATAAAACAATTGGGAAGGGTGAGGTTTATAACTGGTTGGGGTTTGTAAGAGCAGACAGTGGGCAGGGAGTCAGGCCTTGAAAAACCCCTTAGGAGAAATGCGGTATTCTCACCTGGCCCTCGCTTGTCCCAGCCACAGATCATGGTGCCCATGGAGAGCCCCATGCCCTTGTACTGATACACCATGTTGGCCAAGAGCTTGGAGGCAGCAGCTACAGAGATACGCTCTTTGTTGCGGAGTTCATAGATACGGCACTGCCGTGCCAGCAGCCGTTCCCAGAAGCTGCAATCGGCTGCACCGCCAGCCATGGTGCCCAGCAAGTAGGGATTGATCTCGATGATCTTCCTGACGGTCTGTGAAGCGATGTAGACGCCTGCGGAGGACCGTGAATCCGCTGCGACAATCACACCATGCTGAAACTGGAGGAAGGAGAAAGCAAAGGCGAAGGTCACGAATAGCCCACAAAAGATACTCACAGTCTGGATCGCTGGCAATCCAAGCGGTGGCATTGCTCCTCCCACATCCCCAAGAAGATTCCAACTTAAGACAGTCCATTCCCAAGACAACATGACAATTCAAAGTGGCAGCTGCCCATCTTGGTCTTAAATATGACTGCTAAACCAAACTCTATCAGAGGTGTAAGTCAAGCATCCCTCTTCCACAAGGATGTTTACAAGGGCAAGGTATATGACAGAAATCCATGATTTTAGGTACTTCTCTTGAAAACTCGGGCAACAGTCTTAAAGTAACCCTGGATCATTTTTAGCAAGGACAGCTGAAGTCATATAAGGCAAAACTGAAGAACATAAATAGAGCTATTCTGCATCAGAGAAAAGCGTCATCTAGCCCTGAATTCGGTTCACAGCTTCCCCATGAATGCTGTGAAGTACTTCCTTTCGTCTATCCTAAACACAATTAAATATATATCCGGAATGAATGACTAAATAAATAAATGTTCCATTAAGCAGCTTTAAGAAAGTATTACAAGAAAAATGTCTTACTGTCCACTTTTCCCATACAAGGTGTAACTTTGTACACCTCTATCATGTCTCCCCTCACTCAGCTCTTTCCTAACAGCCCCAGAAGTTGTAAACTTCCAACACAGGAAAGTTGCAAGTTGACCATTTGGTTGCCCCTTTCCACCATTTTCCACTTTTGGGGATCCTTAAGGTGGAGTGACCAGAACCAGAAACAGTATTCCAAGTGTGGTCATACCACCAATTTGTAGAAAGACAATATAATATTAGCCGTTTTGTTTTTGATACTTTGGTCGCCATCATTCATTAGTTGCCCAACTTTAAAAAGGCAGTACGGTATAGTGGTTAGAGCGTTAGAGACCTGGGTTCTGGTCATCCCTCAAACAGAAACACACTGGGTGACTTTGGGGCAGTTACAGACTTCTAGCTTTACCTACCTCGCAGGACTGGTGTCAAGATTGAAATGAAGAGGACTATATAAACCACCCCAACTTCCTTTTAAGAAGGTGAAAAGTGGGATAGCGACAGAACTTGCGACTCTCCAGTTGTTCCGGCCTGCGACTCCATCTGCTCTTGCCAGTACTGGCAATGCTGAGCAATAATGGGAATCACAGGCCAAAGCCTGCGCCTTTCCTTCCCTCACACACATTCCTGCTCCCAGGGCGTGCCCTCCTCGCCACATTTCTCAAAACCCACAACCGCGGCCCCCCATTTATCGAGCACAAGCCCCCCGCCCCAAGCATCCTTCGGGCCCATCCCAGCACCACAGACGCATGGCCTCGCAGCTCCTTCGCTTCCAACCCCACAACCGTAACGGCGCACACACCCCACCAAACCGGGTCCACCTTTAAATCCAGGCCCCGCATCCCTCCAGATTCGCGCCCACCGCGACGATGTACTCCAAGCACCTCCCCTACGACCACCAAGCCCTCCCGGGAACCTAAGAGGCCCCGCTCCCCCGCAAGCCGGGCCCCCCGGACCCCTCGCCGCCCACCTTGAAGGCCAGCGTGGTCGTGCCGTGCTGCAGCTCGAGGTCGGCGGCCCCCGCAGCGGCGCACCGGCTCAGGCCGGGGCCAGGGGCGGCCAACGCCAGCGGGGGGCCCTCCGCCGGGCCCCCCGCCTCGTGCCCGCCCCCACGGCAAGCGCCGAGCGCGGGCAGCCGAAACTCGGTCCCGGCTCCCAGGCCGAAGAAGCCAGGCTTGTTCACGGGCATCTGCGGCTCCAGCAGGCTGGCGAGCGCCATTTTGAGTCCGGGCGATCACCGTGACTCAGGGAAGCCTCACAGCCCGCTGTTATATAGGCTCCGAACGCCATGTTGGCTGAGGGCAAGCCTGCCCGAAGTGTCTGCGCACCATAGCAGCGGGCGCCATCTTGGCACGGCTTCGTTCGCGCGTCTAGTCGCGCTCGCGAGGTCTGCCTCGCCATTTTTAAAGTGGGCGAAACGTATGACTGGCCGGCCTCAGTAAAGGCGTGGACGCCACCTTTAGTGAGGGCAAGTCCGGCCTCGGTTGCCCAGTAGCAAGGAAAGAAAATACGACTGTCACCATCTTCGTTTCCTCTGGGTAGAGTCATATTGGGGATGGGAAGCAAAGGGAGCAAAATGAGCCTAACTTTCAGAGCAGTCAGAGAAGCTAAGAACAAGGATGAACGAACGCTAAGAGAGTACTTGGCAGAGTGCAACCAGGTGAAGATTTTGTCCTGTGAAACTCACTGCCTCATGATCCCGTGGAAGTCAAACACACAAGCAATTAGCTAAAATTGTAAACAGCAGTATTTGCGATAGCATTTAAGCAATGCAATCCACTGGTAATTTATTTGTTAGATTTATGTCCTGCTTTCTTACAACAAACTCAAAGTGACTTACATCATTCACCTACTTCTGCTCAGTCTTAGCCCCACAACAACCTTGTGAGGTAGGCTGGGCTGAGAGTCTGCAACCAGCCCGAAGTTGGCTCCATGGCTGAGCGGCAGGGCCAGATCTCCTGAATCCCAGTTCTGCCCCATTAACCGCTGCACTGCACTGGTGCTTCTCTTATTTTGAATGGAGTTTATTTTATCGAGTGAATGGTTAGAGTAGAACTAGAGTAGTAAGAACTTTGCACCGGTTTGAGTAACGCCTAATTTGACAAACGAAGCCTGCAAGCAGAATGTGGTAGCTGTCATTCTCCTGCTCACCCCCTCTTGAATGCATGGCTTCAGGCACCCCTAGGCCCAGCTCCTGCCATGTCGCACCTGTCTAGCCCCCAAAGGGAAAAGGACCTATGCAGGCTTGACATCAAAGTAAGGCATAAACAGGCCCTGACCAAGGGTCTAAACACCAACGCAAGCTCCTCTGACTTGCTCCTTCTCTTTGCCGCTGGAACCCACGTGCCCCCCATTTCTCATTGTGCCCCGGGAAACGCAGGTGGTGATGGAGGAGTTGGAGATCTGACTGCTTCCTGCCAAGCAAGGGAGCAATGATGAGAAAGAAGAGGAAAAGCAACAGAGGCAGTCAGGAGGCAGACTTGGCGCAAGGGGCTGCAGAGGGTGGCTGAGCCTTACAGAATGTGGAGCGAGCAGAGGCTCTGTCCACTTTGTTCCCCAAGGGAGGGAGTGATCTGTCTCACAAAGGGGGGGCAGTGGAAAGCCATACAGAAGCCCCTCTCCCTGCTCCTCCCCCATGGCATCAAAATGGACTGCAAAGCTACGCTCCGGTTTTGGAAACCGGCTTTCCGTGGCTGAAGCTGTTACTGCAAGCTGCAAACCACTTGGTCACCCTTGCATTCATTAATGTTAATGAACGTGTTTCCAAAACAAAGTAGGCCCTAGGGTTAGATCCCTAAGGTCCCCTTAGGATGCATATTAAGCGGCAGGTGTCCCAGGTTCATGGTCTTGCTGCTGCAGAGCGGGTGGGCAGACGGACAGATGGAACCAGGTCCTCTTTTATTAATATGGACGTCCATAAAGGTCAGGCAGCGGCCAGGGCCTCTGCGTATTTGATAGCTCCCCCTTCATCTGCTTCTTCACATGGTTAGCTAACCGTTGCTTCTAGGATGGTTCTGGGTGTGTGCTTTCACACACTGGCTTCTCTGGGAGGCCTGTGAGCAGTACCCATCTAGCATCCTCCTGAATATAGGCCCTTACATAATTATCTCTGTTTCAGCCTTGCAACAACCTTGTGCAAAGGCATTATACCATGTGCATTTGCTGGGAGTGGGCAGGGAATATTATGAGTGTGAGAGAGGAACTAGAAGGTCTCCTGGCTTCAATAGATTAATGGCAGGTGGAGCTGGCCCTGGTAGGCAAAGATATAAGTTAAAATAAATCAGAGATTGCTGTTTGAAGCCATTTTTTGGTGGGGGGGAACACTTTTACGCACACAGAATATATAACCTGCAGCCCTTGTTCTTTGTATTCTTCATCATTGCCACAGCCACACAATTTGCATATGCAAATTCCATTTCAGCCTGCCAGACCCCCTCCATCCAAAATACAATTTCAACTTACCTGTAGTATTTGCACTAGCAATACTTCTCATCCATGCAGAAATCCAAGCCACTCTCTAACACTCTTCTCTTTCCCAGTTGTTGTGCTTTTTCTGACTTAATTTTGTGGAGAATGGCTATAGATACATTTGCGATAACAGAGAGACCCTTTAGCACTGGTTCTCGGGAAATGCTTCAGAATCTTCCAGAGCACTTGACGGAATTTGACACTACTGAGCAAGTGCACTTCCTGTCATTGCAGAAGCCCTTCTAGAAGTGGAACAGAAATGAAGTGCTAAGAGTGGAAGCCACAGAGAAACCAGGATTGCTGTCAGGCAGTGCAAAATTACTCCGTCCGACTCTCCATGCAATGGAACTGCCCACTGTCTCCCCCTCAGTCTTCACACCCATTGCTTTGCTTGCATCTGTCACACACTCCCTTAGACTCTCATGTTTTCCCCTCCCAAACACTGGGTGGACGCTGCTGGGGGACTCGGCGTCCCATATTGGTGAAAGACGTAGGGGAGGCAGTTGAGGGTGACGGCTGCTGACAGGGCAGCGTCTCCTTTCAGTCAGGGATGGAGGGAAGGGAAGCAGGGGCAGACAACCGTCCTTATTCTGCAGTCCTTCCCTACACCAGGCCGAGCTGTCTCAGCTGCTGCCGAACCTGCGCTGCTGCCATCCTGATCTATCCTTGCCGATAAACGGTAGATGCGAAGCTAAGTAAACAAAGCAATATTTATTATGAGCTAAATTACATGCGTCAAAAGCATATTTGATGTGTCGGGCAATATAACGCCAGCTGCCAGTTTGCTCTCAAGAGACTGTCCTAAAGCCATGTCCCAGGGGCCCAAATATAAAAGTTGATTACAGCTTCCACGGAGGAGCCTTGTCATTTCTGCCTTTTATACAGCACCGCAGCTGCTGCCGGAATAAGATAGATATGATTTGTTCACCTGTGTTTGTAGTCAAGCCATCTCGAAAGCTGAAGTCCAGAAAAGTGAGGCACTTCTAACAGCTCGACCTTGTGCATATGTCATCAGGTGTCAGACAGGCTGTGTCTGGTGGAAGTAGGTCTAGGGATGCAGCCTTCCATTTTTTTCTGGCTGTTTTTTTCTGACTAACGTTTACAAAAGAGGAAATGTTGCTGCGAAAGTATTTTCATGGCCGTCTTCCTCTGGAAACTGAGGAAGAGGACGGCAACCTGGTGTTATCCCAGAATGTCCCAGCTTTTGCTCTTGTCACCTCACTACATGGGCTCTTGTGATTAGCATCCTGTTGCCCCTTCTAGCCCCACAATCCTATACTCGTTCACATGTGGGTACATTCCACTCTGAACGTGAGGGAATGTACTACTCTAAGTAAATTTGTACAGGGACGGGCTCTGCTCCATTCACTTGCCTCTCGGCACAAAAATCCCCCTTGGGAACAGTCCGTGGCAGAAGCAGGTCCCAGCCTGTCACCTGGCCTTAAAGACGCACCTCTCTCTGCTCATGATCCTGCTGATCCTGTCTTCGACTATCACCTTTCCTCCCGCCTCAATCCTCTTTTCTCCCTCCCCACCCCTTACAAGCCACCTCCCTCGACTTATAAGGCCCCTTCTCCAGTTGCTTCCATCTTGCTTCCCAATGGCTCTCCAGGATGTGCTGGGGACGGCGGGCATCCCTCTGCAAGCCCCCAGGTGGCCTCTGCCCCCACCAGGCGGGGTGGTGGTCCCGGCGCCTTTCCCGCTCTCCCACGGCACAACCACGCTAGCTTTCCGCTGCAGCCATGGGGTGGTGGTGGCAGCGGATACCCGGTCCTCCTGTGCGGGGCTCGTGGCTGATCCGTCGTCCCGCAAAGTCATCACACTCCACCCTCACCTCCTGGCGACCACATCTGGGACCTCGGCCGACTGCGTCACCTGGCTGCGGCTCCTGCGTTGCGCCCTCCGCCTGCGGGAGCTGCAGGAGGGGCGCCGGCCCAGCGTCGCTGGAGCCGCCAAGCTGCTGGCCTCGCTGCTGCGTGGATGCCACAACAAGGATTTGTGCGTGGCCACCCTGCTGTGTGGTTGGGACCACCAAGGGCCCGGTCTGCATTACGTCTACAGCGACGGCACCTGTCTCTCCGGGGATGTTTTCTCTGTCGGTTCCGGGTCCCCCTACGCCTACGGAGTGATGGATGGCAGCTACCGCTATGACCTGCCACGCACGGAGGCCTTCCTCCTTGCCCGCCAAGCGGTGGCTCATGCTGCCCACCGAGATGCCTACTCTGGGGGCAACGTGGACCTGTACCACGTCCGGCCAACTGGTTGGGTCTGCATCTCACGGGAAGACTTGAGCGAAGTCTACTGGGGCTTGGGGCCCATGCCCGACGAGGACGGAGATGCTGAAGAAGTGCAACAGGGATAGACTAGCCTTCGCGCTCCACCTGAAGCAGGGAAAACCCACTTTTGCAATTAACAGATATTCATTCCGCCAGTGCAGAGACAGCAACGTGTGGCCGGGAGGATGGTGCAGGGTGTCATGTGCAAAGAAGGCAAGCTGGGCCCGAACGAAGCCGCGCGGACCTTCTCCAAGCGGCACCAGGCTTGATCTGGAAGGGGAGCGAGCCCCTGTATCAAGAAGCACAACACATGATGCAAAGAGGAAATAATTCACCCATATGGCAAAATAATCATTTGCATCACTGATAACAAACCAGCTTGAGCCAATCCGCATGACCCAGCACAAGGCAGCGTATGTCAGTAAGGAACAGACGGCACTGCAGCAATATGAGGGAGAGAGGCGGAAGCCCTGGCCCGGCATAAGGCAGCTCGGAACGAGTTAGGGATGGGCCCGAGCAGGGGCAACCGAAAAGGGGCGCACCCGAGAAAGCTGGCCGATACATAGCAAGCCCAGGATGGGGTTGGCTAAATGTGTCTGGAGGAGAGATAGGCCACGATCCGCCTGTTTGTGCCCAGCAGTCCTCAGGGCCAACGCTGCTCTTGGGCAGAGTGAGGTGGATTTTGGCTGTCACAAAAAGAAGCTGTTGATCATCGCTGAATTCCTGAGGAAGGGTGTCTCTGGACTCGTTTGCCTCATGGACCAATGTCACGTAGCTGGTTCTGAGTACCGTGTGCCCTGATGCGAGCGAGGGGCACCCCTTACTCCTGCACTAAACCTCTCCAGGTGTGCTGGGCAGCCTGTTGGCTGGGGTACTGGAGGTGTGCGGCAACATGGGGGGCCTGTTCCAGGGAAGCCTGTTGCATGGAAGCAGGCAAGTGCGTGTGTGTGTGTGTGTGTGGGGGGGGAATACCCGCGAACACGCCTGCACGTGTGAAACGGCGGAGCCGAACCGGACGCCTCCGCGTGGAAGCGACCTCTGCTCTCATTCTCCAGGCTCCTGCAGGCGCAGGAGCCTCCAAAGTGCGACTTGGCCGGGGGGGGGGGGCGCGCGCGCCCCGGAGCCCCCGCGGCCCCGTCCCCAAGAGGGCCGCCCCCCACGCACGGAGAGGGCGGCGGGGACAGACAGCCCGTGCTCGCCGCCGCTGGGGCGCCCTTGGCGGCGACCGCGCCATCGTCCGCGCTTGTCTTAATTGGCATCTCCGAGCGCGGGGGCGGCGCTGGCGGAGGGCCCGGCGCACGGCTCGCCCGCCCGCCCGCCGCCGCCGCCGCCGCGGGTGCGAGGGCCTCGCCCCGCGCCTCTCCACCTGCCCCCTCGCCTCCGGCCCATCCGGCGCCCGGGCCGCGCTCCCCAGCGCCCCCGCCGCCGCCGCCGCGCGGGCCTGCCCCCCACGGCTGCGCGCCGCGGGGCGTCCGTCCATTAGCCGGCACGGCGGCGAGGGCGCCAATTACCAGCACTTGAGCTGTTTCACGCTCGGGTGGCGCCCGCTCCTTCGGCGGGCGGGCGCGGGCCTGGAAAAGCGGCGGCGAGGCGTGCAGACGGAGAGGGGCCGGGGGAGCTCTCGGGAGGGCCCACGAGGCGCGGGGGCAGCCCCGGGTGCCTGCGGGCGCGGGCACGAGAAGGGGCGAGGATGCAACGGAAGCGGGGAGGGAGCGGCGGGCGGCGGCTGCCCGCCGGGAAACGCCGCCTGCAGGGAGGCGAAAGGGGCAGCTGGGGGGGGGGAGGCGGAGAAGAGGGGCGCCCGAGAGCGCGGACGGGGCGGGCGCTCGGCGGAGACGGACCGCGGGGGCGGGGGCGGCGGGGCCCGCGCGGGAGGCTGCGATCCGGGCCGGGAGAGAGGAGACGCGGAAGGACGGCGCGGGGCGCGGGGAAGCGGAGCGAGGGAAGGGGCCCGAACCGCGCGGGACAAAGGCGAGCGCGAGCGGGCAGGGCGGCGCCCCGGGATGCCGCGCGAGGGGCGTGCCTGTCTGCGCCGTGCCCCCTTCGGAAAGTAATTAATATTCCTGCAGCGCTGGGCACGGAGGGGGCAGGCCCGCCCCCCTCATTTGCATATAAATTAAACGCGGAACAAAGACTGCGGGCAGGAGCGCAGTCACGTCCTCGCCTCCCTCCGTCCCACCGGCGCGGCCCGCTCGGTGCTGCCGCCGCTCCTCCAGGCCACCTGTCCCGGCGGATCCAGGTATTCCCCGGTGGCTCTTCCCCCCGCTCCGAATCACCAGCGGCCCCCTCCCCATTCAGGGATGCGCCGCCACGGACCGAGGACCCCCCTCCCCCCGCCGCCTGCCAGCACCTTCTGCACCCAAGTTCTGGGCTGTGAGGTTCCAGAATGGATCCACCCAGGCAGAGGCCGCCAAACCCAGATGGGACCCTCACTCCGTGGTTCCGTCCCATCCTCTAGGAACCACATGTTGAAGCTAAGCAGGCCAGGGGCTAGCCTGGGCTTGGAGGGGAGAGCATCCGGGAATCGCATGGAGCCACAACGTAGATGCAACATAACCATGACCACCCCGAAATTTATCCTATATTGGGGGGATGGGCAACTGATAGCCCGCAAAGCACCATTCCCGCTCCCCCAGAGCAACGTGGTCTTGACGGCCCTGCCAAGCTAGCAAGACGATGGTAGAGAGAGATGTGATGAAAGGAGAGACTCCACTCTAGGAAGCCATCTGTCCCGGTGGGGTTTGCAGGCAGCAGGTCGTGTCTGCCAGAGCACAAGTTCTCCACAGCTGTGATTACACTTGTTGAGAGTTGGCACCAATTCTTTTAGAGTAGAGATGCAGAGCCTCAAGCCCAGGGCTGAAGCTGGCCCGCATGGAGGCTAATTCCTGCTCTCCAGGCTTCGCCAGACCTTCGTACCTGCTTCCCCTGAAACACAAGTTGCTTGCTGCGCTGTCCCTTCCGCTGTCCATCCGAAATGGCTGATGCCGCTCCTAAGGTGTAGTGACGGGAGGTAATGCCAACAATATACCACCAAGTTAAGCCCCATCTCTCCCGCCTTGGAAGGCTGCCTGCAGGAGCCTTTCCAAAATCGTACTTAGCCCCCGAGCCGAAATCGGTTCAACACCCCTGTGTTAACGGAGCCTTCGAGCTGAGCACATCATGCTTCTTCCCTCCGGTCTGCTGTCTGTGGTCTCGTGGGATACAGAACTGGGCATCCCTTCTGCAGAATGCAAGCCGCCAGAGAAGAGCTCAACTGGATGAGGGCAAAGGTTTGCGGAGGGCAGCCCTCTGTTGCCCAGACGCATCCAGGAAAGCCGCAATAGGGCTTGAAGGCAATAGCATCCTGACACCCGGCGGTATTACAATACCGCTGCGCATGGATGCATCCTGTAGCCATCACTCCCGCCAATAGCAAGCTAAGGTGTGAACGCCAAAAGAACTGCAGCCAAAACGGAGCAACTGAGATACAGCGAGCATGCATCAGCTTGTTTGGGGGAACAAGAAGGTTTGCAGAACTACAAAAGCATCTTTTCTGTGGGGGCAGGGAAAAAAACCTAGGAGGCAAAAACCTTCCACCCAAAACTACCCACAGCAAAAACTGAGCATGTTACAGAGCGTTGCTTGACAAGTGGGAGAAAATGGGACCGGTGAATGGCTTGAGTTCTTTAGTCTCCTGGAGGAAGGCAAGAGGGATAACCTTAGTGGGAACACACATGTACTGCAACATCCTGCTAGATAGCCCTTTTCTGTCCTCATCTGTGAAGTGCTCTATGTCCGTTTTATGCCGATTCCCTCCATGCAGTCTGCAGTCCCGCTGTTCCTTTTGTCTCTTGCTGCCCGTCGTTGGGTGACCCTGAGGTCTACCATTATGAGCGAGAAAGAAAAAAGGAAGGAAAGAAAAATTGTCCATTTACAGTGTGCCTAATAGAAGAAACCTTTCTCATACTCCATCATGTGTGTCCTCTTTTTTCCAAGCCTTTAAATTAACCTCCCATTAAGCCTTTAAATTGGATCACAATTGATCCCATTTTAGAGGTGGGGTAGATAGAGCGAATCTGTGATATACCCAAAAGACCATGCAACGAATTCGTGGCGGAAGCGAGACGTGGTGCCAGATCTCCGATGAAGACACCCCCAAAATTCCATCTTGTGGATCTTCCCATTTAGTTGCTACCTCACTCCAGTCAATAGAATTTAGATCTCTCTGTAGGAATTCTTTTCTCCTTGCAGCCTCCTTGCAAACAGAAGGCTAAATCCTATGAGAGCCACATTCCCTTGCCAAACAGCATCATACTTAAATGTTACGGTTGCTGAAAGTTTTCCTGTCTTCCGTTCTTTTGCTTTGCTGGCCATCCGGAGGCAGTCCTATTACATTTATTACTGAGCTTAGGGGGTGTGTAATTATTTTGGGTGTGTGTACATGCTTTCAATCTCTATTTAATATCACAAGCGGTTTCTGAAAAGTGATGTACGGCTTTCCTCCCCCTCTCTCTCCCCACCCCGCCACCAGTTGACCTGTAGGGCCTTGTATTGTGGTGGATGTCTAAAAAAATAAATGGCTTTTCATTTATTCTTGCCATCTCCTCTTCCTGTTTCAAGGTGGCGGTGCTGCCTGAGGAGGCTGTGCCAGCGCAAGAGCGTGATTCTAGCTTTTCTTAGGGGGTGCAGCTTTGGCTTCTTTGCTCCCGTGGCATTTTGATTTCTAAACAGCAGGGAATAATTAAAATACCCGGGGCTTTTTTTTCTAAACCGATGAAGAGAGAAGAGAGGAAGAATGCTCGCTTGCTCCGTCCTAACCTGGCCTGTCTCTGGGTACCAGGGAGGTTCCCAAGAGGAGGAAACATGAAGCGAGGAAGGTGCCTGGGGACAGCGGCAGGAAAGCAGGACCTTAGAAGCCATTCTCAGTGCTGTGCCTCAGCCCTGGAATACGCAAGGCATCGATAAAGAGCGGCTTCCCCTGAGCATCAGCAGTGTCTGTCCGCGGACGTCTGGGATTGAAAAGAGAACGTTCCCAGAATGTGAGTTTCAGGAGAGTTTGATCCATTAGCCAACTGCCGACTAGCTGAAAACATTTTGACTGAGGTGGTGGGAGGAAATGATTGTGCTGTTGGGAGGGGACCACGGGGGTCTACAGTGAAGCCATGCAAGAGCTGTGCAAAATTTGGGGGAGAAGCCCGAACCTGTAACTTGGCCCACTTCACCCACATATTAAAATTCTATTCCATATGCACAATTCCTTGACTCATGGAAGAACAATTTGTTTTAATTCTGACACTCGAATTGCCGCATGCCTGAAACTTCAGCATGGACGTTACTGTAGCTTTTCTACCATGCTCCTAAAAATCTTACCTTTGTCTTGTGTTCTCTCTCTCTCTCGCTCTTGGTGTACCATAATATCCAGTCTGAAGTAGAGTTCTTCAAAAGTAGCTGACTACTTTGGACCTTTTGGGTTAGTCCTAACAGAGAAGGTATTTCCATTTGACCATCTTGATAATTTTTTATTCTAATTGACCAATATGGCTGCATACGTTGTAGAACTATATCAACTCAGTTTACAGCGTTATTTTTCTGGCCTTTTCATTGCAAAATCCTGAATTATTCCCCAAAATAAATTTGTCTTGCAAGGTCACACTTGATACTGAACTTGCAGAACATAGCTAGGTTGCTTAGGATACAGTCCTCTGAATGTTTGAATCCCAAAATTCTACGATGGCTGGGAGATGCTTGGATTTATCAAACATTTTGTTTAAATATGCAGAGAACTACACCCTTAACCATCCTTGTTTCATTGCGGAGTACATGGAATATTTGGTGTGTGTTACTCTGCTGAAATTTATTTCAGCTTCTGTCACTGTCGTCATGCAAACAATCCATCGAACTATGCACACGCCACTCAAAATTAGTTGCACTTTGGTTTGGTTTGATTCTGTAAATCTAATTTATCCAAATGTAACAATTCACAAGAAAGATTTTCAGAAAAGTAGACATTTGCTCAGATCTATTTTGATCCCTTAAATCCTACCAGCAAAACGGGCTCCTACTGTCTTTGGGATTAATGTCCCCTGCTGTTTGGTCACATCTACTAGTATTCCATCCCTCTTGCTTGCAAGGATTCTGGGAATAATTGTTCCTATAACAAAGAATGTACATTTGTGCCTCAAAGCCCAAGTCTAAATGTACCAACCACACTCTTTCTGTTGGAGAAAGACACAGACCAGCATCAAAACTGAGTTTAGTATATTCCCAACCCTGTTTCTGATCGGACCCGGTAAACCTCTGTTAATGGACCCCACTCATCAAGAATGACAACCCAACATTCATTTGCTATTTTTTGTGACATCAAAGACCTGCTGCCTAAGGTAGCCATCCCAAACCGTGCCTCATGGAAGGAGGTCCCTGAAAAGCTTCGAGTTCTTCTACTTGTCTGGTAAACTGCAAAATTGCAAAATCCTAGTATTTACTGTTTGGGGACATGTCTTTTAAAAACTCATTAGGGGATTTGTGAAATGTCAGAGGGTACATGAACTTTAAGCACAACTGGGGTGCAAACATCTTGGATTTCAAGAGCTCATAATCCATTATCTTTGAAGTTAATGGCCCCCTGTTCTTTCCCCACAAGACCCACACAACTCACACCACCAAGTGTCCCCTTTCCTTCTCCTCTCACACCAGAAAGACCCTTCCCGGGCCACTATATCTTGTGATTCTGTATCAGAGTTAATCTCTTGCCATCACACAGAGTCAGCATTATTTTTACTTAATCCTTAATGATCTAATCTCCATATACGTCCAGTAAGGCTTGATGCAAGGAGGAGAATTAATCGTATCTCCCAATAATAGACACATCACATTTACCAGAATTGGCTACTGAGTACTGGATTATGTTCCCCTTTCCTCCCTAGACTGAACCAAACCTTTGCTGGCCACAGTTCCTATAATCTCCATCTCATACACACAACTCAGAAAAGCCTTCTTTTAGAAAATAAATTGTTTATTACGAAATTATAACATGGATGTCCCCACCTGACACCGGTTAAGCCTTAGCTCCCTAGAGTAAAATTGTCCTGGATAGAGAAAGTCCCATTAGGTTCTTGGAAGAGGAGGGCTTTGTCCAGAGGGCAGGGTCCGGTTCAGTCCTCCAGCCATGGCGCCATCTCCAGAAATATTCTGGGAGCCCACGCGGAAGGGTGAGCCGGGACCCTTGCGCTGGCTGACCGGTTACCCTGCTCAGGGCTTGGGGGCTGCAAGTTGAATGAGGGGTAAGTCCATGCTGGCATGACCGGACTGTTAAGAGTCCGGGTGGGGAGGGAGTTTGGTACCAAAGGATTCTGGGAAAGAATGAATGCATAGAGTATTTTATATAGGAGATGGGGAAGGGAAGAGAACTGAACATAATAAACACGGCACAGATATGGTGAAACGGAGAGAGAACCCACAACTCAGTGATGCTGTGAATGCCAAAGAAAATGGGTGGCGAAGGAAACACCTCGAACGAGGCCGGATGGATACGGAAGTGGTCTTACAGAAAAGAACGCTGGGGAATCGGAAAGGGGAGGAAGACAGCGAGGAAGGACCAGGGGAAAAGTGCAGAGGAGGACAGAAGGAGAGGAGAATCAAAGGCTTGAGATAAAGGGAGAAACGGAAGCAAAGGGAAGGGCAGATGGGCAAAATTAATGAGATGAAGGGCGCACTCCCGTGTGCTTAGACAGAAGAAAGTCCCACGGCTCCCTGTATGCCCGAGGCCGGGATAGCCTGCTGGGCCCACAGCCCCTACCACCCCTGGGCATGTGCAGAAACAAAGGTCCAAGGCCACGATGATCTCTGTCCCATCGGGCCTTCCGGGACCAGCTGGCTTTTGGCCCGCAGGGGCGTCACACCCAGCTGCCCCCTGCTTTGGATCTTCCCGCCTGAGCCTTTTCCTGAATGCAGACGCCTCCTTTCCCCCACCTGCCTACAGATCCTTTCTCACAAACGGGCTGCTCTTCGGAGACAGCGCCCTCCGAGCAGCCCACCCGGCCGAGGTCAGCGCATGTACGACTCAGGCTGGAGCTGCGGGTCAGACTAGATGGCCTGGCGGGCCCCTTCCGACGCGCTGCGTTCCCGTTGCTGCAACCCAAGGTGTGCATTTGGCGGGCGGGCGGGCGGGCTGGGGGGGGGCTCTGCGGGAGGCGCAGGGCTTCTTTCTGCCTAGCGGTGGCCCGGGCGGCGGCGGCGGCGGCGGCGGGGCGGGGGGCGGCCGGGCGGGGCTCTCTCGGGGCGCGGCTCTCAGGGCGGCGGGGGCGCGTCCGGGGCGCCGTACAGCTCGGCCAGAGTCCGGAAGAGCGGCCCCCACTCCTCCAGGTACTCGTAGCCGCCCGCGTCGCTGTCGCCGGCGCACGACGAGCCGGGCGAGCTGAGCGAGCCGGCGGACGAGCCGCGCCCCTCGTAGCCGTACACCTGGATGGAGTCGTAGGGCGGCACGGACGGGTCGGCGTCCACCTCGCTCAGCCGCGCGGCCAGGAAGCCGGCCACGTCGTGCGGCTGCGGGGGCGCGCGGGCCGGCGGCGGGCCCGGGAAGCGCGGCGGCCGCGGCAGCACGTCCCGGCGGAGCAGGCGGCGCGGCGGCGGCGGCGGCGGGTGCGGGTGCGGCGGCGCGGCGGGCGCGGGCGCGGGCGCGGCGTCGGGGTTCTGCAGCGCCGCCATGTCGAAGGCCTCGGTGTCCTCCTCGCCGCCGCCCTCGTCGTCGTAGGTGATGATGTTCTCCCGGACGTCCTCCTCCTCGAAGGGCAGCAGCGCCGCCTGCTTCTGCCTCCGCAGGGCGACGAACAGCAGCACCAGCGCTGGCGGGCGGCGGGGGGCGAGGGCAGAGGTTAGCGAGGGCGCCCCGGCCCTGCACGGGCGCCCGCCTCCCCCCGGGCCTCTGCAAGCGGGGCCGCCGCCCGCCGGCTCTTCCCGCGCAGCGCCGCTCCCGCGCGCGGCTTCCTAGGCCGCCGCGCAGCCGAAGCTCGCGGGGCGGGTTGCGGCCGCGCGATGAGCCGTCGTCGGAACGCGCTGCACTTGGGGCGAATTTAAGCTCGCGGCAAAGCACGCAGGGGCCCCGCGAGGCAGAGCTGGGCAGCCGGGGAGCGCTGGAAGGGCCTCGCCCCCAGGGGTGGCGTAGCCCGGCGGGCTTGCGGCGGGGAGGCTGTGGCGAGGACGGGGTCGCTCGCCCGCTACTCCCCCCACGCCAGGCACGCGCTGGAGTCGCTCTGCCTGGGATTCATGTCCAAAATCAAATCCCTCTCCAGGCAGCCCCTTTCATAAATCAGGCCATCCGTAAGAGGAAAGATCCTTTCAAGATGCATATACAGACATTAAGGCTTATGCAAATTAGCATTGGCGAATTCGTGCCCCCCCCCCCCCCGTGGATCTGAGCTCTGGATCTTTTTGGTACTTGGCGCCACTCTTGCGAAGCATTATTTTTAGCTGCAGAAGAATCTGGTGAAACCCCACCATCAGCCCCCATCTGCAATGCATGAGCACTTCCCAGAATTTAAAAAACGGAAAACAGCAGAAACATGGAAGTGCGTATTCCCAACTACACAATAACTTCGTTTCTGCTGTGTAATTTTTTTTTTTTACAATTGCACAAAATGTGTCCAGCTGCACCTCACGAGAAACTCTGCACTGCAGAGAATGCCTCGTACACATATCCTCCAGTGCAGCTTCTTTCCCAACATCTTTTCTGAGGTCACTGGTGGAGCTACACTTTGACACACCCTTCCCAAATGCCTCAGTACCTTTTACCCAAGTGTAACTTGTTCACTTTGCTAGAAGCCCAGTCTCCAGTTTGGACACCCACCCTTAAGGCCAAGCCTTTCCCCTCACTATAACTTGCTTTTCCACACTCCTAAACTGGAACTGTTACAGAATGATGGAAATTACGGCCCAGCATATTTGGAAAGCACTCAGTGGGGGGAAGGAAGATGCTCTATGGGCTTCCAGAGAGACCCTCGCTTTTCTGTTCTGACCCTGGCCCCAGGATCCTCAGCACTTCACTCATGCCACTTCTAGAAGTCACCTTCATGTTTTAAACCTTCTTTTCTTACTGGTTGGGGGACCCTCGGATGGACCGTTTGCTGAGACTCTACTACAATGTCTTACACATTTGCACCAGTCTGAAAAGCCACCCCTGTCCTCCAGGCCTGACCGTTCTCACCACTAACGCCCGTATGGGACCCCTTGCTCACCAAGCAACGTGCCGACGCAGGCCAAGATGGCAAGCAGGGCGCCGGTGCTGAGCCCCGCGGGAGATCCCAGGGCCTCGGGCCCGCAGGAGGACATGGCCCCGTCTCGCCGACACCGGCAGATGCTCACTGTCAGGGTTGGGGAGCCCGTCCGGGTGGGGGAGCCCCCGTCTACCAGTTCCAGCGGCACCATCAGGGACCCGCCTTGGGCTGGCAGGCGGGCGGCACGGAGGAGCAGGGAGGCCGAGTTATCTGGGAAGGGAAGATTCAGGAGAGAAGGGTGAGCTTCAGGCTCTTTTAGGATAAATTTTGAAAGGTACCGGCCAGCTAAAATATATGAGCCGTCTCCATAGCAAGGAATACACGCGACCATGTTTGTATGGTCTTTTTAATGAACTGTCAGTGCAATTTAACTTCCTTTCTCACCAAGGCAATGGTTAAAGGTTAAGAGCCCTTCCAGACAAGGCGGGGGGGGGGGAATTTGGTGGTTGGCTGTTTGATCCATAACCCCTTCATGTTCTTCCACCACTTCTGTCTTTGTTCTTTCCACCTGAAAGGCTCCATTAGGCACCCATGTAGAGGAAACACCCTAAAACTGAGGAGGGAGCTGGCCTGCGGTGGCTACACAGAGAGAGGACTCAGGACTGTGCGTCTTTGCACAAATGCTAGCCTTTCTGGAGAAATAGCTGCATTGAGAAATTCCATTTTATTTTATTTTTTTCCGTTTTAAAAGCAGCCCAAGTGGCTAGTCCATAGGGTTGGGGGAAATTATTTTAAAGTGCCCAGGCCAAAAGGGGCATCTACAGGTTCTATTTCTCACCTCTGTTGTCTCGCACAGTGACGTTTGGTTCCCTCACTCCAAGGGGGGAGCGGATGATGATACGACTCGCGTTCCCATCTTCGTCTCGGTCTATAGCCCGAATCAGTTGGACCAGCTGGCAGGAGAAGGGAGAGAAACGGGTCATGAACCCAGGAAGAAGGGGGAAAGGAACCCACGCTTTATCAGCTCTGTCTTTGGCCCACTATGCCCAGTGAATTCCTTAATCCTGGGTTCTGGAAAGCACTTACTTGGCCCGGGACGGCACTATCGCAGACAAAAGGGTCATAAATACGTTCCAGTTGGGGCGGATTGTCGTTGATATCCAGGGTCTGGATGGCCACTTGGACGTGGGAGGCTTGTGTAGGGCTGTCTGAGAGCAAGAGCAGGAGGTGGGAAGCCACACGGAAGCCGTGCATGATGTGCCACGATTCCACCAGGGAACGGCGTACAGGCAGCCCACGGCCGGCACACGGGGGACGCGTGACCAACACATCAGGAACCAAGATCCCGGGGAGCAGAAGGATGCCCACAGAGGAAAGCCATGCAAAGCATCACCGGAGCATTTCCACATGATGCGCAGACAAAATCCAGTGGCGCCCCACCACATGCCATTCGTGGCGAGGCCCCAGTCGTTTGGCGCCAAGGCGACAGCAGACAAAGAGACGAAACGGCAACCCCCAGGCCGAGAGTGAGTGCCCCCCCCCGGGCATGAAAATGGCAAGACGGTGTCCAGAAAGGGATACGTAAGGCGTTACCGGGGCGTTTGTGGCCATGCATGAAGCATGCATGAACGGCCCGGTGCACACCCCCACATGCACGCGTGTGCAAAACAGCCGCAGCAAAACACAAGGCACACCCCCGGCCAGGGCACCGGTCCCATACGAAGGACATGTGAGGAAAGCGCATGCCCCCACATGTCCAGTGTTAATGCATGACAAGGAAGCACACAGTACAACCATGAAGACCGGCGGAAGGGAGACAAAAGGGGTGGCACAGAGCAGCGAGAAAAGAACGCAGCCAAAGCAAGCAGCGGCCACGCAGAACGTCACGTCGAGAGAGAGAAAGAGAGAGAGAGAGAGTATAAATGAGCAAATATTTGCCTTCGGTGCACTTTGCCAATACACACAAATCTGTATTAAAATATAAATTTACTTGTGGGGAACTCTGACCCACGAATGGAAGCCGATGCTCCCCACACCCCCCCCCCTTCATGGGTTGCCTCCACCCCCCCAGAACCAAGCCTACCTGACCCTTACCAAGTTCGGTCGCCACTACACTGACGTTGTGCCACGGCAACACCTCCCGGTCAAGAGGCACGGAAGTTAGAATCGTACCATCCTGGGGATTGATGCTGAAGTAGCGCTCGGGGTCCGTGTGCGGCAGGATGGCGTATCTAGAAGATGGGGGGAACCTGGGGTATCAGGCTGTCATGGCAACCAGGTATAAATGCAGCAACTGCGACTAGACAAACACGCACACAGACAATCCGTTCTCCCACCCCGACTGCCGTTACCGGATGGCGCTGCTGGGGGAGTCCAGGTCCACCGCCGTCACTTTGCCCACAAGGGTCCCCGGCGGACTGTTCTCGTAAACGGCGAGATGATACTCGGGGCGGGAGAAGGCCGGGGGCTCGTCCGCATCCTCCACGCTGATGCGGACCGTGGCCACGTCTTTGAAGGGGCCCTTGCGGATGTACTGGGGGTCTATCAACGTGTTGGTGGCCTCCACTCGGAAGGTGTAAGAGCGGCGGGATTCGAAGTCCAGGGGCTGCGGTGGGGAGGGAGGGGAGAAGAGGAGCAGAAAACAGGGAAGCAATTTGGCCAGGCGGCGAAGTCGGAACACGGCGGGAAAAGCTGGTGCCGCTCTCTTTGTGAATGACAGAAGAATTTCCTCTTCTGGGAAAAAGGAAATTAAAGAGCCGCTGCTGTGAGGCTGAAATGATGGCCCTGGATGGGAGGTGCCGGATTTAGCCTGCCTCTGATGGGTTGGGAGCCATATGTAGCCCATTCCGAGTGAGGTCAAACCCGGGTTGCGAGGCTGCCGACCACACGGGTGGTGTTGCGCCACCCGGTGCGCTCCTTTTGCTCAGCCTGTCTTCATCAGCCTCCGCCCCCACCCAGAGGGCAGACAGAGGGTGTCTGGGAATAAGGACAGAAGAGGGATCGGGGTCCCTACGGAGGGGCTGGGTGGGAAGGGGTCTCCCCCACCAACCTTCTTCACAGTGATGATCCCGTCCTGACCCAGGGCATCCGTGTGGATGGAGAAGGCCTCAGCTCCGTCTCCTCCGTCCAAGATGCTGTAGGCCAGCAGGGCGTTCTCCCCTTCGTCGGGGTCGTGTGCTCGCAACCGCCCCACTGCGAAGCCCGGGGGTACAGTCTCCACCACAGAAAACTGGTAGGAGCCTGGAGGTTAGAAATGGGGCAGGAGACACAGGGAAGAGGCATGAACATGTGAGAGAATGGGCTTAAGAATGGGACTAAGCCGACACCGGGGTGGGGAACCTCTCAGGGCTCGAGCTGCATTTCAGGGAAGGCCTCGCATGGCCAAAGGCAAAGCAAGAGGAACAAACAACAGAGAGGACAATGACTTGATTCAGGGATCCTTCGCTGCCCCCAGTGTCTTGCTCAGAACCCCTCTAGGAATCTGGACAATTCCCAGGTGGATTTCCACAGGAGTTTCAGACATTAATCTCCCTGTTCCTGGAAGTCCCCATCCTTTGTCCCCACACAACTTGAATGGGGAAAGAAGACCGATACAGAAAATGCTGTTATGTTTTGCATTAATTCATAACTGCATTTCTAAAACATTTATATGCTGAATCTTGTATATGACATTTCCTTTCTGCAGCTGGTTTAAGAGGTTATACTTGAATGCTTGCTGTATGTGAATTGTGTACTTATGAGCTTTGTAATAATATATCAAATATATTTAAAATTCTTAGTATTACCAAGTTCTGAGTTACAAACCTGCAACCCTCGATCCCCTTACTTTTACATGTTACTTATACTACCTCAATTGCCGTCACAAAGAGGAAGGAAAAGATCGCTTCTCACTCATCCCTGAGTGTAGGACACAGAATAATCAGCTCAGGTTGTGACAACCCAGATTCAGGCGGGACATCAAGAAAAGCTTCCTCACTGTCAGAGCAACAACAGTGGGACCAGCTGCCTGGAGAGGTGGGGGGCTCTCCCACACTGGGGACATTCAGAAGGAAGCTGGACAGACACCTGAGTGGGGTGGTATAACTTGGTGTCCTGCAACAGCAGGGGGCTGGACTAGATGGCCTCCTTGGCCCCTTCCAGCCCTACTATTCTATGAATGCATGAATCTATTTATAGGACGACACTGTTAGACTTTGCCAAACCTGAACAAGCACAAATTTGGTAAACCAACGGGCAAGCGATCTGCAAAATGTGCAAGGAGCAGGGATTGCTCCATCTGGACGTCCTTGTTCTGGTTCAGCCATTCTGCACCGTCCTCAAAGCTTTGTGAAAACCCGCATTAGCCTAGGCAACTCCTGCAGTAGGTGCATTGTCCCCCGTCTCCCCCAGTCAGGAAAGGGCCACTTCCACACCGAGAGAACACAGCTGTAACAACCGAGGCCCGGTGCTCATTGGGCCCTTCCTACTCACTCTGCGGGAAGCGGGGTGGGTTGTCGTTGACATCGCTAAGCGTGACTGTGACAGTTGTGCTTCCAGAAAGGCCCCCTGCGTGGCCCCCCATATCCTTGGCCTGCACCACAATGAGGAATTCCTGTTGTGTTTCCCGGTCCATGTTGGGTGTGGCCGTCCGGATCACTCCTACCACCACGCGGAGAGAGTAGGAGAGAGAGGAAGAGAGACAATGGCTGAAGGACTGGTGGGGACAGGTGGCGTCTCCCCACCCACGGATTTCCCCTCCATCTTCTCAGATGCCCCATCTCAAGACAGATGGAGGGGAAGGCGGATGAAGCTGGAGACCAGCTAAGGGGACCGAGCTGGCTGGAGAAGCTGCAAACCTGATTCGACAGTTCTGCGGTCTGTAGGCTCACGTGATCACAATTCAAAGACAGATACATAGAGGGAAAGTTAATGAAATTAGCTATTCAGGGGTGACCAGGTGTGTGTGCTGGTTGGCGAGGAACAAGGCTATGTAGAGGTCAGACGGCCCTTTCAGAAGTTTTTAAGTCTCTTTGTACTACAACTCTCCTCACCCCCTGGATAGTGCTGCTCCATTCATGTGGTCTGGCCTCTTGGCCAAGCCACCTTCATTCCCAAACACATCTTGATGTGGTCTACTAAAGCAACATTTCCGAAATGCAAAGAAGGTACCGTATTTTTTGCTCTGTAAGACGCGCCTGACCATAAGACGCACCTAGTTTTTAGAGGAGGAAAACAAGAAAAAAAATATTCTGGATCAAACGGGCACATCATCACAGGCACATTCCCCATCACGTCCCCACGGGCTGCACATCTGACAGACTTTCTGCACACACATATTCGCTCTATAAGACGCACAGCCATTTCCCCTTACTTTTGAGGGGGAAAAAGTGAGTCTTACAGAGCAAAAAATACGGTAGTTGCGTTTTTGCCCTGGAGATGCCTCTTGCCACACAGAAGGACGCAGGCAGCGTCTCTGTCATCTCCCAGGGAGCCACTTGCACATTGGCAAACCAAGAGGACACGGAGCATCGCTGAGAAGAGGACAAAGGGCAGCCACTGAGCATGACATGTGCACTCGGCAGCGCATAGGCAGAGATGCCGATTTAGAAAGGACGGCCGAAACCTGCGTAAGCCATGCCATTTTCCTGCTAGCGTAGCAGGCTGGCCAAGTGGCGTGTGGCCCTGTGTTTGGATTTGGACTGGGCACCTCATCAGATCAGTGAAGGCTTCCAGTGAGAGGACAGCCCCTACGGAGGTCTTCAGCCAGGAGCAGAAATCCACCAGTATGTCGCAATCCCGAAGAGCGTACAACGATTCCTTCCCACTCCAGTTACTCCTTTCCTCGGGACCGGGGTGGCACCTGTGCCATTACCCTCCACCCCAAATCTGTCCCCCCCAGTTGTGTACCCGTCTGGGGGTCGACGGAGAAGAACGGCAACCCCTCGAGTACCGTATAGACCAGCTTGGCGCTGTTCCCGTACGCAGGATCATCTGCATCGTGGGCCGTCACCTGGATCACAGATGTACCTGTGGAAGCAGAGCAGAGGGAGAGAGACGGAGGAAGACACGTGAGCACACCTGCGCTCTGAATGGGTGGCGGGTCAGAGCCCTAAAAGAGCCTTGAAGCGCCTCACCACATTGTGATTTAGGGGAAAGACTCTTGAGAGGCGTCTACCTGTTGTGCCCTGCATGAGTCCCTGCTCAGATTGGGCAAGCCTGCCTAAATCAGCCATTCCTGTAGCAGCACAGAGGGGTGGATTTTTCTGAGAGGGAATGGCCTTCCCCAAGACCAAGCAATTCTTTGTGCAGTAGGAATCAACACACACCTCCAAGTTTTAATTCAGGAAAAACTGGAAGCCCTGCCTGGACAGATGGGTGGGATGCCTGACTAGATGAACTCTTGGTCTGGTCCAGGTTTTATTTGTCTTACAATTTATGATTGCTTAATTTCTACACCTCCCAACACCCAAAGCCCTCTGGGTACTTTACAACAAATCTTACATTCCTACAATCCCTGGAACGTTCTCTGGGCTTCTTCAAGTGGCCCATTTTGGTTGGTGGGTCCAAATGTGTCAGTCGTGTGTGTGTGGGCTTCCAGCTCCCTGCAGCAACTTGCCGTGGCCGCAAAGCCACACATGGCATTCGAGGAGAACACATATTTTGGTTTAGAGATTTCACTGTATTAAGTGGCATACAAGTACTCTCAGTCAGAATGCAGTGCTTTGCAGCAGAAGGCGCTTTGGCTGCCGCTCCTGCCGGTCATGGTGCAGGCGTTACGTCCCCAAAGACTCCTGGGCAAATGGTGCAATTATTTAGCTTGCCATATGGTCTTTATACAGTAGACTCTCGACTATCCGGCTCGCGACTATCCAGCCTCCGTACTATCCGGCCTAGTTAAAAAATAACTATCCATGAACAGTAAAATAAGTTTAAATAATTTTTGTAAGAATTAAGCCTACGTTTTACGTTAATGTTTTGTTTATGTTAAAAGTGTATGTATACATACTGTACAGTGTACATGATTTTATGTTTCCTGCAATTAAGTTAGACATTATAAAATTTATCTTAACATGTGTACAATATTTTTATCCTTGGACTTCCGTTTTCTGTAATAAATTTTTAAACCATACAGTACAGTACATAACAAACATTTATAAAGTACTGGCCTGTGCTAAGAGGTCAGAAAATATGAATAAGAGCGGGTTTTGGTATAAAAAGGGTGTTTTTAATGGTATGGGTGGGGTAGGAAGTGAGTGTTTATAGAACTGCGGCCTGTCCGGCTTGCCCTTCTGCGCCGCATGAGGCCGGATAGTTGGGAGTCTCCTGTAATTGGAAGGGAGGCTTATGAGGAGGAGAAGGCTTGTATTGGACGGGCTCTTCCGGAAGACAAGCAAGGCATCTAATTTATTAAGCTCTTCAGTGCAATGAGCTTTCCCAGCAACCAAAGGCTGGAATTGTTCTTTGGAGGCAAGCCAAGGTCTTACAGCCTTTGGCTTCTTAGGAAGGACACCAGAGATAATTGCCTTGGAGTTGATTTCCCCAAGTACGCTCCTTAGATAAGAGCTGCTTTTGCTGCGAGAACTAAAACTGTTTGCTTTCCTGCAAGCTGCTTTGTCCCTCCCCGTCTTCCAAGGGAGTGGGGTGGTGGTGTTAGGGCCTGTGTGTACTGCCAGCCTCTGAAACAGGGGGAAGAGAAACTGCATAAAATCCACAGCATTGTCTTTTGTCCTCTGACTGGGAATAGGAATTGACGCATCGCTTGCTCCGGCCACCCTGAAGGCCCACGGAGCATCCCCACGCCTCTTCAGGGAATCAATACAGCCACAGATAAGGGGAATTTAAGCTTTCTTGTGCTTGTTTATATTCTGCATCCATATTTCATCACAGCATTTAATAAACTGTATATCAGCCTTGACACAAGCCATTTAGTTTCATCTTGAGTATCCTTGACTCTGCAGCGAGGTGGATCATGCCCCCAGGGATTTGCATGGATTGACTTCCTTCTGAGGGGCGGTGGCAGCGGGAGGGTGGCGTGAACACCCTCCTTATCCCAGGGTGCTGGGAGTCGGACCAAGGCTGCCCTGTTTCTGGAATGTCATTTCATTCATTGCATGTCTATACCACCCAGTAGCTGAAGTTCTCTGGGTGAAAAGCATTTAAAATAACGTGACACTCAGTGTAAAAATCCATGTACATGCCAACCTATAAACAGATAGTTCACACACAGAGATGCATTTGTCCAATGATCGAAAAGAAAACTCCAGGACCGCATTAAAACCTCATCCCACACTGCCAAAAGTCTGAGAGATGCAGCACTGGAGGTGCGGCTTGTGTAATGACAAATGCACAACCCGGGACTCGCAGGGCCTCATCACGGCCTGTTGATGCAAAAAGGGCTGTAGGCCAAAGCTGGCACTTTTGGGAAGAGGGCCTAAAAGGACAGGCGGGTTGTGGGTTCTACTCAGAGTAGACCCACTGAATTCGAAGGGCCTTAAGTGACTCAGAATGGCCTTGTGCCAGTCGTTGGAATGGTCTACTTGAAGAAGGACTAACATTCAATCTCACAGAACAAGTCAAAGGAGCCATGCAAATCGCTTCACAGATCTGAAGCTGTTGCGTTGTTGTTGGTTGTTGTTGTGACACGCTGTCAAGTCATCCCCGACTTATGGTGGCCCCCCCCTATCCTTGGCAGCCCTGCTCGGCCGCGGTTGGTTCCTTGATGCATCTCGTAGCTGGTTTCCTCCTCTTCTGCTTCGGACTCTCCCCAGCAACTGTCTTACATGCAACCACAATGCAACGTAATAGAGTTTGATAACATTAAAAAGAGAGGCCCGGGGCTTGTCAGATAACCTGGCATGTCGCAACTCCCAACACAATGCTAGAATACAGGAGATAATTTCCAAATGGGGCTCGTACTGCTGGCTGGCTTTCCCTCACATCTCTGCTGTCTGTCTGTCTGGAACACTTCTAGTTATTTGGAACACAACATGAAAACTTGCCCTGGTTGATAAGCCAGGGTAGCTTGCCATGTCGTGCAAACCCACAATGGGTTTTTCAGAGTGGCTTAAGTGTGGTTTATGAGCTACCCTGACAACCCCTGACTTGTGGTAGCTTTTGTCTGAACACCCACATTTCAACAACTACACACACTCAACCCAGTCTCAATCCTTGGGTGTGTGTTTTAGTGTTGTCTGAATTCAGCTCTGTCTTTTTCCACAGCGGGGAGAGGATGGGGAAGAATTGGTGTTGCTGAATTGGTTCTCCAGTTTCCAGTTTCTCTTGAGTGGGGAAATAGCGAGGAGAGAGAGGAGGCTGCGGTGGGAATGCTAAGGCAACAGGCTGAACTCTGAGCTTGCCCCAAATCCAAGAAAATGGGACGTTTCCCTCCTTTCAATCAATATTAAAGCTTCCTACATGTAAATAAGTAGCATGTGCCACTCTTACGACTGAGCCAGCAAATAAGAATTCCCCCATTAGCCAGGGATCCCCAACATTTTTGGATTGGCAGACCCTTCTGGAAGGTTCAAAAAGCGTCCCGGGGACTCTCACAAAATGGCCAGCATCGCAGGTGAAGAGGAGTCACCTATCCATAAAATGGCCACCTTGGCCGCTCAAAAAAACACACATTTCCCAGGAGCCAAATTGTTGAGATTATAGCAGAAGTACAAGGCTGAGGTGGAAATTGAACTCCAAAAGAAAACAGTGCTTTTCGACCCACATAGAAACATAGAAACAGAGCGAGTCAGAAGGGGTCCCTCGGGCCATCTAGTCTGACCCCGTCTCCAACCAGCTCCACTCATGACATGCCCACCATGTGCATGTCTAGCCTATCTTTGAACACCCTCACCGATGGGGCCTCAATGACTTCCCATGGAAGGTTTTAACTTTGTTATATAAGGGTGTTAACTTTGGCTTTGCAGCATTGTACCCCCACCAGCTAAAAATAAAATGATTTGGGAGAGGGGAGGTAAGAAAGGAAACCCAGAAGGAGTCAGGAACCTCGCGGGGGGTGCACAAGCCCCACACCAGAGGCCTCCCCGCTAAACTCACCCACGTTACTCATCTCGGGCACAGTGGCATGGTAGGGGGCGTGCAGGAAGACGGGGGGGTTGTCGTTGATGTCTTGGACTTTGATAATGAATTCGGACGGGGGCTCGAGGGGCTGGTTGGAGGCCCGATCCACCGCTTGGGCCAGCAACGTATACTGCGCCTTCTCCTCTCTGTCCAGCGTCTTGGTGACGTGAATGTTGCCCGTCTTCTCATCGATCACGAAGACGGTGCCTGCCCCTTCTCCGGTCAACACGTACTTGATGCGGCCCTCGCCACGGTCCACGTCCGTGTGAAGCTGTCGGACAAGGAGAGCCGGGAGGACGGAACGGGGCGGTGTCAGGGGTGCTAACGAAGCTGCTCGGCGCAGCGCCCTAATTATTAGCGGGGCTCTGTACCCCGAGCATAGGGAATTGGGGGTACAGGAATGGGCCTAGGAAAAGGAGGGGTGAAAGGGGGGACGTGTCCCACGGATGCTGGCAGCCCGATCCCACCCGGCCGCGCCCCCTGCCCTTGCCAAGCGCTCTGCCCGCGTTTTCAGGGGCTCACCCTGCCGATGAGGACGGGCTCGGGTCCGGCATACTCCTCGATGACAAAAAACTGGTTCCAGACCCAGCTGCGACGGGACCTCAGCAGGGGCCGCTCCCAGCGCTGAGACATGTTTCCCCGGAAGGAGCCGGCCCTGGATCCCTCGCCGAGGGGCAGGAGGCGGCCCGCACAGCCGCACCCCCCTAGCCAGGCCAGGAGCAGCTGCAGAAAGCTGGCCATGGCGTCGCTGAAGTTCAGTCCTCCTGCGGTGGCGGGCACGGCTCATCCACGCTGCCCATGGGGACTGGCTACCCCATCTGTGTGGGTCTGGAAGAAGAGGGACAGACCCGCTATCGGGCACCCAGTAGGACGGGTGGCACTCATCCAATCTCGCCGTCTCCCACTCCCCACATCGATGACGGAACCATATGGATAACTCCTAGTACAGGGTACAGCCCCGATCCCCCAGCCTGCCTTTTATCTGGTGGTGCCAGAAATGGGAAAGAAAGAAGGAAGCTAGAGGTGAGACTCAGCTGTTGGGGGAAAACATATGCCTTTGGTGGAGGCAGGTTTACCTAGTACAGGTACGCTGCCCTACACAGGTAAACTGGTCTGATTGGTCGTTCTTGTACTGCCATGCTTCCCTCTGGCTCTGCCGAGTCCATTCTGGGCTGCGACGGAGAATTGCTAGATTCAGGACCTGAACCTGTCCCTGTCAGGTGAAGTGAGGATCGGCCTGCTCTGAATCAAGAAGTGGAAGGAAGTTAGCAGGGAGAGGCAGTCCGGATTCGGTTGCCGAAGCTTAGTGCGAACACTACACTTGCGTGAGTTGTTCGGGGACCAGCGCTCCCTGCCTGCCAAATAGGCCCCATGGGTCTTCAGAGTTCTCCCCTCTTGCCCAGGGAAACCCCAGATCTTTGTGCTTCCCCATTGATGCACAGTCACTCACCAAGTGGCTAGTACTCATGGAGAACTACGGCAACAGTCGCTTGCCCCTGTGTGCCACGTTTTGACCAGGACCACCACAAAACTCGCTTTTCCGCACCTCGCCTTTCCTCCTTCCTCGCCTCCCTGCACTCCCCTTTAAAGCATCCATCCGTCCCCTTAAACACCCGCTTGGCATTCATCCATCCGTCCAGAGAGATCTTCAATATGCCCATCGCGCCTTCCACCTGCCCATCACCAACCTGTCCACGGACGGCATTTAACTATTCATCTAAGCCATCTGCCCAGCCATCCGTCCATCCGTGTAGATTATTTATCTATCCTCCCGTCTTGTCTTGCCTGCATCCCTCCCTCTTGTTCTCACTTTCTCCCGCCCGTGCTTCTGTTTTACATTCCCCTCAGGCCCCACTCCTCAGGCTGCCCTGCAGACAAGAGAGGGAAGATGATGGATGGAGCGCCGAACGGACAGACAGAGAGATATACGCAGACACAGGAAAGGGCAGAACAAGCGCAGATACAGCCTCCGCCGGCCTGTGCATGTTTGCAAGGCTGTTGTTGGATAATTCATCCCCAGGCCTACCCCTCTGGGAACGGAGCGATGCGAGAAGCCCGGCAAACATGATGGGGTTTCAGCCAGATATTTCAACCACGCTCGTGCAGCGGGCAAAATGCGGAAGCGGCTGCCGGCATTGATTTGGGTCACGGAGGACGCACGGAAGTCCCATCATCCTCTCTGTTCTAGGACCCTTGACCACGCTACTGGGTTAACAGCTCGTCAGCTGGAGTATCCTCTTATGATGCCCACGTGTCCCTCCAGAATATATTTCCTGCCTGCCTGGCTAGCAATTCCTTTCAAGAAAAAAGGGATGTCACAACCACATGGAGTTGGAAATACCACGCTCTTGCTCAGGACCCCCTCTCCCTAGCCCAGTCGTCCATCAGTGAGAAGAGAAGGGCGCTCTGCACATGCCCAGGGGAACGCTTGCCTCTTCTTTCCTACGTTCCAGATTAAGCTCTGCCAATGAAAGCAGAAGCTGGGGCTGGGTCCAGCCGCCGATTCTGCCTACTCCTTTGCTTGGGCTCCACCGCTCCGCCCCATGAGCGGCGCTGCCACATTTCCACCCCCGCTTTGGACACCTCTTGCTCCGCCAGTGCCAGCCTTCATCGCCTCTCTCTCTCTCTCTCTCTCTCTCTCTCTCTCTCACACACACACACACACACAGTCGCTCTCCTGCTCTCTGGTTCCTCGTTAAGGATGATTTCCCTGAGAGGCCTTCGTTCAACCCAATTAACCCGCAGGGCAGCCGGGCCCAACCGAGGGCTGACCTGCCATCACCTCCTGGCGTGATCCAGGAGTGCGGCTAATGACAGTCCCCAGCTGGCCCTCGGAGGGCGCCCCCTGTTGGGAGTGCGGGGACCGCCGTCCGGGTCCCTTCGCTGCCCCCGCCTCCTGGACCGGGCGGCAATCGCAGTAATTTATTCCGAGCGATAATGTTTCAGTCACTTGGCTTCTCCTTATTGATCGGAAATGAAGATAAACAGCGAGGAAATGAGCAACGCGGGGAGGTGGGGGGAGAGGAGAAAGCGGCGCCGGGGGGCACTGCCAGCGTGCGCTCCCCCCCCACACACACACCCTGTTTGGGGCGTGCTTTGAGCTGGCCTTGGAGTGCCGGGCAGGGGCGGGGTGGCTCGTGTTTTCCGTGACGGGACGCAGCCGGGAGCCCTGCGGCTGCCGAGCCCCAATTTGGCACCCAAGCAGAGGGCCTGTCCCTCCCTCGGAGGAAAAGTCTCGGCCCCAGCGCTTTCCTCTTGCCAGTGGGGTGCCCCAATCTGGCCCCGAACCTTCTGCCCTTACAGGGGGGTATTCTGGATGGAAGGAAGAGGGGAACGGTCCTTGCAGAGACGACGCTGGTTCGCCCTAAACAGGTCCTGGGGCTGAGGCGGAGCCCGGAATCCGCTCTGCTCCCTGCAATTGCTCCCCAGTCACTTGGCGGGATCTTATCCGTCCTTCTCCGTTCTCTTCCTGCAGAAAGCTGCCTGCAAGAGGAGCACCCCTCCCAGAAGGACGGGTGACCTTGGAGGCCCCGCGGGTCAAGTGCCAGCCAGCCGGCCGGCCGGCCAGCCGTGTGCCATGTTGGCTTCAGGGCCAGCCCTGATTTGAACAGAACGTGTCGCATTGCCTGCCTTCCTCTAGGCCAAGGAGTGGCGGCTTCCAAATGTTTAAGAGGACGTCACAAAGAAGGGGGAGAATAGAAACTGGCTTTGTCCGCTGAGGCCGAGGAAAGCAAGACACACGCCAAAGGCCTTGTTCAAGATCGGGGGCCACTTTTCCCCTCTAAAAGCAGATCGATGTGGGACAACCCATCTGGGGAAGCGACAGACTTTCTGTATTCGCGGAGAAGCAGGGCAGGGCCCTTGAGGCCTCAAAATGTTCATGGGCAGCTTATTTCCCTGCAGGGCCGCTTTGGGAAAGGGGTGGTCCGGCTTGTCCCGTCACGCATGGGTCCCCCTTAACCACCCCGCTAGGCCACAAACCTCTCTGCCCCCTTCTTGTTTGCCCCCGGGCCTGTGGCAAGAGCAGCCGGCATCGTCCAAAGTCCCGACTCAGCCCCAGAGTGGCCACAGAGAAGCACCTGCATCCGAAATCGTGCCTCTGAGCCAAACGGTAAGACTCAGCAAGACCGGCCTGCAGAGGAGACTGCTCACACCTGGTGCTTGAAATCCATTTTGCTTTCAGATGTGAAAAGGAAAGCACTACATGGTCATCACATTGGGGGCGGGGGGGGGGTGTAATTTAGGCCTTGCATCTTCCCCTTTCTATCCTGCATTAGTAATATTCACCCTTGGACAGGAACGGTCCTGGTGGGCCCTCAAAACCCCCTTCATGTGCGTGTAAAGAGGCAGGGAGGCTACTGATTCATTTATTCCTCATCTAATCAACCCAGAATTAATTACTGTTCACAGGTCACTAGCACAGGTTAGCCTTCGCCCTGGTAAAACACACATGGCAAGAGCTCGTTCGAGGAATTCACCCGTTGCCCATTCTTTAATGCTCCTGGGTGCATGAGCAAAACCGTGCCTGATAAAGTGTGCTAGCAGATGGAAGAAGCTTGTTTCACACTTGGCGTGTTCCAGGCCTGCATCTTAAGCAAGACACGCAAAAGAAGCCCAAAGTGGCACAAAGGGACTCGCTCACAAGAGGGACAGGGCAAACCCCTCGAAACTCGCTCTGTGGAAACCAAAACGTGGGCCGGCCTGCACCCACGGCGAGGCCGTTAAGCAGACGCAGAAACAGACAGTTGCAAAGTTCTGTTTTCACGTTCGGCTGCTTCCCCAGAGATCCGAACCAGAGCTCCAATGCCAGGTTCAGATTGCTAAGCGGGTGGACTACGCAGCCCACCCTCGCCCGAGGCAGAGCAAACCCATCCAAAAGGATACTTGCACTGTTTCCGAACCAGTGAAACTATTCCAGAAGTGGCACACTGGGGGCAACATTTCTCCGTCTGTGGCTTCCTACGGTGGGGCGTTTGGGCTGCCTTATAAGTGGACCCCCCTTGCTGAAGATGCAGGAACGTGATCTGAACAAACCGGGTCCTAAAAGGGAGCCCACGGAAAGCACCTTTGGCGACTCCGTGAACTGCTCCTGCCAGTCACACCGTTGGGGTCATATTTAAATGTTCCTGCGCATGCCTCTTTCCAGGCCTTTTTGTGAGAGTGGCTATGACTGTCATCTGTGGGGAAGGTCTGAACAAATTATGACAGTTCTTAGTTATGCAGCGGAACAAAAGTGACTTGGTACACAAAGACGCAGAAAGCTGTCATTTGCTCTGGCTGGCAGCAGTTTTTCCAGCTCTCGGGCAAAGCATTTTTTCCTATGACCTGGTTTTATTTTTGATTTGTTGGAGTCGCTGCGGATCAAACCTGCAAACTTCTGTAGGCAGGGCAGATGTGCTGCTAGAGATCTCCACTTCCTGCCCTTCTTCGTGAACTGAGGTACCTCTGCCCGAGACTGCCAGATGTTTGCACCCTCTGAGCTGGGAATCATGCTTCTAGTTGGTTTGTGGTTATTCCGTCTTGATGGAAAAGGCACTGCTTAGCTCCAGAGCACCTGTTTCCTTATGATAGTTTCACATCCCAAGGTACTGCAAAACAGGTCAAGGACTCTCTCTCTCACACACACATGTGCACACACACGTAGGCTAACAACACCCTTTAATCTGCAATGGGGCCCTTGTGAAAGTTGTGTGATTTACAAAGTGAAAAGCAGGCTTTGTAACTGGCTTTTCTTTTAACCAAATCAACCGTGCTTCCTTGATGCTGGAGCCTCTTCCATTTAACTTCCTATAGATCTTTTACTACAAGAATATTGGTTTGCTGGTCTGTTGGTTGGTTCATTAAAGCAGACGACACAGAAGAGTGGATTCTAATCTGCTTTAGGGACTGTGAATGCGGAATCAGGGGGGTGGTAGTTATTCTGGATTAAAGAATCCAGACAAACTAATCTGGACTGATTGTGTTTCTGGATGTCTTCTTCTGAATTAAGCAGTTTTGAGTTTGAGTTGGCATGCCCAGGGGTGTTGCAATCTCATTGCTTGTTTATCCATCAGACTGGGTTGCCCGTTGTCATACCAGCCCTGTTCCCGTGCTTTTGACATGAGCTCAGGGCTCCAACATGGAAATAAGGATGCCATCCTATGCATGTTTAGAAGAAAGCAGTCCTACAACTCTTAGCATCCTCCAGCCAGTAATGCAGGGCTTCTTTCTGTCTAACCACGCACAGGACGGCATCCTAAGCACATCTTTTCTAGACGTGGAAATCTCAACGTGGGAACCGTTCGTTTGCTTACTTTCTCCTCATCTCAGACAGCCGGCAGAGACTGAAGAACCAGGCTGCTAAGATAAACATGGCAAGCCTGAAACCATCCATTTATCCATCATCTTATAGCTCTCTCTCCCTCTCTCTCTCTCACACACACACATTATATAATAATTTCCTTTCTCCGGGACATTTGAGAAGTTAAACCATCCTTGGAGGGCCCTTCAGACGTGTGTACTGATTTCAAGCATTCACGTTTTTATAAATAATATGGAAAAGAAAAAGCCCCTATAGAAATATCACATTTACACTTCGCTTTCCAAGTGTCAATTTTTAGTAGCTTCGGCAAACACAGATCTTCCACCCTACAGTTTGTAGATGCCATGAAAAGGGATCAGCAGATCTGAGTGGGGGACCCAAAGCTCCGAAAAGCACAAAACCCATCACATTTTTCCTTTGTTTTAATTCATCCCTTCATTCATCCCTTGCTTCCTTCGTTGCCAATGGGCACCCTTCTCTCCATCCCCTGCCAATTCCCCTCTCTTCATTTATTTGGTCTTCCCTCCAGGCCGCTCTGTCTCTTTCCTCTCCCCCTCCCCTCTTGCCCAAATCTAAGCGGATTTTTTAGGATTAGTTATTCCCAGACCCTGGGAGAATAAACCCAACAAATCTTATTTCGCCTCGTCAGAAAATTGACTCCAGGAGAATGGAAGCAGCCCTTGGTGGTGGGGGAAGGAAAGGCAAAGGGGAAGGAAAAGGATGGGATGGGGGCAAATTCCTCAGGGAAGCAGAACTCAGGAATGATGGAAAGAAACCCTGGGAACAGGCTGGGGCCCGACTCTCTAATTCCCGCCCTCTCCAGTGCTTTAATGCCACTTGCAGGCGCAGAAAATGAAAGAAGTCAGCAGGTGTTTGGAGGGAGAAGGGAGAGGGTGGGTGATGATGGCGGGGGGGGGGGTTGCAGGTATTGCCTGGGAACAAGGCCAAAGTTTGGGGGTGGGGGTCAGAAAGTTGGATTTGAGGGACATCTGTAGAACTGGAGCATCTGTCAGGAACTCGACTGAGGGAAAACCCCAAAATGAATGTGTGGGTTTGGGGAATGGCTAGCTGGGGACAGCTCCTGTGTGGGGGGTGTGGGGTGGCATGTGTGGGTCAGGCCCCATTGGTACATGGAGGAGAAAGGCCAGGCTTTCGGGTGTGTGTTGGGTGGGGGGCAGCAGTGGCTAGGAAGTTAGGGAGATGTGGAGATGCTAAGCTGGGGGGTATGCACGGCCCTGCTGGCTTGGTGCTTACTCCGAGATGCATTAATCCATCTTTGAAGAGGGATGCGATCCAGGCAGGGAAGGCGCGCGGGGGGGGAGGGCAGAAGCCTCTTCAAGACGGGGGGGGGTTGGGGCATTTGGGCGACGCGTTGTGGGGTGCGCAAGTGCCCCTTCGCCCCCTCCCCGCGGAATCCTTGCTGGGGGGGCAGCAGCCACGGCAGGGGGGCGGGGGCGGGGGGGACACCTTGTGATTCATCTCCTTCGCCCCATCTCCGTGCCAGCAGGTGTCCTCCCACGATCTTCCATCTTCCCCGGCCCCCTCCCCGCGCTGCAGTCTAGGACTCCTGGGGTAAATTTACAACCCGGGTCTGCGTGAGCGAAATTCCTAATGAGGCGCCTCGAATCCCGGAATGAGACAGACCGAAAGGAGGAGAGGGAAGGCGCGGGGGGGGGGGCGGCGCGGGAGGAGGGCGTCTGGGGATGGGGGGGTCCTCGGGGGGCCCTCTCCTCCCAGACGGGAAGGGAATCCCGCCAGCCACGACGTTTGTCACCCTCCATTCGGGATCCTCTCCGGACGCGGAGCGAGGCAGGGGAGGCGGGCGGCGGGGGGGCGCAGACGCCTCGGGAGCCACACCGCGCCCCCCGCCCCGCGCCTGTCACGTCCCTAAGCAAACTTTCATCCCAGATAGGTGGCGGGGGCAGAAGGAGAGGGGGAGAGACGCACGCAGCGGGGTCTGGAAAGGAGAAAGTGGGAGAAGCCGAGGCAGGGATCCCCCCCCACCGCCCCAGATACTTTGGCTTGGATCAGTTAGGGGTTCCTTCCTGCCCCCTTCCCGATCCCTGGACCCCAGGCCGTCTAGGGGACCCCCCGCCCGATCCCAAGGAAAGGGAGACGCACACAGGGGGAAACTGGCGTCTCGCTGCCTGGGGGGGCTCGCCCCCGTGCGCCCCCTCCCCAGATGCAAGCCCCCGCCCTCTCGCTCCCGCCCGTGCCCTCCGGGGGCTCCACCTTCCCGATTCCGTCTCCCCAGTCCAAGAAAGTGAAGGGTCCGTACCTGGTCGCCGGGACTCCGGAGAGGGTCTGAAGAAGGGGCAGGGGCAGAGGTGGGGGTGCGGGGAGGCCGGGGGGGGCAGGCGGCGCGGAGGCGAAGGGCGAGGGGGAGAGGGGAGCGCGGCGAGCCCGGAGACGAGGGACGCAGCGATGCCTCCCTGCTTCTGCAGAGATGCTGCTCCGATGCGCCCCCTCCCTCGCCTTTCTCCGCCACCACGCTCCCCCCGCCAGAGGAGGGGGGCTGAGCAGAAGGGAGCGCGAGAGGAAAAGCGCCCCCCCCGAGCCGTGGCATTCTCCCCACCCCTGGCATTGCGACAGTGGCTCCCCCCCAGCCCTGACCCACGGGCAGCCCCCCCTGCCATGCCGCGGGCTCAGTCCTGCCCCCGAAGCCGGCTCATGGGGCACCCCCGGCTCATCTCCCACCCCTTCGCTTCCCGGGGAGTTCTCCCCCCAGGGCTCCCCCTCTGCACCCTCGAAAAGGTCCCCCATGCAGACCCCCCCCCTCAGTGGATGGAGCCCTCCCAGGTCTGCCCCGCTTCCACGCCCCACCCTTCTGCCCCGGTCCTGCACGGACCCACACCCTGCCAGACCCTCTTCCAGTCAGAGCAGAGGACCTTCCGCTTGGCCACAGCCTCAGCCCCAGATCTCTGCCAGGTGCCCCCCCCAGGGCCCCACACTTCTGACCCCCAGTCTGGCCTTCCCCTGACTTCATGGATGACCCCACAGACTCCCCAGTGCACCCCGATATCCGTGGGGCCCTCCAGGCCAAGGCGCCACCTTCTCTTGAGTTGCCACTCTTGAGTTGCCACTCTTCTCCCCAAGACGATTCCCGTTCTGCCTCCAAGACCCTCCCCAAAACGGCAATCAAGACCACAACAGCCCCCCTCCGCTGGATTCACCCCCAGTATCCCAGCTCTGGGCTCTTACATCCCAGTGCCAGTCCTTGCCACATCCATCCCAAAATCCCACCCAGTGCTCTGATCTTTGGAGGCTCTATTTGCCAGTCTAACATCAGTTTACACTGTCAGCCCCCAGTGTGGGCCCATTTTGAGCTGGCCTGGAGGCCCACTCTGCTTCCATAGGAATAGAAATGTCCAGTGCACCTCTGGGCATGTGCAGAGTGCACCCAACCTTCTCCATTAACTGACGATGACCAACCCACCAAACATCAAGGGTGAAATAGAGGCGGGGCTGGGCTGGGAAGCAGGCAAGATTCTGGGGGGCTTGAGCTCCAGGACCGCCGTTGAACGCCAGGTTCTCCGAGATCCAGAAGCGTGGCAGGCCAGCCGCTCCGAGCTCTGCGGATCCTCCTCAGCCCTGCCCCAGCCTCTTCCCTCTGCCGGAATGCCCCACCTGCTGTGCGCAAACAGCCCCACCTGCCACCCCCAAAATAAATTGTTTGGCTGTCATTGCATTTTAATGAGCTCCTGAATATTTTAAGGGGACAGAGAGAGGTGAAGGAAGCCGAAACTGGGGCTGTTTGGAGGGTGCTGGGTGAGTCAAAGACAAGCGGCTAGTGGGTCACACTGGGGCTTATGCCTGCCCAGCCCGGCCATTGTCCATCCTCTCCCACAGCCAGGAATTTGGGAAAGGGGGAACCCAGAAGTCCTGCATGCACACAGACACACACACACACACACAGAGCCTCGCCTGCTTTCCCCAACCGGTTCTTGTGTTCCCTGAATTATTCAGGAGAACGAAAGTTTGTGAATTCCTAAGAAGGGCTCATTTTTAAAAATTGATCATGGGGCTTATGTGCCCACAGACTGCCAGGCGGGAGAAACGGGGGTGCGTTGCCATTCCCCTTTTCCAAGTGGAGGGGGAAAAATGAAGGGAGAGAAGAACGAGGAGGCTGCAGGAAGCCTGAAGGTGGCTCCAGCCAAGGGGCCACGGAGTCCCGCACTCTGCACATGCCTTGATCGCCCTGCTGCCCCAGGGAAGCCACGCGCAGGCTGTGGGGAAAGAGGAATGGCGGGGAGGGGCCCCCCAGGAACAGAGAGGAAGGGCAAAAAATTGGGTGGACAGGTGAGAGGCGGGAGGCAGAGGCTTAGGATTGGCGTGTGGGTCAGGATCAGGCTAGCGTGGTGGCGGCACATGAAATGGGGAGCTTGGAGGGGCGCCATCTGGATGGGGCTGTGGGGGGCTGTGGGTGAGGCCGGAAACGCTCCCTCCAATTTGGGGGGGGTGGGCGGGCTGCAAGTCACGCTCACAGAGGCCCAGTGAGGCTGCTGGCATATTCATTATTGGTCTGCTTTTAACGATCGATTGAGGTTTAATTAACTGGCTGCGATTATTTGAGGGAATTTAAATAGCATAATTAACCCGGCGGGGGAACCAGGCTCTGTGCTGGAAAGGAGGGGTGAGGAGGTGGCTTTTGGACTGGGGAGGGGTGGGGATGCCGTGGGGGGGGCTGGGGGGAGTTGGAGTGGGGAGATGGATGGGAGGGTGACAAAGTGGAGCGAACTCTTTTTCTGAAATGGAGGAAAGAGAGTCTTCCATCCTTCTCCCACTGTAGATTCAGGACCCTTTTTATTGTGTGTGTGTGTGGGGGGGGACACAATTAGGATCCATCTCTTCTTCCCCAGAAGGGAAATTAAGAGGAAGGGCAGCATAAGATGAAAGGCCAGAAGTTAAAACTTTGAGGATCGAGGGGGGAAGTTTCTGGGTTGTTATTCTGCTCACAGCCCACGCGAAGGTATGGTCAGAGGATGTGTTTCTGCAGCCTTCCCGGACCCCAGGGGCAAGCCCCGAATGCTGTGGCCTGGAGGGACCCATACCAGGGGGGCTGGTTGGGGCATGGAAGGGGCAGGATTGTCAGAGTGGGGCAGCAGGAGCTGCAGGGTGCCTGGGGGTGGACAGGACGTCCCTGGCGACAGGTCTGGTGCTTTAGGCATGGGCAAAACGCAAGGACAGTCTCGCCAGGTGTTCCCCCCATAGGAAGGGGCCGTGGGGAGTGCGGAGCAGAAGGGAGGCTGCCAGTGGGGCTGGCTGGGAGGGGGACACGGGAAGGATGGGCAGGCGTCCCGAGGAAGCGGCCCCGGGGTCAGGGGTCGGGGGCTCTCGCCGGATGCGTCCGGGCCTTCTGCAAAGCCAGCCGTCCTCCGGGGCTCCTCCTGGCCCAGCTGCCTCGCACACAACAGCACAACAAGCAAAAGAGGTGAAGGGAAAGGCGAAAGCAGAGGAGAGATAAAAATAGATCCGCGAGGAGAACGAGGACCCGGGGGATTCGCGCCCCCCCACCGATCCATCCCCGGCTGTCATCCGCTGCCTGCCCCACACACGCGTGTGCCCCGGCCCCATATCGAAGCCCTGAGCCCGCCTGGACGAGGGCAGCCACCACATCCGACCCGGCGGGCTGCTTCCCAAGCAGGCCATTCCCCCCCTTGGACCAGGGGGGTTCTGAATCGGGGGGGGGGCTGCCGCCAGCCCTGCCCTCCTCCTCAATGTATGGGGAGCAGCAGGGAGCACAAGCAGATGACAACATGCCCCCCCCCCAGAGCCGAATGGTCAGAATAAGGTATATTTTAACAAGACACTTATCGATTTGTAATGGTGTTTTTATACAGTTAGTTTGTTTTATGGAAGTGTTTTTATAGTTACAAGCCTCCCGGGATAGAGACAAACAAACTATATACTAAAAACGTCTGAATTTGCCACCCTGAAATGTCAGACAGAAGCTGGGCCCCCTCCACCTCCCAGGTTCCAGATTTTCTTGGCTCCTTGCTTAATTCGTGCTTAATTTTACCACCATGAGAACTAGAACCTTCCTAAAAAGCAAGACTGAGTTCCCCGGATGAATTCAGCCTCTCATACAAAGTTTGCCCTTGTGTGCAGAAAAACCCAGTAACCGTACTGAGCTTGTAACAGATAATTGTAACAAAATTAATTATTTAATAATAATCTTACTTTTATTATTTAATAATATTTTTGAATTTTATTATTTAATACTTAGTATTTAAATATTTAGTATTGATTTTAATATTTAATAATTATTATTATTTGTGGTTATTTGTTAATTATTCATAATTATTTTACAATTTAAAACTATAATACAAGTAATTTCCAATAAAAGCGGTAACATCAAACTAATAAATATGCCAAGAAAACATAAAATATAAAGCCAGATATTGCAGTGACTAAAATATGAAAATGCTAAAATTATTTGAAAACAATAATTATTTGATTATTTGAAAATGTTTATATATGTGTTCAAACATTTCAAGTTTGACTGGCAGATCTGTGACCTATTAAAAGTTGTACTAGCCTAACCTGGTGCGTTCCAACTGTGTTGCACTACAACACCCAGTATCCCCTGGAACTTGTGGGGCAGGGCATCTGGAGGACTCCAAGTTGGGGGGGGGGGTGGACCACAGGCACTTCTGCAGAACCCCCTGTTCAGAAGCTGAGAAATGAATGAATATGGGCTTTGGAGCGGTGCTTTTTCTGTTCCTAGCGGCATCGGGAACAGAAGACCTTGGTGTTAGACCCAGCTACGCAGGTGTGTGTGTGGTGCATGTGTGTGTGTGTGTGTGTGTGTGTGTTTCATGTATGCCCCACCCACCCTGCATGCCTGGGAAGAGAATCGCTCAGGGCTGATGGTGGTGGCTTGGCTCGTAAGCAGAAGCGGCATCAGGGGACAGCTTGCTTGGACTGGAGCCCCATATCTCTGGGAGCCCCCCTGCCCCCCATTCACAGGCACTTGCTGCCTTCTGGCCCACATGCCCTTCACCTCCTGCTGCCCCCCAGCCGCAAAATTTCCTGCCCCAGCTTTTTTCTGAAACCAAGCTCCTTCTTCCGACTACCTATACCCCTTTTGACAAAGAGGGGTGTCCTTAGGAAATGGGGTCCTTTAAGATCCTCGGAGAAACCTTAGAGCAAGGCAGTTAGCAGGGGCAAAATTATGCTCTTTTGGGGGTTTAGGTCCATGGCCCTAAGCCCCCCCCACCCCCCAGGACAAAAGGAGCCAAATGCCTGCCCCTTCCGGCGGAGCCGGTCGGCCACAAACGAAATGGGACAGAAAATGCCGGCCGGCACCACGACCTCTTGCCCGGGGCGACGAAAATCCTCAAAACCCACCCAGGGCCCAGATGTTGCTGTGGCCGCCCCTCACTAGAGAAGCGGCCTGGCATGGGTGGGGGGGACGCTCGGCAGCCCCGAGGGTCTTGAGTGGGGATTAACTGCCCCTCGGGCCGGGTCCCTCATCCCTCCACACCAATCCAGTTAGGTGACGTAATCCGCCCAGCTCAAGCCAGATTTAGGAGGATCCAAAGAGGAAATCTGGTGGGATCAGGCAGTGAAATCGTCCGCGGAGAAGAGACACGCTTCCACGGGTGGGTGCGCATACGTACGTGCGGCTTCCCGCGAGGGTCACCCCAACCGCCACGAGCCACCGTGCACGGTGCCCTGCTTTGCACGGAGACCGCGCGGCCGACCTGGCAGCCCCCGTCCAGCGGGCTGAGCTTAATCGTGCCGCACATGCCTGCGAGCGAGCGGCGTGCCAGCCCTTCAGCGGGAGATGCGAAGCTGCGGCGGGGAGCAGCAGCAGGCCAGAGGCAGGGATGGGACGGGGGGCAGGAGACGCAGCTGGGGGAGTGGGGAGCGCGGTAGAGGGATCAGAGGAGGGGCAGCCTGGAGAGGAGCGCGAGGACCAAGCAGGGGAGGGAAGGAGAATTAAAAGCAGCGAAAGGAGCAAGACAGCGATCGGCAATCTAGATCAAGGGGAGGATGCCGGCCGACTCAATCAGCCCCACTTTGGAAGCGGTGCAGGGGCCCCAGGGCGCGCATATGCTGTGAAGGCTTGATATACCTCTTCTGCACACTGACACACTAAAAGGCGGGGAAAGACGGTGGGGAGGACAGAGAGATGGCTGAAGGCGAGGAATCGTAAAAGAAACGCTTTCAGGCTTCGGCTTGCCTAAGAAAAGGAACTCGCCTACTATGGCCCAGTTAAAAGGTCACCTGTTTTATACCTGTGCTCACCCAGAGCTTGCTTATATGAGCGAGTTTTGTGTCCTTCCTTTGACCAGGTTCCTAACCAATTGGCCATAGAATTGGGGTGCCACCTACCAGCCAGGAAAGGAATTGCAGCCTGCAGGCCTCAGGTGAGCCTGGCCTGCGCTCAAACCTGGGCATTGGCCAGTGAGGCTTGTGCTCTGTGGCCACCAGCGAGACTGGCCGGCAATTGGGAGTCAGTCACCGGCCAGGAGGGGCCATAGCGGCTTCTGCTCCCTGCCCGTGTGCACAGAGTATGTGGTGCTATGCAAGTCGCCCAATTGCCTGTGCAGCTTCGAACCCAGCTATTTTCTCAATTTCGCCTCTCTGAGGACCAGGGATAATATGGGAAGAGAACAGAAGACCCAGGTGAGTCCCTCAAGTAGGGCTGGCGGCAACCATTCCTTTCAGGCAACAGAATTTTGCAAGCCGGTGCCCACAGCAGGATTCCAGTTTAATTCTTGCCCTACAAATTTCTAGTTTCTGGAACTCACCAACATATGCAAACCAAGCACATTTCCACAGATTTCCTAACTGGATACGTTCAAGCCTACTTTCATCACCATGAAGGGCTACAATTTAAACAAAAATATGATTAAACCAATATTCCAGGAATGCTGAATCCTGCAGGCTGTATTCCGTTCCGGTGCCTGTGCAGTGAGAGGCCTAAGCTGCAGGGCAGGACCGTGTCCCAGGTACATGGGAGAACATGGAACTTCTGGAACTCTTCAAAGCAAAAGAAAGATGTGGTTTTCACGTGGAACTAACTTATCTTTTGGCAGGGCCATGCACCAGTCACTTCCTGCCGCATCCTAGCAAGAGGGGGACGCTTGCCCAAGGGCTCCTCTACAGCCAAATGGCGGGACGGAGGAAGACGGCATGCATCCAGGGGCTGCGAGGAAGTTGGGCTGCCGTTCCTGGAAAGCGTCCGCCTGCGAGCGGTAGTGCAGGGAGCAACAGCTGCTGCTGAGCAGCGCAGTCCCCAGAGGAAGAAATCTAGTAATCTGCTAACAAGATCCCCAGGGCAAGATGCTTGGCCACCCTCCTAAAACTGCCTTTTCCTGTATTAGCGCCAGTGGCTGGAGCCACGGAGTTGGAGGGGCCCCTCCAGGCACGTCCACCTCACAACAGAAAGCAAATTGCAGGGAGAAGGCGATAAAAAGCACCCTCCGCGGCAGCTGCAGGCATCCCCGCTTGCCCTCCAATAAAGACGACAGCAGGTATAAAACTAACACCATCTCTTTTATTATGCTCTCTTTCTTGTATCGTCAGAATAATAAAAAAAAATTTCCCAAAATAAAATACAAATTAACGGGGAGGGAACTGGCCCCGGGAGCAGAGGGGAGCAGGAGGGCTGGGGACGAAGTGTCCCAAGGGGGGCGGGGGGGGGCGGGGGCCCTGCCGCTTATCCTCAGCCGCAGCTCACGCCCCTCCGCCTCTCCCCACAGAGCTGCTGCAGAGGGAGAGCCCCACGCACGCCCGTTCCTCCTGCCACAAAACCGGGGCGAGAGTTGGGGAAGTGCCACAGCCAGCCAGCCGCCCCCTCCGCCCCGAAGGTCAAAGCACAGGGGGAGTCGGCGGAGGTCAGCGGCGCCCCCCCCTGTCCTGTGCGGGCGTGCTGCGACTCCGACTTCGGCTGTGCCGGGCCTTGGCGTCACGCCGGTCCCTATCCCTTCCACTGCTGCGCTCGCCTCCCCGGCTCGCCCCGCCTCCTGTGGCGTTGGGCCGCTCCCGCTCGCGGCTGTGCTCCCGCCGCTTCTCCCGCTCGGCCTGCCGGCTGCGCTCCCGCTGGCGGGCTTCCTCCGCCTCCTGCTCCTTGCGCCGGCGCTCCCGTTCCCGGGCTCGGGCTGCCCGTTCGGCCTGCTTCTGAACGTACTGGGGGAGAAAGAGGGGAAGTCAGAGTGCAAGCGGAGGTGTAAGCGGAAGCAGCTGCCCGTGGGGCAGGAGGGCCGGACGGGCCGCCGGCGAGGGCACAGCCGAGCCGCGATCCCCGTCATCTGCGTGATCGTTCTGCTTCTGGGTTCGAAAAAGCGGTCTGTCGACACAGAAGGCTGTTGCGCCTTCCCATGGTGAGCAGGAGGTGGGCAGAGCAGGGTATTCGGGAATTGTCCGTTGGGATGGCGGCCTAGAAATCCGCTTTCCTTTCCTTCTCCCCCAACCCTTTCAGGTAGCGTTTCCAGTCGAGATACTGGACCGGCACATCTGCACCCTCCCCTCATCCGCCACAGCCGAACTCCGGAATGAGGCGCAAGAGGTGGGCAGGTCCCGGTTTGGTGGCCTGGCACCCTGGGCGCCTCCGCCTGCTTGCCCTGGACGAGGCGTCAGCAGAGAGGTGCTCTCAGCCCGGCCCGGCTGGGGGGGCGGGGGGAGCCTCACCTGGGTGTCTGTGAGGGGCAGCCAGTAAATGCAGGGGGCTGCCTTGGTTTTGCGAAAGAGATCATCCAGCAGTTTAGCGGGGGGCTCCTCCTGGGCCTTTTCTGTGGGGGAGTGCAAAGAGGAAGGGCGAGATCAGAAGGGGGGCTGGCTGCATGAGGAGACAGCCTGGGGGAGCCCCACGGCCTTCCCGCACCCCATCCCCCATCAAGGGGCCCGGCCCACCCACACCCCAGACATTCCTGCCCCTCACAGTGGCAGCTGCTGAGGGCGGGGGAGCCAAGGCGGCTGGGAGCTCCGAGGCAGGAGAGGGAAGGGTCTCCGCCCCGGCCTGCGAAGACCACCTACCCTTCTTCTCGGCTTTCTTCTCCTTGGACTTGGGCCGCTCTTTGCGGCGTCTCTCTCGGGAACGGGAGCGAGAGTGGGGGCCCTCCCGCACCTTGTCCCGGTCCCACTCCCGCTCGGCCCGCGTCCGTTCCCGGCGCTCCATCTCGCGCTCCCGCTCGGCCCACTGCTCCCGCACGGCCGCCTCCCGCTCCCGGGCCTCGGAGCGCCGGGACATCTCGCGCTCCCCCCGTGCCGCTGGGCCCACCCCGGGCAGCGCCAGCGCTTCGTCCGCCTTGGCTTCTGCGGGGCGCTCGGCCAGCAGCCCCCGGTGGAAGTCCAGCTGGGGGGAGAGAGAGAGAGGAGCACTGCGTCGGCGTGCGCTCCCGCGGCCCGGCACACGCAGAGCGGCATGCGCTTCCCCACCGCGTCACACCCCACGAGTTTTATCGGGCCTGGATGATGGCTGCTAAGTGTTGGGCATGCTTCAGCCGCCCTGGGAGTTCGGACGCGCCCCGTGCTCCTTTGGCCCGGCCTTGCCTCTCTCGAGCGGACAAGCACACCCACCAGCCGACCAGGCTGGGCACTTCGCCAGCCCCCACTGGCGCCAGGTGACCCGGAGCCCCCCTCTCCGAGCGCAGGGGCTCCTGCTCCTGGCCAGCGTGCCCTGCAGGAAATTTCCATCTTTTTTTTAAAAAAATCAAACTGGCTGACTGGCCATCACAGGATCCAGCGCCAGGATGTTCCACGGGAGAATGCTTTGCATGGAAAATATATTGCCTTTTCATCTAGGATGGCTTGTTGGCCGGTTTTACCGGGACACCAACTCCTATTCAGCCTCTTCTCAGGCGTGGGCCCTGATCCTCTAAGCACCTACTCTGCAGGAAGGCCACAGCAGCTGCTTCTCCCCATTTCCCGCCTGCCGTCTTCTCCTGAGAACTGCGTGTCTGTGAGACACGTAGGAGTGCTAGACGCCCCCCTCCCGCCCCCACTCCAGTGTTCATACCTCATCTTGCTCAGCAAAATCTGCTGATAAGAACTTGGGGTTGGACTGTGGCCACTTGACCCCATGGAGGGCATTGCGAGTCGCTACGGCTTCTTCCACAGTTGAGTACTGGAAAGGAAAGGGAGGCGAAGGAGGAGGTTGGTGGAGCACTTCCCCTGATTTAAGCAGAGTTCGTTTTCCCCATGTGCTCCTGGGATTGGGGGTGGGGAGGCCCTGCCCATGTTGAAATGTTCTTCAAGCAAGAGCGGGCAGTGATGTCTGGCTTCACATTTTGGGTCTTGCAAAGCGCTGCGTATTTCAAGGCGATGCAGAGAGGCAGTGGCCTCAGATTTCATTTGCCTGCTTTTCCACACTCCAGCCGCTCCGGTCGCTTCCCCTTCCCAGAGGAAAAGCAAGCAAGGTTCTCTCTGTGCTCCCACCCACAAAACAGGAGCTTCCCGGATTGGGACTGCGATCCCCTAATTCCCAGCCAACACAGCCACTGTCCATGCCGCCGGAAGGCATGGGCGCTGAGCTCTGCCACACCCACGAGACGTGGGTCAGGGGAGCCTGCTCCGGAGGCATCCAACCACCCGCCTCTTCGCAGGCATGGGCGCAATCGTTGCAAGCAGGACTTGCTCCACGGCCAGCTGGGGGTGAGAAGCCCAGCTACTCACCGTCACGTAGCAGTGCGACTTGATCTTGTCGATCCAGAAGGCCTCCTCCACCAGGGTGCCCGTCCGCCCCAGCAGCTCCTTCAGCTGCCCCAGGGTGAAGGGTCTCACCTGTGCAGAAAGGCAACCGGGGTGAGAGGAGTCCTGCTCGGTCGAGGCCCCGATCCAAGCAGCTCCTCCAAAAGGGCGCCCCGAGAACTCACCAGGTTGCAGATGTGGACAATGCTGCTGACCTTGCCGCGCGGAGGCGAGGGGGCCTGGGCCGTGCGGACGGGGTCGTCGATGGTGATGGAGACGCTGGAGCGCTGCTGACTGATGGACCGCCGGGTTAACGTATCAGTCAGTGTGACTGTTGGGGGGGGGGGGGGAAGAAACGCAAAGAGTAATTCTCCAGCTGCCCCCCGTCCCCCCCCCTCCCCGCCCTGCCACTGAACAGGGGTGCATCCCCCGCTCCCCTCACCTTTCTTCACTTCATGCTCCACAGGGGGCGGGGGCAGCGTGACGGTCTCCATGGCTACAGCAGGAGGGGCCTCTGGCTGCTCTTCCTCATGGGCCTTCTCCTCTTCCTCCTCCTCCTCCCCCTGGCCATTCTCCTGGCCTTCTGCCGGCACCACCTGGGAGGAAAAGGGGGAGGGACAGCTGTTTGCTCCTGGACAAGGAACCGAGTTGACCTCTCCAGGGAGAAAATCCTGCCCGGATGGCTCTGACTCGCAAAGCGTACCAGGAATGTCTTTCCCCAAAGTTTTGAAAGTCTTTTCGGTTGGAGGTAACACAGGCAAACTGGCCGTTGGCAGCTGTCATTTTCTCCAAGAACCAAACACAGTCCTCCTAGAGAAAACTTCCCGTGCGATTCTGCCCCAGTATGAAAACCCTCTCGAGATCTGCTGAAAAACTCCTCCGAGGGCCTTCCTTGCCCGGAATGGCCTGTGCAAGGGGCAAAGAGGAGAGCCGGGTTTTAAAGGCTCACCCTCAAGGTTACATTCCGACATTACATTCTCCTCAGTGCCAGGTCGATTTCCCCAGACATTCTCACTGGAGAAAAGCTATCGCCTGCCATGTGCTTTAGTCATGATCCTTTTTTAGCATTCAAGTTATGGTTCTATCATAAGCAGTCTTTTGTAACACACCTGCTATTCGCAGCCTGGGAATTTTTGGATGCAGGGGAGTTTATAAATAGCCTAGTGGTCAAGTTTGAAACGGAGGGTTCCACGGTCCTGAGGAGAAGCCAACACTGCCGGCAGCTGTGTTGATCGGTGTGGCCGAGCCAGCTCCAGTGAGTCTCCCTTCCCTGCAGAAGGTCTTTTCTAAAGCCACCGGGTCTCAAGGACCTAGGCAAGGCCAGGTCACCCCCGAAATACCTGACCTGAAAACCAAGAGCAAGGCACTGGGAAACGTCTTGTCCCGCTAGTTCCCGGGAGGGCTGCAGCCAGATGCAGGATGACCAGTGCACTCTGAGGGTGGCCCAGGAGTGCCACAGCGCTGATCTTTCAACGCGCCCAAGCGGCAGGTCTGCCCGTCCTGTTTCCATTGGACCCCCGGACTTTAAGGTCTTTCACAGGCAAAGAATGAGCTTCACGGGAAGTTCTTACAGCTCTTTCAGGAGATCCTTTCAGTTCTGCACAGCGGTTCCCAAACCCTCTGCATCACGGGACGCCCACTTGGCATCACGCACCTGTGTGACTGTGCGGCAGATCTTGAGTGCCTTCTCGTGGGCCGGCTCCTCCGGGTGCCGCTCAGCTTCATCCTCGGAGATGCGCGAGTCGTCGGCGTGGAGGTCCACCACGGCTTCCTGCCCCGCCACTGGGGGCTTGATCTCAGGGATCAGGCTCTGGAAGAGACACGGCAGGGCAGTGAGAGGAGGACGATGGGCGCCTGGCCCCTTCCGGGCCCCACGGGCTCCTTGGGCAGTACCTTGAGCGACTCGGTGGTGATGCTGATGGAGGGCTTCTTCTGGGTGGCGGCTGTGCTGGACCCCCAGCGCCGCTTCCGGCCTCCCAGCTGGCTTCCTTCCGCGTCGCTGTTCGTTGCGGCTGCGCCCTTGGCCACAGACGACGCTGCAAGCGAGACCCCACAGCCAAAGCTGAGACCCCTTGTGCAGCGATGCAGCTCAGTTTCTGGCAGCGAGGGGGCCTCGAGGGCAGAGACGGGGCCCCCTCCCCAGCGGCCAGCAAAATCCCTTTCAGTTTATAGCCCTGCAATGACGCCTCTCTCAGAGAGATGCTGGCACTGAAACTTAGCCTGGCATGTCTCCTCCCAAAACCCAGATGAGGGAGTCGGCTTTGTAGAAATGCAAGCTGCTACACAGAGGAAGGGAGAGAATACAGTGCATGCCCACCGTTCTTTAAAAAAAACACCCTCATATATTAGGCCAAGACTGGGAGCGGCTCTTACAATTCCAAAGGCGCGAGTCCAGTTAAATTCTGTGCCCGAAACATACAGAAACGTTACATTCAGCGGACACAAGACAAGGCTCCTTTACTTACAGACAACAGAAATCTTCCTCTTGAAGGCCTTGGGCTGTGCTGAGCCCTGCAGAGAAAGGGAAGGAGGGAACAGCAAGAGGGAGAAAAGGGAGACGGGGACAAAGAAGTAGAAAGAGAAAGAAAAAGCCCCGCACAGAGGGGGTATTAAAGTCAGCATCGCGGATTTGACAAGTGGCTGCCACACCTGAGGGAAGGGGGGGAGAAGAGGGCATACATATGAAGGAGGGGCCCAGGTGTGGAATTGGGAGAGGGTTTTCCTGCTGATTCAAGAATAAAGCGGAGGCTGCAGAAAGTCTTCCTGATCTTGCCTGCGGGACATATGCTAAACCCGCCAATCCCGTCACATGCCGATCTCTCTCCGCCCAAGGGACACCCACTACGAACTCTTTTGTTTCCTGGATCCAAACAAAATGTCAAAAATCGGCTCTCAAAGTTTCTTGTCCTCACGCGCCCAAGGGTGCTAGACGCTCCAGCAGCTACCGAGAGTGCTCTTAGGACTGCCTCCCTCGTGTGGTGCCTTCCAGATGTGTTGGGTTATGGCTGCCCGCATCCCCCAGGCGAAATGCTCTGATGCGCAGGCTGGCGCAGCTGGAAGGCTATCCTAGGATGCGAAGCGCATTGAAGACTGGCAATGCCTCCCACAGAAACCGACCTGCCTCCCCGCTGCTCGGTGCCCTATCAGATGGCCCTGTGGGAGACCGAGGGGGTTCAAATTTTGGAACTCCTTCCCGGTCAAAATCCACCAGAGCCTTCCTCGCTTGGAGACAGCTGGTAGAGTTTATAGATGGAGGAGATGGATTTTAATATGTAGACAAACACTTTAACGTATGTCTTTTGGCCTACCGTTTATCCATCTTTTAAAAATATCACTGTGATGCTTTAGATTGCTGTTTTTATAGTGAAACTGTACTGTTTATCATTTCTTCCTTTTTGTTCTTATGAAAAGGGTGTTTTGTGCAACAGAAAGCAGAACAATAGCAGCAGCAACAGTAAGAAGAAGACTGGTAGTTGTGAGTGTTGCATGGAAGCAAGGGCTAATGGTTCTATTACTGAAAAAACAGATACAACTCCGTATCGTTAGTTACGCTTATTTATGTCTACCTGAACTAATGCGAATCCTTCCACAGCAACTTACAAGTCTCAAATATCAGGACAAATTTAGATGGTGTCCTATTCACGAGTACTTTATTTTAAACAGCTCATATTATACAGTTCTGGCCATGTCGAAAGACAGTTATTAAATAAAGTCAGCCCATGCTTTATTTAAAAAAAATCGATGTCCTCGCTAATAAGGAATTTTGCAAACTTACATGTTCATACAACGTTCTTGGCGTTCTTGCCTGCCGGATGGGCCCAATCGTCATGTGCCGCTTGAAAGCTTGCTAAGCCCAGCAAAAGCCTAAATAAGGTTAGGGCTTTTCCATCAGCACATGCATGGCCAACATGGGTAAAGGTGAGCAGGTGGGCGGGTGAGATAAAACTTTTGTCCTACATTTGCCATTTGTTAATTATTCAGTATTTGTGAACTGATTAAAAAAGGCGTACATGAAGCGTTAGACGAAGTCTGCTTTTAAAAAAGCGTTTTCAGCTGGCATTAAAATCATGTGAAGGCCCAATTTGTTAGCGGTCAGGATGCTAGAAAGTGAACGCAACACTGAAGGCATGATCCTGAGCACAGTGAGCATGCTGAGCATGACAGTCCTTTTTTCTGTCCAAAAGGGCACAGAAGTGCACCCTGCAGGCCTCCCTCGGACCAGGCCAGGATGGAACAAATGCTGAATTTGCAATGCTAAATACGCCACTTACAGCCAAGCCAGAAAGACAGACAGACAGACAGACAGACGCCGCTGCTGCTTTGGAACCAAGGGCAGAAGACACTCCAGGAGCCAATTATAAATTTCAGCCACTGTGACACCTGGAAGGCTTCTAGCTCTCAGCCAGAAGGTGAACTTATTTTAGCTGACTGGGGGCGGGGGGGGGGGTCAGCCACAGCAATTGCACCAAGCTGGTGTCCAACACCCTGAAGGGCCTCAAACCACCACCAATTTGTAAACGGAATCGGATTTAGAGACAAGGATCAGATCATTGTAAGGGTGACCGCAGTGGCTAAAACGTGACCCACCAGTAGTGGGCTTCCTCTTCCCACTACTGAGATCCACCCAAGCCCATGTTCACACCGTAGAAGGCAGGAGATAGCTGGAAAGGGACACCTTGCTACCCTCACACCTTGCTTGAGTTTTCCAAGAAGGATTCGACTGAGCCGAACCAGCGAAGGGCATGTGATGTTGGGAACGGCAGACCAGCCCGATCTCTGGCACCATCCATATGGGCAAGCAGTTCAGCAGCAGACTTTGCGCTTTTCTTTCAGGAAGGGAGCTCATGATTCCTCATTCCCCCCCACGCTGGCTCCCCTCTCATCTCCATTTCGCATACCCGTGAAGGGGTGCAGTGGCCACCCGTCCGCTTCCCTGCAGCTCAGCTGCACACTGGCCCATAACACTGGGGGCATGTTCCTCCCTCTGTCGGTTCCACGTTTCCCCACTAACCACTGGCCTTGGAGCAGGAAGGGGCAACGCGGTGGGACATAGCCCAAGCTGTTGCAGAGGCAGGCTGGGGCTGGCCGTGGAAGAGCACGGCGGCACTCCTGCACCGCAGCAACAGTGCCAGCTCCAAGTGGGAGCAGCCCCGAGGACCAGACCCCGCTGTGGCTCGCTGGGGGAGACAAACCACCGCCCCTCCTCCCGCTGCACACCAAGGCAAGCCACCCGGGGGATGCAGCATCCCTGGGCGGCAGGCAGGGGTGTCCCCACCCACGCTGGGAGCAACTGGGCCGCACACTTCTGGGCACACGCTCATTCGCCTGAACCCAAGGTCCCGAAATGCATCACGCCCTTTCCCGGAGCACAGAGGCAGCGTTCTTCAACCCGCCACCCTCCGGATGGACAGGGCTACGAAGCCCCCATCCACACCACTCCGGTCACCATGGCTGTCGGCTATGCTGACAGGCACAGGAAAGGTGAAGGGAGCTGCAGACCTGCCTCCCTGCTATGCAAGCACCCATGTTGCAAGGTGTCCGCTTTATTCGTGAACGGCAATTCCCCAAGGAAATGAAGGGGCGGGGGGGGGGAGTGCCAACCCAGTGTCAACATGCCCCTCTGCTTGAGCAAGGACGGGGCCGGACCAAACCAGCGGGACACATGAACTAGACTGTTTCCCAGAGATTCCCCTGCTCCCCCATGGTTAAAAACGTTGGTGGGGGGGCAAACCCCTCCATTTAAACTAGCATATGACCCACCCACCCCCAGAAGAAGTTGCCACTCATTTTTTCCTTTAAAAATTAAATTAAAAAACAAAACAAAAAATAACAATTTAGGACAAGTGCTCCAGGTACCCTCTCACACCTGGGGCAGGGTCTTCTGTTCAGCCAATCGCACCTCAGTGTGTGCGCTGTATCTAGGCAACGGCTGGTCCAATCGGAATGAGCCCTCCCTGGCCTGAAAGGTGCGTGCTTGGTTGGGTTGGGTGACAAGAGAGGTGGTGGTTGGTTGGTGGTAGGTAGGTAGGAACCTAGCGCTTGGTTGGTGGTCGGAGTCAAGTGTCCCGGAAGAGAGAGGGCGAGACAGAAACGCCTCCCGCACTGGCAAGGCTGATCGCGGGAGGGTGAAGGCATCAGTTCTTGGCAGGCAGAGACTGGGCCGACAGGGAGTTAAGCACTGGTGCACGGAGAAGTCCCATCGGCGGCAGGGACTCTGCAGCATCAGGCGGAGAATGTCAGCAGGCACAGTGAATTCTCAGCACGGACACCGTCCAGGCAACAGGTGAAACCGGCCGGCCGGCCGGCCGACGGGTGCCGGCAGTCCTTTTGCGGAAGAGTGCCAAGGGCAGCCACGGCAAGGCAAGTCCCACTAGCGTTTGGAGAACCCTACAGGAAGAGCAGTTCTCCTAGGAAGGGGTGGAGGTGGAAGTCCTTGACTCGCAGTGGAGAAAACCGGGGTCCCGTGTGAGAAGACCCCGCAGCAGCCAGCAGGCTCTGCGAAGACGGGCAACGCTGCACACCAGGCGAATCGCAGGCTGGCGGAGACCCCCACGTCTCGGAATGAGCCTCCCCAGTCCAGTCGCGGAGTCAGCGGTGGACCTGCTGAAGTGGCCTGGCTTTCAGGAGCTGGAGACCGGCAGCGCGAGCTCCCTTTGCAGGTGGCCGAGCATGGCGGAGCGCTCGGTCAGAAGCTGGAGTCTCCGAAAGCTAGCTCGGGCTCCCAAAGCGGCGAAGGAACTTCTCCGAGCTGTCTCCTCTCAAGGGGAGGGACCAGAAACTCCCAGCAACCACTTCACCGATGGAGCAGGGCTCTGAAAGAGCTTTCGATCGCTTCTATCAGGTGGAAGATTCAAATATGCCGAGTCTCTGAAGGTGGCCTCCTACACACTGAAGCCTTGAGTTTTTGCAGGATATACAGGTATGGTTTGTTCAGCAGAAGACACCCGACAACCTCAAGCGGAAGGTGGGAGGCTGAGTAGCGGGGCAACTGCCTCATGCTCTCGGGCCCTGTTTCTTAAGGCCATGAAACTTGACCAGGCATGGCTCTAAATGCGACACTCTTGATGTTTTGGAGATTAATGAGGAATCGGTTGGCAGTGCGCACAGTTCTGGGTACAAGATAAAGCTCTCTGACCCACACAGGAACAGGACCACGGAATGAGGAAAATCCACGGAAAGCACGGGCTCCCGGAAGCATGTTCCTTGGCAAAGAACACTGTGGTTATGCAGCCAGAGGGACCTTCCACAAAATGAAGCGCGGTGGCAGGAAGGCTTGTGGGAGGAAGCCCAGCCTGCGCGGCCAGAAAGGCGGGCTCCGAGATCTCTCATCCACCTCCACGTGTACCTGTGTGCGACCTGCTCAAGTATGTTCGCGCGCGCTCTCTCTCCAGTTCTCTCTCTCTCGCTCTCACTCTCTCTTTCGCACTCCTGGCGGATTGGTGCCTCTTTAAAACGGGGATCAGAACAAACGAGTCCAGAGGAGAATGTCAACGGAGTTGTGGGGGGAAGCTAACTTTAGGGTGAGGGGAAAGCAAGGCCTGTGCCCACCCTCCCCTCTTTTCAGCAGCAGGGAAAGCGCAGTCTCACGTGGGCATGTGTGCGTGCATGTATGGCGTGCAGGCATGTGTCTTCCCAAAACAGCCCCTGCCCCACCCTGGCTTTTCGGGGCAGATGGAAGGGCCAGCTTGGTATGCCAGCTCAGAGGCAGGAAGAGTCAAATCTTGGAAAATAACCCAGCTGGGAGAAGTGTGGACAAAATGATTCATGGACAAAATGAATCTTTCAAGAAAAAGACATTCAGCAAGCACATACTTAAACCCCCTAAAAACAGGGGCTTTGCTAGCTAAGAGCGGGAGGCCTGACTTGTACAACAGGAGCAGGATGGCCCTATGCTGATGTGGCCAGTGCGTTACACTAACCATCAGGCCTAGCCGTTGGCTTAAAGCAGGGTGAGGTGCCAGGCACCTCATAGGGACTGAGAGTTCTGTGCCCAGACAATCCCAATTCTGAACCAAAAGAAGCTGAACTCGGAATCCCACATAAATTATGCAAACCAAGCCAATCTGTACCAGGCCTATGATGTCACATAATTTATTCCACGCAATTCTGCGTAATATATCCAGGCTTTATTAGCCATTGTGGGGTGGGGGGGGGGGGAACCAGGAATGCTGCAGAATTTGGGAATCCTGCCCCTGAAAGCGTTTGTCAGCCTACCTCTGCAATTTCCATACCTCTCTTACCACAAGCATAAGAGCTTGAAACTTGCTTCTGTTTTTGAAAATATACCAACCAAAAACAAAAGCTGAGATTCTTGGGATGTGGAATTCTGTGGGGTAGCTGTGCTCCCCCAGAACTATAACACTCGCACACACGCACACACACAGAGCCCGCACTCGAGGCTTCCTCTCACTGAAGGGGGCAAGGGAAAGGCTTGGGGGGGGGGGGCATGTGAGAGGTTGACTCCTCCCTACCAGGGCACTGCTGGGAGTTACGAGCGAACAAAGCATCCAGCCCATCCTGCAGGAAGTCTCAGACCCACCAGCCCTTCACAGCCCCACAGTGGTAGCTGGCAGACACCGCCCCCCGCTCACCAGCGTGCCTCCCCGGGGCGCCCCCCGAGCCTTCCCACCTCCCCAGAGGACCCCGCCACTGCCTGCCCGTGCCGGCTGGGGTCCCCTGCCCATGCGCCCGTGACATCCCCAACACGCTACCTCTTTCTTCTCCTCATCTTCAGGGCCAGCATCAGGGCCGGGGGGCTCTGTGGATGGGTGTTCGTCGGGGCCGGCCTCAGGCGCCTCGCTCTCTGGGCGGGGCTCTGATGGCTCCATAGGCACCTCTTGCTTTTCTTCGCTGTGGGGAGAGAGGAGAGGCGGTCACTTGGGGGCAGGGGGTGCCCAGGGACGAGGGACCTCCCCCCTCAACTCAAGAGGGCCGGGGGCTCTGGGTGTGGCGGAGCCCTGGGGAGAGGGTCGAGGCAACGTCTGCCCCTCCATCACACTGCTTCTCATGGCTCGGCCGGGCAGGCCCCCCAGTACTCACGCAGGACCGTCTTCTCGCAGAGGCTTGTCCTTCTCGCTATGATGCTTTCCTTCTTCCTTCCCTCCCAGCTACCATCCCCCCCCAGTACCCCCCATGTAGACACATAAACACTCCATCCAGCCCAGCCTCCCGTTCTCTCCTGCCAGGTCACCTCTCTAGAGGTCGGTGGTGCCCGCCCAGATGTTAACTCCAATTATTACCACCAGAACCTTCCTTGCCACTGCACCGTAGCCAGGCCTAACTTGATTCAGTGAGCACACCTTCACCCACTGCACCAATCAACCTTTCAGATGTGTTGGACTACAACTCCCAGAGTCCCCCTGGCCAACTCTGGCACAAACCATAGGCAAGAATCAGAAGAGGATGGCTCCCAAGAGAGCACGAGCTGAGCTCTTACAGCATCCCTAAAAAGCAGCTAGATTCCGGAACAGCAGAGCTCCATCCTGGGTCTGTCTCCGCCAGACACTCCAACTCCAGTCTCCCCTCAGGCTGTATCATCTGTCCTCTGCCCCACAACTATATCCATTCTCTCCCCCAGAACACGTTGCCAAAGATTGCTCCGCTGATGGGACATCAGCGCCCTTCCCCTTCCAGAATGAGTGCGAAGAGGCCTGCCCTACAGGGGCTCAAGGGGGACAGAATGAGAAGCAGCAGGCAGGCGGAGAGGAGGAGGAGGAGGAGGAGGAAGAGGCAGGCAGAGGAAGTGCAGAAAAGACAGACACGTGCAGCGTTTGAAGGGGAGGGAGGGAACGCGTCAGTGTGGGAAGGCAAAGACAGGAAGGAAAACAGCAAGGCAGCAATGGGAAAAGAAAGAGGCGCATCTAGATGGAGAACAGACAGGAGCCACAGACAGGAAAATATCTGCAACGAGGGCCGGGCCGGGGGAATTCAGACGAGATCCCAAGAAAGGGGAGCGAGAAAGATGCAACAGAGCGAGCGGGCCTGAAGACAGGAGGGACCCAGGCCAGCCGCCGCTGGGGGCGGAGAGTGACCCTGTCAACGGAAGGGGAGAACTGGGGAGGGGGGCATGACAAAGCAGGGGGGAGGGGGCCTGAGGAGAAGAAGGGAACGGAAAGAAAATGGATGGCGGAGGGGCCCGAGGTGGGGGGGGAGCGGCGAGGCAGAGAAAGGGAGAGGGGAGGGGCGGCGGGGGCGAGTGGATGAGTCGGGGGCGAACGGGGGGCGCAAGCGGGACGCGGCCGAGGGGTGGGGGGCGGCGGGCTGGGGAGGAGCGATGGGAAGGAGACCGGGAAGGAGCGCGGGCTGGGGAAGGGGAGGCGAGGCGAGGCGAGGCGAGGCGAGAATGGCGCAGGGAGGCGCGAGGAGGGTGAGACGGCGACGGGCAGCGCGGGCGACCCGCGGGGCGAGGGCGGCAGGGAGGGAGGCAGGCAGGCAGGCAGGCAGGGAGGGGGCGCGGGGCAGGGCGGCGGCGGCGGCGGCGGGGAGGGGGTCGCGGGGCCGGGGCGCGAGGGGAGCAGCGAGCCCGCCCGCCCGCCCGCAATGAATGAATGGATGGCTGGATGGCTAGGATGGAGGCAGCCCCTGCGAGGCGAGCCAGGCCGGGCCCCCCGTCTCACCCTCCCTTGCTCTCGGAGAGCAGCATGGCCGGGTCGGGGCGGCCGGCGCCTGGCTCCGCTCCGCTCCGCCTCTAGTCCAGCAGGCGCCGCAGCGACGCGGGGCCGGGCGGGGCCGGCCGCAGCAGCGCACCGAAGCCGCGGACGGGCAGCGAAGCCATCTTGCGCCGCCGCCGCCTTCCCAGCAGCCCCCGGGAGGGCTGGGGAGGCGGGGAGGGGGCGCGGGCGCGGGCAGGACGGGGGGCGATGGCGGCGCGGCGCGCCCCGGGGCAGGGACCGGCCTCCTGGAGCGCGGGGCCAGAGCTGCGCCTTCCGCCCGGCCCCCGGGAAGCCGGCGGCGCGGGCGGCGGGCAGGCGCGCATCCGACGGGCGCAGCCTCCCGCCCCGCTGCCGCCTGTGCGAGTGGCGGGGCCCGTGGCAGCCGCGGGCTGGAACCAGCCCGCCCCGCAAGGCGCAAGGCCCCCGGACGGGGAACGCCACTCGGCGGGATCTGCTTTCCAGCAGGGCCACCGCAGCCGTTCTCCGAGACGGAGGCATCCTCCTCGCTGCTGCCTATTAAGCCGTCCTTATGGTACAGCCTGCAGTGGCCTGTCAACGCCCCCCGCCCCCCACAACCACCGAGAGCCCACCCTGCCCATCAGTCCCCCAAATCACTTCCAAACAGAAGCAGGATCTCGTCAGAGCAGGCACTGCTGTGCTCAAGTCCCCACAGCCATCAAGCTGCCTGGGGGCCTCTGGGCCAGTTGCCGACTCTCGCTCAAAATCCACCTCGCAGGGCTGTTGTGAAGACGAAAGGGAGGGGGCTGTGTAAGCCACTCTGGGCTCCTGCCAAGGCACGTGACCGGCCATCCATGCCGTGAAGACATTCGTGCACGGCCAGGCCAGGCCAGCCTGGTCGGGACCAAGAGGGTCTCATGCCAGGCGGGAAGGCGCAACTTTGCCAAGATCAGTCACAGCTCTGTTAGTATAATTAGTTGCTTAGCAGGTCCTTGACGAGGCAGCTACCCTGGTAAGAGTGTCTCTAACCTGAATGTGCTGCAGGTGTTTCCACCCACACCTCACTTCATGCAGACCAGTCTTGTTTTAAGAACTTGTGAATAATGGAAGGAGCAATAATGTAATCCCTTCAACAGATAACAGAAATCAGTTATGCTGAGATGAAAGGATGGGCACCCTGATGTTCTTAGAGAGGCCTTGAGCAAATGGAAATAAGTACTGCTCAGAAGAAGAAAAATAATTCCGCTTAAGTAGTGACATGTCATCCCAGTGGTTTCCTCCTGCGAGGGCCGTTGCCTGCAAACTGGCCCTCCTGGCCAAAGCACTTTTCCAGAGCACTCCGTGCATGCCTTAGAGCACGCTATCGCTTCCCACGTTTAGGGGCTCAAGCCTTGTGGTATTGCTGAATTCCTACATCGCACGCCAGAGCTGAGCTCCATCCCTCTGTGAGGCGCCTTCTGCTCACGTGTGCTGCAAAGCGGCGAGACTCGCCCAGCCTCACGCGTCTGCAGCCGCCACCCCAGCTGCGCAACCCCGGATACTTACGCTCTGCCGGGCGGCTGCTCCGATGGGCACAGCGGCTCTGCATCAGGCACCCTGCTCTCTGGGCCAGTGGCCTCCACTGGAAAGGGGGGCTCGGGGCTGCCCTGTAGGGAAAGGCCCAGTTTAGCAGGAAGAGACTGCAGGGCGCCGGGGAAGGGCTCCGGATCTCCACCCCGCTGTGCGCGTCCCCCTCCGCAGTGGAACTGGCACCAGTGAGAGGAGCCCCCCGTGCCCCCGCCAGCCCCTGCCCGTCCGTACTCGCTCTGGAACTGTGTTCTCCGACTCCCGCTCATATGGCTGCAGCTGGGTAGGGGTGGGGTGCCTCTCGGGTTCCAAAGGTGGGGGAGAGGTGGCTCTTCCTTCTCCCCTGGGGCTGGATGACACTTCCTGCTGGGCCTGGGGGCTGCGGCATGGAGGGGTCTCCCTTGGGGGAGAGGACTCTTTGGTGCGGGGGTAGCTGGTGCTGTCCCTTGAGGCTTCAGGGCTGTGGGACTGAGAGCAGAAAAGACCAAGCTTTGAGGATGGCCTGCCCTCCGTTGCCCAAGAAAAGCTGTTCCCAGATCAGGAGGAGTTAGGCAGAGGGAGAGAACTGGGGAGCCCGGACAGCATCTGAGTAAAGAAATCTGGATTCATTAGCCACATGGATATGTCTGTGAATAAACTTTCATTCTACATGTGGGAATAATAATTCTAAGAAAGAAAAAGAATGAGGTGTTAGCAGGTTCAAGAACACATCACAGCACACACTATCCGGTATTTCATCCCCGCCTCGCGTGTCTGTCTCTCTCAGAGGAGAAACAAGACGGTGCTTGCCGAAAGCGGTTTTTAAATGCACTTGCATTAGAAGTATTTGTTGTGGTTATTAAAACATGCTGGCTGGCTAATTGGGAGAGGGTTATCTTTTAGTCACTCAGAACAATTTCTGGATCCTTTCATCTCAGCAATTTGTCAACTGTGAACTCTGCAGCCCCTTCAGGAAGGCTACAGTTCTGAGCCCCTGACACTGGTGTATGGCATTAAGGACCGCTGCACAGACGAAGAGCTCAGAGGCTAAGGAAAAGCCCCTTCGCATCTGCACAAGCAGTCCCAAATCCACACACTCAAACTGGGTGGTTGTTTTGAAACACACTTGAAAATAAACTCTCATCCCTGCACCTGCTTTGAAATGTGCCTGCAAATTCCACTTTGGTTTGTATGCAGGCTTTGGAACGCAGCGTGTTAAGGCACTCAGCTCGATGCTGCTTCTCACATACTAGGGGTTGGAAACTTGGCCAGGGGCGGGCAGAAGGCGTGTGACGCCTGGCAGCATCTGTCTGGTCAAGCTCCACTATCCTAGCCCACGGATTAACTCCTCGCTCAACCCCCGCCCAAGCTGGGAATGCCCGTTTGTTTCCAAGAAGCTGCTGCCTGAGCCAAAAGCTCTGCCGGCCCTGCCTCAGTGGCGTCAAACAGAAACAACACGAAAGGCAGTGCCTGGCCAAAAACACCAAATTCAGAGGGTGTGGCCAGGGGGGGGGGCCTTTGTGGACCCTGTCTGAACACATCCGTCGTCCACGAGGACCTGGGGTGAGTGGCTGCCATGGCGGGGAGCCAGGGAGAAGAGCGTACGCTACCGAAGGGGCTGCCCTGGGAGCGAAAGGGCTGGTGGCGAGCGCAGGGTGTGTGGATGACTGCCCAGCAGGGGAGCCCAGCCTGCCTGGACAGGCCGCTCCCCCTCCCTGGGTGCCTGGTGGTTGCCCAAATTCACCCCTGTGACTGCCTAATCACAAGCCAGTTTGATGCGCCTGCCACATTCATATCCCTCCATTTCCAGATATGTATTTTTAAATCAGACAACGCAATACTGGGGACAGGAGGACAGGAGGGGCAAATCTTCCACTGGCCCCCCCAGACAGAAATGGGGTGGAAGAGGCCAGGCTCGAGCCGAGGTATGAATGTGGGGTGCATGTGTTCCTCCCCCCCCCGGATTATTTTATTCCAAAGGTCAAAATGGAATAAAATACGATGGCGGCACTAAAGTGAAAACAAAAGACATCAGAAAAGGGCCGGTCAGATTTCCAAGGAACCAGCTGGAAAGAGCAGAGCGTGCGAGCAAAGGGACGCACGGCGATCGTCCTGGACGTGTGCCGGGCGAAAAGGAGCCAGGGACGCCGGAATGCGACTCACCTTTCTGCTGCTGTCGCTGCTGTCGCAGGATCTGGAGCGTGACCTGGAGGGCGACCTGGAACATGAACTGGTGTGCTGCTCGGAGCCAGAGCGGGAGGGGACCCCCGAGTGCCGCCGCTTCCTGGGTGGGGACTCGGAAGAGTCAGAGCGGGGCCTTCTTGGCCGAGAGCGGGGCTGGGAGCTGCCCCGGGAGCGGGAGCGCGACCTGGAGGAGCTGGAGGCGGAGGAGGAGGAGGAGCGGGAGGAGCTGGTCCCCCGGGGCCTTTCCCGCTGGTGCTGGGGGGGCAGGGGGGGCAGGGGCGAGGGGGAGCGGCCAGACCTCTCCTCTGGGACGCTGGGGCTGCCCGCCGACAGGGGTTCCTGAGAGGGCGGGGAGGGCCGAGAGAGCTGCGGGGGGGCCTCGTCTTCCACAGGGCTGGGCTCCGCAGGGGTTTCCTTTGTCAGGAGTGGGGGCGGGGGCTCGTCTCCCCCGTGATCTTGCTGGGTGTGTTGTGCTTCGGTCAGCTGCGGGGGGGAGGGGGAGGCCTGAATCAGGGCCGCCGCCGCAGCCTCCGCCTCTTCCAGGGTCCTCAGGGCCTCCGCCGCCTCCTCTTGCTCTTCGTCCCTCGCAGGTTCCCCCACGCCCACTACCTGGGGGGGCGGCAAAGGTGCAGCTGCAGGCTCCCCCGCGCTGGCCGCCACGGGCTGGCCACGTGCCTCGTGGAGGCTGGGCTCCCTCGGCTCCTCCCGGCATGCCGCTGCGGCATCCGTCCCCTCCTTTAAGGCTTCCACCGGCCGGGCTGTCGCCGCCGCTTCCAGGGCTCCGGCCGACTCTCCTTCGGGAGGGCCGGCTGGGCCAGGGCCCCTGCTCTCTTCCGCGGGTACTTGTGTGACGGCTGCCTGCAACTCCGCCCCACCTTCTGCCACTGGGGGCCCGGCCTCCCCCTCGAAGGGCAGGAGAAGCGGCACTGCTGCCTCGCTCCGCCGGGCATCCAGGGTCCTGGCCGTGGCCTTCTGCTGGGTGTCGGGGGTCTGGGCTGGGGATGCCTTCCGCTGGGTTTCCAGGGTGATGGGCGAGGGGGCCCGGCATATGTCGCCCCCCTGGGGAGGTGGTCCTCCAGGCTTATCCTGCCCCTTGGGCGCCTGCTCAGTCAGCAGGGGGGCAGCCTCCTCGTCCTCGTCCTCCTCCTCGTCCTCGTCCTCCTCGTCATCCTCCTCCTCCTCCTCCTCCTCTTCCTCGTCTTTTACAACGGCCCGCTGGGCCCCCCTCCGACTCCGAACGGGCGTCTCCCGCTCTTCACTGCCTGGGGCGTGGCCGCCTGCTGTTGCCTTCGCAGTTCTGGCCTGGAGGAAAGAGTGGATCACAACATGCCCGCCTGGGGGTCCGGCCGACCTGCACCATCTCCTTCTCATGGCTCGGGCCCCGGAGGTTTGGCCCCCTGCACTGCAGAGTGGTGCCCCCCGTTGTTATCCTCCGCCCCTTCCACCTTGGCCACTGCCATTTACCTGCCTAGCCCGGGAGGGGTGCTGCTCTGGTCTCCTGGGCTCCTCCTCGTCAGATTCTTCCCTTTCCCGGGACACAACGCAGCTTCTGCCTGGCAAAGGAAGGGAGCTACCTCAGCGGCTGAGCCCAGAAACCGCTCTGCAAAGCAGGCCCCTGGAAAGAACGCTCGAGGGGGAGGCAGGAGGGTCTCCTTGACCTCGTCACAGCTAGGTTTCCATTGCAAATGACCCAGGGAAAACGGCTTTGGCAGCTGCATAAAAGGGCTCTGTACCCCTAGCATTTAGGACACTTGATTACTGATCGATGGAGAGCACCAGCAAGCACTGTATTTAATGTGTGTGTGCAAGAGATTTCAAGTGTGGCGAGGGCCTGAAGCATAACGGCAGCATAAGCTTCTCGCGGCCGCTGTGCCCTGCCGCACCTTTCCTTTCTGGCTGAAAGGACGTAGGAGAGGGAAGGCATCTGATCGCCCACCCTGCTAGAGAGCTGGTAGAAGCTCTTCTCCCCCACCATCAAGTTCTCTGGTGCCCTCCAGATGGTTACAAGTGCATTTCCCATTTTTATCAGCCAGTATGGCCACTGGGGGCTGCAGTCCCACCTGGAGGTTGCAGGTAGTTGGGGATGGCTAGTTCAGGGGTGGGAACATTCTTGGCTAAGTCTGTCTGAATCCTAAGTTGTCCTGGGAAAGCAGAGCTGAAGGGAAGCAGGCCCTGGCCTCTGGCCTCAGTCAGGGAAACAGAGGCCATGTGGAGGCTGTATCTTCCACATCCCAGGAAGAACCGCACAGCAAGGGGCCCTACTCCCTGGATCACGAAGAAGCAGCTGCAGTTAGCCAATCCTTTACTCCAACCCCATGGCCAGAAAGGGCACTCAGAGCCCAACAGCCAGTTGCCCCTACTAATGCAGAAATGAACGGAAGCACGTTCCGGATGTATTCTGTGTGGGGTTTTGCCATGCATATGTTTCCCAGAGTTAGGCGAAATGAGGCAATGACATCAAAACCGCCATGATTCCCCTTTAGAACAAGGCAGCTTGGTCTAAATGAAAAACCACAGCTTTTTGGCTGCCATAGTTTTGACAGCGAAATCAACCACAGAGACTGAAGCGAGAAGGGGTATGCTCCGCCCTGGAGAATTACAGGAGCCTGGAAACAGAAGTCGCCCATAACCGGGCTAGAACACCATTTCCACCATTTGATCAACGGCAGAAAATCCATCTTCTAAAGACAGAGACAGTAAAAAAAGATACGGATGATTCTACCCTTTCCACAAAAGCTTTGACCAGTCATGGTGATCAGCACAAGCAACTGAACAGCTGTACTAACCAGGTTCGCATTTTACATTCCATCCACCAGCACAAGGCGTCTGGAACGACACCAGGGAGCTCGGTAGAAGCACTTCCCCACAGGCCTGTCACCAAAGCACCTCACCAGCAGAAGCGTGGGCAAACGCATCCCCTGAACTGAGCATCCAGATGGCCACGGGAAGCCGACAAATCCCGGCACACCTGGGACTCCTAAGAGGCAGAGCAGCACAGCAAAGTGGGGCTGAGGTCACACCTGGGGACTCAGATCCACGTTTTTACGACAGCCGCACCATGACGTCTCTTAGCAATTGAGGGGAGGAGGCAGGGCAGAGCCAAAGCAATCCGAGTGTCATCTGGGGGTTGCACCTCTCTCTAACGGGGAGAACTTGCATCTAACAGGACGCCGCCTTCCATATACTCCTGCCTGGACCCAGAAGCTCCCTCTCTGAGAGGGAAGAACGGCTGTCACTAGAAGAAGGGCCTTCTCAGCAGTAGCACCTGATTGTGGAATATGCTCCTCTGAGGTTTGCCTGACAGTGACTCTTTACTCATTTTGGCACCAGGCAAAACCCTTTTCATTTACCCAGTTTTTAAATGTTAGTTTTAATATACCGTATTTTTCGCTCTATAAGACGCACCTGACCATAAGACGCACCTAGTTTTTAGAGGAGGAAAACAAGAAAAAAAAATATTCTGAGTCCAATGGGCACATCATCACAGGCACATTCCCCATCACTTCCCCATGGGCTGCACATCTGACAGACTTACTGCACACACATGTTCGCTCTATAAGACGCACAGACATTTCCCCTTACTTTTGAGGGGGAAAAAAGTGAGTCTTATAGAGCAAAAAATATGGTATATATTATCTATTGTATTTTAAATTAAGCACTATTGCCTAGTTTTAATTGCTCTTTATTCTTTTGCACACCATCTTGAGCTCTTCTTACAATATGAGACAGCATGGAAAATTTTAAAATAATAAATACAACTTAAATAGAACAATCCAACTAAACTTGCTGAGAGACTTATCTTTTAAACTTAATATTCAAAAGCAGAGTTTAAAGCAACTTCACTAGAGGCATAAATACTGTCAAGCCCGTAACAAGCTGAACTCTTACTAATTACATGATTAATCAGCTCAAACCACCCACCCATCTCTTTCCAGTATATCTTTTATCACAATCCACGTATTTCCAGAACTAATGCATGCAATTTTTGCAGCGTAATTCCAAACTCTTGTAGACCATGCAATTACCCTCTCTGTATTTCAAGTCTACAGAACCTTGAAACAACTAAATAGTTTTATTTCATCCAAGTTTTTACTCAGCTCCATCTGGGCTTACAGCAGAATTAACTCAACACAAGGCTGCCCATGCAAACAGCTGAGAAATTGCGATTGGTACAGAATGTGGCAAGTAGGCACTTGGGAGCATATTACAACTATTCCAAATCGGGTTATATTGAGTGAATGTGGCCTTTTAAAGCCCTGAGTGGCTTGGGATAAGAGCATATGAAGGCCCACCCACACCCGAATGAGACTACCCGAGTGTTAAGATCAGTTCTGGAAGCCATGCTCTCGAGTTGCTAGCATAATTTGACCGGTCAGGTCCTAGGAGCACAGCTTTTACTCTGGTACCCACCTGTCTTTGGAACTAATTCCCCATGTTTGACATGACCTCATCACTGCTGGGTTGTAGCTGTTTTAAACAACAGCTTGGAAACTGTTTTATTATTCCTGTCTGCGTTTGAATTGTGCTGCAGGGTGGAAAGGGGTTGGGGGATTAGTTGTGGCAGCTCTTCTGGGACTTGTGATGTAAATGTTGACTTTCACAGTGTTATGTATTTCAGAGTCTTGTAAAACACTTTGTGAGGGCTGTGTGCCCTGGAAAGCTAGGCCAAAGCACTTTAAAAAACAACCCCAATTTCTTAAATTGACCTTCTGGAGAAAAAGCAACAGCAATCCGTCCTTTTCTTTTAAAAAAGGAACATCCAACTCCCTGAAACCCCCCAGGGAAATTGAAGAAAACCCCCTGCTGCAAAATCATACCAATTTCATTCAATCCAATTCATTCAATACTTAATTCAGTTAAATACAGCCCTTGATTTTTATATGAGGGAGGCCTTATTGGATTTGTTTTTAAGCTACCCTCATAAAATTTTAATAAGATGCCTCATGGTTTATTGTCAATACTGAAGACTTTGTACTGACTGGATCCTGTCTTGTTCAGTGGAAAATGCTAGCAGTGCACGAACCCACAAGTCAATAGTTTTGGGGTTGTTTTATTCAGGAGCTGTCCACAAGATTTGCAGAGCAGTGCTGGGGAAGGGAGGCAAGAACCACCTGCTGCTCCACAGCACAGTCAGAGCAGGATGTGTGTGTGTAGGTACACTTGCGATGCACTTTGTAAGCAGCTTATTTTAAAAAACCCACCCCTGAGGAACTGATGGGGGATCCTTTGCAAAGCCCAGTTCTGGCTGGCACAGCTGAGATGCCCAATCCTAGGCTGCCAGAATGCTTGGAAACAGAATGCAGCTTCGTATTCAGCAGAGGCAAAGCAACCTGTGCTACACCCTGGGCCTTTATACCACCTACTGCTGATGGGAACACAGAGAGTGGCAGCTTCCTGTGAGTAAAAACTAAGGCAGTGGAGGGGGGCCTCTGCCTCATTCTAACCACCACCAGCAAGCACCAAATCTGGGGGTGAGGATCGCTCTGCTCAGTCACCCGGGAGTAAGGCTCAGTGGGACATACTCAGTGGCTTGCACTTCTGAGAAGACAGGCCCAGGATTGCACATGATTGTGCCTTGTACTTCTCCCTCTAAAACTCATCAAATTCAATTTAATATTAGTTTGTGTGAAACTGTCCTGCTTCAACGTTCTTTTAGTCAACGTCTCTTTCAGTCTACAAATTCGTTGCAGGCTTTTATTTGCCAGGCCATCAAGTTCTTCTCCGAAACTAGAGGTTTATTTTTTTGTGATAGACAATTCACACCCTCTTTTCACCCTTCAGTCAGTTTACAACTGACAATAAAAACAAAAGAATCTGAACTGCCCAACAAACAAAACCATAATACTAAAGACTACAGAACCAGCTGGCAACATGGCAACATCATTTCTCTTCATCTCTTTGCCCATCATTTCAATCATCCCATCAATGTGGTTTTAAAATCCCTTGAATTCTGAAGGTAACAGTATTTTAGCTCTTCGGTCAGTCAATATTTTTGGTACGTTTAGCGCCTTTCCTATGCCTTGTTTGAACTGCCAGAGTCTCCGATTTTGCCTTGAATAAGAAGACTGAACTTTGGAATCTCTCCTCCTTTTCCTCATAAAATGAAGCTAACACAACTATCTGGAGAGACAACGCCAACAAATCAAGATCAATGATGACTAGCAGTTTGCGCGATGGCACAAGTTTCTAGATTCCACAGAAATTCCTGAGTGGGCAACTTGACTGTTCAGTGCAGAAAGGAATAAACAGGTGACCCATTCTCGTTTTACGCTGAACTACTTCTGCAGGCAAAAAGCACACTTAGGGGACCGCGTTGGCCAGAAATGAGGGATTCTTGAGTTACAGAAGAGAAGACTGCAAAGCAGGATAAGAAAAGCGCCTTCACCCTGGAAGATAGGGTTCTCCCCAGGTCTCGGGGGAAGGACGAGGAGCGGGAGAGAAAGGCCACATCATACTCACTTTCTGGGTCTGCAGCTTCCCGGGCCTCCCGTTCCAGACGCTGCCTCAGCAGCTCCTGCTGCTTCTCCAGGTACTGCTTGATGAAGCTGTTTTGACTCATCTCCTCTCCAATCTGGCAGGATGTGAGAGAGAAAGCAGGCTTCAGCAGGGCAAAATTCTACAGTTGCCATCCCAGCTTTAGGAAGTGGCCGCAGGGCTCGCAAGTAAGAATGCTTTCTGTATGTTTTGAGAAAGACACTCAGGGCAGAGTGGAGAAGTGAGGCAAATCCCCAGTTCGAGTCCCAGAGCTGGAAAAGGAATAAATCTCAGCGCACAACCATCAGATGACTTTCAAGCCATACTAGAAAAATAGGTGCACACAAAGAGAAGGGCCATGCTCTCTGCAGCATCGTTCAGCCACACCTCAAAGAGCTGTGGTTGGCTGACTGGTTTCTCTCACCTGGGAATTGGGTTGGAAGGTGGTGTGCGGGGTTGAATGCTTTTGGAGGTTTTCGAGCATCAGGGCCTGCGATGAAAAAGAAGATTAGGTCAGAAGATCCCATGCCGCCTGGAATGTTGCCTTCCCAAGCTCCAACTCGGCCGACCACCCTTTCTACAAAAGCCACGCATGCCAAAGCCATCAAGGAATGATTTCCATCCACTGACGCAAAAACAAGATAGACAAGCAGTGTCCGTTTCCCAGCAAAGCCCAACAGCGGCGTGGTCATTTGTTGCGAAGCCTTTACAAGAAAGCCAACATCGACCCGTCCCTCCTTTTCTAAACTCTAGCGAAGATCAACCATATTGCCCACTTCTGCATTTCCCAAGCTCAACCCCAACCCAGTCCATCACCAGGCACCTTGCCCAGCAGTCTGATCCATCTACAAAGATCACCCTCTGACTCGATCCCATGTTTTTACTCCTAGGTCTTCCAAGGTAGTGTTACCTGCCAATCATTACATGCCTTCCCATCAAGACACAACTGGTAATCAGAAGTTCATTGCTTTATCAGTTTTCTACTTCTTACTGTGAGTTGCCTACTTAATTCTATACCCTGAATTGTTCAGTTCAGTTTCTACAAATCACATTGAGTCAGAGCACCCAAAGGAAACTTGAATGCCAAGTGACTCTTTTGCACACACAACCTTCATCTAAAATCTTCACAGGGAGCTCTGTGGTGGCCCTCCGACCCAGCAAGAAGCAAAAACACCACCATCCAAATGCTACTCCTCTTCACAGAAGGAAGCAATGACACTCCCTTGCAAGGAGAATTGTGAAATCAGCAACCTAGGTAGTCACAAGAAACCATAATACTCAAAATGACTGGAAAGGGGGCCACATTTACTCCTCCACATGAAATTCGGAACATGCTGCCAGCCTCTGTACAGTGACCAGAAACAGGACTGGCACACTCAGCACTGACCCGGAGGCCACCTAATACAGTGGCCCGGCGTGCCACTAACAGTGGCAGCTGACTCGTGATATTTCACCACGGTATGACCTGCGAGCAAGATGCATGCTGTGCCCTGCTAGGAGGTAAATCTAGCAGCGTAACAGCAGTTCACCTCACGTGCACCTGCTGCAACCTCTCCAAAAAGGGACACACGAAGCCACGGGGGCCAAAGCTAATCCTTGTGGGTAGAGGGTTGGACCAGGAAAAGAGCATTCCCAAGCTGGCACCCTGCCAATGCACTGCAACGCCCATCCTCAGCCAGAGAGCCAGTGATACAAATCTCTTGGTCGTGAAGCTCATTAGGTGAGTAACGAGGTAGGTAAATTCAACCTAAGCTGGTATCCTTAGCTTGTTAATTTCTACAAGGAAGCCTCTCCTAATCCCAGGGATGTGGGACCTGCCTCTCTTTCTGTCCCCACCTCACACATTTCAGGGCCGAGCCTTGAAGGTCTGACTTTTAGCAAATCACACCTCAAATTAAGACCTGGTTGGACCCAACTAAGGGTGACAAAAATACGGGTACACAAGGGAGCTGAGTTTCACTTCTCTGGCCCCAAGCAGAAGCATCATTTTATATACCTGTTACACACAGTCGCACATTATTACGTATCTCTGCTGTCCTTCTCCCAAGGAGCTCAAGGCAGCAGCAATCACTGGACTTCCAAACTGTTTTATTCTCACAACCACCATTCAGGTTAGGTAAGATGGACAGAGTGTGACTTGAGCCAAGGTCACCCAGAGTGAGCCTCATGAGCAAATGGTGACTGGAAGCCACGTCCCCCCAGCCCTAACCCAACACTGTGGCACAGGGGTAGACACCCAGGTGCCCGCTTCAGATGGTTTGCGCCCATCAGCTCCAGCCAGCATGGCCAATGGTGAGGGATTATGGGAGTTGTAGTGCAAAGCATCTGGATGGCACCAGCTGCCTAGCCTTCCTCCAGCCACACCATGCTGCCTTACAATGTATGAGTAGAGAGCAACACACCGGGACTATGATTTCTAAACACACATTTATTTATTTTTCGATTTCTATCCTGCCTTTTTCCTACAAAGGGCTCAAGGCAGCTTACATCATTCTCCTCCTCCATCTTATCCCCACAACAACAACAACTCTGTGAGGTAGGTTGGGCTGAGAGTCTGTGACTGGCCCAAAGCCACCCAGTTGGCTCCATGGCCGAGCGGGGACTCAAACCCAGGTCGCCTGAGTCCCAGTCTCATGCTTTTAACCACTACGCCACACTGGCTCGCCAGTGGTTGGCTATCCACTGACTGTCAAGCAGTGAGTCCACTTATTTCTGTAAGCAGCCAGCAAAGCGCTGATATTCAAATGACCAAGTGCTGCCATAACCCAACTGTGAAGCATGTGGTTTTGAACTTGCCACTTGCCTCTGTCACAAATCCAGAACATGGTCCCTGGAGAGAGACTCTGCTTCAGCCTTCCCTCCATTTGCGGAAAAAAACACAAAACACAAAATACCTTGCAAGACTGATCTAATGGCTACTATAACTGTGTGACATACTGTGAACAATATTAATGTTAAGTATGACTATGATGCTCACAGCATCTCAGGGAAGCCACAAGTTGGGAAGAAAGAAGCAAAGGAAGGGACAGCATTACATGGACAAGTCTGGGGTCAGTCCCCACACAGGGCAATGCACAACCTAAACGCCCCACTGTAGCCCTCCATACTATTCCCACCATGCTTCTGACATATTCACAGCCATTGCATTCATTTATCCAATTACCCATACCAAACACTCCACTGCTCAATGCTACTGTGCACCGCCACACAGTAATTTATCTGTTCTCTTCAGTGTGCACAGCGCTAATCTTAAATTACTTGGAAAACACCTTCTGCAAAGCTAAATTTCTCTACACTCTTAAAAGGAGACAGTTGCAAAACGCATAGCATGTTGGAAATATGTTATAGAAAGAGTTGATTTAAAAACTGTGTTATAAATTGGAAGCGCAGAACCGTGACAGAGCAGCTCAGCTCATGCAAAGCTCAGCTTCGTTGGCTTAACCGCCTAGAAAAACTGACTGAGCAAATACTTTTAGTGAAGTTCACCAGGGCAAAAACACATTTGTTAGCTGAAATACAAGAACCAGAAGTAGGAACAGAGCTTAGCAGGTCACCGGAATCCAGGTTTCTGCGATGGGCATCCCCTTATTAAAAAGACGGGGTCCTCTTTCTCCCAGTGGGTAACCCCAAGGTCATGACAGAAGTGGGGACTCTCTTCCTGTTAATGGTGTGAACAGGATAGTCCCCTGCACATGTGCAACCAGTGGAGTCCCACACGGTCTCCCCCCCTCCACACACACACGCGCGCGCGCGCGCATGCAAACAACTTGGTGTCAGGCGTAGGATACTGCCCCGCGCATGCGTACAACTCGTCAGCACCCCAGGGCCAGGGGCCCCGTTGCTGGGAGGCAAACTGTCCGTGTCCGTCTGCGCATGCGCGGAGCGGCCCGGGCCCCTGGGCCCCCTCCTGCTGGGCCCTTTTCCTCACCCCGCGGAGGCGCTTGATCAACGCGCTCTTCTGCCCGCTCTTCGCCAAGCCGCGCTCCTCCAAAGCCGCCTTGAGATCGGCGACTCGCAGTGCCTGGAGCGGCCTCCCGTCCAGAGTAACCTCCTCCCCGTCCGCCATCTTGTGTGGCGCCGCTGCCTGCCCTCCCCGGAGCTTCGGGGGCGTTCGGAAACTTCCGGAGGCGGCTTCGGCGCTCTAAGGTGACCTCCGACACGGCGTTCGAGCTCGCTCGATAATCTCCGCTCACGCTTCGTTAACAGTCGTTCGTTTCCGGGCACTTCCGCTCAACGTACAGCGCCCCAACGCGGGAGGGGGGCGCGAGAGGAGTTACGGTGCCGCCACTCTTCGTCGGCAATTCTTTCCAGGTTACGTCGGGTGCTTCCGGGTGTCGCGAGGCGCGTCTCAACCCGGAAGAACGTTCCGGCAGGGACTCGGTAACTTCCGTCAATCTCCGGAAAAGCCTCGGTCATTTCCGCCAAATGCCTCCTCGCGTAAGTGGGCGAACTTGAATTCGGACGCTTTCGGCTCTTCCCGCCTCTTCCGCTGGCTCCGCCTCCTTGGCTCTCCGCCAGGTGGAAATGGACCCCTCGACCGAGGAAGAAATGGGGAGGAACGGGGCGTGCTGAGCAGGGAGCGGACCCAGGTGAGAACTCAGCACCCGGCCTGTCCTGGTTTGGTCTTCCTCTCTCCTTTTTGCAGGGGGAGGCGCACCCCCCCCCCCCAAATTTCGCTGTTATGCCTCACGGAAAGGCAAGGGACTGCAACAGGCGTGCATCTGTGTCCGCTCCCGCTGGCACGGCACGAAGGGTCATCTGCACGCACTCGTTCCGTTCAGACGTGCACTTTATACATGCCTAGTGTATCCACGTGTTAGCGGGGTGGGTAGCACTTGGCAGCTTAAGTTTCCTCTGAGCACCGCATCAGATGCTCGGAGGAAACCGTGGCGAAGACGCGCAAAAATATCTGTGTGACTTTTTGTAAGTTACCGAATTGGCTGAGCGAATGTCCTTTTTCCTTGTTTTATGTTGTTATTCTGTGCCCTCAAGTTGTCTCCAACTTGGGGCGACCATATAAGCGAATTCCTTCCAAAATACCCTGCTCTCGACAGCCCTGCTCAACTTGTATGGTGGTGGAGTTTTATCAGATCTATTATTTTTTTCTTTTTGCAAGGAACCCCAAGGTAGCTTACCTCATCCCTGTCTCCATATTATCCTCACAATAGCCTTTGTGGGAAGCTAGACTGAGCATCAGGGACTGTTTCAAAGCCACCCAGTGAGCTTCATGACTAAGGGAGGACTAGAGCCTGGATCTCTCGAATCCCAGGTCAACACTATAACCACTACAGCACACTGCCTTGAACAGTGGTTTTGGATCATGGTTTTTCATATCCCAGCCTTCCCCAACCTTGTGCCCTCCTTGTGCACTTCAGTTCCCAGAATCTCCCAGTACACACCTGGAAATTTTCAGAGGCTACAATATTCTTTTTCATCAGGCAACCTTTTATTTCTAAGGTATGACCGAGGCACCGCCCTTTTGCATCTTCAAGACAAGCTGTGAACCCAGGTTTTACACATGGACAGCTCTGACATCACATAGCATCCATTCCCACCCCTTTCTGTTCCTGCCCAGCTTGTTCCTATGTTTACACAGACAACTTCACCTGCCTGTCTTGCCGTCTTCCTTCTGCAAATCTAATTTTGTACCGCCCCTGGTAGTTTGAAGAAGCAGTGTTCTCAGCCACCCTGCTGCACACAACATTTAGGATCCCAAATCTCACAAAACGTGCACAAATTTCACCAGGCCCGCTTTACCCTGTCAGTCCTAACGCACCATTTTTCCAGTCTGGGCTGCTGAGCAGCATTTCCACGTGCTTGCACAGCACTTTGAAAGCATCTGCCTTAATTCTGCACAGTTCGCTGTAATGTTGTCCACTTCTAGATTAGGTGTAGGCCTCTAAAACACCCCCCATCGGCACTATTCCCTGTATTGCAACATACTCCTGTCCAAAACACACATTTCTCCCTGTACTGCAACACGCATAACTAATACCATACAAAGTGCACCTTGGTTCCCCCCATTTTTAACAAAGGTGTTGAAGTACAGGTCAAACATGGTGCATCTGGGCACTTTAGATGGTCAAAGGACCATCCCCTTTGGACCATCCCCTGGAGTTCCCCTGTCTTCCAATTATTTGGAGGTTTCCTGAGCATGGCAATTTTTCAACCTGTTCTAAAAGGTTGAAATTTCCCTCTTAAATGTTAATTACTGGCAGAAAAAGAGCATCAAGCCAAATACGCCCATTCTTTCCCCTGGAATGTGCCCCAGGTGAAGATATGAAACACACTTATCTACACAATTTAGAGCTGAGATTAAGAGCGGCTTCCAGGCAGCAATATGGTGGAAAATACTGTAGTTTATTTAGCCCCCTCCACCCCAGAGAATCCAAAAAAAGCAGGCAGAACCCAAAAGTTACTGCTGCAGAGAAAATGATGACAACTCATGTGCCGTCAGTGTGCCTTACTTGATTCAAATCCCTTAGATCAGCCTTCTCCAACCTGGATCTTCCTGTTGTATTGGATTGCAAGTCCCATCCTTCCCAGGCAGGCTTTGCTTACAGGGAAATATGGAAGTTGCAGTTCAACACAACCGAAGGGGACTGGGTTGGAGAAGTCTTGATGCAGAGTTCCTGAAGATGGTCTGTTGGTTGTAACGGAGCTCTCTGTTCGGTATCATTGCCGATCGTTGCTGGGAAGATCCAGTTTGGACCCTTGGCTAGTGTGACGATTGCCGCTGGACTCAGTGGGAATAGGGAGGCTGAGCGGTTCAAGGCCTCCTCATCAAAACATGGGCACTGAGTTTCTATGCAGCCCTGTGCACTGTGTCACTTCTGCATCCAGACCTGGAAAAGTTGAGCATCGAAAGCATTCTTCCCATGCCTGTGTCTACAGACTTGCAACTTCTTTGGTGTACATGCCCAGCTCAGATCCTGCCCTCTGCTTTTTGGTCCTGAGTGCTTTCACCTTCCCTGTCCTTCAGGCCTTGGAGGCACCTTTGCCTGTCTGAAGATGGTAGCAGCCTGCTCCCTCGCCCCTGTTTTTTTTTTTATATAATAATTTTTATTCAAAATAACCCTAATACAAAGAAAAACTAAAAACAACATCAGTATCAGAAACATCGGACCTGCTGGGTCAGCCCCCACATTTTTTCTATTTATGATAACTTAAAAACATATTTAAATCTATACGAAGTCCTGTTTCTCTAGCCAATAATAAAAAGAGTCCCAAGTTTGATAGAAATCAGTATCTTTTTTCTCCTTCAATGACAAAGTCAATCTGTCCATTTCTGCACCGTCCAAGATCTTTTTTAGGATCAGTTCGTCGGTGGGTGGTTCTTCACTTTTCCAGTGTTGGGCAAATGCAATCCTCGCTGCAGTAATTACATGTAAAATCAAGTACATTTCTTGTTTACTAATATCAACAGGTATAATGCCCAATAAGAAAACTTCAGGTTTAAAAGGTAAAGGTTTTTGTAACGTTTCCTCAAGCCATTTATGTATTTTAACCCAATACTTTTTCGCTTTATCGCAAGCCCACCACATGTGGTAAAAAATACCAGGCTTTTGTTTACATTTCCAACATCCATTTGACATATTTGGAAATATCTTGGCTAGTCTATTTGGCGACATATACCATCTATAAAACATTTTATACAGGTTTTCTTTATATGAAGTTGCTAATGTTACTCTTTCTCTCCCACAGCTTTTGCCATTTTTCTAATTCAATATTATATCCAAATTTTGTGCCCACCCCCTCGCCCCTGTTTCTTGCTGCCCTGCAGGATGTCTGAGCCGCTGCCCCTGTCGTATGTGACCACGCAGGAAATGCGCTGCCTCTTGCACTGGCTGTCAAGCTGGGCCCCGGCGCAGCGTGAGCGCTTCCTCCGTGACCTGGTGGACAAGGCCGTGCCCTGGAAGGTGCTCCCGCTGCTGGAGGGGCTGGCGGGACTCAGCATGCAACCTGGGAAGCCCCCGTCCATCTTTGAGTGCCAGATGCGCCTCTGGGACCAGTGGTTCCGGGGCTGGTCGGAGGCTGAGCGCAATGAATTTGTCAGGCAGATTGAGGAGGCTGCTCCGGACTTGGCTGCCCGCTTCTACCAGGAGGTGGCAGCCACGGCAGGCCAGGCGTAAAGGGGACCCACGCTCTCCACGGTGCCCCCAAATAGCCGCCGTGGCCCCTCCGTCGTTCCTCAGTGAGGTGCTAAACCGACTCCCCCAGTAACTCACCAAACCGTGTGTGACCGTGAGTCGTAACAGATCAGAATAAATATTACATGCCAAATGCAAAGGATTAAAATATTCCAATGGGCTGAAAATGGTCGACCGGGATTTTTTTCCCCCACTTAGACGTCTCTTTCTCTGTTACTGATTCAGTTCTATGGTAGCAGGATCACAGGGTCTGAAATTAGCTCTCTGCATCCTTCTGACCTCAGTGGTGCTACTGGCTGAGGATGGTGGGAATTGTAGTCCAAGATAACTGTAGGGCACCTGATTGGGGAAGGCAGTCTTAAATCAGTTGGGATGCAATGACAGTGGAAGGCATTTTGCCAAAGTCTTAAATGAGAAAGAAAATTCATAGGTCTCCACGATCTAAAGGTAGCTTTCATAGATTAAATGTAATTGTGTAATCCTAAAAAAAGCAGCCTTAACATGGTCAGGTAACACAAACCCTTCTGGATGTAAGCATCACGGAGAACACGATCTGTTTTTAGCTAGAGCAAAGAACCCCCTCAGAACTCCCAGCATCCCCCAGCCAGCTCAGAACTCCCAGCATCCCCCAGCCAGCTCAGAACTCCCAGCATCCCCCAGCCAGCTGGGGGTTCTAAGACATTCCCCCCCCCCAAATATGCATAGAATTCTGTTTTTTAAAGATTGCTTGGTGCCTACTGACTTAAGGGAGGGGATTAGACCATGGGCCCAGCAGCTGCCCATGGAAAACCCATTACTTGACCAGTGCAGGACATTTCCTGCAGTTGGGCCGGGGAACCTGTGGCCATATGGATGTAAGGCTGCAGCTTCCAGAATCTCTGACCCTTTGCAATCTAAGGGTATGTGATCTTTGCTGAAGCTAGACTGGATCTGATTGGTGATTTGATGGGAGAGAACGTGAGAACTCTATACATACGTGCTGTACGTGGGGCTGCCCTTGAAGACAGTCCGGATACTTCAGATGGTGCAAAACAGAGCTGCCAGGTTGCTGACGGGGACTGGGTGTTGTTCTCATATAACCTCAGTCCTCCGTCAGCTTCACTGGCTCCCCTTCGAAGCCCGGGCCCAATTCAAGGTGTTGGTTTTGACCTATAAGGCCCTAAACAGCTTGGGTCCTGGTTACCTTAAGGAGCGCTTACGTCCATATATGCCCACCCGCCCCTTGAGATCAGTGGGAGAGACCCTTCTCCGGGAACCCTCCGTGAAAGACATTAGGAGGCTAAGTACCCTGAGGAGGGCCTTCTCTGCGGTGGCGCCCCATCTGTGGAACGCACTCCCCAGAGAGGTCTGCATGGCTCCGTTGTTATTTGTTTTTCGGCGCCAGGCCAAGACCTTTTTATTTAAACAATATTTTAACAACTTGTAATATTATCTGTTGGTTTTAATTCTATAGCCAGGGTGAGTCTAGATTTTATGTATACTATTTTTATGTTTGTTTGTTGTATGGAAGCCGTCCCGAGGCTTATGCGAATGGGACAGCATACAGAAACTCCAAATACATACATACATACATACTACGATGAGTTTCACCCTGGAAGGAAGGCATGATTTAAGTGAATGCTTAAAAAATCTGGATTTCTCTTGCTGAAATTTATTATTTTATTTGATGTATATCTCTCACTTTCTCATAGAGCCCAGAGAGCTAAGGGTCTGTAGGAAACACAATGCAACACCTAAAATGTTCAAATCATGGCTATTCTCATGAGGGAGCACACGGGTCCATCAGTCCATCTCATTGTCAGAGTACCAAGACCCTGGAATGTGGACACTGAAACTTTTATTTATTTATTATTTATTAAAACATTTCTATGCCGCCCCATCGCGATAAAGCCTTGGGGCGGCTCACAACAACTTAGCACACCATATCACAGAGGCCCTACAGAGCTGCGCCTTGGAGTTCTTTTGTTCTTTAAATGCACGCATTGTTTTTAAATGAATTTAAAAGTGCCCATGCGGCTGAAGTCCACCACAGCAGCAGCAGCTTGGCCATCTATGTAGTTTGAAATTTGGGATTAGCAGCCAGAGGGATGGAGTCATAAGCCTGCCCTTCCCTTCCCCAGTGGGTTAGCTCACATTTAGAGAAAAGGTGTGAACAGCTACCAGGGTGCACCATGGCAGGGGCTGTGATCCACTCAGCCAGGGTGGGCAGAATCTGCTTACAGCTCCGGCAGCTGTTGCATCTACTTGATATTTTCCCAACCGAGGGCTCTTCCAACCCAAGCAAGCTGGGATTTCTTTGCCAGTGCACAATGGAACTTGATCTTCCTCGTTCAGCTTTTCACTGCGCCTCCGCTTTCGCAAGCTGCGTGCCTCAGATCTGCCATGTAACAGCCTCCTTTGCACGCCCCTATTCAGATTTCTTGTGCAAACTGTGTCAGCAGGATCCTGTACCAATCCATGCTCCTCATTAGCAGTGGCGTTCTCTGTTTTTCTTTCGGGGAATAGAGGGCTGCCTGAAGAGGGGGAGTCCAGCTGTGCCTTCCCCTCTACTTGCTAATCAGGATGCAGAAGCATAAGACAGTGCCGGCTCTATCTGCTGCATGTGGCCTTTAAACCCATGAGGCAGGGAGCTTCTTGACCGTACCACTTCTAGAATGCTCCATGAGGGAGCGGGCATCCATCAATATCAGTACTGAGGCCGACACGGCCGCCCCCTGGATTGCAACAGAATGAAGGTGACCCCAAGCCAGGCCGGGACCGTCTTGAGTCAAACCAGCGCATCCTGCATCTTGGAATTGCTGCGGCTCCTCTTTAAACTGGTCTTCCTCAGCCTGAGATTCTCTGGAAGTCCTGGAAGGGCGTTCCCGTTGTTTGCCGCTGCCCCGTGGAAGTGGCAGTTCAACATATCTAGAAGGCAACAGCTTGGGGAGGGCCGGGTGATGTCACCCGGACGGACGCAAGGAGAGAAGTTGTGTTTGCCGGTCTCCAAGCCCTCGGCGGTGTCTTGGGTCAGGCCTGCCATAAATTTTCCGGAAGGTGAGATAAAACAGAGCACGGCAAGGCCGTGTCGCAAGAGCTTCCCGCCAAGCTGCTGCAGGGAAGCCTCGTGGATGAAGGGGCCTGGACGAACTTGTTGACTTCCTGCAATCGATCGTACGTGGAGCCAGTTCCCAGCCTCCAGCCGAGCTGAGCTCCACTTCCCTGACACCCCCTCCCGGCTGTGTCGCTACAGTGGGGCCTGCGATCATCCCTTTCTTGGGTCAGCCTAGATATTTGGTTCTCTGCCAAGTGCCGTTAGTTGAGACAAGCTCTGGGGGAGGGTTGCTTCTGTCCACCTCGCCGTTCCCCACTGCTCCGTGACTCCGAGGCCTTCCTCCTTGTCTTTGTTGCCCCTTTCGGCGAGCAAGCTGGGACCGTTGCCTCAAGAGGACAGCCATCTTGCGCAACCGCTCGGTTTGTACAATCACAGGGGAGCGAGGACAAAACCACAATAGCATCTTTTCCCCACCGTGCTAGTTGTACGCGACACAATTGGTCTAGTTACCGTCACGGTGTGCAGGTTCCTGTTTTGGCCAAACCTGGCAAGGGCCTTGGTGGGGGTGGCCTTGGGAAAAGACCACCCTGGTGGAAGGCAACTCCCCATGCATGTTCATGCCACCTGCAGCCACTAGGGGTCCTCACAGCCCCATCCCATCGGGAGCAGCTCTCAGTGTGGAGGGTGGGCATTCACTGGCCATGGGTCAAAGAAGCGCATCCCAGCCGGGCCACTCAGAAGAGTCTCTGGGCTCTGCTCCTCTCCCCTTTCTCTCTCTCTCTCTCTCTCTCTCTCTCTCTCTCTCTCTCTCTCTCTCTCTCTCTCTCTTTCAAATAAGTTTTATTATTATTATTTTCTACAAACAATAAAACTAAAATCATCAATCAGCAAAGACATCAAACATACTGGGTCAACCCCCCCCCGCATTTTTTTATAACAATCCATAGCCATATTCACATCTACGCATCGTCCCGTTTCTCTAGCCAATAATAAAAAGAGTTCCAAGTTTAATAGAAATACGTATCCTCTTTCTCCTTCAGAGGCAAAGTCAGCCTGTCCATTTCAGCGCAATCCAAGATCTTTTTTTAAAATCAATTAATCAGTGGGTGGTTCTTCAGGCCTGTTGGACAAATACAATCCTTGCCGCAGTAATTACATGTAGGATCAAATATGTTGCTTGTTTGTCAACATCATCAGACACAATGCCTAATAAAAAGACTTCGGGTTTAAACATTAAAGATTTTTGTAACATTTCCTCAAGCCATTTATGTATTTTAGCCCAATATTTTTTTTTGCCTTATCACAAGTCCACCGCATATGATAAAAAGTACCAGGTTTATGTTTGCATTGCCAACATCCATTTGACATATTTGGAAACATTTTTGCTAATCGATTTGGCGATAAGCACCATCTGTAAAACATTTTACGCCCCTCTTCCCTTTCGAAGCCTGCCCCTAAACTGACGCAGAAACGGCAACAGTGAAGGGGAAGGGCAGGGGATTCTGCTTCCTGTGAGTCCTCTCCCCCATGCAAGAGGCAACACCGGTGGGAGAGTGGGGGGGGCACAGCTGGTGGGGAGAAGGTGGGCTCACTGCAGGAGGCGGCGTGTGGGGAGTGTCCTTCCCAAGAGCCCTCCCAAACCCGGAGCCAGCACTGCCTCCCGGAACACCAGAACCGGCAGGGCAGCCAGGCCCCCTCCAGGCATCTTGGAGCACCATGTCCTGTCCTAGGCCCTCGTCGTGGGCCGTGCTGGCTGGGGCTTGTGGGAAGAGGAAGGGCCAGCCCCACTGCGAACATTTTATGGACTGCTCTCTGGAGGGAGGCTTCTCCAATGGGGATTCTTTGGAAGCTTATCCTCAGAGTTCCCTGGCACAAAAACGTGGAGGAGAGCTGGAACGGCAGGCCGGCCTCCCTGGAGAACGCGCTGCATGGCCCGGCTCCGCTTGTCCCAAGACACCCTGGCTGGCACCCCATGTGACACAGATATGCATCCGGGGAATTTTCTGTGGCTCCTCTGCAAGTGCATGGGGGCTGCCGGGCGGAGGGGCGGGGATTTCTCAGCACAGAAATGGGAAAGAGGGAAAAGCATTTCCCCGCGGCCCCAGATTCAGCTGACACGGATTAGTTTAGGATCTTGGGCATCCAGACCTTAATGTCTGCAGCCCATTGCTTTTCACCATTGCATATTTGAGGAGACATTCAACTGGTAAAGCTTCCTCTGCCATAGGGATGCAGTGGTGGGAACAGCTGCTTCATCTGTTGGATTTCTCATGCCTGTTACTCAACTGGACAAGCCACCAGGTGGAAAGGCCTCCCCTGTTAAACAGATGGGCAGTTGATTGGGGGGGGAGGGGTGAATGGTTATTATATAATTTATCGATAATTTCTTATTCCCGGCGAGGTGGGAGAAAGTCACTTGAAAGTCTTTCTGTCCAAAATAGCATGGATACCCTTTGGTAGCTTGACTGGCTGGGCGTGGGGTGCCTGAGAGGGAGTTGGTCAGCCCTGCCTTGGGCCAGCCCTGTGAGATGACAACCTGAAGCCAGAATTGGTGTGGGAAATGTCACACACGCAAATAACAGGGCACCATACATCTGGGGAAGAGCCTGATGCTGGGAACATCAGACAGCAAAAGAAGGAGGGGATGGCAGAGGATGAGGGGGCTGGATGGGGTCTCTGGGGCAGTGGGTGTGAGCTTAGGTGGACTCCGGGGGATGGTGGAGGACAGGAGGGCCTGGAGGAATGTTGTCCATGGGCTCGCGGTGGGTCAGACACGACTTCGCGACTAACAACAACAACACATCGGGGAGACTGGACGTGGAAGAATAGCTGCGTCCCCCAACTGGGACCGTTCCAGCAGTGTTGGAAGGTGTAGCCGTGAGGCACCAGATGCAGAAGGCTGTAGTAGCGACTGGCATGCCGAGAGAGAGCGTGTCACCTCTCTTCCCCACCTCCCTTTCGGCCTCTCCAGCACAGCAGTGTGGCTGGAGGTTTCGCAAACCCGACCCGTTTGTGCTGAGCCTGGCTTGCTGGGGCTGGGGGGAAGGGGGGGCAGTGGGGAAGGTGAGCAGGTAGCTTGTGATCGCTGGGAGGCACCGTCTATCCCCCAGCCCCATGTCACGGGGGAACGGAGACATGGAGGATGGCAGGCGGGGGGCCTGCCTCCACCTGGGGTCGCATTCCCCACTCTGGTCTGTTCTACATTGTGGTCACTTACAAGAATGGTGTGTTGTGGACCAGAGTTGGGGGAAAGAAGAGTTTGTGGTCTGTGGCAGGCCTTTGTTCTCCTTTCTGGTGGCGTAACAGGTTGTTTCACAAGATAATGCAAGAGGGGTTGGATTACCTTGAGGTTGGCTCCTTTGCACCCGTGCCTGGATGCAGAGGGGCAATAAAATTGTGGAAAGGGTGTTGCGGGGAGGGCGTTGAGATCCCAGACCTTACATGCTGGAGGATTCTGCAAGGCATGGGGGCTCTTTGAAAGGGGGTGCCAGGTCGGCGTTCGGATGCAACCGTAGGGTCTCAGATACGGCTGGAAGGTTATCAACGTCGCATCACCTCCATCCAAAAGCTGTTCTCTCCAGAGGTTGTAACACCAACCGCTGGCTTGTGTAATGTGTGTGTGTGTGTGTGTGTGTGTGTGTGTGTGGGAGGGGGGGGAAACATGCAAAAATGGGCCCAGAGATCTGCATTGCAGGAATAAATTTTGCTGGCGGGTTGGGTGGGAATCTCTCTGCTTTATTTCTGTAGGTCCCACTTGCCCAGAGAGAACTGGGCATATCCATTAGATTCTGTGCAACTCCTGGTTTTCATTTATTTTGTGGTTAGAATCTTGTTTTTGTCTTGCTTTGTTTTGGACCGAGAGTTTGGCAGGCTGCAAGGTGCGGGCCTCTGGCACCAGCTTCTCATCCAAGAAAAGCTCTGCTCCCCATGTGGCCTTCAGTCGCGTATGTTGGTTTGAAGTGCATCCTTTCAGAACAAACGAGTGTCTGGGGTTGCTTGCAGATGAGCGGCAGCTGGGGCTGATGGAGGCAAGACATGTCCTTTGGCATGAGCAGCTGAGGTCCTCTCTCTGCCCTTGTTCAGCTTCTTGGATCGCTGGCGTGTCTTCTGTGAACCCTTTGGCCTGGGAGTGGCTACGCCCACCATGGTTACCTTGTTAGGAACGAGCGAGCAACCCCACACCAGCCTATTTCTGAGAGTCCCCATGACATCCTCTCAGAATTTCAAATGTGCCCACCAAGGCAGGGAATCCCTGCATTAGAAAAAGACTGCATTGGCTTGGGCCAAGGAGCTGGAATATGGATTTGGTGTGGTGACATACACTCCTTGGAAGAGATCTGCTGGATCACAGCCCAGGTCACTCTAATCCCACCTTCTGCTAATCCCTGTGGGCAGGGTCACCAGCAAAGCACGGAGGTTGTTGCCACTTCCTGCTCTTGGTTCCTGGCATCCGGGGTTCAGGGACTGGCAACCGGCCAATGCGGTGCTTCCATGTAGCCATTAGACTACCTGGCTATTATTAGATTACTATTAATGATAGTATTAATATTATTATTATTAGATTACTTCTTCCCCTCCTCTTGGAAAGCCATCAAAGACCACGGCCATCCATTGCCACACATCATAGCTCTGAACTCCAGCTTAATCAGCTGCTGATGTCATTGGATGACCTTGGGGTTTAGGACTGTGAGAGCAGAAAAGGCTTCTCTCGGTGTCTTGTTTCTCAGCACCCTCCCGACGGTGATGCCGCTCAGTTGTGCCTGTGCTGCCGTTTTTATTTGCTAGACACACGAAAAAGGGCTCAAACACTTTGACATTTCCTTTTGAGGAATGCCCCCCACCCCCCATGTGTGCAGCTCACTTGTAAATTGAATATTGCAGAATCTCAGCGTGGAGGCAATTGCGGCTCTGAGTTTCAATCCCTGAGAATCGCTAAAACCTGGTGGTTGGAAAGACCTTTCCTGCCCAACACCCCGAGGAAGTGCGCCAGCCTGAGGGGACAGAATGAGTCTAAGAGAGACAGATCACCTGAGCTGGGCTTATACTGCTTCTTGTCTTCCTCTGCATTCTCGCCTTCTCTTGCGTTGAACGAATGTTGGAAAATTTGTGCTTACGTGGTTTGTTGAATGCAATGCCTTCTCTTTTCTATTGGGACCAACATGCCACCCTCCTGCTCTTGATCCAGGCAGTTCAGCTTTCACGGGAGTGTGTGTTTGAGAAAGGCTTCCCCAACTGGATGTACTGGATTTCAACTTCCATCATCCTCAGCTACACAGATAACAGCTATGCCGGGGAGGGGGCTGGCCTGTATTCACCCACTTAGATCTCTTCTGCATACGGACAGTGGGGGTGCCCCTCTGCATTACAGTGGACGCGGCCGGCTGACAGGGCAAGCGGTGCAGGGAGCTGATGGCCAGCTCAGCCCCCTAAGTCCCTTTCCCTGCGCCTATAAGCAGAAAAGCAGAGTGGAAGACCTCAGTGAGGTAGGTCCCCACCCACGGACATCCTCTGGCCCTCTGGATTAGCCACGAGCGGGGAGTGCTGTTCCGAAACCTGAAAGATTCCCCGCCTCTGGTGTCGTGTGGAAGTCTGGCCAGGAAGAGAGCGGCTGGTGCGGTTCCTCTTCCCATAGTGTCCTGGCTCAGGAAGACCAGCAGGCAGGACGCCGGGAGAGCTCCGCAGAGCTGCGCCCAGAGGCTCCAACTCACATCCCCTGCTCACTAGGGTGGGCTTAGATTTTTGTGAATCGGCCTCACTTGGCTCATTTCTGCCTGCGAGTTCCTGGCTTCCGCATTGCTCGCATCGACAGATGCTTTGCCCCTTTGCTGAGCAAGGAAGGAAGCGTGGGGAGAGCGCTGGGGGGAAACCATGAAGACCCCACGGCTGCCCCATTTGCACCCTCTGGCATTATGCTTCCCACTACAAGACCCAGAGTAGCAACCCCCTTTTCCCCATTCACCAATCGATTTCCCAGTTGGCTTCTCAGCGTTGTTCCATCCCCTCCCTCCTATTCCAAAAGGATGGAATGGCCCTGCTGAGGTTTAGTTACTGGCAGTAAGGACTTTTATGCTAAAATATATTGGTATTTTGGCTTCACCGCCATCTGCCTCCAGCCCTAACTCCACTGGACTGCAGACCTCAAGAGGTTTTTTGATACCGAACTTGGTCCTCCGGCCAAAAGAGCCCCCCCCCCCCGCAACTGCCTGATGCAGCAAAGGCTGGGGGCAAGCCGCAGAGGTGGTCTCTTGGATTTTCTGCTCTTCGGAGTACAAAGAGGTGCATGGCCTCTCAGCCTGTCCTAAGTTCTGTAAGCTAGCCTAATTTATTCAGGCTAGGCAGGGCCCTGTGGCCAGAGCTGGGGTAGCTTCAAGTCCATTTTGACTTGGCAGCACAACGTCTGGGGCCGGCCCTGCCTTGGTGAGGGAGCTTCTCCTGCAGAAAAGAAGTCAGCCAGAGATGACCAAAGTGAGTCTCTGCCAGGAGAGATCCTTTTATTTACACACTCCGAATCCCACCCCTCTTAATTCCAGGTGGCACCTCCTCCCGGCCGCCTGCCCTCCCTCCCTCCCTCCCTCCCTCCCTGTCTGTCTGTCTGTCTGTCTTCAACTGCAGCCCCCCAGCCCCTTGATAAGCCCAGCGGCCTCGGGCACTTGGCGAAAAATGTCTCGCAGGGTCTCTGTCTCTTGCATCAGCTGCTCCACCCGGTTGCGCAGGCGCTCGTTCTCTCCCAGGAGTTCCACCATGCGCTGCTGCGTCTCCATCACCCTGCGCTTGGCCTTGTCGCGGCTCTTGCGCACAGCGATGTTGTTGCGCTCCCGGCGCAAGCGGTACTCCAGGCTGTCTTTGTTCATGGACTTCTTCCCTTTGGGGTTGCCACAGGTTGGGGATGGACTGCAAGGCGGGCCCTGGGGAGTGGGAAAGAAGAGTGAGCGGCCGGGGTCCTGGGAGGCATAACAATTGGGAGAAAGGGGCTCATTGCTCAAGTGAATCGAGGTTAAGTTCTGTCAGAGAGAGCGCCTTCCCCTTAATAATTGATTGTTTTAGCAATTTTATTGGTTTTATTGTTTTGCCGTGTTGCATTTGTTTTATGTCTTTGGTCTTGTTATCTGGCCAGGGTCTTTGGGCTATTGGGCAGTGCAAAAATGTGTATTATCATCATCATCATCGTCGTCATCGTCATCATCTGACAATGAGGCTCAAATTCTATGATGCTTCCTTAGAACAATTGTAGAAACACAGAGCATTTTTGCAATCTGGAATTCTGCGAAAGTTTTGTCTGGTGTGTGAGGACTGCTTGTTTGGGATGAGGAAAAGTTCTTCCAGGTGGAGAGTATCTGCCGCTGAGACTCAGAAGCCAATGTGTGACTATTCAGCCTTTTCCTCTTGAATGGATTTTTTGCTGCAATCGAGAAGGACCCACCAGCACTCTGATTCCAGAGAGAAAGGAACCAGGATGCAAAACTTACAGTGGACTGGGAGGAAGAGAAACCCAATTTTGAGAGAGGGAGAGCCACCCAGGTGTGGAACTTAGTCCCCATACCGGACTGCAGCCTTCTCCAACCTGATGCATTTCGGATGGGTTGCACTACAGCTCCCGGCGTTCTTAGTTAGCGTGGCCATGCTGGGTGGGAATTATGGGATTTGCAGCCCAACTCATCTGGAGAGCAGATGAGTTGCAGAAGACTTGCACCTTTGCAGAGAAGCCTTCCGTACGTGTAACCGGATTAACCACATCTTCTTCCCGTCTACCCCTGCCTCCCACTTCCTTCTCCCTTCCTTGGTTCTCTCCCTTGTGTTGCATGGTAGATTGTAAGCCTCCCAGGGCAGGGACCCATCCTCTTGTCCTCTCTAAAGTGCTCTGCACTTCAGTGGAACTAAAGAAGGAATCACGAATACTCACTGGCCACACTGTAAGGATCGGGAGATAAGTGCGGCTTACGGATATCAGGCTTGAGTGAAGAATAAAGTTCTGAAAGAGTTTAAGAGTTTCAGGGCAGGCAGCATCTTAACTGGGCGAAAGGAGGGCAACAGGTGGGCAGGGGCCTCCGGTCTTCTTACCTTGAGCACTCGCAGGGCTTGTCCAGGACGCACTCCTGGCTGGGCGAGGGTCACCTGGGAGCAGTGGGTGGCTGGAAAATGCACGGTGTTGTAGGGGTGGCGTCCATCGGCCCGCCCCACGTCCCCGCCTCGCGGCTCCTCTTTGACGGCAACAGACCGTGGGTCAAACGGCACAAGGCCCTTGCGCTCACCTCCGTAAGACAAGAAGGGGTACGGCTCCCCCGGGAAGTAGTTGGGGAACGGGGAACCCTTGGGCACTCTCTGCTGAGCTCCTTGGAGCAACTCCGACAGCAGCTGCTCGTCGCCAATGTATGAAGCCAGCTCCGATTCACAGAGGGGGCCCAGCTCGGGGGCCGCAGGCCGGGCCGGAGCCATTTCCAGGGCTTGGTAGTGCCGCTCACCTTCGAAGTACCCGCCCTGGGACATGGTGCCAAGTCGCCTTGCTTCTCTCCCCTCTCTCCAGGGCCAGCGGGCGCCTGCAGCACACTTGGTTCCTGCCAGTCTGTCTTTGAACGTTCCTCTCGCTGGTCCCCCCTTTGTGGGGGGTCCTTTATATCTTCTTTCTTAGCACTCCAGTTTAGTACGTGTCCTTCTTGTTCTCCACTGTTTCTTCTGCCTTGTTTTTCTTTTTGACACGCAAATTGCTTTTCCTTGAATTTTCAGTCTGTTGGTGTCTTCTCCCTCCTTCTCCAGGGACGCCCGATGCTGTTCCTCTATTTCTCTCTCTGCAGCCTTTTTCTTCCTGTTCTCCCCTCTGCTTGCTTCTACCTTTGCTGCTTCGTTCCCTCTCTCTGTCTGCGCCTTGTTCCCTCTTTCTCTGTTGTCTTGTTCCTTCCCTCCTTCTGTCTTCCTCCCCTTCCTTCCTCTTTTTGAGGGTGCACCCCAGCTCCTGCTCGTAGCAGCAAGCCTAGCTCACCCAGCAATTTCCCCCGATGTTCCTCACCCTCTTTTGGAGGTTTGCTCATCATTATTGGGCGTGCATGGCCCTGCGAACACACCTATCTTTCTTTCTTTCTTTCTTTCTTTCCCAGCATAAACCATATCCCCATTCAACAGCAACGGCCAACTTAACTTCCATCTCCCAAGAACATAAAAAGGGCCCTGCCTTGGACAAAATCCCCACGGAGTCCAGGAGTGCGGCTTCTTGGAACTGTGGTCCCAATCCAGCCCCCAGGTTTCCCTAGATGGCCATGTCCCTTCCTCCTGCCCAACCATCTATAGTTTCGTGATTTCCCAGCTTTCGTGCTACGTTTTCCCTATTCTGAAAGTTTGGACTGCCTCTCCCAAGGCTTAGTTCCTGCCAGTAAGAACCTGAAACTACAATCTGCTATTAATTGGGGCCTGGTCTTTGGTCTCCCCTCTGATAGAAAGCAGGGGCCAGCTTTTCCAAAGTGGAATTTGGCCCTTGGCTGAAAGACTCACTTTGTTTGGTAGGGTGGCCAACCATGTGACTCCAGAAGCCCACAGTAGCCCCCTTCTCCACAAACTGATAACTGTGCCTGAATTTGGAGGGTCTGTTCTAGTGATAGGCCTGTCTGCCTTCATAAATATACAAACACAAATAGGTTTCATTTCTCCACACTCTGTATCATTCTGTAACCCCTGGTCATATCCTTCCTTATGCAACTTTGTTTGACACCATAGATAGGTAACTTGCGACCTCCAGATGCTACGGCCTGCAGTTCTCATAAGCCCTAGCCAGCATCTTCAAATGTAAGGAAGGACGGAAGTTGAAAGCCACCACATCTGGAGGGTGCCAGGTTTGGGGAAGGCAGCTGTTGCCTCGTGGGGAAAAGATACTCATGGTCAAGCTGGGTCAGGCCGAAGGTCATCTATTCCAGCTTTCTCTACCCACAGTGGCCAGCCGGATGTCCACAGGAAGCCACAGCAGGTATGAATCCCATGACACCTTCCCACTTGTGTTCCCCAGCTACTGGTATTCACTGGCATGCTGCCTTAGATGCTAGAGCGAGACTTATCCTTCATTAATTTGTCTACTCTTGTAAAGCCATCCAGGTTGAAGTCCATCGTTACATCTTGTGGGGGCACATTTCACAGGCTAAATATGCAGTGGGTGAAGAAGTCCTTCCCGTCCCCCAGTTGTTTGGGACGCCCACTTTAGCTTCCTAGCTTCACCGTATCACATAGCCGAGTTTCGCTTTCCTGCCACGATTGCACAAGGTGGCAAAAGGCGCCCGTGAACCGCTCTCCTCTGCTGTTTGTGGAGATCGCTCAGGTGTTGTCTATACAGAAAAGCAATCTCACCTATTTGCTGCGACGTCAGCTTAAAACTCCCATGCAAGACAGAAAATGGTGATGCCTTGTGATAACGCCTAACCTTTGCCTGCTTCCAAGGGCCATGTTGGAGCTGATAGGATGAGCTTTCCCTAAAAGACCCTACAGTGTCTTTTGGATCCAGCAGATGGAGCCCTGAGGCCAGAAGTACTACTTCACAGATAGATGGCGCCTGGACAAGAATTCTAGGCAATTTAGAAGTGGGGGAGGTTTGTTTTTCCCCTCCGAGTGTCCCTAGAACAGAGGTGTACACTCGGCTTCTTGAGATCTGTGGATCTCTTACAGAAATTTTAACTTTTCCCTAGTGGCAACCTTATGATCAGAAAACAGAACCCAAAAAAAAAAAAAAAAGGCTGTCCAATCTCCAAAAGAATATACAGCTGGGAAGGTACAGAGAAGGGCAATGCAGCTCAAGATTTAGGAGTGCATTCCCTACAGTTATAGCATTAAAGGCTTTTCTGTTGAGAAGAAAAGACTGTGGGGCGAGATAGAGGAGTCCGTGTAATTATGCATGGTGTGCAAAAAGTAGGTAGACAGAACCTTTTCCATAATAGGGATTATTAACCAATGAAGCTGACTGGCAGCAGATTTAAGACAGAGTCTAGCGACTTCGTCACGAAGCACACAATTTGTGCAATTTACTACCACAAGATGTGGTGATGGCCACTGGCTTAGATGGCTTTAAAGGGGGATTAAATAAATTTATGGAAGATGAATGGCTGCTAGCTGGAACAATTAAATACACACTCTGTGTTTGGAGGGAGCAGTATATCATATTAAATACCAGTTGCTAGGGGAGATTTCATATCCTGCCTGCTAGCTTTCTTGGAATATATATTGTGCATGTGTGAAACATGCTGCTACACTAAGATAGATCTTTTGTCTGACCCACAAAAGGTCTTTCATGTTTTGGAGTGGCAGGTATGACAGAGTAGCATGGGCCATTCCTCTGATACCAGAAGTTTTTATGTTTCACCTTAAAGCCAGTGGAGTTAAGAAATCGATGCATTTCCTCACTGGATAAGATCTCTCCAGTACTTCCATGTTAGCTACCAATATGTTCTTCCTAAAAAAAAAATCCTATTAAAGCCTTTTGGCTTTTAGTAGACATATGCTGTGGACCAGGAGTTTTTTTTCTTTTTAAATTACATGGAATAAAGTGGGCATCTCCCCTCGAAGTAGCACAGCCCTTGCCTAAGGGACAGGTGTGTTTTCTAGCCCATGTTTATCAATCTCTACCAAATAATTCCAATGAGAAATTGGAGTCACTTGGACAAAAACGTGTGTGCATTAAATGATGTTTCAACATCCTACAGCCCAGCATTTAAAGCAACAGAGATGGCAACTTGAGTTTAATTTATTTCATCAAAAAAGAGAGAAAGACAGCAATGTGGAAAAATATAAGGACACGGAACCAAGGGGGAGGATCCTTTCCCCCAGATGAGGTTCAAACCCAAAGAGAACGTTCCCCACAACATAAGGCAGCAATGAGGGAGCCCCTTCCAGCAGAGTGTGTGAGTTTCGTGCGCTGTGATGGGAGCTCCCATTTTTCCCCCAGCCCCAGCAGGGCTCAATGCAGGTAGGGAACTGTGGCTGTGCGTGCTCCAAACCCAGCAAAGATTTATCCTAGGAAGCTGGCGAGTGGCTGCTGCAGCATTTGCAGCTCATCCGACCCCAACGTGCGATGCTACGTGGAGGAGGGAAGGAACATCCGCTGTGGGTGGGGAGCTCCCATTTCCAGCCCCGACCAGGGTGCTGTGCAGTCTATAGTTGGCTGGCTGGCTGGCTGGCGCATCTACAACCCCCCACCCCACCCCACCCCACCCCCCACCCCAATGCAGCCCAAAGGCTCAGATCTGTGGGCTGCTGAGGTCTTCAGTTCCACACATGGGTTCAAGCTGCTCTTTGGTCTCTTTGCCGAGATTTGTTTCAGGTTCCTCTGCACCCATCTGGGGGTACACAACAACACAAAGCTTTTGTCCTGCCCGAGTCACTACATCTGTAAGAAGATGGAGGAAACAGGTGAGCTTTTTCAACAAGAAAACGAGCCAAACCATAGCTTGAGCACCCCACAAGCTCTCCTATTGAGCTATCCTCTCCTGTCTGCCCCGACTTACCAATGAATGTGTTGATGATGGGTGGTTTATGCTGCCAGTGCACCCCCAGGAAGTAGACTGGGACGCCCGTCAACATGATAGCTAGGCCAATGCCACACACCAATGGTTCTGACCACAGGCTGAACACCAACAGGAAGGCCCAGAACAGCAGGTAAATGATGGGGAAGAACAGGCTCACCTGGGGAGGAAAGAGATGGGTTGGGCCTGGGCAGGAACGTTGGGAAGGGTGATGCAGGGAAAAGGTTGGTAGGGCAAGAGGGTAGTTTGTCCAGCAGCCACCTAGCCAGCTCTTGGCCAGCAGAGGAGGGATGAATCACAGCACAGTGACAGACTCTTTCTGTATATCATCTCTTGGGGTGGGGGGCACATTTATGTGGTCAAGCAGGAAATCCAGGTGGGAAAGAGTTGATGCTATATTCAAAGTAAGTATCAGGTGCTGATTTTGCTTATTTTAATGTAAATAATACAGTAGGATCACACGCATGGATACTCGGAATTAAGTCCCACTGTCTACAACAGGCGCATTCCCTAGTATATATGTTTAGGATGTAGGGCTAAATTTAAATGTGTAAAACTAAATTTATATTAAATGGTTCTTAACAATAACTGGGTGGAAAAAGTATTTCTGTATATATTAAATGCAGGAAAGTCTATGCTCTATCTCCCATAACCAAATAGATTACTCTTCATCAGACATGCTGTACTGAAGTCTGCTTTTCTATGTGAAAGAACAAAATATGGTCCAAAATATGTAACTTGTGTGATCAAGCATCATTAATATGATCCAGTGGGTCATGGGTTTTGTTATGGAACAAATTATTAATATTTAGACTCTGACAACTAAAACAGCATGGCCTTTTCTTTCCATTGTACTGGAGAAGCACTTATGTTTAGTAGACACAATTTTGTTTAATGTCTTTACATGTGTATAGAAAAAGCAGAACAAAAATCTTTGATTTCACAATATGCTGCAGTGCAGAAGTTTTCTGGACTGTATGACCATCAGCTTGGGGGATTATGTTCCTAGGGGGCATAAAAGCTCTTTGTTGGGGTGGGCAGACTTAGGAGATACACAGGCTATTTTGGTTCCCCTGGAGTACATACCATGTGATGCTAGAGGAAAAGAAGGCCAGTTTCCAGCCAAATAATGGCAAACTGCTTAAAGCACACAAACCTTCCTAGTTCTGAAGCAAGAGTTGCATACTGTAGACTTCTTCAGTGGTTTGCTGCTGATTTTCAGAAGTAAGCCAGCAATGTTCATGCTGTTGCAAACTGGAGTTCAGAAGCAGCAGAAATGGCTTGACACAACCCACGTGTTGCCTCCTCACCAACTCTCTAGTTTAGTTTAGTTTAGTTTAGTTTAGTTTAGTTTAGTTTAGTTTAGTTTAGTTTAGTTTAGTTTAGTTTGGAGACACATGTGTTTTGCTAAACAATTGGTATTAATGTTTGTTCAGGAAATATGTCAATCAGAAACTGGAAACTTTATTTAAATTACTAATGGCAAACTACTAATGTCAATTACTAACTACCCTGCATGGTCTGAAGGGAAGGCAAAACAATAGGAGCCCAGACAGGGTCATGTAACAGGAATCTTGTACCTTGATGGGACGGGTTCGGTGAGGTTCCCGCCAGCGTAGTACAACTTGCCCAGCCACAGTCACTCCATAGAAGAGGTAGTTGATGAAACCCACATAATTGATCAGGGTGTATATGTCACTTGTCACAAGCATAAGCAAGGTTGAAAGGCACTGCCAGAGACGAGGAAAGAGAAAAAATGAACAGTTACAGCAATGTCACTTGAATGACCCAGGAATTTTAGTCTGCCAAAGTGTCATTATTCTGGGCCTTCTAGTCCCAACAATTCCCTTGAGAACACCACCTCTACTAGAAAATTCACCTGCTTCGTGGTTCTGCACCTGCCAGGGACCCTCCCTCATCCCACATGTGCCCTCCTCTGCCTTTGCATCCACCCACGTGGTTCTCTGCTGATGACTTACAGTGAAGACTAAAGCAGGAATGGGGGTGCAGCGTCGTACGTGAATCATGGCGAGTACACTGGGGAGATGGCCCTCCCGCGCTCCAGCAAAAAAGAGTCTAGGAATGGTGGAGAGATAATACCAAAAAAATAAGCAGGGGTAAAGGTTATTGGCCTATTTTAATCAGCACCAGGAAAGTTTTTACACTGGCTTCACATTGTGGGCCACACTTTCAGATAATTCCCAAGGAAAGGATAGAAAAGGCTCAAATGGATGAAGGACCAACTTAATTCCTCGTAGTTTAGGCGTTACAGCACGGAGCAGTTGGAAGGCAGCATTATACAGACAGGGGTGAGCACTGCAGCTGGGTTTCAGCCTGTGAGTGAGAGGGAACTGCGGAGGCCATGTTTACTCACCTGGAAGAAGTGAAGAGTGAGCCATTGACTCCTCCAAAGGTAGAAAGGGCAACAGAGATGGGCATTATCCATGCCATGACTCCTAAGAGCTTTTCCCCAAAGGTCTGTGGGGAAGGGAGCAAGGAGAGAGCAAGTGCTTAGCTGTGGTTCCACTTGGAATTTAGGGGGAAAGGAATATGCACGGGGGGGGGGGGTAGATGGGGCCTCACCACTGCAACTGCATTGGAGGCCAGCAGCTCCTGGGGTGACATGGCAGTGACATAGGCGACATTGGCAAAGACGTACACAAAGGTGACCAGGGGAATGGAAATGAAGATGGCCCGAGGCAGATTCCTGTGAGGAGAAAGAGTTGAAGTGAAAGGGGGGAATGCATATCAGAGTAGATCACTGTCCCCTCTACCACCATCAGGGTGTCCCTGACTCACTTGTAAGGGTCGACCAACTCCTCAGTGACATAGTTGAGGAAGTTCCAGCCCCCGTAGGCAAAAGAGCCCTGTAAGAATGCTAGCGCCACCAGACCCACATCCGTCTCCTGGAAGAATTCGAAGGCATTTTTTGGCTCCAGCCAAAAGTATTCACCTGTGAAGAGGAGAAATTGAACGTGGAGAAAGGATTCATTAGAAGGGCAGGGGGTTCTCTATTCCCCTTCCCAGATCTGTTAATTCTCCAACTCACCATCCAGGCTGGGGCAGGACACTATGGAAACCAAACCAATCTCTAAATCAGCTTACTAAGGAATGCTGTCCATATCCCTAAAACCCAGCAGCTCACTCCCTTTGAGTGGACTAGCACAGCATGCTAGGGAGAGCGCTTGCCCCTTCACGGCGCAACCAGACGGGGCCTCACCTTTGCAGATCTGCACGATTCCCATGACAATTATAAGTCCCAGTGCCAGCAGTTTCCCAGCTGTGAAGACATCCTGAACCCGTGTGGCCCAGCGCACGCTGGCACAGTTCACCCAAGTCAGCAGCACTGAGAAGAAACAGAGAAGTCAGAGGGGGAAGGGACAGTCAGCATTCTCCTTTCTTTGGCCCACATGGCTCCATCAAGGCTAGCTTTATCCCTGCAGGACACAACATCTGAGCAAGGTAACGCAGGCGACAATGTCTTTGGGGCAATCCAGATGTTGCATTGCCATCTCCTTGACACCGAACAAGGAGTACTTGCTGGCTATGCAGCCACAGCCTTCTTTGCCTTTGGCCCTGATTGTTATTGCGGCCTACCTAGGCTATATAATTTGTAGATCTGTCGCTATCTTGTTAGTCGCGAAGTCATTCCGACCCATCGCGACCCCATGGACAGCATTCCTCCAGGCCTTCCTGTCCGCCACCATCCCCCGGAGTCCACTCAAGCTCACACCAACTGCCTCAGTGACTCCATCCAGCCACCTCATCCTCTGCCGTCCCCTTCTTCTTTTGCCATCTATTATTCCCAGCATTAGGCTCTTCTCCCTCTTCTCCTCCTCATTAGGTGGCCAAAGTATTTGAGTTTCATCTTCAGGATCTGGCCTTCTAATGAGCAGTCAGGGTTGATCTCCTCTAGGACTGACCGGTTTGATCTCCTTGCGGTCCAAGGGACTCGCAGGAGTCTCCTCCAGCACCACAATTCAAAGGCCTCAATCCTTTGGTGCTCAGCCTTCCTTATGGTCCAGCTTTCACAGCCACACATTGCAACTGGGAAAACCACAGCCTTGACTATACGCACTTTTGTTGGCAGGGTGATGTCTCTGCTTTAGTATGCTGTCTAGATTTGCCATAGCTCTCCTCCCCAGGAGCAAGCGTCTTTTAATTTCTTGACTGCAGTCCCCGTCTGCAGTGATCTTGGAGCCCAGAAAAATATAATCTGTCACTACCTCCCTTTCTTTCCCATCTATTTGCCAGGAAGTGAGAGGACTGGATGCTATGATCTTAGTTTTCTTAATGTTGAGTTTCAAGCCAACTTTTGCGCTCTCCTCCTTCATCCGCATCAAGAGGCTCTTTAGTTCCTCTTCACTTTCTGCCATGAGAGTGGTATCATCTGCATATCTGAGGTTGTTGATATTTCTCCCAGCAATCTTAATTCCAACTGGTGATTCATCTAGCCCCGCCTTTCTCATGATGTGCTCTGCATATAAGTTAAATAGGCAGGGCGACAGTATACAGCCTTGCCGAACTCCTATCTCAATTTTGAACCAATCAGTGGTTCCGTGTCCAGTCGCTATCTTACTGTAACGCAAAGGCCTTATATGGTAAAATTCTGTTTACAACTGTTTGAGGGTGAAGCTATTCAAAGAGAACAATTTTTCAGGGCCACAGAGCCTCACTTGGCTCTCCTTTACTTACTATTTGAAGAGGATTGGGCTAACTGACCCATCCTCAAGGACTGTAACCTGAGATTAAATATGTGCACGGCAGTATAAGGAAACAAACAAACAAGGATCTTAGTAAAGTTCCTGGAGGTTTGAGGGAATGAAAAACAAGCAGAGGAGGGAGGGGGAGGCTGTGACCTATTTGGCTCCCAGCCTGACTGCACCAAACATCCCGTCTGCACAAACAGACACTGGCCCTGAGTAACCCAGCACCACCAAAACAGGGTTTACCTGAGACAGACAAACAGAAAATGCTGCCTCCACCCCTTCCAGTGCCCACTGCAACCACAGAAACATGGATGATACAGGAGTTCTTTCCTGTCCAAAGCTAGAACCCTTTCAACTTCCACACAGCAATGTATGCATGGGATGGTGACACTATCTTAAATACAGAACGACAACTTCCACACACACAAAGTCTTACAGTTATCATGGCTGAACAACACATGGTTGGTTTGTGAGCACATGAGAGTGAGCAAGCATGCTGGCTCCCCCAGGAGCACCCCAAGAGTGCATTGTTCCCTGAAGCCACAACTTGGATACCATTTCCACTGCTGTGTCCACTTCCAATAACCAAAACAGATAAGCTCTCATTTCAGATATATGCTAGTCCTAGAAAAGACTCTGAATCTTGTGTGGGGTGTACTAAGGGTACCATAGGTCAGATTTGGGTTTCCTGGAAAGCCCTTTAAGCTTTAGGGTTGACAGCCCTGCCCTAATGACATGCACATACATAAGGATAAAACAAATGTTATTCTGTTTATGCCTCTCTTGACCTGTTTAGGTTTTGGGGAGGTATCAGCGAGTGTGTCCCATATTTATTTATTTATTTATTAAAACATTTCTATGCCGCCCCATCGCAATAAAGCCTTGGGGCGGCTCACAACAGTAAAAATTTAACACAGATAACTTCAATTAAAAACCCACCCGCCCCCCCCGGTGCATCTCGGCAAAAATCCTTAAAAATACAATCTAACTTAACAAATATAAATATTAAGCCAATTAACAATTAAAATATGATTTAAATAAAAACGTCTTCACCTGGCGCCGAAAAACAAATAACGATGGCGCCAGGCAGACCTCTCTGGGGAGCGCATTCCATAGATGGGGCGCCAGGAGAAAGCCCTCCTCCAGGTACTCACCCTCTTAATCTCAATCACTGAGGGTTCCCGGATTGTTGCTGATCTCAAGGGGCGGGAGGGCATATATGGGTGTAGGCGCTCCATTAGGTATCCAGGTCCCAAGCTGTTTAGGGTTTTATAGGTCAAAACCAACACCTTGAATTGGGCCCGGACTTCAATCGGGAGCCAGTGAAGCTGATGGAGAACTGGGGTTATATGAGAATAACGCCCAGTCCCCGTCAACAACCTGGCAGCTCTATTCTGCACCAATTGAAGTATCTGGACCGTCTTCAAGGGCAGCCCCACGTAGAGCGTGTTACAGAAGTCTAATTGGGAAGTCACCAGCGCATATGTCACTGTCGCCAGGCAGTCGTAGTCTAGAAAGGGACACAGCTGATGTATCAGCCAAAGCTGTAGGAAAGCACTCCTCACCGCCGCTGCCACCTGAGCATTTAATGACAGCTCCGGGTTGAGGAGCACTCCCAAGCTGCGGACCTTGTCCTTTAGAGGGAGTACAACCCCATCCAGGACAAGGCCCAAGTCCCCCATTCCAAGGCCCGAACCGCCCAACAACAGGACCTCCGTCTTGTCAGGATTGAGCCTCAGTTTATTGGCCCTCATCCAGCCCATTACCTCAGCCAGGCACTGGTTCAGCACAACCACCGCCTCACCTGGATCGGTAGCGAACGAGAGGTAGAGCTGGGTATCATCAGCATACTGATGATTCCGCAGCCCACACCTCCTGATGACCTCTCCCAGTGTCCTGTCCCGTCCCATTCCACGCCCCTCTCTGTTTTGAGGGGAGGGAGGGGAGAATTAAAAATGATCCCCAAAACCTAACAGAGAAAGAGGAAATGGAAACTTTCCTGCTGACTCAGAATCACTTTTGCACAATCAAGTTCAAGTTAGAAGGGCTAAAAACAGGAAGCCTGGAGCTTAACAGAAAATCAGTTTGGGGGCAGGGGATAGAAGGAGCAAGGATAGGTCTGTTTATTTAGTGCACTTCAAAAGTGAAGTTGTTCCAATAGGTAGAGCATCTGCATGTAGAAAAAGCTATGTACAGTCACTGCATATAATTTGGAAGCTGATAAAGACACATTGATATCCTGTGTTAATCACTCTGCTCATGAAGATGAAAGAGTAGTTCATAGGCGCATGCTGCATTTTAAGAGGCAAATAGTATGCACTCAAAGCTCTCATAGAATCACAAAATAGTAGACTTGAAAGGGGCCAGAAGGCCGTCAGGTTTAGCTCCCCCCCCCCCCCCAAATGCAGGGCACTGAGTTAAATCATCCCTCTCAGGAATTTCACAGGACACAAGGGGGTTGAAGGCCATGTGGGATTTCAGAGGCACTGAAGTTCAGAGATCAGTGACTTATGATGACTGGATGAAAGAGAGGGATCAGGAGCTAATGCTGACTGTGCACTCTCCTTTCTAAGATAAGATTACTTTTGGAAACTGGGGAGCTGTTTCTGAATATCTCTGAGAGAATATAAATTTACCTCTAAGATCAAGAGCTGTGCGATCCCAGGAATAGATCAGGGCTGGCTAGTGTTTCAAAATGGGATCATGGCATGAGCTAGGAATAGCTGTAACATGAATGGGTGAATCTAAGTATGGGACTCCACAGAAAGTTTTGTGGTGTTATGTGAGGTGGAAAGATATCCAACTGGTACTGTAACAAAGATCTCAAATGTGTGTGTGGGTGTGGAGGCGGGCAGAGAGCTGCTTTTGCATTGTCATAAATATATGTTATTTCACTCTGTTCTAATCCAGAGACTGAACTCCTGGAAGTCCCCTAGTTTCTCAGTAATCCTGGCACCCAGCAAGGCTGGAGTAAGGCCAGTGAGTTTCTGATACCCTGGGATCCTTTCAGACACGAAATCTCAAAGATGACGCTGGAGCAGGAGGGTGTGGCTCAGAACTGTTGCTAAATTTTTAGCACACACTGTCCCAGAGATGGATCCAAACTAGCCACCCTGCCACCTTAGTCCCGACCTCAAAATAGATCTAGAACTTCGTTTAGATAGGTCAGTGACCAGTAATGCCACTTCCACAGCATGCCTGCTTCCTTCTTAAAGCAGCTGCAGATTTATCCTGGCTATTCTGTGGCTGCCAAGTTGAGACTGGTACAAGAAAACAACATTCTGACCACTTCTAGGTTGTTTGCTTACGTCAACATGAAGATATGAAGCCGCTACCACAGCATACCAGATAAGACAGATTAAAACTTGCTTCACAGGGCTCTGGTGACACTACCCAATTTTAGCCTTCAGCCTACAAGGGTGCAACAATTACTTCGCAACAGTCACCCACAGCCTTCCCCTGTGCCAGTTCTCCTGCTAAACATGTTTCCCTCAGATGTATCTGTCTCTCTTGATAACCGTCGGTCAGAATTCAGTCTGGTGGGCTTTCTTTGCTCTTTCTCCCCAGTCCCTCCCTTCCGTTTGATGATGAATATTATTTCATTGCTTATAATTTTTAGCTCTTCAGGATTCAGGCAGAAAGCCCACCAGTAAGTAGCGCCTCATTGCTGGGGTTTGGCAGTATGGATTTGTTTTCTTTCTTGCTTCTCTTTCTCATGGACATATACACTCTCTCTTTTTGCTGACTCAACACTGAATAACTGGCTTTGACCTGATTAATAAACTCTTGCTGAGCCGCAGCAGCTGGCTTACATAAGTGCCTCAGCCAACTCCGCCCCCCTTCCTGGCCACCGCTCATCCTTCCTCTCTCTCCCCCCGCCCCTGCCGTGGGGCTGGAAAGAAAGGAACAAAACCAGTTCTTGCCTGATCTTCCCAGCATTTGATGTCCTAATGTAACCACAGCACAGATTAGCCATCCTAATCATTATTTGAATTCATGAGTCCACAACTGCCCACTCCTCACTGACTAAGGAGACATCCACAGGGAAACTGTTTATTTGGGGACAAGTGGTAAGAGGCTCGAACAGATGGCGCAAAGGTGTGGTGCAAGATGAATAGACGTCCTAGTGTGGGGCCGTTCCTTGTAATTTCAGTACCTCTCACACCATCCCTTCTATACTCCCTTATTGCATTCATTGTAGCGGTGGGGACTATAGAAAGCTTCTAGCACTGTGCAACTGTTCCATCTTTTTCTACTTAACAGATTTTATGGAGTAAGTAAAAAAGATGAAGCAGTGGGAAGGCACAAAAGAGTTATGGGTGAAATTCTGAGAATGAAGCAGGATGATGGCAAGATAAAAGCCTTCCCTGTGTCCCAAATGTCTTTATGGCATTCAAGTTTTTGAACACAGAAAGGTTGTTGTTGTTGTTGTACCAATGTAGCCTGGCAAAACAATCAAAAACATTCCATGGTTCTGGTTTGCACACAGCATTCTAGAGTTTACAATATACCATCAGTTCTTCCTAGTTTATTCATGGTTAGCAAACCACGTTTTGTTAGCATGACTGGTTTCACACATCACAACAACTCAGATTCAACAACCCTTGGGTTACATAAACCATGAGCTAGTGTTGTTTATAAATCAAGTATCTGTTTGCCTGCAGCTACAGCTGCTCCTTAAAAGCTCCATTTCAGTTAAGGAAGGAAGCAAGTTTCATTCCAAGGCTCAAAGGCCAACTCTTGGATATATTAAAAATTATATTGTAAAAGTACAGTATATTTTAAGAGGATAGGTTGCCATTGTACCTTATAATAGCTAGAACAACATTATCAACACAGGTTAAACATGCATACTTTTTCCATTAAAGCAACTGAATACGTGCTTTTAGCATGTAAACTGCATATAGATTGATATTTTATACACCACCCTAACTTTAGGGAGCTCAAGATACCATACATGGGGGATGTTGATTCCCCCATTTTAATCGCAGAGCAACCCTGTAAGTAGATTGTCAGAGTCGATGACTGGCTCAAGATCACCTGGTAAGTTTCATGAACCAAACAGAGTATATCCGGCCTGTCTCTCCAGTCCAAATCTTAACACTCAAAGTATACCATCTCTCGTTTTCACAGTTTCATTCAGTTTATAACAACAACCACTAATCATATAGAAACACCGAGATGGCTATAACTATGTGTGTTCCTAAGGGATAGCTGCATATGGTTTGAATACTAAGGGAGAACGACAACCCTCCTTAGACTGTTATCCTGAGCTGGCTAGATTGGCTGTAATAAAACTCAGAGTCCTTGAATAGATGCAGATAGGCCCTGCACTATGAAGGCAGCTGATACAAACTACTGTAGAGGGATTGCATGTGTACAGAGAATTACTCATTGACAATGTTCACTTGCTGCATACAAGCCACACACCCACACCCATTCCATTGTGAGAATGATGTAACAAATGGCCCAGCCTGATAGAGGGCCAGTTTAGTATGTGGCTGCAGTTGCCCTACGATGGACTTATAAACTGCCTCCAAGCTGCAGGCCCTTGAAACCAAATGTGCATTGCTATTCGTAGTCTGTTTGGTACTTACAAAGACAGACCCCAGCCATTAATCGCAGTCCAGTTTCCGGAGGAAGGCAGGTAGGGAAGATCGGCTGCAGTATGTAGTTTGAGAAGGTGAGGGCAATAACAGCCTGATTGGTGGGGTAGATCACCAGAACAGCAATCCATAGTCGCAGAAACCTTGGGAGGCACATAGGTGTGAAACAGATATATAACTCCACCCCCACTTTAATCTCCTTCCCTGCCACCATCTTTCCTGCTCCAATTCCAGCCCAAGCAGCCACCTCCATTTCACTTAACCCACTCTCTCTTACCCAGCCAGTCCCCCAAAGATGTCTTTGACATAGGAATAGTCGCCTCCAGATTTGGGGATGGTGACTCCCAATTCTGCATAGCATAGTGCACCCACAGCTGTGATGAGACCAGTTACAATCCACACGATTAATGCCAGCCCTACTGAGCCTGCGTTTTCCAATACACCCTTTGGTGACACAAAGATGCCTGATCCAATGATGTTACCTGGAGAAGGAACAAAGGGTTTAAAGATCATAAAGGGTGATGATGAGAGGGGAAAGTTGAACACAGTAACAATCTATTGGAGCCTGCAGACTCTGAAGACATTCTACCTAAGAAGGGAACTTATCCTTGATGACATTTAAATGTCAGTTCCATAGATCAATTGGAGAACCCTAGCTCTTGTCCTAATCAAATTCTAAATTTCATTTTGGCAAGAAGAAATACTCAAGATATCTAAGCACTTTATCTATAACATTTTAAAATGTAAATTGTTCAAACCACTTCATTATTTAGCCTGACATATTGTTTTGTTCATTGTCTATCTGTTGGTTGCCTGAAACCAGAATTGTCTGATATCATCAAGATCATCTGCTGGGCTACATTCTTAGGCATGTTTGTATAGAACAGGGGTAAGCAACTGTGGGCCATTTTCAGTCCTTGGACTGCCCATGAGGCACACTTCTGACTTTGGTGTCATGGCCAAAAGAAAAAAAAGCAATGATTTGCCACTGAAATTCAGTGTAAAACTACTACAAAAGCTTTGAATGGGCTTCGGCTTGTTTTCCAGCTAGGTATGTCCTTTTTAAGTTTCTGTAGTGCGTTGCCTCCAAATTTCAGCAGCAAACTGTCATTTCTTTATCCATGCATTTAGCTGCTACTGTGCCACTGAACTCAGCAGCAGGGGCTGCTCCTGAGAATGGGGAAAGGCTGCGTGAAGCCCACAGGGCACAGCATTACAAATGGAAATGTGGGATTGTTTGCAAATAACTCTTTAAAGGACTTGCAGCACTTCTATGAGCTTAATTTTTTAAATCTCGCTTCAGGCACAATCCTAGGCATGTTTAGGCAGAAGAAAGATCTATAACTTCCAGCGTGCCTCAGCTAGCCATGCTGGGATTTATAGGCCCATTCAGAAACAGATCCCACTTTGTTCAACAGGCTTACTCCCTAGTATTCCTAAACATGCTTACTTGGGAGTAAGCAGTATTGAACCACACTTAGATTTGGAAATAAACTTTTGGTTTTATGTTTGCAGTGCTGTGCTCCCTTACTTAGAAGTAAGCTCCACTGAACACAGGTGGGATTTACTGCCAAGTAAGCATGTATAAAGATGGGACTGCATATAAAGTTAGCTTTTTCATTGGACTGGTGAGAACTGAAAGTCTTACAAATGCTTCAGCGTAGTCAAATCACAACTTGCCATATCTTGGTCCAACCCAGTTTTTCAGAAGGTGATTCTCAAGTGTGGACATGTGACCAGTGCAAGACTTGCTCCATTTGAAGTCAAATCATGTTGACTTCAGCAAAAATAACTACTTAATTCTAAGCAAACAGGTATTGGATTGGGTGTAATAGTCTGTTTTTTAGCTGCAGGGGCTCTGATTGCAGATACATACCAACACATGCAAATCACTATATTGTCACTATATTATTATACAAACTATATTGTCTTGGGAGGGGGCTACATACTTAGCATCCTGGGTATTGGTGATTTTGAACTGTCCACTTCACTGTTTTGAGCCCACATGAGTTGAAGATTGCTTAGCCTTCAAACATTCAATGGCCAAGATAGGACAGTATTACAGAAATGGCCCTAAAGACAAAGCATGTTGGTAACCACGTTAAAAAACAAAATTTTGGCCTTATAATCTGAAGTGTGGCTTCAAAAACACTTAGGGCGATTTAAAGATCTCAAATTACATAAATTCACACAGCAGATTCTAGCATCAACAGTGGGTGATGTTGCACACACAGCAGAAGAAATCCCAGTGTGGCACAATTTTCTTTGTGAAAAGGACCTTTACAATTTATGGGCCTCCCTATTTAGTGAGGCTATCTACTTCCTTCCACTTCCACTACCCTATTATTTATATCTCTTTCCTAGAATAGTCTTGTGGCTTACTTTACAGAGGACAGTCCTACATTTGAAGGACTAGCCACTCCAGTTTAGAAATAAAGAATGATCAGAAGAGAGAGAGCCTAGAAACAGAGTGAGTCAGAAGGGGTCTCCTGGGCCATCTAGTCTGACCCCCGGATCCAGCCAGCTCCACTCATGACAAGCAGGGGGCCTTAATTCTATTTACATTCTTGTTAGCATTTCTAAATTTGCAAATATACATACAAACAAGTATATGTAAACATTATACAAATTGCTATAGACTTTTATCCTCTTTTTTTGGGGATGTACTTCCTTAGTTTTGGCAATGCCTAAGTGGCCACCATAAACTTTCTCTGTTATTACACTGCTGGCTGAAATCCTCATGGTACATACTGTCCAGTGTTTCAGCCTTACATTCCGTGTGCCTCTTCCGCCTGCCTCCCACCTCTGGCACAGAATACATCCAACATTTTTCATCAAGAAAATTAAAACTCTGCAGGTATAAATTGGAGCCAAAGAGCTGTGCAGAGGTGTGGCTGAATGTACAAGCCACAGAGTAGGGTCAGGGTACACTGCAATAGGTAAGTAGAAGTAGAGGGTTGAAGGAAAGGCTGGAAGAGATTAGAAATATGATAGGAAATATAAGAAAAACTGGGGATGTGAGCTTTGGGGAAGTAGAAGCTCAGACTAAACTAAACCTTAATCATCCACCCGCCACTTTCAAGAAGGCACCCAGAAAAGTGGGAGAAGAAATATTGGGAGGGCAGGTAGATCTATAGTTTGTGATTCTGATGTGTAGAAAATGTTAAAGACCCTGGAACAATACACATAAAGGCCTTTTAGTACACTATGATATGAGAAGCAGAGACAGTATAAGAAACAAAGCCCATAAACTGGGTAGAATTGGGGCATTAGTGAGAATGGAGTGGATAGGAAAGCAAGGGTTATCCAACTGTTTCCCAAAGTGCTTCTCCTCCACTCCTCTCTCTGTTTGTTTCAGCAGTCTCCTGGCACCTGCTGAAACAAAGCCATCTGGACTGGGGTTGATGGCGTTGGAACAAACATGTTCCAAGAGCTGGCGCTCCAGCTTCACTGAAGTGGAAAACAAACTCCTATGATCGAGAGCTTGGAGCACTGCAGATATATATTCCTACATGGCCTGGTGATCAGCTTTTAGCCCAGAGTTCCCTCAACTCTGAAACACTAACTTCAGAGCAAGAGTCTCTGCTGTCTTGTCCTTGCTCCCATTAAGGGGCAAATGGGTGGACATCACTGATATTCCAGCCTAGAGCCCCTGTTGCCTAGAGAAGCCTTGTCTGCCACAGAGTTGCGACCCCCTGTGGGTTAAAGCAGCTGTGTATACTGGCATCCTTGCTTCTTCCGAAGATCCTTCTGGGTCAGGGCAGCTGAATATACAAGCATTTATCTCAGTTGCTGAGATGCCAACATGTCTAGGGAGGGATACATTAACCTGCAATGAGTGGAGCCCTAAATAGAGAAGAATTTAAGGTGGAGTATAGCAGCAGCCGAACTGGGAATTAGCCTATTTTACTCCAACAGGGAATCAAGCAAGAAGAGGTTAGAAGGAGTTCAGATGGTACTGCTGAGACTGTTTGAGAGCGGGAATGACTGCCTCTAATTGGATCGGTGATACAAACTGACAGCTCTAGCATATTTATAGAAAGGAGGAAAAGACACACAGGAAGAAGAAACAGTGATTAAAAAGGAGAAAAGAAAATAAGAGATTTTTCATGCTTTATCCCTTGCTCAAGAAGTGGGAAAAACAAAATATAACAGAGGCACAAAAAGTCTCCTAGTCATGTCTAATCTCAGCTCTAGTCAGGAAACATAGAAGATTCAGAACCAAGGAATAGCAGAAGTTCTGCTTCCTGTTAAGTAGAGGAAAGCAATAATTACCACCTTGTGCCAGACCAATATGAGAGTAAATATATTCCGCCAGAATCCTCACTCACCCACAATAATGCCACATGCACTTATCAGCCCAATCTCTTTCTTGAGCGTAACACCACCTCCTTCCGACTTTTCTGGACTAGCTGAACCCTTCTCAGAACCAACTCGGCGACGTGCTCCATCCTCCATGGTGTTCTAACTCTCAGGAAGGTTGAACTAGGCAGCTCTCACTTATTGATACTGGATCCAAAAGAACTCTGGGGTGGAGGTTCTATGGATGGCTTTCCTACAATTCAAGCAATTGTGTCTTGGATCTGTGTCGTCTGGTGCAGCTATGGTCATAAACTAGACTTAAGCAAACTTCAGACTATTATCACCTAGGAGCTCTGTTCCTGGTCCAGGTTTTCAAATCCACTCTGAATTCGGTCTTTGAAACTGTTCTTATCCTGGTCTTTTATCTTTAAAATCAACTTATTACAGTCTATGTTTCAGAGGGTAGCTAGATCTAATCTGTCTTTTCTATAGCAAGCTCTCTGTGTATCTTCTTAGTTCTAGCACCATAAAAAGCTGGATTCGCTTTGGTTCAAACATCAACCTTGTTACGTTTGAGTTGGGTCTCTCCTATTCAGCTTTGGTTTAGGTGCTAGTCGCTAACCAGTCTTTGGTTCTAGTACCAAGCTGACCTCTCTCACGTGCTGTACTTTGCGTATCGGTCAGGCTGGGGCTCCGGATAGAGAAGAATTCGTCTCCTTCAGTTCATAAATCTTTTTTCTCACGTTGTTTTTGTCGTTCCTTCTTGTAAAGTTTCCCCAGAAGCGAAAGAGAATTACGCAATCATGCACGGGAAACAGACTGGTTTGATCTTGCTCGTTCAACTGCAACACACAGCTACTTATCACTGTTCCGTCCCATTCCCATCAGTGGCACTTATTCTCAGATTGTCTCAGGTCCTCGTTCAGGCTCCGTTTGGACAGGTACCGCTGGATCGCTCTTCGCCAGGGTACTCTCCTACGCTAGCCCGCCGTCTCCCCGAGTTGTGGGTTCGTGCGTTTTCGTGTCCCTGCTGAGGCTCCCTCTCCGCCTGATTTCTCGGCTTCTCATTCCTCCTCGCAGCCCAGCTCCCCCCTCGCTCTGCTGTGCTCTTCGTATGTTTTTCTCCCACCGAGTCGCTCTATCCTGCTCATGTGCCTAAACCGGCTGCCGCCGGACCGGAGCGGGGGTTAATCCTTTGCTCCGGGAGCCAAACTCCTCCCTCTTGTCTTATCTTGATAATATTCATCAATAGAAGCTGCTCCAGTTAAGGTATCTGTTTATCTCGCTCCTCTCCCCACGCACTCGATGCCGGATCGCTTTTTGCCTTACTCATCTCTCCTAAAAACAGGAATCGGGTCTCGTCGGCTAGGTGAGGAAGACACATTAGTTGGCATGCGCTGAGACAAGAGACATCAGCTCTTTACCTGAGCCATATGATCCACCATAAGCGGCCTCTGAAGAACTGTATCACGGCCAGAAACCAAAGGGTGTCTAATTGAGTTTAGAGTCCTTAGTTATACTTCCACACTACCCTCCCTGTCTCTGTGAGGACTTGCAGCCCGTACATCCTCAAGTTAATCGATGTATTTTTCTAAAAAAATAGCTACCTCTTTCTTTTTTCTTTTTTTGCATGGTCTTATTGTAGACTATATAAATCTATTTAGCCTATTATACATTCATCTTTAACACAGCTCTTCTCTCATCTCTTCTTTCTCTGTGTTAGCTTCTGTTAGTACACTTACATTGTAATATTTCTAGTCCCACCTTAATAGCATTCTTTCAAATTCTCCTTCACATTGTTTTGGTGGTTACCCACAATTCAACATGCAAACAAAGAAAGTTAAATTTACATGTTACTGAATTTTCTCACAAGGTAATATCCAATCCCTCTCTCTTGTCCCTGCCTCCAGCCTTAACTTGTGCCTTTTCAACGATTACAACATCTTTAGATTTGGGTCCAGATTTTTTCTAATAATAAAGTCTAATAAAATGCCCTTGGGAGCAATCCTATGCAAGTTTTTGCAGAAAAAGTAACAACTCATAGCCAAGATATAAGATTGTGCCTCCAATATGAAAGAACAAGAAAAAGAAATTGCATGTTGTCATTCTTCCTGAGTGTTTGGGGTAAGGGTGTGCAACACTGAAATGTATGCACAACATTGTCATTTGTAAAATGAACAACCCAGCCACCACTTAATCTGCCTGCACCTCGTAATTCACTGTGCATATGCTCAAGTTCATTGTCCAATAAAGTCCATTTTCCTTAAGACTTTAGTCTTCTTCCCTCCTCTGATTAGCAAATTCACTTTTCACTACTGTGTGCGTAATGATTTGGCTTAATGTACCTATTTTTAGAAATCCCAGCAGCTTTCAAAGTTACAAAGCAGAAAAGAGACATTTGTCTCGGGAAAACAAGACAGGGATAAAAGGAAAGGGAGGGCCAGAATGATGGAACTCGGTGTACCCGCGTTTTCTGCATGGTGCGACGCTTCCTTCCTCCCCCACACCATTCCCCATCCCTTCTGTTCACTGTCCCCAGTTCCCCTTGCTTGGCACATTCCCCCTATGCATCTCTGCTGATCCTGCATCTTCTGCAATGTAGGGGTGAAGTCCAGCCTTTGGGGAGCACCTTGAGTCTTTTATCCTGATATCAGCAAAAACAGGAGGGAACAAAGGTCAGGGCTGGGAAGGAGAGATGATAACACACAGAATAAGAAGAAGTATGTGGGGGCAGGGAATGGCTCAGCAAGAGCCGCATAGGAAACCATTCGTTTTAAAATCCATATAGGATGATACTTTCACTAGGCCAACACAAAAATGTGCAGGTTTTCAAGATCTCCAGATCCCATCATCAGGCAAGATGAGAGACAGCTGGTTTGCGGCAGCGGGGTAGAGATGTGGGGTTGGAGTGGGGCAACTGGATGTTGTAATCAGTATGTCTGTATAATCAGAGTCCCCAGGTGATATGGAACAGAGTTTGGACACATGGACTGGGCTCTGTCAGGTGATGTTTCAGTGATCTTTGGTTTGGCCTAGCAAGGGTGTGTTGGCATTTTTTAAATGGCCACTCCTGGAACGCATTAATACATTTTGAGAAACAAAAGGGGGAAGCATGAGAATAAAATTGAAATGAAATAAACTGCAGCGAACATAGTTGCTACCTCTCCAATTATTAGTTACAATTTAATGGTCATGGGAGACTGATGCTTTTTGTGCTTCCTGCTTGTTACAACATACATACTGGATTACATGCTTATCTGCAATCAAGACTCTCTCAGAATCCATTGTCTGTCAGTCAGGTCATCTGCTTTACTGTTTCTCACTTCCTTAAGCCCTCTGAGTTGCCACTGTTTTCTTCTAATGGGGTTTTTTGGGTGCCTACTGAGCAGTGAGGAGAAGACCCTCATGCTGGGAACGACTGATGGCAAAAGGAGAAGGGGACGGCAGAGGATGAGGTGGCTGGATGGGGTCACTGGGGTGGTGGGTGTGGGCTTGGGTAGACACTGGGGGGATGGTGGAGGACGGGAGAGCCTGCAGGAATGTTGTCCATGGGACCGTGATGGGCCGGACACGACTTTGCAACTAAACAGGAAACTGAGCAGTGACTCCAAGATACAAATTTCCCTGACTGAGGCACAATGGTTTTAAAAAGCTTGACTCCTGAAGCTGCCTCACATGCAAGCTTCGGGGCCTTCCCGGTCAAGAGACGGTCACCTTACTGCCCCATCAATTCTCTTCTCCCTCTCTCGTGTTATTAACCAGTTGCTACAACTCTGCATTAAGGGTCTCCTACCTATACCTGACACTTCTTAGGCTCTCTCCATGCAACCATTCACCAGCTATGTCCCCCAGACAGATCATTTCCCTTCAATAGCCTCATTTTTATATTAGAGCCCTCTTTCTCCCTTCAGCCCCCCGCCTTTCATTCCAGGCCTGCTCTTAGCAGCCTACTTCCGCCTCGTAAGCCCCCTCCCGTTCCTTTTACATTCCTTCTCTCGCCTTCTTCTAATTCACTGGTCTTCGGTTAAAGAGTTAGAACCCACAAGTGGGCTATAGCTAGCTAGACCTAAGGTGGGCCAGTACCTCGTTCCGTTAGTAGGAAATTGCCACTTGGTGTGGGTGTACGCTTATGATACGCAGGGTTTTCTAAAAAAATGTAGTTGCTACACTGGTGAGCCTGCAACGTAAATGGGAAAGGCGAGGAAGGGGATATAGGATGGCATGTTCACCAAATAATTGCTTGTAGAGGGATTGCATTCAGTGGTCCTACACTGAGGAGCACGCGGAGGTTGGAAGTGTGGCCCGTGGAGGCAGTCCAGTCCCCTGCTCCATGCTTTTAATTAATACACATGCACATTAGTTACATGAGCAGAGGGGAAGGGGAGGGAACGAGACGGAGGTACATTTTTCCGGTGGTAGCCACCCAAACCATGTAACTTCCTGCTTAAGCATGTGCTCTTGAGGCATTGGTGCCTGTCTTTCAGCTGCCAGGCAAATTCTGTGCTGTTTCTTCAGACTCTTAATGGCATTTCAGAGGATTGCCTCTTCTCACATGAACGTGCCCCTCAATCCCTGCCATGTTCAGGAGCAATTGATGTGTATTTGGCTGCCCACAGAGGAAGGGCTGATGCAACTGTGAGCCAGTGCCTCTTCACTGCAGGGGTGTTTTGACAGTGGAAGCCCCACTAAGAGCAGTCAGGCTGGCCTCTTCTGTGTTGTCTTAGTCATTTTTATTGGCCAAGTTTTTAGAGTATTTCAATATTGCTAGCTATATATTGCTGTTTGTTTTTACTCTGGCTTTGAATACCCTCTTTAATCTTATCAAGGTAATGTCGTTATAGAGTAACTGAAAAAGTAGCCAAATAATCACTTAATGAACAAATGCATGTGTTCAGATTAAGTTATCCTTCTAGGGCATCTACTCCTGTTTTGTATCTTATTTTATTGCTCCCAGCTTTATAGATTTTTATGCTACTTGGTGCTTGCTGTTTTATTAAGGCGTTCACGTTGACTCCCTCGTGGCTGCATCGACTTGAGCAGGGAGGGAGCAGTGCTGCAGCTGGCAGCCACAGCCCCACCGCGCCAAAGCATGTGCTGGCCATGCTCACCACAGCTGCACATGTGGCCTCGGTGGGAAGGGGCTGCATGCATGTAAAAAGGTCTGCACACAGGCCCTCCACACAAGGGAGCAGCAACCACCGTCAGGATTCCCACACCCATGGGGAGCATTAGAAGCATCTGTCAGGATGTGTCCATGCCCCCCCCCTTACTCTGACAGCAAACACAGGGTGGGGGAGGGCATGGCTGACAAGCACCATCATCCCCGCTCTGGCATTTGTGTGAGCACCTCAAGTACCCAATCCTGCCTAATCTTGGAAGCTAAGCAAAGTTTGGCCTGGTTGAAATCTGGATGGGTGACTTAAATCTGAATTGCCCAGTGAGCTTCAGCTATGGGTAGTATAGAAATATGATGATGGCCTTTGATGTTGTTATGAGCTTGCATTTTTATTTTTGTCAGCTATCTTACAAAAAAAGGGGGTATACAGATACATGTGCAATCAGGATTCCCTGTGCATGGAAGAGACTTATGTGCATATACCTCACTGCATGCATATAATGCTTTCATTCTGATGCCAAAGGGATGGATGGATGGAAGGATCAGTTCTGCTCCTTCCCCTCTGTGAGGTTCATGACTGCATGAGGAGTTATGTGGACCCACTCTCCTTCATGGTCATGCATGTTATACTTTTGTTAGATACGTTGGCAACCTATAAAAAGGCAGGATCATCCTAGAAACACATGCATTTTCAAAACTGCAACCAGCCCCTGCATTGCAGGCCGAATTTTAAATCAGTTCCATTGTGACTCAAAACTCCCTCTGGGCTCCTTGAACCTCACATCCTGGCCTCTCCACGAATTCCCCACAGCCAGAAGCTCAGCGCTTCTCCAGGTCACCCACATCAACACCTTTCTTCCCTTGGCACCCACTTTGCATCACAACGCATTATCCTAGGTTCCCCAAGCTCCCTTCGCCATTTCTTTGAACTCCACCCCGCTGCACTGCACAAATCCCTCCACTGACCCTAGTGACCCAGAGGATGCTCTTAAGCCACTTCAGGCATCCGCCATGTTGCAGCCAAGTCGCTCTGGGCTGGCTGGCTGGCTTAGGCTCGGAGGGGACACCACTCCATGTAGCCCCCTTGAGTCCCACAAGGGGAGAAAGGTGGAATATAAACAATACATCCGTAAGCCCTACACTTCCCCACAACGGGCCTTCATGAACACCTTACACTTCTCTTCCCAGCCTCCCCTCATCCACAGGCTTCTTTGCCTCACAATATGTCTCCCTCCCCGCGCCCCACACAGCTGTCAAGGCCGCCCCTTTCGATCTAGCTAACTCTTCCTCAGCGTTTTCTGCTGCCACGTCTCTGTCCCAAGCGCCACCCGCCCCCTGCCTCCCCTCAGGGCCTCCTGCCCGCGCCATCTGAGGCGTCGGTCCCGGTCCGCCATCGCCCCTCCCCCCCTCCAGAAACCGCTTTTCCCGCCACTTTTAACGGCTGCCGGGCGCTGAGGCGGCGCCTCAGGAAAAAGGCGGGAAAAGGCGAGTGGGGGAAGGGCGCGAAGAGGAGCGTCCCCTTCGCGGATTTCGAATTACGTGTTTGCGCCATTGACTTACCTGAGCGGCATTCGCCGCATAAAAACACGCGAACTAGGAGGGCACGGGCGCTCTTGGGGAAGCGCTTTACCCAGGCCGGGAGAAGGAGGCTTGAAACGCGCCGATCTGCTCCTGGAGGGATCGTGCTATGGACATTTTGGCTCGCAAAACGCGCCCTTCCCTGTCTCTAGAGAGCAAGCGCTGATTCATTCCAGGCGTCTTTTTTTGCTCCTCATTTCTAATACCTGGCCCGGTGCACCCATTAACAGTTTTCAGAGTTGTGACTGCGGTGTTCTGTTGTTGCAATAAATACAAGGGATTTTCACATCTTAAAAGATGCAATCGTATGTTTACACAGAAAAAGGCCTACAACTCCCAGCATACCTCAGCCTGTAAGGTTCACACCCTGTTATGTTAGGCCTACTTTTTCTGTCCGGGTTGCCTTCGGGAAAAATGTTTGAGCTAGTATATTTTCAACATGGGCCTTCTCATTTGCTTTCTATGCACAGATTACACAAAGCTACCTTGAAATCTCAGGTTGCATTTCAAAAAAAAAAAAAAAAAAAATCACAACATGAAAGTGTTTTGTTTTTTTGTTTTTGTATCTTGTGTAGTTATGCAGAATTATTCTGGTTCTGTCTTCAAGCCATGGCTGCATTTGCAAGCAACATTGTAAGAATACTGGATTAAGCAAGCTGAGGCAGGTGGTGCAGAAAGAAATCAATCTAAAGCATAGATCCATGGAGGCCCCCTAAATCCACCACTAAAGGTCCAATCCTATGCAAATTTGATAGAAAAAAGGGCATTTTACAGCATATCCCAGCCAGCATAGCTATGTGAGGCATGTAGGGCATTGTAAGCCTTTTTTCTTGTCTAAACTTGCAGAAGATTGTGATTTAAATCTCAGTAAACCTCTTGTGACCTCAGATTGAATGGTAAATAATGGAATCAGTAATATTTGCATGGTGCAAAACCAAAAATGCATGTTCAGTTTGGGTACCATAACACCCAACTGGCAATTGCTTGGTCTGTAATCCTAAAACCTAAAAACGTCAACAAACAAAAAAAATTTAAAAGGTGCAACAATTAAGGTATCAAAATTAATGCAACATTAATACATTACTGATGGCACTACTTAAACTATATGACAACACTGGTTTTAATTTTAATTTCATAATTTTAATATGTTGTTGATATAGATATATTGCATTTTAATTTGTCTATTTCTTGCAATATGATAATTGTACTATTTTATTAATGTTAATATCAATAGTTTATTGTAATGGCCATCCAGAGAGCATTATACTAACAGGTGGCTTTTATACAAATTTAATAAATAAAGATACTGTAGCGCTGATAAGACTGTAGAAAAAGACAACTAAAATTATGAAAGAGTTGAAGCAACTTATAAAGATTCTAGCAAATTAATTCATTCATATTGTGATTTATATCCTGCCTTTTTCCTACAAAGGGCTCAAGGCAGCTTGCATCATTCTCCTCCTCCATCTTATCCCCACAACAACCTTGTGAGGTAGGTTGGGCTGAGAGTCTGCCACTGGCCCAGAGTCACCCAGTTGGCTCCATGGCTGAGCGCGAACTCGAACCCGGATCTCCTGAGTCCCAGTCCCATGCTCTTAACCACTACACCACACTGGCTCTCCAGTAAATGAGATTATTTACCTTAGAAAAAAGGCAAAGGGAGGCATGTAAAGAGCTGTACATAATTATGCATGGTGTGCAGAGGGAGACATTTTGAAAGGGGCCATTCCATGAAGCTTATGGGTGGGAGATTGAGGACAGATAAAAGGAAAGCTTTCTTCACATAGCACATGGTTAGATTATAGAATTCGCTTCCAGCAGATGGACTGATGGGTATCAGTCTGGGTGGGCTTAAAGGGGACTGGATAAATTAATGGAGAATAAGACTCCTGTCCAGACAAAATGAGCAAAAGCTTTGCCATAATATGGCTGCTAAAGACTTGACAGTGTAAGAACAGTTTTAGACTTCGGAGGGGATTCCTGATTTGATCGGGAATTCCTGTTGCAAGTCTTGCTTCCCAGGTGCACCTTAGAGATGCTAATGTTCACCTGTCCTGAAAGTCTTCCTTTGGGAGGGACACCTTAGGCATGATGTTGTTGTTGTTAGTTGCTGAAGTTGTGTCTGACTCATCGCAACCCCATGGACAACATTCCTCCAGGCCCTCCTGTCCTCCACCATCCCCCGGAGTCCACTCAGGCTCACACCAGCCGCCTCAGTGACCCCATCCAGCCACCTCATCCTCTGCCGTCCCCTCCTTCTTTTGCCATCTATTGTTCCCAGCATTAGGCTCTTCTCCAGGGAGTCCTTCCTTCTCATTAGGAGCCAAAGTATTTGAGTTTCATCTTCAGGATCTGGCCTTCTAAAGAGCAGTCAGGGCTGATCTCCTCTAGGACTGACCGGTTTGATCGCCTTGCGGTCCAAGGGACTCACAGGAGTCTCCTCCAGCACCATAACTCAAAGGCCTCAATCCTTTTGCGCTCAGCCTTCCTTATGGTCCAGCTTTCACAGCCATACATTACAAGTGGGAAAACCATAGCCTTGACTATACGCACTTTTGTTGGCAGGGTGATGTCTCTGCTTTTTAGTATGCTGTCTAGATTTGCCATAGCTCTCCTCCCCAGGAGCAAGCGTCTTTTAATTTCTTGGCTGCAGTCCCCGTCTGCGGTGATCTTGGAGCCCAGGAAAATAAAATCTGTCACTACCTCCATTTCTTCCCCATCTATTTGCCAGGAAGTGAGAGGACCAGATGCCATGATAATGACTTCCTTTCCTGAAATTCTTTTCTTTTGCTTTGTTTTGTTTTGCATCATGTGTATGTCATCTCCTACCTGTTCCCCACCCCCTCCTCCAAACTGTATGTAACTGATAGATTATAAAAGCTTTTTGTACAGACTTCATCTTTCTAGACCCTCAGGACTGCTTACATGTGCATGTCATTTCCTGTATGTCTGAATAAACTGCAAATGTTGTTTTGCTCATATACTCCCAGCAGACTTTGGGTATTTTTTTCACTCCTGACACTATCAATGGTTAGTGGGCTTGATGGCTAATACTGTCTCCAGTAGTAGAGGCATCATGCCTATGTGTACCAGCTGCTGGAAAATATGAGCAGAAGGGTACTGTTAGCCTTATGGTCTGCTTGTGGGTTTCCTATGGGTAGATGGTTGGCCACTGTACAAGCAAAATGCTGTACCAAATGGACAATTAGCCTGATCATGACTCTCACACTTTAAACATTAAAAATAGTACAGTATTTAAAATTTGGGGGAGCCGAGAGTAACATTAATAAAGCAACAGATTGAAGGTCAGGGGGTACAATCCTATGCAAGTTTTAACAGGAAAAAAAGTTGGGGCATGTTGGGAGTTGTAGCTTTTTTTCCTGCCTAAACTTGCACAGAATTACACCTATGCAGGATGCTCTTAACTGGCTCCTAAACGTATGCAGGTTTGCCACCGCTGCTTCTGTTGTTTTTCTTACCATTATAGAGGTAACATGGAATAGCTGCCAAACGCCCTTCGATTGGTAGCACTAACTAGGATCTCCCTGTGGCTCAGTAGAATCAGACATAATCTCCTAATGCATCTTTCTCAACAGAAGTTGCCTCACCTCTCCCTTTTTGAACGTGGACTGGTTTCACTGCAAGCAGTGCTTCACCCAGGAGATATCTGGCTTTTACATCACCAGCTGTGGACACATACTCTGCAAAAAATGTGCTGGTACAGGTAAGGTTTACAATAGGTTGTTTCTACTATGTCTTAGATGCAGACAGTCACTCATGTTACACACACTTCTTAGAACAAGGGTGGACAATAAACACATTAGTTTTCTGCATCGTGTACGTGAAAATGTGTCATTCATGTGTTTCCCCATTCACTCTGGAACCCAGTGGAAAGCATCATATCCCTTAATTCAAAAGCCAAGCAGTCAGAAAGAATAGAGCACTTAAATGCTCTTTTTATAAAGCCATCTAATGGTTTTGAAGATTGGCTAATAATTTTAGGGGACTGTTCCACTTGAGATTATCTATTATTATTTTCAACAGATTGTAGTAACACTGTGTACACTTCAGTCCCTGCTGGTAAATGTCAGTCTTGTGGAGCAAGCTGCAAATATTTATTTCTCAGTGATAATGTAAGTGTTTCTTTAAGATAGATTCTTCATCATTTCTTTATGAGTTCATTGAAACACAGCACCTTTATTTATACCACATCTATTTGGAGTACTGCACAGACTTTTTATCTATTAAAAAGCAGGAAGCCAAATTGTCAGCAAATTATGAAAGATGCTGCTAACTCTTACACTCAATATAAGAGAGCTCCTGGTTTGTTACTTATTTCCATTTCAAGGTATGATGATATCAGAAGTATCCTATTTTAAACAATGCAATCTGAACCTCAAACAATGACTATGACAATGTGGAAGGGTAGGGATTAGAGCCTGTGATTACTAGCTTGCATAATGAGACCCCACAGGATAACTTGGGAACAGTTTAGTGGGGAAAAGTTTTTCTCATAAGCAATACATCCACCACCCATTTCTACATTACAATTTTAAAATCACTCCCGTAACTTACTATTAGTTAATACAGTGGGGCTGTGCTTTGGGGCTTGGCTGAGCAAGGCCTTCTCGTGTAGACCCACCTATAACAGTATTTCAATAGAAATGTGTTAATAATTTCTAAAGCACATTTAATTTGCAAGTGTAGTATCAGTCCATATTTAAACTCACAATGTTCAAGTCCCTCTTCAGCCATGAAGTTCACTAGCTGATGTTGAGCAAGTTGCTATCCCTCAGGCTAACCTATTTCATAGGGCTGTTATGACAGTAAAAGTGGAAGAAGTATGGAGGAAAGGCCAAATATAAATTCATGACTATATTTCAGTATTATATGTACAGAAATTTTTGGCTGACAATGTGGTTGGCAAAATCCACTTTTGAACTTTGGTCTCCTAAATACACCACCTAATGAATAAAACCAGATTATCTTGATTTGTTTAGCCTTTGGGAAAGATTAGAAAAGGCCTGGTTCTTATCTCCCCTCTCTCTGCTTTTCTGATTTTCAGATAAACCAGAAGAAAAAGGGTTTTTCAGAAGCCCTGTTGAAACTACACTGTACTATATTACCCATCCATCTCAGGTAAGAATGACAAGCTAGGTATTATCTCATAGCCTTTAGTTTTTAAAATGGGTTACAGTGACTGGCAAAACAAGGGGCAATACAAGCAAGAAAAACTCACCATGCAAAAAAACATGGAGGAAATTTTGTGTATTTTATTCTGGCCTGTTTAAGCAAACTTTAGAGATTGTCAACAGCACTGAAAAAGGAAAAAAAGATTGTACAGTTCATTCTCCAGTTCAACAATCCAGACATTCCCCCCAACATACGTTATAGCCCCCCCACTTTCTATCCTGTGGAGATTGAATAGGTCAGTTGGAGGACTAGTTAATAACCAATCTGGGAAAAAGTTAATAATAAGAGTGGTCCTCATTTGTCAACATCGCTAATTAATTACAACAACAAGCCTAGATAAAAGAGCCAGATAAATCTAGGCACAAGCTAGTTAATCATCAAAGAGAATTTCAGCAGAATCAGCAACTCCTAAACATTTAAATCCATCAGGTTGCTATATACTGAATAATATCATAGGACATGCTAATCATAATCCCAACCCTTTCCCTGAGCTGGATAGCTTAATACTGAACTGTGCAGGCCCTTTTAGAGGCAAAGCAGGTGCAGACTTCCTCCAGTATCACCCCACTCTGTTATTATGTCCATTTGGTAGTGGCATTTATCAATTTTCTCAATATACAAACCTCTTGCTGGAGTGGGCAAAATTGGCAGCTATACCTGAAACAACTATTCCAGGCCAGATAAATTATTCAAGACCAGGACAAATATTCTAGAAGTTAGATAGTGTTCATTGTACTATAGCTCAGTGGCCTTTTGACTTAAGGTATTCCATCCTAGAAAGGCCCTGCAAATTCCTAGAGCTATCAAGAGACAGCTTCCTTTGTGTATGTGTTCCATGCTTGTCATCGGTTTTGGGATTGTATCAAATGGGACGCATTGCCTGAGCCTTCTTGAAACTTTTGGATATCAAGAAGGCTCAAAAGGAGGTAGGGATGGCTGGGTATAATAAGGCAGGGTACCACAGGCAGGAAGTCTGTCTTTCCAATAAAATGTGGACACTTTAAGGAGGTTAAGGTTTTAATTATTGTATTTCTAATGTTATAGGGTAGGTCTTAAGTGTTGACCCTCATGTTATAGTCTAAAAACAGGTTGGCATGCTCACTACTGAAGTATCCTATGGAATTGCTACATATTTACAGCATGTATCCATTTATAAGTTTTCTCCTAAGGTAGTTACTATAGTATATTGTTTTAGAAGTAGACTGTAAGGAATTTGCCTGATAAGGCAGGTTTACAGCCTGTAAGTAACTACCTCCCTCCTAACAGTAGCATGCCAGAAGTCATGCACGCCAGATCTACAAATGGACCAGAATTTTTCTGTAAATTTTTTAGAGACTTCCTTTACCAAACCCATAAATTGCTTCATAATTTTTCATAATTTAGTTGCAGTTTAGGGACTTTCAGAGAGGGAAACAGATGGGAAAGCACATAAGCTCCTATCAAGTTGATATTCATATCACCTTGTTCTGTTACAGTCACTGTGTACACAAACTCTGTGTCTTTCAAATTTTAAAAGCATAATGCCATAGGTCACACCTTTGACTAGAGGCAGAACTGGAATAAATCGGTAAAGGTTTCTTCCACTACGTCAGTCCATTTGTTAATCTACTCCAGTATGTCTCCTGCAGGATTGTAGCATCTGTGGCCCTCCAGATGTTGTCAGAGTACAACTCTCATCACCCCTGACCATGCTGTTGATGCTTGTAGAAGATAAAATCAATCTCTATACCACCACAGGTTCCCTACCCTTAGTTTACTCTGACTGTTAGGACAAGATGGAGCCGCTGGTCTCTTTCTACAAACACAATGCTTCAAAAGCAGAGGGAAACTTGCAGCAAACTTACCAGAGACTAACTATCAAGGAAAACTGAGATGTGCAGGCTGTATTCACATGAACTAAGGCGAACCATGCTAGTCATGTCTGCAGGTGATAAAAGAGTCGATATATGGTGGTGGTTAGAGTACAAGATTAGGACTGGGGAGACCCAAGTTCAAATTCCCATCCACTCATGAAGCTCACTGGATGACCTTTGGCCAGTTAGTTTCTATAGTGTCTAGTTCAGAGTGGTTGTGAGGATAAAATGAGGGGAGGAGAAGTTCTTTCAAGGAAGAACAGGATATAGGTGTAATTGTTAAAAGGGTGGCTAAAATCCAATTATGTCATAGTTAGAGTAGGCCCATTGAAACTGACTAAGTATATTTAAGTATATTCCCTAATACTGTTCATGTATAGAAATCCATTCTTCCCTTACCCCACAAGACACAAACACACAAAAGAAAGTCCTTTCAGTGAAGCCATATGAAATATCTTTCCATCCTCTTCAGAGAGAAAGCATCTTTTCAGTGCAGAAACAAACTCTAGTAAGGGTGGAGTGGGCCCTCTTTATTATAATGCTAACACAAACCAATTAGGATTTCATGTGTGGGGTGGGTGTGGAGAATAGGAATATATTCTTTTCTTTAAAAAGGACTTCTAATTTCAATTACTAGACGTTAGATTATGTTAATTATTTGTGAAGTGAAAGTAATTGTTTTTGTAACCCCTGGAGTCATCTGTGTTCTAGATTACTGGCAGTGTTCCTTAGAGGGAACAAAAGTGGACCTGGGCAGGTGGGAAGGGCAGTGCCAAATGCTTAGTCAGATCAGCCATCTTGCATCTTTCCCACCCTGGTTGAGGGGAGGGAGCTGGAGACAATACTGAAGGAGAACAGGGAATGGAAAAAGAAGTACCTTAGCTGGAAGGTAGAAGGTAGAAGGAGAAGGAAGGTAGATATTTGTTCAAAATTAATCATTTGGTTCCTTACGCCCTCTGCTGGAAGAAACGAGTATTGCTCCCTCTGTGTATTTGTCTCTGCAGGGAAGGGGCAATTCAATCAACATATTGCCATATTATGTGGGACTCTGTGTCCTGTAAACCCTCCCTTTTCTCTCTTAACAGGGTTTTCAAGAACACCACCAGGGTAGCAGATCAGTGTTTTGTCCTTTTCGGATAATCACCAGAAGCTGCAATACATAAAATGCAGGCAATAATTCAGGGCTCCTAGTCCCTGAGCCAGGGAGCTAGGCTTGAGAACCAGGACAGCAAAACATCTGGGACAAGATAATGTGACTTTAACCTTAACTGGACAAAACGCATTTTAATTTGCTGCAGAAACAGCATCCCAAGGCTGGTTGCCATTACACCTCCACAACAGACAGGTAGGTAGACAGGTGGGCAGATCAATGGTGCACATGGGAGCAGATCTTCCTGAAGATGATCAAGGAAGTGCACATGTTCTGCCTTGCGAACACAGGAATCAACGTATGCTTGCTTGGCAGAAAAATTGTGTGCACGAATGCATACATACACACACGATGTCCTGCATGAATTCTCCAAACAGGGTGGAAGTTGCATATGCGGCAATAGGAGAGTTTACTCTAAAAGCAGCTTTAATTCTTTTTAACAGGTCAACAAATAGAAACACGTATCAAAGTTTTTCTCTGCTAATTTGGTAAAGGTTTTTTGAATCACTGAGGAAAGCTATATTTACTACTACTATAGAAGAAGTTGCCTTAATGTCCCCCTAGCACAGTATACCACCGCTCTACAGTATTGTACTCGCTGTTTTATACTTTGCAGATACACCAGATCCTATTTTCCAACACTCGTGAGATGGTCAGGTAGGAACAAAAAGAATAGCATGTTCTTTGGTTATGGATATGGAGGATTGTGAATAATTTGTACCAAAAAATCTTACTCAGAATTCAAGGAAATTCAGCTCTTCTCTCCCTCCAACCCTTGAAAAGCAAGTCTAACCCTTTCAGCTGTTGATGCAGTACACTGCTTGCTATGACCACAGCCCATCCTATAGCAAGGAACTTTGAATTGGTTTTAAAAATCAAGAACTCATGGCAAAATACCCTGTGTAGGTATTGTCTTTCTACGTACATATCTAGCCTTTCCACGCCTTGGCTTTTTGTGCTTTTTTTCAGAAGCTCTTCTTTCTTGGACTCCATCTCTTCCAGAGAAAACCGACTACTAAACTGGCAAGTAAGTGCCCCACATTGCTCTCCTTCTTTCAGAATAGGGCATGAAAAGATGAACATTTGTTCTTCTGTACAGAGTCATAGTGGCATGGGGCATTCTGAGAGGAGAAGCCATGGAAAGCTTCTATGCAGGATGAAAGAGCTGTAGGTCTGTGGTGGATCACATGCTTTGCATACAGAAGATCCCATGTTCAAAACATTGTGTCTACTTCACAAAGGGGAAGCAATCGAATTTGAAACCCTGGAGGGTTGTCGCCAATACTAGGCTAGATGGATCGATGAGCTGGCTCATTATAAGACATTTTTCTGTGTTCCTGTGATTAAAAAGTCCCAGCGCTCTTTGGATAATAATATTTTGTCTTGCATAGGCCTGGTGCTTGGTAACACACTCCCATGGCAGGCTATTCTCTTCCATCTGCTGAAAACATTTGAAATAATGACAGCAACATCATGGCTGTGGAAGAGACCCCCCACCCTGTACTTCCCTTGTTCCCTAGTACGTTGTTCCAGTCTCAATTCCAAATACTATCTGTCTGACAAGCACTACAAGACTCAAGGAAGAGTAGTAATGCTACAATTAGAATGTTCTAATTGTTGCCATATTTACTATGTACATCAGTTGAATGACTTTTCTAAATAACAACCTTCACTTTTATCAAGTGTGCCACAGGTGCCATGAGGATAACCCCTGCTGATTCTACTGATGGTAAGAAATAATTATAGTCAAATAGGAAAATGAATTTCTGCCATGTTTAGACTTGCTGTGAAGAGCACAAAAGACCACAAGGTGGTAACATAGGACCAGAAAATACAGAATGCAAGCTGCTTCTGATAGAGATAAAAAAATTTTGATCTGTCTCATTCACAACTCCAAGTGGGAGGAAATCACTGGAAAAATCTCACACTCTCCTGAACTTTCAGTCACATTTAAACATGATTTTTTAAACGCACACTTTAAAAATGGTATTTTCATGCTGTGGTCAATGGAGAAAATGCTTGCTTTTGAAAAATACACATGAAATTCATGTTTTCCCTATCTGAACTAAAAGAGGTAAAGCAAGCTTCAAAGTGGAGTTTGGAGACTCTCAGAAAGCTGCTTCTCCTCCTCCTGCCTCCTTTTCCAAGGCTGCAAATACACCTGCGCTGGGACTCAATACCAGCTCTGTAGCCAGGGAATACGCTATAGCTTAAAGTTGGAATTGAGCTTATTCAGTCTTCAGGAGGGAAAACTCTCTCTTTTTATCTAATGGACCCTAATCTGTAATATCTTAAATTAGGCATGCATAACAAGATTCCACATGCTTAACCTGGCTCGTTCCCTGTCACTTTTCCATAAAATTCCTATCACTAATTTTAGATATAATACTTCAAAGTTTTGATTTGCAGCTACTCTATCTCCAGCTTCCACATGAAGTTTATTCTACAGGTGAGCTGCAGGAGGGGGAACAGTCTCCTCCATACACTATTTATCACATGACTGTAAAAATATATATGCATCTGATGTTGCCTGAAACGTAATTTTCACTTCTGCTCCTCTCTCCATTCCTTTCAGGACTTCTCCCTCCTCTTCCCACATCTGCAGCTTCAGTGTCTTCAGCCTACAGCCTCCAAGTGTTGAGACAAGGTCAGAGTGTTACCAACACTAGGCAGCGCCATACTTAATCCTCAACAACTTCACTGTTGAGAAAGGGGTACCTAACTGATCACGAAGACGCCTTTCATTTCATATCCCTTCCCTCTCTGTGCCCAGTATTGCTGATCACACCAGTCTACTGTAGCAGGGGTTACACTCGAGAGTTCCAGCTATATACTAGTAGGGGTCAGGCATTTGGACACATGTACCACTATATCCCGTATTCTCTCAGTATGCTCTCCAGAGCTCTACTGGTTTTGTTTCCTGTTGATTTGGGCCTACAGATTAGTCAGACATAGTGCTACCGTGTGCTAGAACATCACAGCATGGAGAGACTTCATCCCATACAGGTGAGAAGTCAGAGTATGTAAGACTTATCACTTGAGTACTCTGAATCATAGCTTTTCTTTCTCTCTTCTTCCCAGCTGAGGTTCATTCTCACTCAAACCATCCTTTTATGTAAATAGAACATGCCTTCCCATCAGAAACTAGGGGAACAAAAGGTACATACTGGAGAAGTCTGAAAAAATGTTAGTATAACATTTCCAGGTGGGAACTACTCTTCCTTTTTTTGACGGGCTTTGCGACACAAGGCTGGAGATTATGTTGCTTGACTTAAATTAATCCAGCTTTCAGAGAAACCTTCTAGTCTTTTAACATGTTTACAGATCACATAATGAAGAGAATAATAAAGTATCATTATTATGATTCACCCCATCCGATCCCCACTCTTAAACCAAACCTTTCTTTTATATAGGAACCTCCTCTCTTAAGCCAACATTGTAAAGTATGTATACCAGTTTGGTGTACCACTAACAGTAATTAGAAGTTTTAATGAAGTTAACTGAGTGTTAAGCAAGCCTGAAATATGAAGTCTTGCTGTACACAGCTAGCTTTTTGTACTTTTTCCCAGGTAACTATCCATCAGCCAAGTCCACCACCAATAATAGGGAGGACAGAAGTAACTGCTGTCTAGCTGCATGATCATGGGCAACATAGTCTTTCCTGTCCTGACTTTGGACAGTATAAATTCTGAATTGAAAAGCTACCAACTAACAGCAGACACCATTCCTTTTCTCTCACACAACACAAAATATACTGTTTCAGATAGATTGATTTAATTAGTATAAATAAATCTTTGCCAGGGTTTCATTGAAGGAATGGTATAGTTATATTCTAAAACTATCTAGTCTGTATTGTGATTGGATTATTTTGTTAATAAGAAAGCTCTGATGTTGTCAGGGTCTAAAATGTAACTCAGTTGAAAAGTTAAAATATTTCATCCATTTGATCCTGATTGCACTTAATATAGGTCTACTTTGTCTATAAACATGATTGCGTCCCAAATTGAGGACATGAGAGAAGCCTTTAAAAAGCAATTATTTGGAAAGATAGAAAAGTAGCTATCATTGATGACAAAACTAATTATCAAAATGCATTCAAAATATTCTTTTATGGCTATTTATTAAGTAATCAGTCCACATGTCAGTTATTCCTCTCTTTTGATAGATTTTGAACAAGTTGTGTTCTTGAAACTGTATCACACAAACTTGTGCAGTCCACGTGCTGTTGTCCTGTGTAGCTGATCAGCTTATTCCAGTGTTTTCATTTTCTCTTGCCAGAAGTTTTATTTTTGTAAAGATTCTGTAGAAATTCTTGAAAAAGTTAATAAATAGTTTTTAAAGTGTAGATTATTAATATCCCTTTGTACAGTCTCCTACCTGCTCATACCTCCAAGTATTTCAGAATCTGGCTTCAGCATCACCCCTTCTAAATGATCAAGGGCTAAGACCTGACAGCAGCTTATTCTACCTTAGATCACATTGGAGACAAGAAATATGATCATGCTGAAGATCAGAGCTTGGTGAATGGTACAAATAGTGATTCTTTCCCTGTTTTGGCAACTCTTCCTCAGGGGAGATGGTCGCTACCTCTTACCACCTGCCTGAAGTAGAAAACAGTTTTCAGTTCATAGCATCATCCAACCAGTATGGAATGTAGAAAGACATGGGGTGGGGTCAGAAAAGCATGGCAGAGAAAGCCGATGAATCAAGGCACTGATGGAGGGAGGGCAGAGAGCATATGAAGCATAAAAAGTGACAGATAAGTAGAAAGGCCATCAAGCGTTTTTTCTGGTAGAAGAAAAGTTAGGATATACAAAGAATGAGGAAAGAGAGATACAAGAAGCGAGTTAAAATAGAAGACAAATGATGAAGTTGAGGCCACAAAAGATCCATAGACTCTATCTTAATCCCTACTCTGTTTAGTACCTACCAAAAATCAAACATTCATACCTGCCATTTGGGAAGGGTTACATTTTAAAATAACGTTGAAACACAAGCCTATAATCAACAGAAGGAAAACCAAGAAGGGCTACAGTTAGAGCAAAAATGCCCGGAATAGTGTAGTTTTTCTTCTCCATTTCTTTGATACATTCTTACTGTATGGGACCTTGGTATGTAAAAAAGAATACAAATTTTTCTTGATTGACAAGCAAATCATGTTCCTTTAGCTGCTGCTTCACTCAGCAGAGCAAGATATATTTGGCACATGGGCTTAGAGTAGCTGGATGTTTTATATGGCCTGCATGGAATTTGAAAAAAGTGAAAACACAGAAAGTTACAGAGGTACGTGAAAGGATTAAAATCCAAGACCATAAATCCAAGACCATGCAACTTAGATGAGAGAAATTATCCTACTTCTACTCTAGAAGCAGAAGTAAAATAATTAGTTGGAAATAGTGTGTCAATGCAGAATCAAGATAGTTCTCCCTAACCACAGGTATCTCTGGCCTGAATGCCAGGTGTTATTATAATGAAGGGAGGTACTTGGTTCAGAACTCAAGAATAGCCAGGGAAAAAAATCAGCAAAGAAAGCGATCTGGAATCTGTTAGTGCAATGAACAGACTGCAGCTTGAAAGCTAGAAGAGAGACCCTTCCAATCCATCCAGCCCACTGCTGAAGGGACTCAAACAATAGATTCTGAAACTTGAAAGGGTATTGGAAACACTCCTTCCAAAATCCCTTTAACTATAATTAAATACATAGTCATTGAATGGGGAGGGCAAGGTCATTGTTTAGGCTGGCTCGCATAATTAAATAGCCCACTGTGACATGGTTGCAGGTAGCCATTCTGAATATTCAGCAACCAGCCACAGCTTGTCATGTGCAAAACTGAGCAGTGGGGTTGTGTGAGCGGCTAAACAATCCTCACATAACCCATGGTGGACTGTTTGGATCGTGTGAACTGAATGAGTCTAAACTTAAATGAAAAGGTTTTAGAATGCAAAAGAACCAATTCTGAATCGTGGGCAATGCCAGAAATCTGATGGAGCAGGGGCCTTGCTCCCAACAGCTACTAATGTTTTTAATCACCTTGATCCCTCCCTCAATCCCAGCCCAGAATCTCTAATGCCCACTTCAAAGACTAAGCAGTCCAGTCTTCATCATCATCATCGTTGTCGTCGTCATCGTCGTCGTCATCATCTTCATATTCTTCATCTTCTGCTTTTATCATAGCGGCGGCCACCTCCTCGTCGACCTCATCCTCATCCCCCAAGCACACCTCTACCTCACACGGTGCTGGCGAGTGTGAGTGGAACCACTTCAGCACCTGTTCAGCTTCCATACCAGACTCATGGCAGAGCGTTGGCAAGTCCCTCTCCTGCAACTGCAAATGGGTTGCCAAATACCGCTCCAGTGGGCTTGTGTCTGGACGGCTGGTATGAAGTGGAGGAGGAGGTACTGAGGAAGCGGGCTCTGGACTCTGCCCTGCATTGTCCCGGAACCATTTCAGCTGACCGTGTTTGAGGGCATAGCGAGTGTCCCCAAACCACTGGATGATTTCTGCCCGCGGTAGTCCAGTGATCTTCTCCAGCTGATGGTAATCCTCTCTCCTGGCCCACTGGCGATGAAGGAAAAAGGACTTGAGCACATCCAGCTGTTCCTTTGTCTTTCTCCTAGGTTTGCGCACAATGTCCGAGAAGTATCCTGAAGCCTGTTGCTGGTCACCCTTACGGTACTTGTGGTTCTGGAGGTTGTACGCTTCAACAAGTCTGGTTGTACCTGTTGAGGAAGATGGTGTTGCTTTGAGGGGAGAACCTACTGGAAGAACCACTGGCTGGGACCCTCCATTTACTGCAGATGTGTTGAGTTCGTTTGACTGTGGGGAGGCTGTGGGGAGGGCCCAGGCCATTGTGTGCGAGTTCTGGAACTTATAATCCAGGCTGGTGGGCATGGTGGATAAATAAGCACCAGAAATGGTGTCTTTGGTATTGTGAAGATGCAGAGAGGTACCTGAAGGTTCACAGTTCTCCTGAGTTTTGCTAGTGTGGGACAAGACATTTCCCTTCAGCTTCCAAATATCCTGAGTGTTTCTCTCAAATTCCCTCATTCCATGGGCTGTGCTGCAGTGGTTTAAGGAAGTTACAAAAGATTGCTGGTTCTCTAGGTATTTACTAGAGTAGTGCACAGAAGCAGGTACTGGTTGGTGGTACTCCTGGCTCTTACAAGATTGGTGCAAGGAATCACCATCATTCCCAGGAAGCAGGCAACTAAAGTGAAGCTGGTCCTGATGGTAGATGAGGCGAGCACGAGTCTCTTCAATTTCTTCCGCACTCCAACTGATGCCACAGCGTAGGCGTTGCGCCATGAACCAGGCCTTAACCTTCTCCATGTGCAGACCATGGTGCAAGCAAAGCAAGGCCAGATCGGAAAGGCTGGGATACGGGAAGTAACTAAAAGTCTGCAGCAGGTGCTGGTTGCCATCGAGGTCACTAGTTTGTGCTGCTTGGGTCCAAACCAACTGGAGGTCCTCGGAGATGGGTGGCAAGCAAATCAAACCTGGAGGCGAGCCAAGGCATCCTGGGGCATCCTTGTCGGGGGGCATGACTACTGTATTCCAGAAGAGGTCTTCTGTCTCTAGGAATCCGCTTCAGCCCCTCAGAACAGCTGGAAGAGAAAGAAGAATAAGGCTAGAAAGAAAAATATATTTAAAGGCAGAGGGGACAGGAAGCGTCCTTTCTGGCAGTGAAAAATAAAAGAGGAAAAGAATATGAAAACAGTGGGTGCTATTTGCGAGGAGATAGAAATACACAATATTTCCAAAGCAGTAAATCTCTTGACTATTACTTCAGGCTACAGGTGCTGTGCTGGGTTCCCATCACTAGATGCTTTCCTATGAAGGAAAAACAACGTTTTGTTTAAAACCTGAAACTAGCACGTCAGGAAGAGAGATCCTGGTAATGCCTAGAGTTTTCCGTGTGTGAGGATGGAACTAATGTGAGGTCCTTCCTACAGCATAAGGTAGCACAAGCTATACACAAATCTACCTCCACACCATTGCAGGATTCTGTTGAACGAAGTAATACAACTTCTCTTTTAGAGTGTACATTTAACATGTTGAGGGCCCATATCTGTCTCAACTGATACACAATGGCTAATCCCCACCCAGCACATGCTGTGAATCTGCATGTTTACTCCAGCTCAGGCCCAGACACTACGGCTTGTTACTGCAGCTTCCCACGACATCCAAAGTGTGGCTTAATTCCTGCTCATGAACCGGGATACAAAAGCAGGTTCAACTCTGGTTTGAGACCAGAAAAATGTACTCCCCTGTAGCTCAATCTCAGTAGTTTGTGTCTGTTTGGTTTCGCAGTATGTTCTAACGTACTTCAATCGGATTCCAGTTTTCACGTCTACACATTCACAAGAACACAAATTCAGTTTGCTAGACTCGCCCCTTCCTCAATTACCTTCTGCTCTTAACCATATGTTGTTCCCTCACATTTGTTCAAGTCTTTTACATTAAAAGGCTTTTTGTAGACTGAAAAGTATTTTGAAGTACAATAATTTACACATTCCAGCCACTGAAACGTGCACAGCCAATAAATCCAAACAAAATTTAGTACCAAGCACACTGCACTAATCTAAACCGAAAAGCAATTTTCACTCTAATAGTCCTGGAAACCAGATGGCCTTTAATTAAATAGGGCAATACAGCAATAATGGAGCAATTAATGTCAATTTAAGCGAGAGCAGAAAATCAGCTGCCTAAAGTCACAACGAACAGGCAAACACTCCATCAGAGTCGCACAAAAAGCAAAACCAAACAGCTTCCTTTCGAAGTTGGCGAGCCCGTCCTATCAAGAGCATTGCCTAACAGCCGCACAACTCTAGTTCACAAAGCTCTCCGAAATGGGCATTTCGCAAGGTGAAAGCCAAACCCGCTCTCCTCCCGTCTCCTGAGGTTAACAGGCGCAACTATCCCGAAGGGCGGCTGCTGCTCGCGCCCCATCCTTCAGCCTGTGCCCGCGGCGCCAGCATCGCCCGCACGGCCCGCGCCTCCCTGCCCTTCGCGCCCCGGGGCTGAAGCCCCTCGCCTCCCACACCGGGAATCTCTAATCCAGACTCACTTTTGTCCCCCTGGAGAGACTCCTCCCCGCTTCAGGACTTTCCTTCCTCCTCGCTCTTCCCCTGCTCCCTGCAGTGCACCCTGGGAAACGGGGGGGGAGGCGGGGTCTCGCCTTTCCCGGGAAGTCGGTCCTTTCCGGGAAGCTGGGCAGCCGGGCTCGCAACTTCTCCTTCGTCCTGTGCGGGAGGCTCCCCTGCACTTCCCGCGCTCGCTTCCTTTCCCGCATCAGCGTCACCTCCTCCAGACTGGTTCCCATTAAGCGGCTGCGTGCTGTTTGTAGCATCCTCCCCAGCTCCACCGCCACATTATGATGTTACCTTTATACCCCGCCTTTTCTTCCTCTCCCAAGGAACCCAAAGCGGCTTACAAGGTTCTCCTTTTCTACATGTTATCATTACAGCAAAACAACTCTGTGAGATAAGTTAGGCCATGACTGGCCCAAAGTCATTCATGAACTACATGGCTGATGGGGACCGGAACCCCCATTTTAATGGAAAAGTAGATTATAAATCTACAGGGGATGGTGGACTAAAATAAAATCTACAGGGGATGGTGGAATAAAAGTAGATTATAAATCTACGTGGACTCCGGGAGATGGTGGAGGACAGGAAGGCCTGGAGGAATGTTGTCCATGGGGTCGTGATGGGTCGGACACGATTTAGCAACTAACAACAACAACAGATTATAATGAAATAAATGGAAACTTTCTCCACTGCAGTGTTCTATGGAAATACAAAATCAACCAACAGATATTTTGTCTTTGCTCTTTTGCAAGTTCCGCTGCTGACACACACTCTCTCAACCCCCGTGGGATTTGAAGATCCACTCTAAGATATAAAGCCATTAACTGTGGTAAAATACTGGATGCACTGTTGGAGAGGAGAGGCCATAACTCAGTGGTAGAGCAGAAGAACCTTCTCTACATGCAAGAAGGTTAAATTCCCAGCGTTTCCCAGGAGCACTAAGAAAAATGCCTACCTGAATCCCTGGAGAACCTCTGCCGGCAGTCAGTGTTGACTAGATGGACCATCGGACCGACTGCATCTAAGGCAGTTCATCATGTTGCGCAATTGTGAAAAAAAAGTGGGGGTACCATCGTATTTGTACGTTTCCCACAGACGCCTGGTTGGCCCCTGTGTGGACAGATGCTGGACTACATGGACACACATGGCTTTTTAATGTCCTTAGTAATATGTTCCGTGGCAGTTGCTGATTGAGGATTATGGGAGATGCATCTAGTCTTAAATTGAGGGAGGTGTGGTAGAGCAACCACAACAGAGTGTAGGGTAGCTCACATGCAAATTGTTCAGCCACTGAATGAGTTCACATTCATCCAGAAACCGTCTCTCAGGGGCTCCCAAATCTGTGGTGGCAGCTTGTGGTTACTCAGGTACTGTGCAGCGCAACCCACTGCATGCATGTTTGCTCAGTCAGTGTGATGTCGTGCTTAAGAGTGAGGATTGGGACTCAGGCGATCTGGGTCCTCATCGCCACTCGGCCATGGAGTTAACTGGGTGACCCTGGACCGGTCACAGACTCTCAGCCCAGCCTACCTCACAGGGTTGTTGTGGTGCAGATAAGATTGAGAGTGGGAGGAGGAGCATGATGTAAGCCACTTCGAGTTGGTTAAAAAAAGAAAAAAGTCAGTTTATTAAATCTAATAAGAAAGAAAAGAGCTCACAGAGTTCTACAGCTCTATTTCCAGTAAATACCATATTTTTTGCTCTGTAAGACTCACTTTTTTCCCCCTCAAAAGTAAGGGGAAATGTCTGTGCGTCTTATAGAGCGAATGTGTGTGTGCAGAAAGTCTGTCAGATGTGCAGCCCATGGGGACGTGATGGGGAATGTGCCTGTGATGATGTGCCCATTTGAGTCAGAATATTTTCTTCTTGTTTTTCTCCTCTAAAAACTAGGTGCGTCTTATGGTCAGGCGCGTCTTATAGAGCAAAAAATACGGTATACATGGGATCGCAACCTTATGATGTACTATGTGCAGAGGTCTTACACCTTTTAAAATGTCTTACCAAGTGAAAACAAGATCTAAGCTCCTAAGAGCAAGGCCTTGTTAACTGTGTAAAGCACCCTACACAGTGATGGCAAAACAATCCCCACAAACTTGGACTTTTTCCCACCTGTCCCCTTCACCACCAGCATGAATACACCTCACCTACCCCACAGCTGGCCGGCTGCCTTCACCCACAAACCACATAACGTTTCTACGTTTCCCCTTCTGCCCACGGTCTCCTCTTGTGAACAGGCAAGGAGTAAAGAACCCAGTAAGATGATTAACAGCAGCGATCATTTGTTATTCTTTCATTTTCACCTTGCTTCCTGCACTGCATGATTGTCTCTTAAGAAAATCATCGTGATCTGTAACAATTCACCTCTTTACACATCTCCCCTTTCTTACAAGGGTAATAATGCAGCAGGGCGGCGTACAGAAAAGCCGTGCTATCACCGTTGTCGCATTCTGGGAAAGGAGGCGAGAAAATAATAGGGTGAAGGGAAGAACTGAGTGCGGAAGAGTGGGGAAGGGAGGAAGAAATCCCTTGCGATCAGCAACAGATGCCTTCCTCCGGGATCCCTCCGTGAAGGAGATTAGGAGGGTGAGTACCCGGAGGAGGGCCTTCTCTGTGGTGGCGCCCCATCTGTGCAACGCGCTCCCCAGAGAGGTCCGCCTGGCGCCGTCGTTACGTGTTTTTCGGCGCCAGGCCAAGACCTTTTTATTTAAAACTTATTTTAATTGTTAAATTATTTGTATGTATTGGATTTTAAATTTTTTAGCCGAGATGCACGGGGGGGGGAGGGGTGTTAAGTAAATTCTTACGGTGATATTGTTATTTATTGGTGTATTTTGTTTTGTTGTGAGCCGCCCCGAGGCTTCGTTGCGATGGGGCGGCATAACAATGTTTTAAATATAATAAAATAAATAAATAAATAAGAAAGCGGGGGTGGGGGGGTAGGCCTAGGGCGGAGAAAGCAACGGGGCACACGAGGGCTGGAGACGGGAGGGCGAAGGGAGGCCCAAGCGGGCGGAAAGCGACGCTTGCAGAAGCAGCCCGAGACTGCGAGACAATGCGAAGAGGCGGGAGGAAGACGCGGGAGGAGGGAAACAAAAGAGGCCGCGGGAGGAGAGCCAGGAGCGGCGGCGGGCGGAGCGGAGGGAAGGAGAGGGGCGCGCCGGGCCGGCTCCACTCGCCCCCGCAGGCCCGGAGGGGTCGCGCCGGCTGGCCGGGCGGCGGTGCGGGCCGCGGTTCTCGGCGGGGAAGGCGGCGGGACTCCGGGCTCCGCGCGCGGGGGGGGGGGGCTGCATTTAGGAAAGGCGAGCCGGCGCCCAAGCCACACCCCCTTACCTGAAAATCCGCTGCTTCGCCCCAGATGTGTCGGGCCAGATTGCAGCGCCGTACTCTGCACGTGCTCAGAGGCATCTTCCCCCTCATTGTTGCATCGCGGGTTCGAGAACGCCGCGGGCGGAAGGCTCTGCCCTGTCGGGCGAGGAGGGGCCGCGGCGGCGAGCGGCGGGTGTGCGCGGCCCAGACGACGGGCTTGGAGGGCCGGGTGTACATGGGGACGAAGAGCTGCAAGGATGGGAAGGCGCCCGGATCCCCCCAGAGCCCTTGGGGAGGTGTGCGATCACATGCGAATACGGAGCCGAGGCACGATGACGTGTCGCCCAAAACCCCTCCGTGGCCATCGAAAAGCGATTTTCGCCCGCGACTTCCCTCATAGCCGGTGCTTTCCCAGCACCGTTTTACAACAGTGGCTTCGGCACGCCCAGCACCATGTTTCAGGATCCGGTGAAGCCAAAGAGCCCATGGTCTGGACCCGTTGTGCATAGGCAGGCAGCAAAACCTCCAGCTGAGATCTTGAATCCATCCTCGGCTCCCTGCCTGGTGGGAAATCAGGAATGGCATTCTGCACATGCTTAGCAGCACCATTTTACTATAACTGCGTGTGTGTGAAGAATAAACTCTGACAAAACCAGGACTGTTCAGTGGTGACCCCTGACTGATATTTCGCCAAGCGAGGGAAATCTGCCGGACTTTGCACATCTGCTTGGGAGGAGGTCTACCCCGGTCCCTTGCCATAAACCTCACAGGGAGGGTTCCCTGCATTCGGGGGGGGGGGGGATGGGATCACCTGGTGATGGAGTCTCTGCAAATTCATGGAATCTGTTGGGCTCCTATTTTTCCCTACTGTGTTTGCTTATTGTGTATGAGAATTATCATAAGGGAGGTATGGCTGGAGGAATTCCGATAGCTAACAGATGTTCTGGGCCCGTCGTGAGAAGCTTGCCTTGTGCTGCTTTAATGGCTCAAGCCCTTTTTCAGTCCGGGGATACAGTATTTATATTATAAAACATACTTCTCATACCTTGAGGGCCATATGAGGACTTCGACACCAAACCTGGGCTTCTGTGTCGTATTTAAAGTGTTTGCAATATATTTATTTGATAAACACAATATATTTAATTAACTATTCAATGAGGGAGAATTAATTTTAAGGTGACTTTGGGACTAGCTGAATGAAAAAGCAAAGTGGGCTTGTGATCTTTGCAGATAGAAACATAGAAACAGAGCGAGTCAGAAGGGGTCTCCCGGTCATCTAGTCTGACCCCCAGCTCCAGCCGGCTCTGCTCACAACCTGCCCGCCATGTGCATGTCCAGCCTATCTTTGAACACTCACCGATGCAGGTTGCAGGCAGCTCCTCCTCCGACCACAGCCCAAGCACCATGACTGCTCCTCTGGGGTGGACCATTCCTTTCTTCCCCGTTTGTCCCACTCTGAAACCCTCCCATGCGACCCCCTCCTACCCCCCCTTCTTGGAATTGCAAGCTGAGCCTCCGGTACTTGAGTCCACAAACTCTTCCCAGCATGCCCTGCTCACTCTTCCTGATGAGCGTCAGCTGGAGTGGCTCGGGGCATGCTGGGACAAGCTCTTTCAAGGCCACCTACCTGACCTGCTCTCTTCTCCCTGAGCCTCAGAGAGAAAGCCGGACAGGACAGCGGCCTCGGGAGAGCTTGCTGCCATCATGTCCATGCCATAGCTGGGACCCGGACCCGGAGCAAGGAAATGGACGTGCAAGAGGGCCGGAGAACAAGGCTTCGGGGGCCACGTGTTGGAGCATCCCGGCTTAGATGGTCAGCCAGAAAGGTGTGCTCACCTGTTAAGGAGCCGGACTTTGCACGTGGAGTCGTGCTGTGCCAGTGCAAGGGTGTCCCATTGGGGCCTTGGCAAACCTCCTCTTTTCGCGGTTTAGTCTGTATCAGGAATTGTTAGAATCCATGGCTGGCAGTACCCCTTTCATATTTTCAGGCAGAGAGGTGCTATTTCAGGAAGATATATTCCCAGTTCTCCGTTCCCTCTCCCCCGATGCCTCACACTCGACTGAACACACAACTACAAAGATTTCTTTATTATCTGAGGTTGATGGATTGACAAAGTCTGTACCTAAGTCTATGAAGCAAAAGGCTTGGGGCATTCAGGGAGGGAATGCAATTTGGGGAGGGAGACGGTGCAAGAGTTTTGCCCTGGGCAGGTCTTTGCAGGGTTCAGTGCTAGCAATCTTCAACACCGACACCAGCTAATGGGGTTAATTGCTCTCCTCCGTGGTGCTGTAGTGGAGGACCGTGGAAGAGCAAAGCAAATTCGGACAAGTTCACCTGTATGAGAGACCAGGAAGAAGAACGGAATGGGCAAGGAGCCCATGGGTAAACAGAGGAGGGTCCTGCGCGACTGGATGAGCTGTTCCTGTCCATATAACTGAGGGGTGGGGAACAGCCAGCCCTGGGCTAGAACTACAAGCCCACCCCTTTTACCTCCATCTCTGTCCAGGAAGCCCCCTGCCCCTTTCTCCAGTCGCTGATTGGAATTTCCTGAACAAGATGGTCCTTCTCTGGTTTACCAAGCCCTCGATGCTGCAAGTGCATTTACTTGGTGGAAAAAGAGTGGAAGTGAGGTGGGAGCAAAAAGAGAAGGTTGGCTGGGATTGGGGCTGGCAGGCAAGTATCGGCCAGGGCCCTGTGTGTGTGTGTGTGTGTGTGTGTGTGCGTGCGTGCCCATGCACACACGACAGTGAGCAAGGAACTCAGTCCCGGCAGCTGGAACAATGCGCTTGCGGTCCTCCGTAGCCCAGGCAGTCAGGCCCCAAACACTGACAACAGGCGTTGTGGAACCAGCGGTAGCGCCAGGCACCCACGGACTGGCAGACCGCCCGGCATCGGCTCATGGGAGGCACTCGTTGAAGAAAACCGACTGGCAGGGGGGCGCTGTAGCGTTGAGGCTGTGAGCGTCCGGGAGGGTGGCGTCTGCAACGAGAAAGGGTCGCGTTCACGTTCCCTGCGATCGGCCCCGGCAGCGACATGGTGGTGCCACTGCCTTCTTCCTAGTTTTCCCAGGCGGTCCAGCGGTTGGCAACCTCTCACCCTGCAAATCTTTTAGACCATAACCCGTAGCATCTCCCTGCCAGCAATATTGGAGCTGCAGTCATTTAGCTATGGAATTTTAGCCCCCGGACTTAACCTCGAGATGGTCATCTGCATTACTGCAGTTGCAAAACACAGAACTAACAAGCCAGCTTTGCCACTGGGGAGTTTTAGTCCAACACATCTGGAGGGCACCGGGTTGGGGAAGGCTGGTAGAGCCCATTCACAACTGACATTTCTCTGGTTCTGCTGATACAAACAACTGTTCCATCTTCCCTTCTCTTGGGCCTTTTGTCCTCCAAGAGGTCATGTGAAGCCGTGACGGTGCTTTCCCGGATGCTACATGAAAAACAACTTACAAACCAGTTATATTAACTATTAATAATTTCAGCTTCAGCTATTGGGTGTTACAGAAATGAAATAAAGGAAGGCGAGAATAGCAAAAACAGATCAAAGGCCAAGAGAGTGGCTGTATTTTGCTGTTGCAGAAAAAAGCAACCCAAGATGCAGGTCACCTTAAAGAAGAATTAACTCGCGATTTTTATTGACCCTTTGATGTGTGCAAAGATCTGAACATGCACAGAGAGAGCTTCCATGCATCTGGATATTAGTCTGAACCCAAAAGAAACCCCCTGCATGCCTAGAAGAGAATCTTGTGATATTCCTTCATGTTTCTCTGCTCTTTACCTGCAGATTCATGTACATCACCCCTGCAAGGTTGGCCAGTGGTGGTGGGGGATGTTCCCTTATAAAGGCTACAGAATTCATGTCTAAGCTTCTAGCTTCCAGTACACATTTAAATATTTAACTAACTTAGCTTCCCACCATGAAGCCAAAGAGACCAGCCGGTGCCAAGCCTGCTTCTCCGTCAGCCACCAGAGTTATTTTAGGAACGCCCCCTCCCTTCCCGAGCAGACAGGCTGAAATTGGAGCTTCACCTTCCCCTTTCTCCCAGTCTGGGGGAAAAAAATCTACGGTATTTGCAAACTCCGTAGCTCTTGCAGCTGGGCCTGGGCGCTTCTCTAGGCACTGTCTTGCCTCCCCTTCCAAAAGGAGCCCACTCCCCTCCGTTGCGCAGGTACCTGTGCGTGGGCCCAGCAAGAGGTGGCCGGTCTCCACGTGGTTCTGCCTCAGCTCTTCTCCGATGGGAAGCGTCAGGACACTCCAGCCCATGGGGGGGTCGTTGTCGGAGATGGCCATGAGCGCCCGGAAGAGGGAGGGTACTGGTGCCATCAGGTCGTGCATGGAGCTGCGCTCGGCAGGACGGGGGGCAGACGGGAGCCGCTCATCACACAGCCCTCAGAACAGAGACACAAAGTCAGAAACCCTCGCTTGGCCCTGAAGCCAGATTAATCCTCAGGAAGGGGTAGGTAGGATCAGGTATGACACCACTGTGGATCTTTCTCTGCATGCCACCAAACCACGGCTTTCGCTTTTATTAATTCAATTAATTTAATTTCCCCCTATGCCATCCCAATACTAAAAGTCTCTGAAGGGCTTACAAAAAGGAAAAATCCAAAAAACCAAAGGAACCATATACAACAAACAACACACAACACACTGCATCTGATAAATGATTATAAAAACGAGGATAGAACCAATTAACTGTTAAAATATTAGGAAAATAAAAAGGTCTTTGCCTGGCGCAGGAAAGAATAAAGCGTGGGCATCAGGCAAACCTCCCTGGGGAGCATGTTTCACAGTTGGGGTGCCACCACTGAAAAGGCCCTTCTCCGAGTTGCTACCCTCCTAATTTCCTACCCTCCCGGAGAAGGCCCTCTGCCTCGGATCTCAAGGGGCAGGCCGGCACATAGGGAAGAAGGCGCTCCTTCAGGTATCCAGGCCCCAAGCCGTTTAGGGCCTTATGGGTCATCACCAGCACCTTAAATTGGGCCTGGCAGGCATCTTTGCAAATGCTGGGCAGCCACCGGACAGAACAGAAGGTGCCAGGTGACAAGCTGGCCCTTTAACACACTTAAACTTGCAACTCTACTTTGAGTGGGAGCAGCTTCCTGGGTCTCCGGTGGAGAAAGAGCCTTCCCCATCTCCTGCCTTTGGACTTTTTAAGCTGGAAACAGCAGGAATGGTACCTGGGCCATTCTGCACAAAGAGCAAGGGACTCTCCCAGAGAGCAGTGGTGTCTTAGGTCACAAATTCATGCTCCAGGAAGTTGCTATTCTGGGAGGGCCCAGAGCAAAAGTGTTCTGGCAGCTTTTATCACCCAAGTCAGAATTCTGGACAAACACGGCAAGCTTTCTAGCAAAAGCCGTTTCCCCTGCTTTGCTATCTTTCCTTCAGGGTCTCTGCCACCCTCCAAACTGCCAATATGCCCCACTTAAGGACTGGGGAACAGCGACCCCCAGAATTATATGCCGCCCCCTTGCTTTTTTTTGCAAGGGGGCGGCATATAAATTTGGAAAATAAATTCACTCACCCACACATCCGCAGCACGACTCCCACAGACTGCCCAGGCAAAAGGCGCACTCCCTACAACACGGACAGCCGGCACGGCTGGCTTCACACTGGCACACTTCCTGCCGAGAGATGGCGAGGAGGAGGAGGAGGAGGAAGAATTGTTGTTGTTACGGGAAGCATAACTACTCCCCCCCCCCCCGCTTTTCTGCATGTCCAGTTACCCATTTCAGAAGGCCAGAAGCTCAAGGCAAATTTGGAAGCCCTTCCAGGTGAAAGCCTTCTCTTCAGTAAGTGGTAAAAGCAAAATAACTGACGTCACCTCTATTTTCCTGGCCTTTGGGGGGCTTTAACAACAGCTTGCCTTGGCCTCAAGCTAAGACGAGGTATGGTGGTCCCGTAGTAAATACTGACAAACAGGTGCTCTTTGTGACCGTTTCCATACCCCGTTCCCCCCCCCCCATGCTGGTGGTTGTGTCGACCCCTCGCCTGCCCCTGTGTATCCATATATATATATTTGACTTCCATAAAACTAATAGGTCTTAATTGTCCATTCCAGAAGAAACCACTTTGGGTTACAACAGGGATAACTAGCAAAATACACTACTGCTCGGAAAATCAGTTTTGTCCCAGTTGCTGTGAGAAAGACGGCTAAGCTCTGAAGGAAATGGAAATGACAAAAGTCCAGGAAATTCAACCCAGTGAATTTAGGCCCCATCATGCCGCTGAAGGTGACAGATGCTTTCTGCTACGATGGGTTAGGAAACATGGAGAGTGCATGAGTTTTGCATAGCACCACCTGGCTTAAACTGGAAGGATCCGTTTACTAACTCGCTTTTTAATGGGAGGGGGTTGCTCTAATCCATTCATCTCCACACTGTCTTGGGACCATGCATTCATTCGTACTTCCTGTCAGTTAGGACCCCGAGGGTCTGGAATGGGCTCCATGGGAGGTGGTTGAGGCCCCATCGGTGAGGGTGTTCAAGGACAGGCTGGACGTGCACATGGTGCGCATGTTGTGAGTGGAGCCGCTGGAGCCGGGGGTCAGACTAGATGGCCCAGGAGGCCCCTTCTGACTCGCTCTGTTTCTGTGTTTCTATTTGCCATGTGAAAACTAGTTTCTAGTGAGAGAGAAGTAAATTATTAGCTGTTCCATGAGTTCACAGCTACCCTCTCAGAAGAGGAGGTTACTTGTTGTCCCTCTGCATGATTCTGTGCCCAATCAGCCCTCGAAAAAGATGGATAATTTAACCCGTCTCTGCCCTGGTTTTGATTAGAGCATTCTGTTGCTTCTTGTGTAGAGATGGAAGGGAATGCTTTGGTTGTAAGTACTATTGCTTATCCAATTAGCTGCATCTCTGAAACGAGTCACTGTTCTAGGCTTGTCTGCTCTAATCGACAGAAAGCTCAAAGCAATGTGTGGATCATAGATACATTTGCAGGGAGGCTGCTAGCAAGGGTCGTGGGCCTTCAATTTTACTTTGGGGGGGATTAAAAAGGACCATGCGCCTTGGCAATTGCACCCTTGCCAAACACTTGTCCTGTGGAGCAGGGCAGAGCTGAGGCAGGTGTAGCTCCCCTGGCATCTCACCTGCAACAAGCACTTGCTGACGTCGCTGGCACAAAGCGCCTTGTTACACCCACTTGCGGAAGTGGCTGCAGCCCAGGTGGCCGCCGCCACCAAGAGCCAGTCCAGCCCGCGGGCCATCGCTTGAGGCAGATGGGGGTGGTGGCAGGCAGACACACCTGGAAGAGAAAGGATGGCAACCTGTGGGAACAGACAGGAGGGTGGCTTAAAGCTTGTTGTTGTCGTTAGTCGCGAAGTCGTGTCCGACCCCATGGACAACACTCCTCCAGGCCCCCCTGTCCTCCAACATCCCCCGGAGTCCACTCAAGCTCACACCAACCGCCTCAGTGACTCCATCCAGCCACCTCATCCTCTGCCGTCCCCTCCTTCTTTTGCCATCTATTGTTCTCAGCATTAGACTCTTCTCCAGGGAGTCCTTCCTTCTCACTAGATGGCCACAGTATTTGAGTTTCATCTTCAGGATCTGGCCTTCTAAAGAGCAGTCAGGGCTGATCTCCTCTAGGACTGACCGGTTTGATCGCCTTGCGGTCCAAGGGACTCGCAGGAGTCTCCTCCAGCACCACAACTCAAAGGCCTCAATCCTTCGGCGCTCAGCCTTCCTTATGGTCCAGCTTTCACAGCCATACATTGCAACTGGGAAAACCATATCCTTGACTATACGCACTTTTGTTGGCAGGGTGATGTCTCTGCTTTTTAGTATGCTGTCTAGATTTGCCATAGCTCTCCTCCCCAGGAGCAAGCGTCTTTTAATTTCTTGGCTGCAGTCCCCGTCTGCGGTGATCTTGGTGCCCAGGAAAATAAAATCTCTCACTACCTCCATTTCTTCCCCATCTATTTGCCAGGAAGTGAGAAGACCGGATGCCACGATCGGCTTAAAGCTGGCCCGTTGCAAATGCCCGCCAAAACTTAGTAGCCCATTACATTTCCGCTTGCCTTCTGGTGCATGGATAGCCTCTTTTAAACATCCAGGGTGTAACAGAGGGTATATTTGTGTGTTGGCGGGGGAAGAATTTTCCTCACACTTTCCTGACAGGCTGAGCGGATTTGATAACTCTGCTCTTACGAGGAGGCCAGCTGAAAAACGCTTTGAAAAGCTTTCCTTCCGGACTGGAAAACCCGCACACGTCTTTGGACAGTCGTCCCTTTGAGTCCCATGGGACTTATTCTCGGGGAGGCAACTGCCTGCTCAGGGGCCCGGCCACCCCCATGTCCAGGCAGAGGGGACTGACTGGCTGCAGTCAGTTGCAAAGGGAGATGCAGAACTACCTAAAACGTGACCATTTTTACCTGTTGGGCCCTAATAACCATTGGGTTCCGTGATGCTGCAAGCTTTCCAGTTTATCCATCCCAAACGGCTCCCAAGCGTTGCTTTTTCGCTTGCCTACACTTCTTCCTTTTTTCTTCCTTCACGCGGAGCTGCCTGCCTGCACGTCTGAGCTGTGCTCTGGGGAGGGGGGCGCTGGGAAGGCCTGGGGATCAGACCCTCTCCCCAGGCCCACGGCACAGCCCACCCCCCATTTGGTAGCCATTTTCCTCGCCTTTCTCGGAGGAGGGGGATGGGGGGGACCCCATGATGGCTGCAGAGTTGCGAAAAGTGCGCCCTGCCCCGTCCGGTAACCGAAGGTTTTGCAGAGAAAAAGAAAAGTTAGTTACGTGCGAAAGGGGTTACCTTGCGGAGGGAGGGGGGTCCGCGATCGGTCTTTTGCGGGGAGGTCCCGCAGCACAGGGAGCCCCTTCTCGTTCTCTCTCCGGTAGGGAAAGAGGAGGGCTCTGAGCAGAAAGAGAGGAGGGGAGGGAGGCCTTTGGATGGAGAAGGGGAGAGGGGGGGCGGTGGCGAGGGGAGAGAGGAGGGGAGAGGAAGGGGGCAGCCGCTGATTTGAGAGTGCCCCCAGCCCTGCTAAATCCGCCCCCACGAAGGATCACCCATCGCACCGTGTTGCGTCCCTTTGCTAAGTCAAGCTGCAGAAAGAAGAACCGAGCAAATTCTGAGAATTGTCCAGAAAGAAGCAGGGTGGTTACAGATTCTCCCTCCCTCCCTCCCTCCCTCGCCTTTTCCACTGGTCCCTTCCCCATTTATCCCCATCGCTGTCTCACTCACCCACACATCCCACTGATCTTTCGTGCATCCTTTCTTGTTGCTAAATAATCTTTTTGTTTTGCAGCCATGGCACATCTGGACAGACAGCCAAACATCTGGCATGGATGGAGGCCAGATGCGGTGTAACACATCTGCCCTGTACTCTTCTGCTCCCAGGGCACAAACTCCATAAACCAGCCTTTCTCAACCTGGGACACTCTAGAGTTTTTTTTTTTTTTTTTTTTTGGGGGGGGGGCTACAACTCCCATCAGCCCCAGCCAGCCTGGCTTGTGATCAGGAACCTGGGAGTTGCAGTCCAACACTTCTTGAGGTCACTGGCTTAGGGAAGGCCGTGCACTGGCCAAACAGAAAGGCCACCAGAATATAATAAATAATAGAAAATAAATGAATAGGTTGAAAATAACAGTTCTTGAAAATTTAAACTCTGCGGAGCTCTTTGCTGGGCTTGCCTTGATTCAGACATTGCAAGTCACAATTAAATTAAATATTCATTTCTGTCATTAGGGGATGCACATAATCAACCAGAGTTCTTCAGTCATCTCAGTCTTTTTCACTCTTTTATGTTAGCTATTTATGAGTTTTTGAGACCATCCATCTTGTCCCACTTTTACTGACTGTGACTGGAAACTTTTTCCGGGATGGCCTTTCACTGGTACAGGGGAGAACACAAAGGACAAATCCCAGCCTCTGATAATGCCTTCACTTTCACCAGAGTTGTTTATCAGGGCAATTCACTTTTCCAGACTGCTGTGGGGATTGTGCGTGTGTGTGTGGAAGGGGGATGTGTTAAGCTGAGGATCTATGTTGTGTTACTGCACAAATAATTCCTGGCTGAATTCTGTGCAACCAGAAGGTCTAGAACAGTGAATCTTGCAGACTCACAAACACTGGGTGAGTCTTAAACACGCTAAAGTCACTTTTCGTTTTTATTTTTGCTTTTCGGGTGTCCAAATCATGCGTCTCTTCACTTGTAATTCAGAGAAGAAATGTGACAAAGCGACAGCGATTAGGGGCTTGTGAGATTCATGGATAACTCATGAAATCTGAGAAATCTCACTTCCCTTTTCCTCTGTTTAATCCAAAGCAAAAGCAATCCCGTGAGGACAGAATGTGTTCACACAGACACCGTTTTGCACAACTAGGGATATATTTGTCCCACATATTATGGGGCACCTTGATCCAAGACGTTTTATGTTGGGAAAGAAGACGGACATCACACGCATGGATGTGGCACACACGTTAATTCCTTTTCCACAAATGCACAGATCAAAGCACCCCAAACAAACAAACAAACATGCACCCGGTTCCCCAGAATAAACACTTTGGCCAATTTCACTCCATGACCCTTTTTGTCTCTTTGTGAGAAAAAAGGCTGTGTGTGAAGCGCCCACACTGACTGGACCAAAACATGCACAAGGGAGACAACACTGGGTTTTTTTACTTCTTTAGCAGCTAGTTCAGAAACACACAAGATGAGACAACAGTGACACAAGATGTAAACATTTATAGATTCCACATTTCCCATGTATTCATGCGTGGAGATGAGGGGAAAGGTAACATGTGAATAAATTCCTTGGAACGATATGCAAAATCCTCAGAGTTTTACTCCAATCCCATGGAGATCCACTACTCAAATGGGCATCGAGAAGTATCCCAAAGGCCCAATTCCTTCCTTCCTTCCTTCCTTCCTTCCTTCCTTCCTTCCTTCCTTCCTTCCTTCCATCCATGAATAAACATGCTCTTTATTCAATCTCATCTTAAAATACCAGCAAGACCCCACTGAAGAAAGAGGATTTCTTAATAAATCCTACGATTAATTTGGGTTACTTAGCAACATACAAGCTGCATTGGTGGGGAGGGTGGGGGGAAGGGTTGGATCGAAGTATCCTTGATGTTAAAGCAGGAATTGTTCAGGGGAACAATGGGAGGCGACAGGCCAGGAGACAAGTTCAAATGCTCGCTTACCCCAGGCTCAAGACACTTTCTCTCAGCCTCTTCTTCCCCATCTGTAAAATGGGAACAATCGATTCGCTTTACCTTCGGGTTATGCGGTGGCATAGAGATGGAATGAAATGAATAATAAAGTAATTGTCTGAGGTGTAAGGTATACCACCCCACACACAGCTAAAAAGAGCCAGTGAGCATGACCTAAACAGCTTTGTGCCTTCCAAACACATTCGAACTGAAGGAGCGCCTTCTTCCCTATGTGCCGGCCTGCCCCTTGAGATCCGAGGCAGAGGTCCTTCTCCGGGAGCCCTCTTTGAAGGAAATTGAGAGGGTCGCTACTCGGAGAAGGGCCTTTCCAGTGGTGGCACCCCAACTGTGGAACATGCTCCCCTGGGAGGTTTGCCTGGCGCCGACACTTTATTCTTTTCGGCACCAGGCAAAGACCTTTTAATTTTCCCAATATTTTAACAGTTTATTTCTTTATTTATTTTTCAATTTATATCCTACAAAGGGCTCAAGGCAGCTTACATCATTCTCCTCCTCCATCTTATCCCCACAACAACAACCCTGTGAGGTAGGCTGGGTTGAGTCTGTGACTGGCCCAAAGTCATCCAGTTGGCTCCATGGCTGAGTGGAGACTCGAACCTGGATCATCTGAGTCCCAGTCCCGTGCTCTTAACCACTATGCCACACTGGCTCTACACCACACAGTTAATTGGTTTTATCCTTGATTTTATCATCATTTATCGGATGCAGTGTCTTGTTTGTTGTATATGGTTGCTTTGGGTTTTTTTTTGTTTTTTGTTTTTTGTAAGCTGTCCAGAGACTTTTAGTATTGGATGGCATATAAAAACTTTAAATAATGAATAAATCAATAGAATAACTGCAACACTCAGAATTCCCAGTCAGTGGCCCTGCTGGATGGGAATTCTGGGAGTTGCAGTCCAAATCCCTTGAAGGCCACCAGGTTGGGGAAGGCTGACCTAAAAGACACTTGGTTAATGGGATGAGACAACTTACAAAGTTTAGCATTTTATTGCCCTCCTTCAGTGGTTGGCTTAAGGTGGGCACAGGTACCTCAGCCCCGCAAGAGGATGTGGCCAAAACCTATTTGAAGTTAAAGCTCATACTGTCTTTGGGAAGTCCTTTCGACCTTTAGGGTGGACAACCTCCTCCCCACATAAGCCAGGAAACCAACCAGTGACTGGCAGTGGGGAGAAAGGGGGTGGCCACTGGAAGGGGGTGGGCCTCAGCAGAACCCACGCGGGCCGGCTTGGGCTCCCTGGGGCCGCGGTTCTGCACCCCCGCTTGAAGGATTTTCCGGACGGCACAAAGCTAGTAAACGGGTAGCAGATCCTAGCCTAGGAAATGCCACACTGGGGAGGAATGAGCCAACCCGGATTGTCTGGGTCAAACTGGGCCAGGTTGATCCGGAAGCTCTGGCACCTTCCCGGTGCCATCTTCCTACAGGAAGTGTATCCACCCCGTCTCGCAGCAATCCTGCGTAGGGCTGGGGGGCTCCTCCTCCTCGTCCACGCAGGGCGGGGAGCGCAGGGCGTAGTTGCGGCCATGGTTGTTGTCCCAGTACTCCTTCCCCCCCACCAGGTAGCAGAGGGCAAACTCCAGGAAGACCCCCGGGGGCAGTGGCACGGGCAGGGGCAGCTGGAAGGCAAAGCGGTCGGCATGGTCCCGGCCCTGGCCCGCAGGGGCGGCGTAGGAGGCCCGGACTTCGCGGTGCGTGCCCCAGGCGTCCCAGGTGTATCGGACGGAGACCCGCTTCTCGTAGGCCAGGTTGAGCACCCGGATGGTGCCAGACACGCAGGCCCCCTCGGCCCGTGCCCCCTCCAGCAGCACGCACTGTGCCAGGAGGCGTGGAAAGAAATCCGGCATCGTCAGGGGGTCCGGGAACGTGGGCTCGAGCAGGCAGCGAAGGCTCAGGGGGTCCTGGGGGTGGAGAGAGAGAGAGAGAGGGAGAGAGAGAAGGGGCGGTGAGAATTGGAGAACAATGTCATCTGAATGTTAGAAAACTGGAGTGATGGAAAGGGGAAGTAAAGGAATAGGGAAGGTGCTTAAGAGAGGAAGAGGAAGGAAATGCATGGACAGAGAGAGGTTCCTGGAAAGGAGGAAAGGAAGGAAGGAGAACAGAGGGTAAGGGAGAGACATGGTGCAAATAGGAATAAAGGAGAGGGGAGGTAGAAAGGGAGAAATTAGAAGGAAACAGAAAGAAAATATATTATCCAGGACACAATTGGACAAAAGGGAGGTTTTGAAAAGAAAGCATCCGAGAAAGTCCAAAATCCAGTAACTTGCAGAATTCCTTTCTTAATTATTATTTATTTAAAAAATTTGTATGCCGTCCTTCACTATCGCGTCTCAGGATGGCTTACAAGATTAAAAGCGAAAACCATCAGAACAATCAATAAACACCATACAATACAATAAAATTATCAAAACCAATGCAAATAAATCAATCGAAACAAAACAGAACAAAAGCGACTGTAAAACGATAAAAATACTATTTTTTAAAAATAACGATTAAATAAAAAGGTTTTATTTAGGATCAAGCAGAAGTAAACGAGTGCAAGCTGTTGAGTTGCCAGAACTCCTCACCTGGCCAGGGGTGCAAAAAGCAGGTGGCAGGACCAGAAAACAGAAGTGACCCCGGAGAGCAGGTGGCAGGACGAAGGACTGGCCATAAATAGGGTGGGAGAGGTCGCACAATAAGGTGATGGGGACTGAATGGGTTAAAAATCATGGGATGGAAAGGGGATAAAACTAGAAGAAGGATAGCAATTGAGGTGAGGAGGGAAGAGTGGACAAGCAGGTCGGCTGGATAGCGATGGAAGAGAAAGGAACAGAAACAAGCAGGGAGAACACAGAGAGCACAGGAGGAAGAGGAAGAGGGGTGATGAAGGCCAGAAAGACGACAGAGGAATAAGAGGTGGGGCCCCAAAGGAGACGGGGTGGCAGGGCAGAGGAGGAGGAGGGGTGGAAGAAGCAAGGGAAAGTGGGAGGGAATGGCATGGAGGGAAGGAAGGATCCGCTAGATTTAAAGGAGAATTTGAAGACTAATGGCAGGCCAAAGAGGAGACTGACTGGCTGGCTGACTGATTTATTTATTTATTTAGAGTTTTTGCATGCTGTCCCATCGCTTAACGCCTCGGGACGGCTCACATAAATAAACATAGTACAAAAATACAGATTATATAAATTAAAACTTTCGCTCCCTGCTAACATCACGGATTCAAAAAAACCTCCCCTCCACATCCGTTTTTGTTGGGATTAGTCCAACATCTCTCCTTAGTGGGCTTGAATGCAGCAGTTCTGGAGAAATTTCTCCTGCCATACCATGAGACTATTAATGATAACAACTCACGGTCACATCATCACGATGGATTATTATTGTATCGCATGCCTATCCCACCTTTCCCAGGGTCTGCCTCCTGTCCTTTTTATCCTCACAAGGACCCTGTAAGGTAGGCCAGCGACTGGCCCCAGGGAGCCTCCTGGCCGAGCAGGGACTAGAATCGGCCTCTCTCAGCCCCTGTCCTGCACTGTCTTTGGATTTTGGCTACCAGCACATGCATCAAGCAGCAAGACCAAGGAAGGAATGGAGAGCCGAGTTTAACTCCGGCTCTGGAGAGGGCCGTCTCCTCCTGCCTTTTACACGAGTATCTCCGAAGACCGAGAAACAGCATCAGCCTGCCGTGCACAGGCAGGAAGGAGCGGTGGCTGATTTCCGAGTGAGTCCTGGCCATCGCTTCATCGTCCACATATCCCATAATTCTGCGGGAGCAGCTAAAAACCGACTTTTAACCACCTGACGCACTTTATTACCACCTCAGTGCCACTGGGATAATACTGCTGCCAGAGATATTATGCGTCAATCTTGTTCTGATTAGGAATGGAGCACAGATAGCATATATCCCCAGCTGGGGATGCTGGGAGATGTAGTTCAAGACATCCGGAGGGGCCATGGTTGGGGGGAAGGTTAGTGCCGACACTTATGGTACGCCTTCAGCCTTGTGGATAAGACAACCTTGGTAACAGCCGTTGTGTACCCACCTTTCGTCCTCCGAGAAGGAACCTCAGGTGGATTACAAGGCGATCCTCTCCCCTGCCCTCCTCACCACAACAACCCTGCGAGGTAGGCTCAGCTGAGAATCAGTGACTGGCACAAAGTCACCCAGTGAGATTTCATGGCGGAGTGGAAATTCGAGCCCGGGTCTCCCAACTCCCAGCCCAGTCCAGTGATCGCCTCACTCTGCCACCGTCCCATCAAACCCTTTAGGGCAGCTTCGTTTTCATCCTCAGTCATGGATCTTTTGCAAAACATCTAGCTTGCGAGTGCCCTTAGCTACAAGTTACGGACGCGTCTGACTTCAGCAGGAGAAGTTTTGAAGGCTGCAATGCCAACCTCGGGGTAAGAGCCCCGATTCAGAAGTAACTTCTCGACAGTGCAATCGAAAGCATTTTTTTTTTTTTTACTCGGACGTAAACCCTGCAGGATTCAGTGGGATTTGCCAGTGACTTTACAGTGGCAGTCATAATCTGCTCTCCTTTAAGGAAAGCATATAAGACTGCTCTCCTGTGTCTAAGATTTGAGCGCTTGAAGAAAACACGGACCACTATAAATTGCAATTCACGGCACCCGTATTATGAGCGCATCCCAATGTGGCCGCAAGAGGTATTGCACGGAAAAGCACCACCAGAGTTGCACAGTGTGCTCACCCACACTCAAGGGTTGAGTGTGCCCAGTTGTTGAAAAATGGTTGTCCGACCCAGCCAAGATAATAAACTATGGTGAACAACCCACAGGTCATAACCCACCCACAAACCAATGGGTTTTCTGCATGGGTTGCTTGTGGTTAGGGCAGCTGGGTTCAGACAACACGATAACCCATGTTTCGGCAACAAGCTATGGTTCAGCGACAACCCACACTTAACCCGTGAGTATGGCTTATTGGTTTGTCTGAATGCAGCCAATCTGGGCCAGCCCAAAGCTGGTTAAGGTAGTCCAGCAAGTTCCCCATAGAAATCGCAGTGGTTATGCCTGTATACAGAATCGGCTCCTCCTTATAAATGAACATTTAGCAAGGGGTGATAAAGTGGGGAAAGCGCTCAATTTCCTTTCCTCCAGCCACCCCCACCCCAAGATCCATCCCACTACAAAGCGGGCCAAACCCTGTTACCTTTGCAGGTGGACAAAAAGGCAGGCAAGGGGCAAAGTGGCTGAGTGAGTCACGGCGCAGCTGGGCATGGACACGCTCCGGCACCTGTGGCAGGTCGTTGGGCCAGAACTGCCGGACGCTGGTGAGCTCGAGGCCGAGCGAGTCGGCGAAACGGACCCTCTTGCGCGTCCCGGGGCTGCGGCTGCGCGAGGCCTCCCTGCTCCTGCCCCACGCAGGGGCGGATCGTGTCCGGCGCCTTCCGCTCCGCTTGGGGCCCCTCAAGAGGTGGCGGCGCCTGCGCGGCCTGCTCCGTGGCCTGCCCTCGGACTCCGATTCGGAGCCTTCGGTTCCGGAGTCTTCTGCCAAGCTTGGCCGGGCGGTGCGGTAATAGGCTCGCTCATAGAGTCCTGCGATGTAGCTGAGGTTGCGTGGGATGTTACTGGGGGTCAGGGGGGAAGGTGGGGCACGGGCCATGGGGCTGACCCCAACCCTGGCTCCCCACGCAGCCGGGTCCAGCAAGGTCCAGCGGGTGGGTGGGAAACACCCTTCTCTCTCCTCCCGAGCTGCTGCGCCTGGAATAGGCTGTCCTATCGCTCCATCTGGGAGCAAAGACCACCCTTCACGACTCCGCTCCGTCCCTCGACCTGCTGAGCGCCTCTCTCATCGCATCCCCTCCTCCGAGAGCTCTCTCAGGGGCCGGCGTCTCCGCTTCCAGCCTCTCAGTCCAACTTCCTTTCTATCATTTCATCAGGCTCTGCGTCGCCCAATTTCCCTGGATCGCTCCGGCTAGAAGGGTCTTTTCCTCCAGGCTTCCATGGTGTACGTCTTCCACAGATCTCCCTTCCAGAGAGCCTGGCTCTTCCTACCACGTGCTCTCACTCCGTCACCGCACCTTTCGGCGTTGCCGGGTTTTGGTTCTGTCACCGTGGTCCGTCTTGTCCTAGGGTTCCCATGTTTCCCCTGGTCGCGTGGGCTCCATCGCTCTCGTCAATCTTCCAGGAGTCCGTGGGTTGGAGAGGTCACCCGTCTGCTCCCTTCCTGTCTCTTCTGCAGACCTTGTCTTGCTTCCTCTGGACGCTCTCCCTCTACACGGCCATTGCGACGTTTCCTCGCTGTTCCGTCCGGAGAATCCCCGACTGTCTCTTTCTGGGAAAAGCGTCCCTGGCTTGCTTTCCAGCTTACTTGGCTTCTTATTCCATGTGGTCCCCGCCAAAGGTGACTCAGGCTTTACCATAATCCATAGAGCGGCTGCTCCTTCAAAACTGTCGGCCCTTGCAGATTCTCAAGGACGGCAGCTCCGAGCAGATACCTCTCAGGAATTCTAACTGCCACCCTTTCCCACTCCACAACAGGAGACCTGGACAGATGGGAAGGCAAAAGTCTCTGCTTCCCAAACCCGAGAAGTTAAATTCCTGCTGGGTAATAGACCCCCAACCGCTTGCCCTTGGGGGCCAAGACGAGATGCATCTTTGAAAGTGTGCGTGCCCAGAAATTTTTCCACCGGGGATAAATTATTCAGAAGACAAAACAGAACTAATGGCTGATGTGAAAGCCAGAAAGTTGAAAGACTCAAACCCATCCGGAAAAAGGAAGGAGGGATTTGGAACTGGGGCAGACCGGTTTGGAGACGGGAGCTTGACACTGGGGTAGTGGGAAGGGGTGCAGCAAGATGGCAGGAAGGCGAGGGGGGAGGAAGGAACGCGCTGCTGGGGACGGGGCTGGAGCCGTGGAGACACGGTCTTGGCCTTGGGCCACCTTAACTAGACGCCTGCCAGCGTTTGTACATAAATCATGGAGAAACTGCGGGCAACTGGTCATGAATAATGGAGCAAGACCTGCGTTCTCCGTCTCTGCCTTCTTACATCTGCTTCCTGCCTCCTCTAACCAGGTACTACCAAAGGGTTAAGCTACCCTTGTTTGAAAGGAGCTGCGCTTTTCTCTCTCCCTGGCCCCTACATTGGCAGAATCCCCCAAATCCATCAAGAACCGTGCACTCCGTCTTCATAAGCAGGAGGAAGAAAATTATAAATCCAGAAAGCCCCGAATAAACCCCATCAAGGCACTTTGCAGAATCCAATTTAGCTCCAGAAAGAACCACAAGCAGCCCGCATCAAAGCACTCCAAATCCATAGCATTTGTACTCCCCCCACTTAGTTATGGGAACAGAGCAAGCTCCTCTTTCATAGCACTATCTTTTCACAGCCGCTCGTCCTCTCAGCTCAGCCCGCTTCTCCTTTCAAGGTCAGAGAGGAGTGGAAAATTGCATTTGGCTTGAATTTGGGTGAGGCCCGAATATAATGCACCCAACACTCCCCCCGCCCCAAGGCTCTCAAGGAAGAATTTGCACCTAGGGCCTCTTGCATCTAGTACCCGCCTAGCTTTCCTGCCTTAGCATTCGCCTTCTCTCTCCCTTTCTGGGGCTGCTTATTTGTGCTTCCATTTTATAGAAATTCAGGTGAGAACATTCCAGGGCCTCCCCAATAGCAGAATCAGGATTTGATCCCAAATTTCCGTGCTGGTCCACCTGCCAACAGGCAATCCATGACGACTCCGGTCCCACATGCATTAAACTCTTCCTGGCCCGCTAGAGACCTCTCCATTCTGCTTTGTTCTGTACAAATCTGCCCTTCCCACTACAAATTCTTCCTTTATCTCATGGCCCAAACATATTTTCCTACCTCCACCATTTTTATTAACCCTGTACCCTCCAGGGAGTCATGCAATATGGCTACCTTTTGTGAGATTTAAAACTCCTTGAGACAGGATTCGAGTGGGTACAAGCAGTTTATACCATACAAAAAGCATTTGCAAAGGCTGGCTCAATGCCTCAGTAGTCTGAGAAACAAAGAGCAATCTTTTACTGTTTACAAGAGATTTTATTCATTTCTCTCCCCGATGCTCAACACTATCCCTGCTTCGCCATTGGCTGGTTACTAAGAAGTCACCATCTTCCCCATCCGCCTACATCATACTACTCCTTAATATGTTCCCCCCTCCCGCTCATACATCCCATTTTCATGCTAATGAGCCTATTATCTATGAGAGGTGTGTCATTTACTGTTCATGCGCAGTACCTTCTAAGAGGTCAACAGGCCGAAGTGGCCTTGAAAATTCTTACTGGACGCCAAAATGTTTCTTAAATCTTGTGGGGAGGATGAGACAATGAGAACAGGCCTTTATTCATTCTAAAAGATACAGATTCTACGCTTCTTAAGAAAAAACAATCCTTCGCTCATATTTTAAAAGATACAGACTTTACACTTCCCACACTTTGACATTAGTAGCTGTCCACCTTCCGCCTTGTTTTAGATGGCCGACGTTGGAAGGAGTCCAGCATTGCTGGTCTACCTTTTGTCCCCCAGGAAGGGCTCCTGTGTTTTTAACCGCAGATGTGGCAAGTTGTAATACAGGAGTGACCAGAACCCCTCCCCTCCCCTCCCCTCCAAAAAAAACACCAGCTTCTATCGAAAGTGATGTATTTTTGCAACATCTGTATACTGCCCCACATTGAAATAGCTTCTTTCACAACAACCTGATCCACAGAAATTCTGCGGGAGAAACTTTCACCCCACTCCACCAAACAGAGGGGCAAAACTGAGGAAGAGATAAGGGGTTTTTGCTTGCCAGACAGGTCTTTAGAACATGGGAACCCAGACATTTGTTTTTCAAAGTGCCAACTAGCACCATGACTTTTGTTGGACCAACAAAGATGGCCATCTTGAACGTGAATGGCCAGTTCGCTTCTCTTGATGATTTCAGAAGGAAGACGAGCTCTTGCTTTTACCAAAACTTTCTTATGGTGCTGAGTCCTTCCTGGGGCCTGCCATTCCCAGAAGGGCCTTAAATTTCAGTGTTGTGGAGCAAATTGGGGGTGCCAGCCCTTCAGTGATGGGACCACAGATTGGAACACCTTGCTATCCTTAACATAAACTATGACATTGCAGGAAAAGTACAACTTTCCACAATAATTAGTGAATTTGGACAGAAACAAGCTAGAAAAACACTTGTTAAATAAAAAAAAACCTATGACAGATGATCACATCGCATCCTTTTGAGTTAAATGTGTTGATTTTTTAGTTCATGGCACTCTTATCACTTCCTGGCAAACAGAAGGGGAGGAAATGGAAGTAGCGATAGATTTTATTTTCTTGGGCACCAAGATCACTGCAGACGGGGACTACGGCCAAGAAATTAAAAGACGCTTGCTCCTGGGGAGGAAAGCTATGGCAAATCTAGACAGCATACTAAAAAGCAGAGACATCACCCTGCCAACAAAAGTGCGTATAGTCAAGGATATGGTTTTCCCAGTTGCAATGTATGGCTGTGAAAGCTGGACCATAAGGAAGGCTGAGCGCCGAAGGATTGAGGCCTTTGAGTTATGGTGCTGGAGGAGACTCCTGCGAGTCCCTTGGACCGCAAGGCGATCAAACCGGTCAGTCCTAGAGGAGATCAACCCTCACTGCTTGTTAGAAGGCCAGATCCAGAAGATGAAACTCAAATACTTTGGCCACCTAGTGAGAAGAAAGGACTCATTGGAGAAGACCCTGATGCTGGGAACGATTGACGGCAAAAGGAGAAAGGGACAGTAGAGGATGAGGTGGCTGATGGGGTCACTGGTGTGGTGGGCATGGTGCTGGGTGGGCTCCAGGAGGTAGTGGAGAACAGGGGAGCCCGGCATGCTGTGGTCTGTGGGATCACGGAGGGTCAGGCACGACTTTGCAACTGAGTAATAGCCAAATGTTTGAAATGCAACAATTTTTGTAAACCTGTTTTGGCATGTCTTTGTTCTTTAATATACCAAGAGGGCTTCAAAACTTAGGAATGTCTGGGACCTCCCTGGAAGATGGAGAAGATCGGAACTCAGTTGGAGCCTTTTTGCGTGGTCCCTACAGAGGCCAAAATAGGTCAGGGTGTTGATCCTAGTTCTTTCCCCTTGATTAGTCTTGGAAATAACAGCGGGAGGTGACACACGAATCTGACCATCCATGCCCGAATTCTGTTCCATCAGATTTGGACATCCCTCTCACCCGCTGTATCTCCTTTCCAAATCTGCCAATGCCCAACCCACAGAGCAGGCGATTTAGAACTCAGTGTGGTGCATCTTTTGCTGACAATGAAAAGAAAACGTTGGTCTTTCAAAGTGAAACAGCAGTTGGACAGCTTGGCAAGAAAGACTGCAGACACGGGAGTACTTAAAACCATGTTATTCACTGAACGGATGGAATTTCTTTGGGTTATAACTAAGAATTTTTAAAGGATGTTTGGAAAACCAACCTGGTGTGTTCTTTTAAATAAAAACCACATCCAAGTAAATGTGTAGGCCAGTGCTAACCTACTGGCAGAGTTAAAATAGTGTATTGTTTTTAATTGTATTTTTTGTTGTTGTTAGCCGCCCTGAGGCTTTTTGCAAGGGGGTGGCATACAAATATGTAAAATAAAATAAATAAAAATAAAATAATTGATAGAAGGTTAGAAAGAGCTGTATTGGGTGGGAAGAATGGTAAAGGAAGTTATTAAGATTCAGCTGGTAATGTAGTGAACTTTCCTTGTTTCCAAAAGCCAAGAAAGATTTTTGAAGCCATGCCAGCCTTCAGCTTGTTAGGAAAGACACCAGAGATCATGGCCTTGAGGCTTAGCTTCCCCAAGTACATTCTTTAGATAAGAGTTATTTTTGCTGTAAGAACTAAAAGTCCTCGCATTGCTAAAGCTGATTCATCTTCCCCTTGTCCCCCAAGAGGTAGGTTGTGCTGACAGACTCTGAAATGGAGGAGAGGAACTGTATAAAATTCATGGCATGTCCTTTGTTCTTGGCTTGGGGAGAGGAACTGACACATCACCCTCCAAGGCAACTTGGGAGGTTCCCTGGCCTATTCAGGGAGGAAATATGCACACAGATAAAGGGAGGGTGAACTTTCTTTTGCTTGCTTATCCTCTGCATATTGCATAATCATTTCCAATGAACTATATATCATCTTTGAGCCAGTGGTTTTGTTTCTTCCTTGAATCTAAAGTGAGTTCCCTTGGCTGGATCAGAACCCTAGGGATTAATAAAGAGCAATCCAATAAACAATTCAGATAATACAATTCAGCAACTAGGATAGAGAAATAAAAGAGACTGTAATTGAGAAAATTAGAACATGAGAAACACTCTGCTGCATTAGGCTAAAGGTCCATTTGGTCCAGCATTTTGCATCCCACAGCGGCCAGCCCGATGCCTTCGGGAAGTTCAAAGAAAGACAAGCAGTGCCTTCCTTAATAGAAAGATGGCATCATGCAACAACACAGGAGAGGATTTTTTGGTGGTGCCCTCCTCTATGGAAAGTCCCCTCAACAGTTGTGTTTGTCACCTGCATAGAATCTTTTTAATGCCAGGTTATTAAAATATTTTTATTTCCCCAAGCATTTTGAGAATTGCTGCTGCTTGCTGCTGCTGTATGGCTTTAGTGGATTCTTTATTTTATGGTTTCAGTGCATGTTTTAGTATTTTCTTCTATAAACCATGTACTATTTATCTTTGCTGCTCACTGACCTAGAATATACTGGATGAATAAGAGCACATACATTTTAGGATACAATCCTGTGCACATTTAAGCAAAAAGAAGCCCAGCATCCCACAGCCAATCGTAGGACATTTTTCTGTGAGAACATGCATAGGATTGTACCCTCAGGGAAGCATGGAAGCCCTAAGCTGGGAAAAATATGGGCATCCTTGCAGGGTGGGAAGAACGTGGAGGCGATCTTTGCCTCGATGGACATGTTCAGCCATCTTGCAGCGCTTTGGATGGAGAGGGAAGGAGGCTGGAGCGCCTGTTACGCTCTTTCAGACCTGGTCGCCTCCCATCCTCGCCCCATGGAACATCCTCTAAGCTTTCTCCATGGTTGGGCTGTGACCCCTGGACCACTGTGGTCCTTGCCGTGCTGGCTGCAGGAGGGGAACGCGAGGCAGTTCCAAGCACGGAACCCCAACTTTTCCAACATCAGAACCGGAATCCGACTATGGAATGCGCTCCCTAGAGAGGCCCGCCTGGCCTCGTCATGATATGCTTTTTGGCGCCAGGTCAAGACCTTTTTATTTGACCAATATTCTAACGCTAATTAATTTTAATTGTATATTTATTCATTTAAATTATTTTAACCATGTCATTTTACACTCAGTCGTGGTGTAGCCAATCTATTTTGTTTAGGATTATAATATATTGTAAGCCGTCCAGAGACGACATTAATGGACGACCTATAGATTTCCTAAATAAATAAATAAAACTGGGAATTGGAAGGATTCTTTGACCCTCTAGAGGCTGCCTTGGGGCCATAGGACTGCTCCAGCCATCATCATCATCATCATCATCATCTCATTTTAAAGTAACCGCTCTCTTTCACTGTTGCTCCACGGCAATCGTTCTACCATAGCGACTGGCAGGTCATTCCTCCTCCAGGAATTTGTCTAATCCCCCTTTCAAACCGCCTGAGCTGAAGTCTCCTACTACATTTTTGTGGCGGCAGATTCCATAAATTAATTATGTGCTGTGCAAGGGAACCAACAAGGCAAAATGCAAAGAAGAAGCAAGCATATACCCTGGAAATGAGGGGGGGGAAATGTCTTTCGAAGAGATCTTCAAGAGACTGCTGGCTGCTACCCTATGCCCAGTTACCTACCAGAACACCACCAATAGTCTTAACGGGAGGTGAAGACCTTGTTATCTTGCCAGGCTTCTTGATTCTATGTTAAAGTTAAGGCTTCGCATCATATTTTGCTGAAATGTATTTTACGGTTGCAAGCGTTGTCTTGTAAAAAGCTTCTGCTAATGGGCAGTATAGAGACCCATATACAGATGAACGAAATGCAACAAAACGAGCATTGAATTTGCTTTTTCCACGTATTGCATATGTATTATGCATAATATTATTTATGCACCACGGTGGATAAGTAATTATTATACTAATTATAATTATGTATATTTGTTATTATGATGCTCGTTAAAATGACGTATTGTTACGTTATTAATTGCAATGCGTTCCACCGTTGCCTCAGTACACGCGCCATTCTACCAAAGGCCGCAAGAAACCTGAAGTTGCGACACAGAACTGTTAAGACTGTAGCCCTTTGTCCCACCGTAAGACCAGCCCACCGGGAGCTACTGACCAATAACATTAAGGCAAGAAGGGCCGTTAACGTCCTTTCCAATAGCCATAGAGCTGTTAGCACCACTAGCCAATCAGAAATTGCGACTCAAATAGCCTCCGGGAAAAGGGCAGAACAAAAGTTCCTTCCACAATTTTTTTTTATTCAAATATTATTTTAATTGCTAATCTTATTTATTTATTTATTTATTTATTTAATGCTTTGGCCAGGGCGACTTAAATTTATATAGTTTTATATTGTGATTATTTATTTATGGTTGTAAGCCGCCCCGAGGCTTCGGCGAATGGGGAGGCATAGAAGTTCCCTAAATAAATAAATAAATAAAAGTTCAACGAAAGGAACTGCGGTTTGACCAATAGAAAAGCTATTCTGCATGATTGGCACAGCTCTCCCCATCCAATGGTATCTTGCTTCTTTGGTTCAAGGCATAGTAGGATGGCCAATGAATACGCCAATCCTACTATGGTTGGGTATGATTGATTTCATCCAGAAAGCACGTGGCGGCGGCCAATTAAAAAAAAAAATCCTTAATATAGCCAATCATGAATCTCAATACGGTTGGTTGAAATACCGAGACAGAAGCGGAAAAGGCGGACCAAGATCGGCCAACTACCCAATGACTCTGATACGCTCTAGTTCTTCAATGAACCGAACAATCCTTTTCTAGTACCTAATAGATTGACGTGCAGTTCCTCCATTCAGCTCAGCGCCGGGAAAGATGGAGGCGGAGTCCTTTGTGAGGCACCCAATCCGAAAAGAGCGCGGTCAGGGCGGTGACAAGAAGACGCTTTAGAACCAACCATTACGCTGCATGGCAAACTTCTGCCCCCCGCGACGCACAGGCGCGCGCTTGCCCAATCAGCGGCCAGAAAACTTTTGAATGGCGTTTGACCTCCGCCAACGGCTCGGGAGCATGAGGGCGCGAGGAAGGCGGCCGCTTGCTGGCCAATGGCCGGGAGGCCCGCGGGACGTGGAGCGGGCCAATGGGAGCGGCCGCCAGCGCGTAGCCAATCAGAGCGCGGCGGCGGGCGGCTAGTGCGGCGGGCAGCAGCGGCGGGGTCTATGGCGTCTGTGCGGGGCACGAGCAGCGTCGGCGGCGGGCGAGGGGCCATCGCGGCCTTGGGGGGCGAGGGGGAGCCCGGCGGGGGGCTCGGCGGGGGTCCTCCTGCCTCCCAGTACGGGAACGGGCTGGGGGGAAGCGTCCCCGGGGGGGAGCAGGGCGGGGGGCTCCGCGAGTTGGAGGAGGAGGAGGAGGAGGAAGAGCTGCTGCTCGAGGCCACGGCGGGCGGCGGCGGCGGCGGCGGAGGCGGCGGAGGAGGAGGAGGCGGCGGCGGCGGCGGCGGCGCGGGCGGCGGGGAGCAGGGGGTCCGGCCCCCGGGGCGCCCTTTCCTCCTCGCTTCCCACCAGGCCAGGCCAGGCGGGAGTCGGGGGCGCCCACCATCACCCTCACCCCGAGGAGCTGGAGGAGGAGGCTGGCCTGGGGGAGAGCGACCCCGGGGACTCGGCCATCGAAGACCCGGTGAGTCCTTTCGCGGAGGATTTGTCTTCACGGCGTTCGCATCACATGCACGTTCGGGGCTTCCCCTCCCCAACTCGGGCCTCTCCGAGCGCGTTGGACTACAGCTCCCAGCATCCCCCCCTGGGTGTGTAGTCTAACCCCTGCGGAGGGTCCCGGCGCTAGGGAAAAGCCGGCATAGAGCGCTGTTCGTGGGCCGGAAGCTCGCATCCTTTGCTCGGTCCCGGAAACTCGCAGAGCGATCCCGGGCCCCGTTCTCGGGGTGGTTGTTCCGCGGTGTTTTCGTGGGAAGGTCCTTTGTAAAGAGAGGCGAGAGCATGGTAGTTCAGTGGGGAAAGGTCCGCAGACTGGCCTGAGCTTTTGGGAAGGTTGGTCGGGCTTCAGCAAAGAAGCAATGCAGGTAGGGCCCCAGAAAAGGAGGAGGCATCTTGGCATCCCAATATCTCCTGAGGAAGGCAGCGATTTTAGAAAAGTGGGGGGAAATTATCCTAAATTTAGCATATCCCCCCGTGTTTCTCTTTGGGTGGGTCTTCTTTCTCTTTGGAGGGACAGGGGAGCTCAAGTAGTACAGGCATGACCCTGTGGAGGTGGCGGCCACAAAGGATGCCTGAAGTCCCTCTAGGCATGGCACATAAGAAATGCAGGTTGCCGCATTTGGAGCAGTCTTGGGCTTCCGGGCTAGTGGCTGAGAAAAGAAAGTTCCTTCTGCACCCTTCCTGCAAATGGAACCGGTTGGCAAAGGAGAGAAGGCCGGGTTTGTATTTTGCAGGTTCAGAAATGCTCGTTTACAAGGCTAGATTTCTGCTGAGAAAACTGGGTCAGAGGCAGCTAGTCCGCCGATCATTTGTATGGGATGCACAAAGTTTTGAGGCGAGACCACAGAACCTGTGATGTATCTCCTGCCTGGGGCTGTAATTGCTGTTAGTGAGTAGAATTTGGGTTAAGTTCAAATCATGTGGGGGGTGTTTCCTTAGAACAGATTTTATAGAATATAAAAACAGGCCAAAATAAGGGACTGTGCAGAAGCTGGCAAAATAAGAACCATGCTGGATTAATCCAAAGATCATAGAATAGATCATAGAGTTGGAAAGGGCTAGAGGGTCCAGCGTCCTGATCAGTGCAGTATCCTGAGTTAAAACATCCCACTAGCTCGACATTCTGTCCACACAATTGCAAACAGTTTTCCATGGGAAACCCACGAGCAGGGCAAAAATACAATACCACTGTACCATTTGTGTTCCTCAGCAATTGGGAAACTAAAACATATCCCATGTAGGAATAGTAGCCATCAAACTGTTCCATGAATTTGTTCAGTCCTCTTTTGAAGGCATCGGTATGGGTGGCCGTCACTACCTGTAAATGAATGTGGAGACGAACTCTGTAGCTTCACTGTGCACAATGTGAAATCCTTCCTTATCTTTCCTGAATCTTTCATCATTCAGCTTCATGGGATGATGAAGGTTCAAATACTGCAAGCAAGCAAGCAAGCAAGCGAGAGAGAGAACCTTTTGGTGCTTGTGTCACATCTCCTCATATTTAGCCTTTATCTAAGCCAAACAGTCCCAGACTACCTAGGGAGTTACTCCAGCCTCTTGGTCATTTCAATTGTCCTTTTCTGAACCTTCTACTCTACAACATTTTCCTTGTTTAGGTGTGGTGATTAGAACCATGCTCATTATTCCAACTGTGGTGCTCTATAGAGTTTCATATAAGGGCAGTATTGTGTTTTTGGTTATTTTTCTAATTATGCCCAAGGTAGAAGTTGCCTTTTTCCACAGCATGGTCATACAATCAGTCGCATTTTTGAGTTGTCCACTACAACCTCAAGATTTATTTCTTGGTTGGTTGCCACCAGTTACGCTGTGTACATTAAATTTGCATTTCTTTATGCTTACTTATGTTGGACCATGTTTGCTATTTTGATGTGCGTTCATTTCTGGGTATATTTTTAGAGCTTTGCAAAACCTCTTTTTGTTTAAACCACCATGGAAAATGTGTGGTTGTCAGCAAACTTGGCTCACTTCTAATTAAGGATTGTTTGAGTAAGCTGAAAAGCATCAGTCCTTGAACTCTACTGTTTACATTGGAAAAATTGCCATTTATACTTTCTTTCTGTTTAAACAATTAGTGATCCATAAGTGGACCTCTTCTGTTACTGGATGCCTGCTAAATAACCTGAAATAACTGCTGATCCTAAATAGTATCTAGGGGTTGAATTGAGGGCCAGAATTATGGAATTAGTGTTAGGGTTGGTGAACTGGCATGGACAGATCCCGAGAAACCAGTGTAGGCAGATTGGTTTTGTTTTATTATATTTATATCCCATCTTTGTCCTGCATGGATCTTGATTTGGCTTACATAATCATCCTCTCCATTTTATTCACACAGCAGACTTATGAGGTAGGTTAATCTAAGGATCAGTGACGGCATCAAAGTCACCCCATCAGCTTCATGGTCAAGTGGGAACTAGAATCTGGATCTCCTGAGTCCCAATCCAGTTTGCTCCAACCACTCTACCTCACTGGCTCTCAGTCCTGAGTTACTGTACATGTTTGAATGGGGATAGATGGCTGAAAAATGTCTTGTATGTCGAGGGGAAAAGTGATGTGTCTTGGAGAATAGAAGGGCAAAGGAAGAGTCTGGGTGAGACTCGTAAAAGCTATTCTGTATTTTCTAACTGGCTCCCTGCTTGCCCTGCATCCCCTTGTCTTCACCCAGGAACTGGAAGCCATTAAAGCTAGAGTGCGAGAGATGGAGGAAGAGGCAGAGAAGCTGAAAGAGCTGCAGAACGAAGTAGAAAAACAAATGAACATGAGCCCCCCTCCTGGCAACGGTGAGCCCCCCGTCTTCACCTGCTCTCTCCCCCTCTGGATTTCCTTTCTGCTCTTTCGAGTATTCAGCGCCTCAGAGTAGCAGGATATTGGAATTGTGTGGAATCGACAAGAGATTTTAGTGCAGGGTGTCTCTAAATGAGATGGGGCCGTCTTTGCCTTGCGTGTTTGGGGGCAGAGGGTTGCTTGCGGAAACTTTGAGGCTTTTAAATTTTGTCTTGTCCAAACCACTTAGATCTGTCTTGAAACTGGCTCTGGAAGGATGACATGGTGGGAATAAGATAAAGGATGTTTCACTAAGCTCAGACACAGGAAGGGCTGTCAGCATTGAGCACTGACTCAGTGTGAGGAGGTGCACGGCTGTTCTTGAGGGATTGAGCCATTTGCTGGCTGCTTCTATCCCGAACCAGACTCCGGCATGCGGGCCTCCTGGGTGGCTGACAGGACACGAAAGTTTCCCACGGGGGTATGGCTGCACTTCTGAAATGTCAATGAATTGCGTGGAATGGCTCCACCCAAAATGGTTGAACATGGCCTGGCATGGTCACTAGCTCAGCGCTTGTTCTCTGGGACTTCTGAGAAGAGAGCTTTTGGGCCTTGCAGGAGGAGCAAGGGATCGGGGCCGACGGCTTTTGTATGTGGCGCTTGCGCCGTCCCTCTGAGCTAAAGCCGTTTCCCACCCGGTGCCATAATGTGGGCCAAAATGCAGCTCTCCGTTAGCACGGGCAGACTTCCATGGTTGTACTTTCTCTGGTAGTTACGGCTTTGCTGTGGTAAGAGAAGCCCCGAGGACTAAGATCAAGGCCAGCTGAACTGATGAGCAGAGCATCACCCAGATGCAAGAGCTGCTAAAGCCGCACCAGCGTGGCGTTTGGACGCCGCAGTGTTGTGCAGGGCTGGAAATGAGGATTCAGTCGTGTTTCGGTCTTGGCGCACATCAGATTGCAAAGATCAGTATTAAAATCCTTTGCAAGCTGGGGTGCTGTAGTGAAGTCCAGGTATGGCTCAGAACTAGAACGATTACTATGCGAGAGACAGAGCAGAAGATGATGACCGCAAGCCGCCTTCCCCTGCAGTTGAGAGAATTGGGAGCTTAGGTGGAATTGGGTGCTTGGAATCCCCTCCAGGGGGCTCTTTTAGCCTGCCCTACCTGTTCATGCACCTTGGAGGGTAAGCAAAGAGGTGGCTCCAGCCGCCGTCTGCCTCGACATTTTCGGCAGAGGGGTGTGACGTCACCTGTGGGTGTTCTAGTGCAAGGGTGGGCAGACCTCAGCACTGTAGGATTGATGTTGCTTTACCAGAACACCGGGGTCCAAAGGTGGCCTGACATACTGTAAGAATTATGGGACAAGCACCTTCCTGGGCGTGTGCTGAGCCCAGGAAGGTGCGATAAGTGCGAAAGCCAACCCCGCAAGGTCTTTTGCACAAAGACACACTCCTCCTTTTCTTCTGCATTTTTCCAGCAGGCTAATTTAGGAGGGAAGAGGCTTTTCCTCTTTATTTACGGTCTTATATTTTTGAAAGAATGCAACAGCGAAATAAAACAGCCGCACAGTGGTACCTTGGCTCACGAACTTAATCCCTTCCACGACTCTGGCAGCCCTTGTAGCAAAAAAATAATCTAGGAAGGAAGCGGGGTGCTTAGTCCATCTCCAGACCGCCGGTTCTGTCCTATAACTCTGCGTTGTGTAATTTTAAATATGCCACCGCTGCCGGAAAACTGGCTCTGAGGGAAAGGCAAGTGAATTCACTCCATTATTTTAGCCCACACACTTGCTCATGTGATGTGGCTTCTACTGTTGTGCTGTGTTGTGTGTGAGGTTATTTAATTTAGCTTTAAAGGAGGGATGTGCAACTTCAGGAGGTTTCGGAGCCGCCCCCACCATGGGCTGCAGCCCTCCTGCTCCTCCCGGTAAAATTCTCTCACGTGTCAGATTTGAAAACGAGCTATTTCCTGGCATCCCGTGGTGGTGCTGCCGTCTTTGGGTGGCCGATCAGCTCACATTTTGGCGCCACAAATGATGTTGGTGGCATGGCTGGAGGGGGGGGCTGCTTATTGCCCCCCCCGCATGATAGAAAGGTGTTGTATAAATACAAGTCAATGAAACAGGTGTGTCCAAAGGCTGGAGTCCTATTTTACGACTGCGCTGTCTCTTCTCCAAATGAGAGGTGAAAAACGGTATGCTAGAGAAGAGTTTTATGTGTTCAGGTGTTGGAATGGGAAAATGTCACAGGAGCTTTCTGGGTTTTCAGTTCTATGATGTCAGAGTTGTTCAGCTGAGGGTTTTGAGCTGCCACCTCTTCTTTTCTTCCTTCCCCTGCTACTGCCTTTTTGGAAGCTTTAATTAGTTGCATAATTGGAATAATCGGTGGAGCTTCGGAGGAGCTGGTGAAGCTTGTGGGGGCCTTTTGTAAAATAGACGTGCATCATCAAGGACAGGGGGTGCTAAGGAACATCGGGGCAGCCCCTTTTCCTCCAGCCCACAGGAACTGTTCTCTACTCCCACTTGATTCAGTGCCCAGTCGGCTTTCAGAATTCATGGCTGCAAAACAGAGCCGTCTTACCAAGATCGCTGTTTGGAGGATAAGGCTGTTGCTCGTGGCAGCTGAGCTTATTTTGAAACATCGAGCCTGCTTTTCAAGTGGAGTCCGGCCTGTGAGGGGTTTACATACAAATGTAAATACAGAAGTCTTACAAGCAGCACGTGTAAAACTGCTGTACGGAAATAGATTAGATTAAAGCCGCTGTGAAATGCTGCGAATTTCAGTGGAGAGAATGCTTTCTGGTATTGCTTGAGATGTCCTTTCACTACACAGCCCCTCGAAGCTCAGAAATGTAATGACTTGATCCGGTATTGTACCTTTTCCAACTTGTTTTTGAGCATCCTGGTGGAGCTGCCTTCCCAAGAGGAGGGCCTTTGTAAATCTTTCCTGGGAACCAGAATCATGAAAGGTTCCAGTTCCAGTTTTCCCTGCTCAGGCTTCTGCTTTTTCCACAGCTGGTCCAGTGATCATGTCTTTAGAAGAAAAGATGGAGGCCGATGCCAGATCCATATATGTAGGCAATGTAAGTGTCCGCACCTCATCCTCACTTTATCAGGGAGGCAAAGACGCTCCTTCGTCGTCTCATGCCGCGCATCGTCTCTTCCAGGTGGATTACGGGGCAACAGCCGAAGAGCTCGAGGCCCACTTCCACGGCTGTGGCTCCGTCAACCGGGTCACCATTCTCTGCGACAAGTACACTGGTCACCCCAAGGGGTGAGTCTGGTGTGGCCGGGCCCGGCTTCGTCTCTGTTCCGCCTGAGAGCCCCTCAGCAGCCCTCAGGGTGCCGCACCCAAGAGCTGGCGAGAACAAGACCCGGTTTAGCACAACAGCGAAAGCTGCAGGCAGCTCCTCCGTTGCTGACCCTTCTCCCTGGCTTTCCCCAAAGGTTCGCCTACATTGAATTCTCGGACAAAGAGTCAGTGCGGACCTCTCTAGCATTAGACGAGTCCCTCTTCAGGGGAAGACAGATCAAGGTGTGTATGGGGATTCCCTCGGCCTCTGAAGCACATTCATTCATTCATTCATTCATTCATTCATTCATTCATTCATTCATTTAAAGTTTTTGTATGCCGTCCCCTTGCTATATAGCCTCGGGACGGCTCACACAAATAATAAATATAGGTCAAATACAGTTAAAACCCAGAAACACCCCGGCTGCACAATTAAAAGCTATAAATAGTAAACATTGTTAAAATATTGTTTGAATAAAAAGGTCTTAGCTTTTAATGTGAAGGTTAAACCTTCCTTGGGGCCGGGCCAAGGGGAAGGAAGCATGAAAGGGCAAGACTTTGGGATTGTGGGATTTCGGGATAGACCGCAATGGCGGCTGAATGGTTGGCGGAGGGGTTTTAAACAGCCTCTTCCATCAAGCTGTCTCGTCCTTTCCAAAGGTGATTCCCAAACGGACCAACCGCCCTGGGATCAGCACCACAGACCGGGGCTTCCCCCGGACCCGGTACCGAGGGAGAGGATCCGGCTACAGCAGTTCCCGGGCCCGTTTCTACAGTGGCTTCAGCAGCAGGCCGCCCCGAGGGCGCGCTTACAGGTCTGACCCACTGTTGTCGTTGGGCTGGGGGTGGCGGGGGCAGCACTGCACAGAGGAGGTGGGCTGCACACGGCTGGAAACGGGCTTCTGCATTAAGAGCAGGCGGCCGCCCCGGGCCGAAAGCAACGTGGCAAGTGGAAGAGGTGGGCTGGGAGCCGCAGCCACTCGTTTTGGCTAAAGACTGTCTAAGCACAGAAACAACCATCAGGCGGAAAGGAACAGTTCAAATCAGGCGTGAATTGGGGCACTGAAGGAGAAAGCGCCCACCCGGGTTTTCAGTTTGGTCAGTTCGCTCTTTCCAGTGCTTAACAAACAGTGAAAATTCCTCAGATTCCCACAGTCCACAATGGTGGGCTTCTCCATTCATAAGGGCATCAGGTGCTTCATAGAATTGTCTCCGGTGGATTATCCTCTCTGAGCTAGAAAGAAGTGTAGAACCCGTTGGGGACTGGGCTCGTAAAGATCAAAACATGCTCCTCTTGAGATTCTGGGGCTGAAGCCTCCCAGGTTTTCCCAACTGAGGCCTTTCCCAACTCTGGGATCATCTTTGGGCTTTTGAGTTACTTAGCTATTCTTTCATATCCCTTCCATTAACCTGCTTTCTTCTTCTCTCCACAGGGGCCGGGCCAGAGCGACCTCATGGTATTCCCCTTACTAAAAACAAAACAAAAACAAAAAAAAAAATAGTTGTTTTAGGAAGGAGGAAAAAAAAAAAAGAAAAAAATGAAGATTGTTACCATGATGGAAAAAAAAAAATACTGTTGGTGGGAGGAGAATGTGTCTAATGCTGTGCAGAGAAAGAGGGTTGACATATGGGAGGGGGAAGACATAAAATGTTGGGGGGGACATTCTGTTGTTAAATTTCCCCCCACTAGTATTGCCGATTCCACCCTGCCGCCTTCCCCATCTCCCTTTCCCTTCCATCTGCAGATTGTCGCGCATAACCGGTCCATTCTTCCTCCCACGTTTGTAGTGTTGCCTGCCATCTGAGGAGCAGTTTTGGGGTGGGCTTGGAGGGCTGCCAACTTCCCCCAACTCACTGCATTTTTGTGTGTTTTGTGGTGAATTTGTTCCCTCTGCACCCTGCCCATTTCCCCTCGTGCCCCTGTATGCGCTGTGTGGCTGCTTGTGTGTGAGCGTGTGCCTGTTTGGTTTTTTCCAGCTCTAATTCGCTTCTTACATTTCCCCCACCCCAGTGAATTAGCGGGGGGGCTGGTGTTCCAGGGCTCCTGTTGCGATGTCGCTCCCCCCCCCCGGGTCACTGTACGCTCGTCTTTCTCACATTGACAGACTCAAGTCTCAGCATCCTACTGTGGGGTTAGGCAGAGAATCCTTCCTGGTTTTTCTTTCTTTTTACTCTCCCTCCCCTGTCTAAAAGCCCCAGTCCCCACTGCTCAGATGGTGTTGTATACCTAAACCTTCGCTTTAAAACAGGTCGGGCCGTTTCCCGTGAAATTCGTTGCCCCTCCGTGCCGTCTCATTTCCTCTTTGCCCCTCACTGCCTCCCCTATCCACACTTTCCTTGGGGTACGTTATATGCCTTGTTTGAGTGTCTTTATCTTTACAGGTTCCTTTATTTTAGCCTGAAGAAATATCACCGAAAACTGAAGCTCTAGAGACCAGGGGCAGGGGAGAGAGGACTCCCTTGGGGACTTGGTGGGTGTTGGGAGGAATCCGGCCCATATTTCCATGTGGGAGAATGAGTTTAAAAAAAAAAAAGGGGGGGGGAGAAAAAAAGGGGGAAAGTTCAGGATGGGTGGGGAGGGTGAAGAGGGAGAAATAGAATAACATGTTATGAGGGCAGAAAAAAAATAAAAGATGTTTTTGGAAGAAATCAGTGAGAGCGATTCTTTTTTTTTTTCATCACGAACAAATATAAAGCATCCTTCCGGGTGTCCTTGGGTTGCATTATTTATTGGAATACAGCTGCTCAGTCGGGTTAATCCAAAATCGCCAGAGTGATTTAGTAAGAAATGATGCCTCTGATTGACAGCAGTGTTACCTGCAGGTGCCTGCCTGCCTGCCTGCCGGAAGGAGGCGCACACCTGGAGTAGTGCCAGGAAAGAGCTGCTGATCTTGTGTGCCTTTCCACATCAGGAAGCGGGCACAGCTCTCTGGGCCTCCATGCCATGGCACCCCAGCGGCCTTTACTGTTCCAGGGTAACAAATCCATTCGCCACGGGATTATCTGCCTGCAGGAGCCTGGAGCCTTTAAAGCTGGGCTGGGGAACCCTGAAACCCATGGGCCCCTTTCCACTTCGAGATCACTGCCATTCCCACTGTCCCTGCAGCCACCTTGTGGGGCAGAAACATAAAAACCCTTTTTAATGTGTGGTGTAGCGGTCGAGGTGCTGGATTGGGAAATTCTGGGCCACACTGGGCGAGTTCGGGCTGCCCTGCCTCACAGGGTCAAGTATAAAATGGAGACAATTGTATAAATTGGGTTTCCACACACACGTCACTAAGCCTCTAAGGGGAGAAGCTTGCAAGGCCTGGAAGCAGGTATGCCTGCTGGGCAGGGGGACTTCATGAGGGTTATCTGAGGGTACCAAGCCTGAATCTGCCTGCCAAATGGCTATAAAGTACCTAATTTGGTCCATTTAGGATACCTAATAAGCTGGCAAGCTTTTCTTCCATCAGGGCTAGAAACTTGGGCAATCAAATTCCCAAAGGTTAAACACAATCCCTTCAAGTCCCCATAGATGCATGCACTCCTGTGATGAGTGAGGTAAACGGGTGACTTGCCCCATCCAAGTACATCTAAAGCTATTAAGCAATTTGCATTTTAAGAAATGTGCCAGATGAAAGGTAAGGCGAAGTCCTTTGGTGCCACGTGACCGTTTCTGGCAGAGCCTAATAAACGCGCTCAGGCAAAGCAAAGGTTTCTCAAGAAGAAATTTTCTTTAATCTGATTTAGCGTAGGAACAGTCGGTAGATTCCCTTTAGGGTAAAAAGCAGCTAAGAGTCTTGAATTTCCAGTGTGAGTTGCCTTTTGGAACACTTGAGGTCTCAGTTGTCTGCCACTCGGTGGCTCGTTTCCATTCCTTTCTTCCCACCTCAAATAGCTTCCTGTTGGCAATAATATAATTTGTCCAGAGTGGAGTAACGGGTTGTACCTGATGAGGTTCTGTTTGTACTCATGCTACGTGTATTAAAAAGTGTTGCCGTAGGAGGAGAAGGGCTTTTTTTTTTAGTTCCTCATGTTTAAAATGCGGCAGGTTTCACGTCTGAGGGAAGAAATTCAAAAGACCGGCTTTCCCTTGGTTAAATTCTGCCTACCACACAGTTGCAAGAGGCAGCCAGGTGTTCACGTGACTGGAAAGGGGGTAACAGTCCAGGGCGCAAGGAGTCGCTGCGTCAGCGTCTGCCAGCAAGCCTGTGGCCGTCCCATGCACAGCAAACGGGCAGATGGTTTTATGCAGACCTGGAAAAGAACAACGTTGGCAACGAGCACAGCCATGAAGTGCTTTGGCCATCCAGCCCAGCTCCACTTGAACAATTGCCTCTTTCAAGGATTTCGAAGGTCCTGGGTCCCATTTTGGGGTACTGGCGGGGACCAGCCCAGAAGACATGACGAGCCCTTTGTAGACTGAGACAATGGCGGGATGGAGTGCATAGGTTTCATAGGTTGAAAGCTTTGACCCTGTAAAAAAGCAGCCTGGGGAGTTGGTTTTGGCCTCAGTTTCCTGACTCTGTAAAATGGGCGGTTATCCGCTCTCAGCTTGAGGGGTCGGGGCTGGTGAGAACCACCAAGACAGTCGAGGAGGAAAAACAGGCAGGGGGGCAGCAGAACCGTTCCTAGAAGAATCGCACGACTCCATCAAGAATTTTACGAGTCGGTCCGGTATAACCTCGCTCTTTATAAAAAACAGACACATGTAGAGACAGGAAAACAAGTTCCTACTGCTGGCACTTCTCTGCTGGCACAGTTCCCGCACGTTCAACTTCTCTGCTAGGCAGAAAGCCAACAGGTGGGGCTTCCCTCTCTTCTGCTTGTTAAAATGGAGGGAAGACGCCAGAAAGCTGAGTGGGTGGGGAGCTTGGAGAAGCAACGGGGGGCTCTGGAACAAGATCCCAAGCCTTTATTGCACTCAGCTGGCTGGGCTTCGCCTCTCCCCACAGCTCCCCACCCACGAGAGTCTGGGGAGGGCTGCAGGACGGTCTCCGTCGCCGAAACCGAGCTTTGGTGCGGCTCGCAGGCCAGGCCCAGGCCCAGGCCACGCGTGCTGAGGCCCGGCTGGGGGTCCTGGGGCAGGCACGTCAGCTGGCAGGGTTCGGGGTGGAGAGCAAGGGCACGTCGTCGCGCCGGGTCAACCCCTCGGCGTCCCGGCCCTCGGAGCCCCCGGCCCGGCGGAGCAGGGAGGGCCTCCGGTACAGCTCCCCGTCGCGGAGACCTTCGGGCAGGGCCTTGCGCTTGCTCTCGGGTAGCAGCATCAGGCAGAGGAGGGCCAGGATGCTGAGGGAGGCCAGGACGATGTGTTCCAGGAACGAGCCGTGCCGCTCGCGCAGCTGCAGCAGGGGCGCGCTCAGCCCCCCGAGAGAGGCCAGCGCCAGGATGACGCCCAGGCCTTTCCCCCTGCGGAGAGAACGGCCTCCATTACACCAGGCAAACCGCAGAGGGGTCATCCGGCATCCTGAGATACTTACGCAGGTGCTATCCTGAGCTAACAGGCCAAAGCTCAGCCACACGCACACATGTACCCTGCTAATAACGAACATCTTTAATTACTGCCATTAAAACTACCTCGGAGCACACGGCACTTGAATAAAGCACACAAGGACTTCGGCTTCGGGAACACTGCAGTCTAACTTGTGTTAGTCCTGAGGCGCGATAAACTTGGGCAGGATGTTGAAACTAGGGATCTGAGCCACCAGAAGAATCTCGCAGCTGCCTCCCGTCAGTCTGTCCCACCCTCATCATCGAAGATTTCAACAAGCCGCGACTGTGGGCTCTTGAGCTCATGTTCCCAGCATTAAGGACTCGAAAGTGGACAAACTGTTCTCAGCAACACAGTTTCCACAAGGCCAAATTCTATCTGAATGTCGAACTCCTGGCATGATTGCCAAAAACACACAGCCATGATCTTGCAGTAGATTCAGAGAATGGGGGCAAGTCAGTGGCAAGGAAAAATAAGGGGAGATTCTAGAGTGGCAAAAGGCAAACACTGAGGGCTAGAAGCTTGAACATACAAAGGATGGGGGGAGTACAGCTGAGCGTCAGCTGAACGCAGCATGCAAGCTAGAAGGTTAGGAAGGGGATACGCATGAGTAGAAGAGCCCTTCGGATGTGTTGGACTGTAGTACCCATCATTCCCAGCCAGCATGGGAATGATGGGTACTGCAGTCCAACACTTCTGGAAGGTCCCAGCTTGAGCAAAGCTAGGGGAGGTTTCTAAAGCAGCATCTGTTCCCTGATCAACCCGGAGTCCCCCGTCCCACAGCCACAGAACGTTTCTACGGCCTGACCTGATTACGGTGGGGATGACCTCTGAGGCAAAGAAGATGCTAAGCGAACCTGCCGCATGGGAGGAAAACAGGCCGAGGATGGAGAACGTTCTCCGCGCAGCGTCGTTGAGATCTGCAACAGCGAGGGAGAAAAGCGGACCAGCACTGAAAAGGCCGAAGTCGCAGGGGAATGGGCCCCACCTCGATGCGGCCATCCGGACCCAACAGACCTGGCCTAAAGCATTTCAACACCAAGGTGGGAGCCCAGGGCTGGGCTGAGCCAAAGGGGGAGCAGGGCAAAGATCTCCCAAGGTTTTGCGTCACGCTCTTCCTCCTAGGAAGAGGCCTTTCCGCCTTTTGGAAAGGTAAGCAAAGGCACACCTGTCAAGAAAACACCAAACCACGGACGGCTGTGGATGGGCGGCAGGGATGGAGCCAGGAGAAGCAGGTGGCCACCTGGGGAACTGGAACAGGTGGAAGTGGCATGCCGCTCCATCATTCAGCAGAGGTCTTCCTGTGTTCTTATTAGCATAAGAACGACAGAAGCCCGGCTGGACTAGGCCCAGGCACAGCAGTCTGCACAAACAGTGACCAACCCGCTGTGCACAGGACCCCTCCAGCAGGATGGGTGCAAGGCCTCCTCCTGCCCGAGCTCCTCAGCAACCGGGTGTGCAGGAATGGCACCCTCGCCGAAGGAGTGGGCCCATAGCCAGCAAGGCCAGTAGCCGCAGATAGCCTCCTCCCCCAGGAACCTGCCCACTCCCCTTTGAAAGCCGCCCATACTGGCGGCCGTCCCCACTTCCTGTGGCAGAGAATTCCTTCAGTTTCACTATACACTGCATGAAGAAGGCCTTCCTTTTTTTAAATCCATGCTAAACCTCCCACCTATCAGCTTCATGCAGTGACCCTGGGTTCAAGCATTACAGGAGGGAGAAAACCTTGTCCAAACCAGGCATTACTTTAAACCCCCTATCCTGTCTCCCCTTCCTCACCTGCTTTTATTTTATTTATTTATTTGGAACACTTATATGCCGCTCCATTCGCACAAGCCTCGGGGCGGCTTCCAATACAAATAAATAACTCTACAAATACATAAAAATCTGGAGACATCCCAGCATAAAGTCAATAAATAAATTCAACAATTAAAAATAACGTTTAAATAAAAGCGTTATTTAAATAAAACGTTATTTTCACCTTCCTCCAGCCCCCGTGACCGTTTTATTGCCCTTCTGCGCACGCGACGGCATCACTGAAGTGCAGACACGTCCTGACAAGGCTGCTTGTAGAACCCCACAACCCTGGGCAGACCCTCCTAGGGGATGGCAGGCAGCGAGCCCCGGAGCCCTTACATTCTCCCAGGCCCAGCAGGATAAGGGAGGCGATGCCCGTCAGCGTGGTGGTGAGCAGCAGGATCCCGCGACGCCCGTACCGGTCCACGCTCAGGCACAGGAAGAGACAGGCCAGGCCCGCGCTGCCGGCCGAGAGGAAGTAGGAGAGGTAGAACGTGGTGTGCGCATCGTCCGGGGATGCCCAGGCCAGCTGGTAGCAGTGGCAGATGGCGTGGGCAATGAATCTGGAAACGCGCCGGGCGGCAACAACAAAACCCCGTTACCATCTCACTTTTCTCTAAAAGCAGCAAATAAGAGAACGTGTCAAAGCAACAGGCGGTGTGACTTTGGGCTCCCGGGTGCTGCCCAGAGAGCGCTGCTTACTGGGCAGTATGAAAGAAGAGTAATAGATGAAGAAGACAGGGGCGATCACGAGCTGCAACTCCCAAAGGTAACTTGAAAAGTTTTAAAAGAGCAGACCAGAGAGAGGGGATCTACAAGCAGGATCTCGGGGGCATCTCACAGACCAGCTCCCTCCTGTCCTCGGAATAGCACCCCCTTGTCCAGTGGCTCACACCTCCCCGCTCAGCCATTTATCCCACTCTCTTCCCACTCGGGGATGAGGAAGGGTTGACTCACGTGGTAAAACCAAGGATGAGAACATTTTTCCAGATGTTTCTGCAGGACAGGAGTGCGCACAGTGAGATCTGGGCGGCCGCGGGCAGGTGCGAGGCATTGTTGAGCTCTTTGGAAGCAGCGGGAGGAGGAGGAGAGCGGAGGAAAGGGAGGGAATCTCATTAGAGCGGCACCGAGAGTCGTACAACCCTTGACATATTGTTTACTTTTGCTTTAGGGGAGGAAGACTGCAAATCGGGGGTCTTGAAACTCATTGCGTCCCCATGCCCACCAGAGGCCACGCCCCTTCTCCTAGCCCCACCCCCTCTCCTGTCCTTTGCTCATCCTAAAAGGTTGAAAGTCCTCTCCTAAGGTCAAGTTACTGGCAGGAAGGGCTTGCAGCTAAAATACCCTGGCATTTTTGGAATATTACTTCCGACCCTTTTGCCTTTGGCTCCACCACCAGAGTGCAGCGCCCAACAGCTTCTAGGAGATGGAAGGTTCGGGCTCAACACGCCTGATGGGGGACGGAGGCAACCCCACTCCTCGGAGACCTCGCTGAACCCTCTCTGAACAAACGGCCACTGGGAGCCCTCCGTGACTCACCCTCCAGCGCCGCCTGCGCCTCCGACTCCTGCGTGTTGCTGCCCTGGGCCAGGTTCAGGAGAATCTCCTTGGCTTGCGTCGTTCGCCGGGTGGCTAGGAGCCAACGGGGTGACTCAGGGTACAATCCAGGACACCTAACGAAGGAACGGAGGGGGAAAGAGCTGGATCTTAAAGGGACACACCCCCTCCAAACCCTACCACAAGGATTGCGGCAAGATGTGTTCTACGAAGCTCAGTTCCTCAGCTGAATTATAATTCAGTTGGGTCAAGCACATGAGAAACTGCAAAGCATTTTGTGAGGTCGATCCGAAACGACGGATCCCAGCGACTGGAAACCGCTAGGCAGAGGTTGGCCAGCAGTGGCCTCGTTTTTATCCATTCCAGGCCGGCCGGGAGGCGTTCCCAGAGAGGGTTTGCTGAAGCACCGAAGCATGCAAGGGAAGCTGGCTATATTTCCAGTCTGGTACATCTTTCAGGGGACAGCAAGATTGCATTTTTGACAATGGACTTGCTGGAGCACAAAGAAACTGCAAACACGTCTGACCCGCTTGTCTGTTTTTACAAACAAATATTTGTGACATTCCTTGCTTTATAAACACTTTTGGGTTTGCTGAATGATTGCTTTGGTTTATGTTAGACACCTCAACTATTTTTAGGTGATGCCCGAGATACAAATTCCCCAAACAGAAACACTGATAGAGACTGAACAGAACCCGAAGGGGTGATCCTGGGAAGCTGGGAGAGCCAAGGAAGGACGTCTTCACACCAGACACTGCTGAAGGAGAGAATTCACTCCTCCAGGGAATACAGCCCGCTTTAAAACCCTCTCTTCCCAGACAGCAGACTGGTACTCCAAGAAAAGCAACCAGTGAAGCAGTAGAAGACAACTGGGGACTGACCCCCAAGGCACTATTTTGAACCCACAAAGAGAGGGTGCTGGAGGTCGCCCCTTTTCCGTGTGACATACCAGTGTCCCAACCAAGTAAAAATAGTGCAAAGAATTGCTTTCAGGGAAGAAAGCAATCAAAGGGATCAATATTAACTTGTTTACAACGCCATTTGGCTCCTTTTAGGTGCCGTAGTACCAAAGGGGTTGAACTTAGCTTTGAAACAAACTAGTTCTGGTCCTTTGAATGCTCTCCAATGGCTAATGTGGGCAGGTATGCTTGTCTGTTGATAGTCGGCACTCAAAATGGACGGGAGAAGACGGCTCCTGGACAGTCCAAATTTGGCCACTCCTGCTATAGGCCGAGGCAGTGAAAATCTGCAAGCTGCATTTGTGCCGGCTGAGAAAAGAACAGGCTCAGCCAGAAGGGCGTTGGAGACTCTTCACCGATGCAGCTTCCGACTTACCCGTAGAGCAAGCAAAGGCCCAGGCCAGCCGAGATCACGCCCTGCAGGACTTGCCAACTTCCGCACGCGAGTGCCAGTCCCAGAAGTAGGAAAAGGCCCCCCACCGTGACCAGGTCTCCCACCATGGCGACCAGCAGCCGCTGTGGAGGACAACACAACTCCAAACCTAAGAAAGAATGAACCAACCAAGTGACAAGAAGCATGTTTCTAATCTGTAAATAAAGGTGTGAGCAGATGCGTGTTCAGGCACTAGCGATCCACCTCCCAGCACGCTGGGAATGGTTGGACCTTGCCTTTGTTGAAGCATGCATTAGATCAGACCCCACAGCTTTCAGCTCTATCCAAAGTGCACGTATTCCCGTCGGGCTTGTTTGATTTCCACCGATTTTGCAATCCAAGGACATTCCTTTCCTCTTTTTTTTCCCCCATCTTCATTATTTTCAAGGCAGCTCCCAGAATTCCCAAACGCAAATAAAACAATAACAATGGAGTAATTTAAAAGTAAGGGAACACAACAGCTGCTGGAAAAGCAAAGAGCAAGGGAATATGTTGGGTTTTTTATAGCATGCTGCTTTGAGGAAACACTAATTGTGCTGAAAAGAAACCCGGCATTTACAAAACAAAGAATAAGCACGATTCTAAAAGGCCAGGGAGAAACCCCCATATTTTGAATGCTGAATACAGTCCAAAAGCTGCCTTATCTCCACAAAAGGAACTTCACCAGAGATTCTCTGGAAGTTTGATGTGAGCTTCTAACTGGTTCCTAATTAAGCTAATTCCACTTTGCAACCCAGGGAGAGAAAAACATTGCAAGGAAGTTAATCTAAGACAGTGGTTTTCAGGGACCAGCATGGGGGGCCGCCTCCCGCTCGCCATGGACCACCATGGGGCTGAATGAGCTCTACCACCTCTTCCTCGGTTGGCATTGGGGCGGGGTGCAGGGGGAGGGCAGAGATGTCTTGGTGAGAGCCCAGCTGGGAGCCACGCTGGGCCAATTTCTGTGTTTTGCTCTTTTCTCGGCATTTTTTTGGTTGCTCAGTTTCTGGTTGTTTTGGAGAATGTTCATTTTTTGGTATTGTGTTTGGAAACGAATACACAGAATACTGCTTTATGCGCATGGTGCTTTTTGTTTCTGCCTCGGCGGTCCCCAGAGCGGTTCTCCTGTTTTCGCTGGTCCTCAGATGTGGAAAGGCAGGAATCCACAGATCTAAGGCACATTGGCAACAGGATACCCTCAGGTAAGATTACAAAAAGGTACTCACGGTTAAGATACAGGGCAAGCTGCATCCCCCCCAGCATTGCTCCCCAGAGGCAGCGGCCCAACATGAAGACCGAGGGAGAGGCCGCGGATGCGGCCAAGATGCCTGCAGGGCAACCGAGAGCAAGTGCCAGGAGCAAGGTGCCACGCCGGCCCACACTGTGGACAAAGAGGTCGAGAGGTTACTCCATGGCCGTTCTGTACCTGTCCCACCTTTTCCTGCATAAGGGATTAGCCACGCTGATGTTAGCCAAGGTTCAATTTGGATGCCAGGAGGTACTTCCTGACAGTTAGGACCCCGAGGGTGTGGAATGGGCTTCCACGGGAGGTGGCTGAGGCCCCCTCGGTGAGGGTGTTCAAGGACAGGCTGGACATGCACAGGGTAGGCATGTCATGAGCGGAGCTGGCTGGAGCCGGGGGTCAGTGAGCTTCGTGGCAGCGTGAGGTCTAGAACCTTGACCTCCTGACTTCCAGTCCAACGCAGTCATCTGATTTTTCCCAGTGCCTTGATCATCCCGTCTTCCTTTCTCAGATTCCACTGCCTCCTGCCCCCACCGCTTAGTCTTTGTCCTCTGACATACCTGTCTGCCAGGTAACCCAGCAGGAGGACTCCCACGGCAAAGCCCAGAAGAAAACAAAGCTGCTCCAAGGGGACTATCCAACCTCGAGAACAATCCAAGGACCACTGAAGAAACAGAGATACAGAGACAGGAATGGAAAGTGCGTGGAATACTGGATGACTCCACAGACAAGAGAGAACGCAGAACCGCTCAAGGATGGGCGCACCCTTTGACAGAAGAGTTGGAAGTGCAGGTGGGCAAAACTTCTAAAAAGAGAACTACAACCTCTGGCCTGCACCCACATGGTTGTTCTCCAATCCTGGGTTGCAGGATCTAGTTGGGTGGGAATTTTCTGCACATGCTCAGAGGTACTCTCCTGTATTTCCGTGTTGCAGGGCACTGTGGTCTGGTTCCAATTCAGCCCTGGGGAGGGGCCAGTAATAAACAATTGTATGATGTTTACAAGCAAAGGGAGCATACTAATTAATGCCTGGACATTGCTAAATCCTGACTGAATCACAGGAAAGGCAGCTTGCTTATGCTCAGGGATGCTTTCCCTCATTGTTTCACATGTTCAAGGGCAGAGGCACATGCTGGATAATGGTTTGGGCCCTGAGCAAAGTTAAACACTCAGCCGCAGGGGAGCAAGAATGAAACGTGGGCATGAGCACAAGGTGCCAGCAATGGGCAGGTTAGTGGGAACTCCCCGTTCCTTCCTGGAGCTCAAACAAGCCCGTGAAGTTGATCAGTCCGGAATACAGAAACCACCTCTGGAAACGAGCTCAGGTGTCAGCTTCCCAGGGATCCGGAGCAGCATTCCTTGGATCCTGACTGCCTCCACTCTAACAGACCAGTTTCGGGGGACGTGCACTGGGAAAGGCCATTGGTGCAGAAGGATGCTCACCTCGGTCACCGGGTTGCTGGTCAGGGCTGGAAGCCCCCCGTAATCCCAGCTCTGGCAGCGGGGGTCCTCGCAGGTGGTGTTCTCGGGCAGCCTGGTGCCGTTGGCGTCCCGGCAGTGGCGCGCGGGCGTCAGGGTGAAGAGGGCGTCCGAGCCCAGCCCGAGCCCCAGGAGGACACATGGCAGGCAGCTCAGGGCTAGCAGAAGGCCCTGCCGCCTGCCCCCGGCCCCCAGCCGCCCCAGCAGCCACTCGAAGGACGGAGGCCCCGATTCGGGCGCAGGGGCCGTGAAGTCCCTCCGCGGGCCCCCGGGGTCTGGCATCGGGGGGCTAGTATCCATGGGCAGCGTCTGCAGAGAGCGGAAGGCAGAATTAGGAAACGGAAAAGAGGGGAAGGGAGAGAAGGGGGAAGTGCTTGCATGGAAGTCATGGAAGCAGGGAGAAGGTGGGGCGGATGGTGGGGAGGATGAAGATGGGAGGAAGAGGAAGCCGGGGGGGGGGACGGACGGATGAGAGGATCAGGAGGAGGAAATTGAGCGGAGCACCCGCGAGCGAAGAGCAGGTGAACCAACCCGAGAGTAATTGGGCAGGAGGGGCTCGGCTCCTCCTCCTCCTCCTCGGAGGTCCGTCCAGGAAAAGGATGGGGCCGCGAGGGAGAGTTACGGGGGGCGGGGGGAGGAAGCGGCAACAGCGAACTGCGGCGGCGGCGGGGGGGGCATGCAAATGGAGGTGGGCTCCACTTAGCCCGGGGGGGGGAGGGCGGCGTGCAAATGGCGCGCTGGGGGGGGCTGGGAAAGGAGGATGGGAGAAGGGGGTGTGGAGGGTGCAGCCGGGAAAGGCCGTCTGCGCAACCGGGTCCCATTCAAGGACGGGAGCCTTGAGGGAGGAGGGGCGGGGCGGGGCGGGCCGAGGGGGGGAGCAGGCGCCCGGGGGGGCGGGGGCGGCGCTGGCTGCGGCGGGCGGCGCAGGGCAGCGCAGCGCAGCGCAGCGCAGCGGGGGGCTCACCGGGCGCGGGGCGCGGGCGGCGCGGCGGCGGCGGCGGCGAGGGCCCCATGGGGCGGGCGGCGGCGGCGCGCTCCCGGCTCGGCTCGGCTCCGTCGCTCGCGCAGGGAGGCGCCGCGCCGCGCCGCGCGGGGCGGAGCGAGCCGAGCCGAGCCGAGCCGAGCCGAGCGCCGCGCCGCGCCGCCCCCGCCCGCCGAGCAGCCGTGCGCGGGCCCGCGCGGGGGGGACGCGGCGCCGCCCCGCGAACCGGCGCTGCGCGTGGCCGGGGAGCGCGCCGGGTCTCCTGCCGGGCCAGGTGCGTCCGCAGCGCCTTGGCCGCCCGCCCGACGGGGCCGCGGGAGCTCGCGCATGGACGGGGCGTCCTCGAGCGAAGGTAGTGCAGGATACGCGTTTCGGAATATGAAGGCGGCAGGCCCGCGCCTCCCCGCATGCACCGAGCCGCCCCGCCTAAGCCTGGACCAGATCTCGCCTTAAATATGTGGTCGGAGCGTTCGCGTGCAGGCAGCGTGGTCTAGTGGCTACAACGCTGTCCTAGGGTCGGGCACGCTCGGGCCGGAGGCCTGCTCATTGGGTGCCCGAGAGGAAGTCCCGATCGCTCGGCCCAAGGTTGGCTGTGAGGAGCTGGAGGAAGGCGAAGCAGACGCCACTTGCAGAGGTCCTTGAACTAACCCCACGCGTTTGCTTCTTAAATCCTAAAATTAGGATCCACCGCTAGGAACACAGAACTTGGTGGCAGAATCCCAGAAGAGCAGAGTTGGGCCAGAGGGCCATGGGGTCCCGCGTCCCCCTCAGATGGCTGCCTGGCAGATTTCTCCTGGGTTTCTGGCTTTTCCAGTTCTGCCTGGAGGTAGTGACCTTTCACAGAAAAGGCAGAGGGAAACACACCTGCGGGCTCCATTTTATCGTCACTGTTTCGTCTTTGTTTTGCTCACGTGGCACAGTGCCACTGTCAACATCTTCATTTATTAGGTTCCCTTTCACTCAATTGCCAAAGTGTTCTGGGCCTTTACAATTCACAGAGCTTGCAGAGTACAACTGCGGTAAATAAAATACCACATCATCTTTTAATAGACAAAAAATAAAATCCTTTCAATGAAAATAGACATACTAAAAGGATACCTGGCTTAAATCTCTCCCCATCAGGTGACATTAAATACTATTACGTACATGGGAGTAGTTTTCACCTGGCCCTATAATATTACAGGCCTCCATGGGGAGATTATTTCATGATAGAGGGGGACACGCCTCCCCCCCAAGCCACATCAGCCTTTCTGGCTTGAGAGCAACACCTTGATCCAGGCAGGTATCCAAAGCAAGCAGGCCAGAACTGGTGCTACCGATTCCTACCTGGCTGCCACATTCTGCATGAGCTGCAGCTTCGGCACTATCTTCAAGGCTGGCCCCAAAGAGTAATCTAACTCTGAGTTCCCAGGGCAAGGATTAATAAAGCCAGGCTGTCCCTGCCCAGAGAAGGGCATAACTGGCCCACTAGCCAAAGGCACTCTGTGACATGACCTCTCAGATAACAAGGGAGGCCCCAGAATGACCACTGAGCTATGAACCTGCTCCTTCAAGGGGAGTGCGATCCCATCCAGATGCGCCCCACTGGCAGCATCTCAGTCTTGCCCGGATTGCAGTCGAGTTTGTGAGCCCCCATCCAGTCCATTCTCACAGCCAGGCGTTGGTTCGGCACATCCACAGGCCCAACTCGAGAAGAAAAGGAAAGGTAGAGCCACCTGTCGCTGAAGTACTGAAGGCGAGGTGCGCCAAAACTCAGGGGGAGCACACTCAACAGGTCCACACGGAGGCTGGGTAGTATGAGGGACGAACCCAACCGCTGGGGAATCCCATGCTGAAGAACCTTTGAGGCCAAACAGTTCCTCAAGCAGCAACTTCTGGAACTGGCCAAGTAGGAGCGGAAATGCTGCAATTCAGGATGCCCCGCTGACCAGGGAGGACATCATGGAGTCCACCAACAGATCCAGGCCTGTCAACAGAATCAGAGTCCCCCATCTCTTTCCCATACAGGGCTACCAAATCCGCTTTTTTGTCAAAAGCCAGCCTGAACCCGGCTGAAATGCATCCAGATCATCCTGTTTCATCCAAGCGTGGATGGATCTGGCTAGCTAGCAACTTCTCAAGAGCTTTGTCCAGCGACGGAACATTTGCCACTGGCCTAAAACTGTTCTTCCAGGTCCAGAAAGGACTTCTGAAGACATCCTTCTTCAGAAGAAGACTTCTGGCAGCCCACTTCTGAAGGGCTGCCACCTTTTTTGGATGACGTGGGAGGCGATCATCATCCCCCCCAATCCATCTGGGGCAGGGATCCGGTCCAGAAGTCATGTATGAACCTGTCCAAGCCCCTTGTCAACACCTGTGCTAAGCTGTTCTAACTGGAATCATCCAAAAACTACCGAACAGGCTGTACTCTGGTTACCTCTCCTGATGCATTTAATCCAACTCTGGAATGGGAGTCCCACTGGAGGAAAGCGCTTTAATCCTGCCAACTTTTCAGCAAATAGATTACAACAAGCCTCAGATGGGACTAAGGTGTCCTTTGGGCCAGCGTATAATTAGCTGAAGGAAAGCACACCAACCGTTTCAGTCAATATCTCCAGTGCTCATATGAAGCTGATTTTGACTGACATCTTTAAGCTACATACCTTTCAGGCCTATTTCAGCCGTCTTCGTCTTGTTCCTGGAAGACGGCTCGGTAGGCTGTCTTTTCGCCACCGCTCTTTTGCTCAACTGTGTACAGCTGTGGCAATCTTCTAGACCTCATGGTGGCAGACAAAAACATGAGCTACACTAAAGATATCGAGAAAGCAGATTGCAACGTAGAGAGTGTTGTGTTTTAAACCTTACACGCTTTACTTTTGCAATTTGGAAATCAAATTATTATTTGGTAGCCCCGTACCTAATGCACAGGGTTATTTTTCAGTAGTCAGTTTTGAGAACCACGTCTGGGTATTCCCAGAGATGATGTCCGAATTTTTAAAAAAATAAAAAAACCAAGGTAAAACGCAATTTACATCTTTTGCCCTTTGAGAACTGATGATCACTGAATCACATTTTATGACTATTCCATTTTATTGCTTCTTTTTTTGGGGGGGGGAGGAGGGAGGAATTTCTATTTTTTTCTAGTATTAGAAAAGCATCCTTTGACTATTTGATCATTTTGCATTTATAACTACTCTGATACATTGTGTGAGCCTCAGTAATTTTCTGATACGTTTTTCTGTTTATGTGTCTATAATTAAACATAAAATGAAAATGTTTCCAAGTTGTCTGGGCTAAGGGGTGGAAAGACTTCATTGCTTGGGAGGAAGTCCCCCCCTACCCCCCACAAACAAAGCCATGGTTTTTTCACCCATTTTATTATGACCAAACCTACAAAATAACTTGGCAAATATTTCCTGAGAGAGATGTTTTGACCCCATTGGCTTCCTCATGAGGAAACGAGATGAGGAAGGGTCTGATTGGGGGGAGGGGGCGGTTTATAAACTGAGGATTTGGTTGGCGACTGTCCAGGAAAGAAAGCAAAGCCAGAGGGGGCAATTTCAGAGGAAGAAACCCAAGCATTGGGTTGGTCAGCCTGACTTCTCTTAGCCGTACACAGATGCTAACTTTGTCTATCCCGCCAATGGCTCACCCATCTCCTTGCTCGGCTCTTGCGCCCTCGCCGATCCGCGGCCCCTTCAGGCTGCAGGGACCTTCATTTTATCGTCCACATCGTGCATTCTGGCTCATCCGCATTGACCAATCCCCCCATTGTCCATTTTTATCAGTTCCTCCTTCCCCTCAGCTTCCCTCTGCCCTACAGTTCCTTGCTTCCTTCCTCCCTTGGCCATCTTTCTGCATCTGGTAGCTTTTGCCCTTTCCAGGCCATGCCCCCCATAATCCTCTCTGATGAGGCAATATTGGCCATTGTCTTGTTGTTGTTTTTTTCCAGCCATTGTCCCAGGATCCTTTGTTCCAGGATAAAAAGGGCTGTTTCCCCACAGTTTCCTTCTTCCTCCTTTCCCATAAGGCTTTGTGCCAGAGAGTGGAGTTAGATGCCTGATATCCGCCATCCGATCCATCCATGGGATGCCACCGCGCATGCGAGTTCAACTCCTGTCTTTGGTCTACAACCCAACACTGCCACTTTTGCAGGGGTTTCTGGGAAAATAATGCAGAGACACTAATCTTGGAGGTGGGAAAATAAGGATGGTTACCGCTGCAGTGGGAACCCGACTGGGGGAAGAAGAATTACCAAAGGTTACAGGTCGCAGGTGCAAAAGACGGGAAGTGAAAACAAAGACGCCGCCAAAGACTCTGTGCTCATTTCTGGTTGCAAAATAGAGTGCTTGAGGTACATACCACCAACCTTGTTTGCTTAGGAAGGACGCATGAAGGTTACCGAGCAAAGTTATCTCACTTAGAGTTGAAGTGAGGCACTCAAGAGCCAGAGGGCAAATACCACTTTTGAGGGCTGTAACCGAACGCTGCCCGAACAGGCAGGCACGGTTCAAAGGAAACGTCAGCACAATTCCCCATGCACACCGTGGGTCCGCAGGGCACCGGTCCGAGGTGATGTGCAAATTATTGCAGCCGGAGGGGGTCCTGGCTTGTGTCGCCGCAGAGGGGATCGGATGGATGCCGGTGACGCATCGGAGCGGGGCCGATCGCCGGATCACGAAGGCGCCAGGGCGCCGAGCAAGGAGGTGAACGCCAGGGCTTGGCGCGAGAGCTCCGCCACGCACTCGCGCATCTCCCGGGCGGCGGGGAGCGAAGGGTAGCGCAAGGCCGCCCCCTTGACGGCGAGCACGGCCTCTTTCAGGGCTTGGCACAGGGCCCCGCTGGCCGCCCCCACCCTCGCCCGCACGACGGCGGAGGACGCCAGCCGGGACACCGTGTCCCCCACGAAGACCAGTTTGTGCGCTGTGACAATGACGAACTTGCCGTGTGGCACGAAGACCTTCGGGGGCTGGTGGGCGCCAGCGCTGGCGAGGAGCGCCTCGATGGCCGAAAGCAGCGTGGTGTAGTGGTTCTGACACTGTTCCGTGTAGAAGCGGAGGAGCTGGCTGTCTTCCAGGGAAGTTGGCACCTAGAAGCAGGAGAGGGAGACGGAGAAGGCATCACAGCCTGCTGCCCATAGAACCAGAAAACAAAGACGTAAGAAGCAGACTGGCAGCCAGGGGAGCCGATCCGAAGGCTGTTTTCATGTTCCATCTCTAGGTTGGAGAACCGTAAGTGTAAAATTAGCTTAAAATGAGCTAACCTGGGGCCATCTTGGTGATCTAGTGCTGCTAGGGAGAACATTAAAATATTTTATAGTTTTATGATGCCACGGAGTCTGCGTATAGAGGTGATTCACTGCGGGGATCCCTGATTTCAAAGGAGAATTGTAAGGAAAATGCCTGTTCTCCAGGTCTGGATCTTTATTCCTTGGGAGTTCCAGAAAAATAGCTATAAATAGAATAGCTTTAAATAGAAGCAGGTAGCTTAAAATGTGGGAAAATTTAAGTTGTGGCCAAGTGTTTGCATGCATTTCATATTTGAGGGAAAATCTGCCTGATTGTTCATGGGCACAAAAAGACGATGGGGCATTTTGGCTATTCCCAGGGGATGGTGGACTTTCAGGAAGGGGCGCATGCCTCTTTTTTCCATCTAAACTTGCAAGGGATTGCATCCAAAAAACATTAAAAGGCCACAAAGTTAATAAACAAAGCAGCAGATTAGTGAGGAATTAATTCCCTGTGGGAAAAGGTCGCTCTTAAGCTGAAGTCTAAATGTGTACAGTGAAGACATCAGCCTGAGCAGGGCATTCCAGAGGCGAGCGGCCACAACGGGGCTCTTCTATTCCCCCATAATGCCTCTACCACAACGCTTGATATGTCACTCCAAAGCACAACTTGGAGAATGAAAGATGAAAGACCTCATAGGTCACCCCCTTTTTCACCTGCCTCCTTATGTTTATTACCTATTAATTTATTCGATTTATATCCCGCCTTATTTCTTCTGTTCTAAAGAGCAAGCTCATACATTCTCTTGGAAAAGGGGGTTTGCCAGTGTCGAGGGAAGCCGGGTTTTGTATCTCAGCTCCGCAAAGCGACTGCCTGCACAGTCCTACCTCGCATCTCCCAGCACAAGTCACATGCTAAATGCAAGCCTGAAATGCCAGCTAAACACACAGTTAAAAGTGAAGAGCAGAAAATACCGTTTCTTCAGTCTGAGCAGTGTCTCCAGGGAGGGCTAGTTTGGGGCTCCCTTCAGGAATTGTCGCTTTGGGCTGTACCTTATCTGCCCCCTAGGGAAAAAAGAGGGGCAAGTCATGTGTGTAGTCAGGGTAGCTTTGGCTCACGACACCGAACAACAAGCTCCGAGAGTTGCCAAAATATCTGGCTACCCGAGAAGCTCAAATTCCACTAAAAAACAAGCAGACCAGCTGTGTATCTTGGAGGGAAGCCATCGCAAGGTATGTGTTCAGTGAATCCAAATTTGCCCGTCCCTGTGCAGGTTCCCAAAGTGGGCACAGACAGAGGTCAAACCGGGCAGAGTTGGAGCCCGAATGAGCCAAGTTTGGAAAGTGGGCAGGATCTGTGAGGTCCAGATGAGACAAAGCAGAGGTGAGTTTTTCAATGGGATTCCTCCAGCCCTTCCTTTACAGATGGTACAAACTGAATCAATCCTTCTGCTGCATGTGGGTTTTTTCATGTTCCCCCTCTTCTTCCCTCTTTTCGAAACATAGAAACAGCGTGAGTCAGAAGGGGACTCTCGGGCCATCTAGTCTGACCCCCGGCTCTAGCCGGCTCCGCTCACACGTTGCATGTCTTAGTCTTGTCATGCATGACCTTGATCAGGTTTAACATCTGAAGTTATGGTTTATTTTATGGATGAAGGGTTCGATCCAGATTCCACTTGGCCAAAGATTTGCCTCGTTTCACACAGAGAACCAGGAAATTATGCTGAATGGGGTGAGCTTCCAAAATTCCCCCAGAATCGGACAGAAGGACTAACGCATGTGAGAGAAGAGGGGTTTCTACAGAAGGCAGAGGAGAGAGCAGTATCAGGTTTATCTCTGATTTTTTAGCGTCAGAGAAATCGAGCCAGTGAAAGGAAAAACTTCACCTGATGGATTTCAGCCAATCCCACAGATCGCTTTTCCCATCACTTAGAAAAACACCTCTTGCCCCTTTTATGGAATATTACAGAAAACGGTGCTTCAGGCCGGGAAACAAAGGAGGAACATAAATCACAATGTAGGAAACTTTCCTTGGTAAGACGGGATGCAGATCCAAGAGGAAAGTAGGAAAACTGGGTAGGACAAGCTCCCTGTGCTGGTCGTGGGAGCAAAGGGGGCTGGAAGATTTGCGGCAAGCTGTGGCTCGCGCTTACCTTGAGGTGGACGTAGTCGTACTCGTCCGCCAGGCGGATCCCTTCGTACTCGTTGTGGCCCTCGTCTGGGACGTGCTCCAGCGGGTCCCCGGCCCCGAGGCCCCCCAGCCGGGGCGGGGGCGGGGGCAGCGGGCGGTCCTGGATGCTGCCCTTTCGCACGATGTTCGGCGATGGAGGCGGGGGCTCTGCAGACAGTCGCTCTTCGCTGGGCAGGGCAGGCAACGGGCGGCGGGACAAGCTCTCGGCGGAAGGCAGGCGGGGGCGGGAGGGTGGCCCGGGCTCTCTCAGGCTGAGCCCCTGGAGCACCCCCTCGAGGGGAGGGGAGCTGGGGGCCAGCAAGGGGACATCATAGATGCCCCCGTCCTCCTCCTCCCCGCCCTCCTCCTCCGCCCCCTCCCGCCCGCCCCCCAGCACTTCCTCCGGGGACTCGTACAGGTTCAGCAGGGCCTCGGCCCGGCGCAGGTTGGACGGAGTGGCGTAGACGAGGGGCCTTTCACAGCCTCCGCCGTCTTCCTCCTCTTCCCCCTCTGGGCCGGGGGGCTTCTTGAAGGCCAGCGGCACGTCGTAGGGCTCATCGGAGGGCACGAGGGCCGTGGGCTGAGGGGCCACCCGCGCCACCTTCTTGGGGCACAGGGAGGGCGAGTCGTACGTGTCGGACGGGGAGTCCCTGAGCAGGGATGAGGGGACGTCGTAAACCTGAGGAAGGGGTGATCCCAGGGAGAGAAGTAAGGCAAGACACACCGCAATTTGATCAACGCTTGTGGACGGACCCTCCGTCACTGAGGGTCGGTCCCATTCCTGCACACCCAGTAACTGGGGAGCTGGGCAGCAGGAGCTCTCGCACCCTCCCTGCTGGAGGGATCCTGGGGCAGCTGGTTTGCCACTGCACATACAGAGTGCTGGACGAGATGGACCTCTGGTCTGATCCTGTGCTCTTACGCATAGGATTATGCCCTAAAACCGGCCCGATTGCCCGCATGGATCCCATCAAAAACACTTTGCATCTGAAGTGACCAGAATATTCAGCATTGCTATGTGTGAGCATCATGGGACAACGCCCACGTCTGACTCAGCCAGAACTAAATTCCCCATACCAAAAGCAGACCACACGATTCCTCTAAATCTCTCTCTCTCTGTTCCCTCAGCCAGTCCTGAAATCTTCCAAGGAGGCCTTATTGGTCATTCTGGGTCTAACAGGAGCTCAGCAGGTAATCACAGGTGAGCAGGGCCTTCTTGGTAGTTGGCACCCATCGGATAAACACGCCTCGGGTTACATCCTTGGAGATCTTATTACACAAAGAGTTACCATAAAAGGGTCAGACACAAAGATCCCTTGCTGTTCTATCATTTTTCTCCAACTGAACTAGGTAAGGGGCTTTCCCCTCTGCCCACCCAAATCACACTCTCTTTTCCCAGATCCCGTGAAGGACGGGAAACTAGTGGCTTATTGTAGCTCCTGGTATTTTGCAATCGGTTTTCATTTTTCCACTTTTTAAGTTTTTAATTATGTTTTAATTGTGTTATATTTTGAGGGTAGTGGTATTCGTGGCTTTCCTAGAAAAATAAATGAACATGAACGGACAAAATAGCCAACTCGTGAAAGTGGTGTTTGGTGGACAAGCAAACATTTCAGACAAACTCAAACACCTTTCCATCTGCAGAACCCCACGGCACCGTCTCGTCACTCCCAACCCTTCTGAGAAACGGCATGAAACAATGTGCGGGGGAATTTCTTTGTCGCCATCTCTGTTTGCCTTTGTCTGAAGTTTATCTCGAGAACGGGTCCTAAATTACTCCCCTATCAGAGACGCTCCCATTAAATTTTACTCAACCAAGTTTAAATTGTAACAAGGGGAGCCATGCTGGGTGGGAAAGGACTGGTTTGTTTCTGCTTCTGTGCTTTCTCTCCTTGCTTCATTTTAAAACTTCTTTGGGGAAATTACTTAGATTAGAAATCTGGACAGCTTTGCAAGGGCAGGATCTTGTCTAACTAACTGCCAGCCCCCACCACCCGCTGCTGCTCGGGAGACACAATCCCTGTCCCACATGTCCAGGGTTAAGTACGTTAGTGCAGAAGCAGTATGATAAGAGACATTTTCCACTCTGTTTCTGGCTCACAAGAATGGTGCAAACATATCTCCTGTCTGTTCTTTTCCCTTTCCTTTCATATTCTCAGCTCCTTTCTTCCAAAACTGAAAATGCAAGGCAGGAAAACACGAGCTCAATGCACGCAGCAGTCGAAGGAAGACTGGCTGTCTCACAGAAGACTGGGCAAGCCCAGGGTTCTCCAGCACCCCATGACCCCCTCTCCTAGCCCCACATCCTCCCCCCCCCCCGTCACAATCAGCTAGTGGTCTCCGAGCTTTTGTGCAATCATTTTTCCATTTGAAATGACATTCCAAAGCCTTAGGGAATGGCAGAAAGAGCATTAAAGTGCATTAGAATTGTTCAGCTCTTTTCCAGTCTAAATATGCATAGGCCTGCACCTTTGAATGATAATGTTTTTGATTTTTGGGGTACTTTTCACCCCAGCCCTTTGACCTTTGGTTCCATGCTTTTGCCCTCACCCACCTCCAGAATTTGACCCCCTAACAGCATCTCCAAAACGTTCAGTGCTCAGGTTAAAAGCCTTCCATGCCCGTGTTGTAATAACAAGTGTCTTTCCTCTTGGATTGTTTGAACTCACTGATCTTAGGAACTATTCCCAGTTGCCCTGTTCTCTCACCAAAAGTTAGCAGAGAGCAGAGAGCAAAGCAAGGGGTTTCACAGAAAGGTGCCCCTGAATGCCGAACACCGCACAGAATTTGCAGACAAGCAGGTCCTACTCGCTGCCGTGCCCCATGAGACCCCCAGAAAGCCTACATCTCCGTTCCATTCCAGATCCTAACCCAGCCGCCACCTCTCTGCCTGACACCTGCTGCCGTCTTCCACGTTTCTGTCCATCTAGGGCAACCGCCGCCTTGGCTGCGGGAACAAGGGATGTCGAAAAGGGCCTCGATATGGTTTAGAGGCAGCCGTCCCAACATTTGGGCCGAGATCCAGTTACCCTCGGAGACCGGCCTGGGCACAGCTGTCTTTCACGACAGACGGGCCCAGCTGTCCGTGACCGCAGCTCCCCAAGAGACGAGGAGGGGTGGACTGACAGAAAGCTGCATCAGCCCCACTGCCTCCCCGTTCTCCAAATGGCGTGGCTTGCAAAGGCAAAACCCACTCCAAATTCAAAGAGGCACGGCCTAGTGCAGTGACGGCGAACCTTTTAGAGGCTGAGTGCCCAAACTGCACCCCAAAACCCACTCATCTATCGCAAAGTGCCAACACTGCAATAAAACCTGAAAAGTGAGGTTTTGGTTTAGAAAAAACAACTCACAGCCAGTCCACGCAAATATATATATATCCTTGGCAGTGCACTGACCGGCCATGCAAAAGCTCGGACGAGTCGCAGCTAATGAGTCGTGGCTTGTGACATCATCGCCTGGCACCGCTGCTCCTTTCCAAGCATGCGCATGGCCCCTATGTGGGCTGCGATTTGATGCGCAGCTGCTGTGGCGATGCTGGCACCACTTGGCTCATGTGCCCACAGAGAGGGCTCTGCGTGCCCACTGTGGTACACATGCCATAGGTTTGCCACCACTGGCTTAACCCTACCCTGGTGCACTCCCCTAACCCTAAACCAGGGCTAAAGTTCCATTAAAAATAGGGTGATTTTGAGAAAGCCGTCCTTGAGTAGCTTTTTCTGCACATCTCATCATTTCTGCCCATTCTAAACACATTCTAACCATCAAAATCATACCAGGACACCTCATTTTTCTAACCCCAACCCAGTGATGGTGAACCTTTTAGAGACCAAGTGCCCAAACTGCACCCCAAAACCCACTCATCTATCGCAAAGTGCCAACACTGCAATAAAACCTGAAAACTGAGGTTGTAGTTTAGAAAAAACAACTCACAGCCACTCCACGCAAATATATATATATATATATCCTTGGCAGCGCACTGACCGGCCATGCAAAAGCTTAGACGAGTCGCAGCTAATGAGTTGTGGCTTGTGATGTCATCACCTGGCGCCGCTACTCCTTTCCGTGCATGCGCATGGCCCCTGTGTGCACTGGTATCACCTATGTGCTTGGCTGCTGGGGCGATGCTCAGGTGACTTGGCTCGGGTGCCGACAGAGAGGCTCTGCGTGCCCACCGTGGCACAGGTGCCATAGGTTCGCCACCAGTGGCCTAGAGGATGGTCCGACGCCACCTATGGCATCCACCAAGTTGAAGCTACGCAGGTTTGCGGCTGGCCAGCGCTTGGAGGGGAGACCACCTGGGAACCGCATGTGGAGCTGGAGTCCCACAGTGGGAGAAAGGAGGGACGTAAACAGAACAGACAGACAGGTGGAATCGGGCCAAAATTGAGCAACAAGGCAGTGACAGAGAAGCGGAGTACAAAGAACACTGAAGTTCTTCCGGGGGAACGTGAAGCTGCCCAGTCGCTCGTGCTGGATCCAGTGTGGCATGGCAGTCGAAGAACTGGACCTGGCCAGGAAGCCAGCGGGACCTGGGTTCGAATCCCCATGCCACCATGAAACTGAAAGAGCGGGCCAACTCTGCATTCCTGTCCAGCCTCACGGGATTGGTGCTTAGAGGCTCAAATAGGGGAAGGAGTCGTGCACATCATTGGTTCACCCCACATCCCCTGAATAAGTGCAAGCTCTTACCTCCCTGGGGTCCCCATCTCTTCTGGTGCCGCGTGGCACCCTGTAGATTCCTTCCAGGGGCAGAGGGCACGGCCTGGCAGGGGGTGGCACCTCATACACCTGCAGTTGGGAGGGTGGAAGGAGGAGGAGTCAGACCAGGAGCTATGGCTTCATGAGGGGCGGAATCAGGTGCACCCAGGATCTTTAGCGGGAGAAATGTTGGTTGCTTTGGGGGGATGTGAGGCGGGTTGGGAATGAACCGCGGAATTAATTCTCCGTCACATGATTTGGATGCAAAATCAATTGGCCAGCTTTGCCCTTGGGAAAACGGAGATAAATCCAGCACGTGCAGATTGCATGCAAGTCGGTGGGTCCCTCAGATCTTTTGCACGTCTAACCCGCCTCCCCCAGGCACTGGCAGAGCGCCCCCGGCCCCCAAAGGCACTTCACATGCGGCCCTCACGCCCAACTCCCTTAAACCCGGCCCAGAAAGCCGTCCTCCTCTTTAATCCTGAGCAGTGCGTAAAGGCAAGCTGTAGTTGCTCAGTGCAGGAACAGGCACTCTTTGCATGGTCAGGAGCCCTGTTTTTTGTGAACATTCCTCATTATCTAGCGGGGGTGTGGCCAGGGGGGTGTGGCTAAAGGGAGAAGGGTGGGGCTACATATGGTCCCCAGCAGGAACAAGTTACAGCACTGAGTGCTCCATGGGGAATCCGTCGCAGCTTCCGAAGCTCCCAGCCTCTCGTTCGGGACTACGAAGCCCACTGTCGTGCTCACCTCCTGCTCTTCCTTCCTCTGCCCCCTTCTTCTCCGCTCATCCGGGGGCACTTCGTAGACAGTGCCAACCAGGGCCGTCTCCTTCCTGGGCACTTGGTAGACCTCGCCCGGGCCGTGGTTTCGCAGCGGGCTTGGCCCAGGGGATCCGGGCTCCGAGAGGATCCTGACTCGGTTGGCCGGCACGATCCCGTGTTGGCCGTGCAGGGAGCAGAAATGCCAGCCCTCCAGCCCCGGGGCCTCGGGCTGCAGCAGCACCATCAGGTCGCCCTTGCGGAAGGACAGTTCGTCCGGACACTCCGCGGTGTTGTCATAGAGGGCGCGGCACAGCTGAGCCTGCAGGGGGCGATGCGGAGCGCAAAGAGAAGATTAGTCCTTGGCCGGCTCCCCTTAGGGTGTCACGCAGGTGTGGCATCTGGTCCCAGTGGGCACGCAGGCTGAAGGAGGATGGACACTGTTGTCCAAGACGCCCGAGGGTGTCAGGCTGGCTTAGATTGTGGGTGCGGAACCTGGGATCCGAGGAAAAACTCAGCCTTCTGGGAGAACCAGTAGCCAGGCCCTTTCCCCCAATCCTCACCCCCTTTTCGCACATCGTATCTAAATGCTTCCATTGCTCCCAGCAATGCTGGCGGTTTGTGTCCGGGTCTTTTTGATCTTGATTGGGATCAGCCATCCCCAACCCAGGCATGGCTCCCTGGGAGGCCACCGGCTTGGGGAAGTCTGGGTTGGGTGGTCTTCCTGGGACGGGCACGCCACAGACCCACCCCCAAATGCAGCCAGCCTGGCAGTCACTGCCCCTCAGCGTTCACAGTTAGCAAGCCCCGGGGGGGGGGGGTGATAGGTTACTCTGTCCATCAAAAAGCAGAAGGCTGTGGACAACTCAAGGGGGCTACACCAGCCTCCCCACAACTCGGTCTCCTTCGGATGTGCTAAGCTGCAAATTCCTTTATCTCCCACAGATAACTCTGGACATGCTGGGACCGCGGAATTTTAGGTGTGATGGAAGAACAGCATCACACTTCTAGACACGCACACAATTATCCATAAGCAGAGCTGTGCCTCATGGAGTTACACTGTTCAGTTTTACGTACAACCCTGTTAGATCGGCCTCCAAACATCCTCCAGATAAGCTGAGCGTGGCCCTCTTTCAGCACAGCAGCCAAACTCCACTTTGGAGAAGTTTGTGGAAGTTTCTCCCCAGGGTGGAAAAGAGCGGGATCCCCAGACATGAGGATTTTTATCTGCAAGTTCTTAATGTCAGGAACCGTGGCTTGGGAACATTCCAGGCTTTTGAAATGTTGGGGGGTGCACAAAAGCCAGTGCACCCCCAAATTCAGGGTAGGGGCCTGCTCAGGTGTGGGGCCAGGTCTTTTGGATGGCCTGATGTCGCCCATGCACCTGAGCTTCTGCACCTGCGCCGTCCGACTTCAGGCAAACAGCTTGAGATCAGCACACCCAACGGCGGACCCTCCCCCAAAACAGATGCGGACCCTCCCGCGTCTCCACATTTAAAATGACACTCAAACAGGTGCCAACAAGAGTCCCTACATACACCTTCTCCAGGTGGTGCCCTCCAGCTGTTTTGGACCATCATCCCCAGATTTCCAGACCTCTGGTCATGCTGGCTGGGGCTGATGTGAGCTGTAGTCCAAAACACCCCAAGAGCTCACACACGGACACACCCTCTGGAGCAACCCACCCATGCAATTTGGGCATGGGGTCACGCCACTTTGAAATGCGGGACAATCGTCTGCGAAATTGCTTCCCCGCGTCGCATCCTGCACTCAGAACGTTAGCAAATCAGAAACAATGTTAGCTTTCCAGAGGCAGGAAAGATTTAGATGCATCTAATTCTACCTTGCCATTCACTGCTGAAATTCTGAAACAGTACCATTTTCAGGAAGGCTGTACAAAATACCTTTTCTGAACATTTACGTCGGCCCCACTGCTTTGGACAAGCTCCTACATGCTTGACATTCTCCAAGGAACACCTGGAAGAACGTCACACTATGCATTGCAAGAGACCCGTCCAAATGGCTAAACTGGGAAAGGCTGACACGCCAGTCCCTTGCGCAGGTTCTCCAAGCAACAGCTCTGGTATGCTACGCAACTGGCGAACCCTTCACAAACAGTCACACTTCCGAGCAAGGTCAGTGTATCTATCCGTAAGCATGACACAGAAATGGGAACGTTCACATGTGGTGTTTCATGCATTACATGGAAAAGCCCCAAAGAAAGACACAAGGTGGAGCAGTTTTTCACATTAGAACTTCTGAAGACAAAAGAGTTGGATCTCACTTCAACTGAATATGAATAACAAGGTCCTCTTTTCAAATAGGTCTAGTCTAGGTCTGACAAAGTAAAATCCAGATGCAACACAGGAGGCAAGACTAGCTAAGGGGCAGATAAGGAGCCCCCTTTCTGCAAAGCCAGGACATCCCAATAAAATAATCCAGGATCATACAAATGGTGTCTTCTAATAAGATAATGCCTTTCTATTCCTGTATCAGAGGGTTAACCCCGAGGATGAATAATACTTGGCAATTGGGGGTGAGGGGGGAGGCAGGGAATAGCCACATTGGGAGTTGACAAATGCATGTTTGCCAGGCATGATCTCAGATCACGGAGTTTAGCGCGTGGACCCCGAAAACAAGAGCAACATTCACAAGCCAACGTGTGTCTCGGCTCCAGTGACAAGAATTTGTATTGTTACATCCACAGATGCTGAATGGAGTCTACTTTCAGATGGCTAAGAGGTTCTGGCCCTAGAGTTAGTAGACAGCAAGTTCTTTGATTGGGATACCCCACCCTTTGCCCCCTGATATATTAAATCATTATGACTCTTCAGCGGTGAAGCAAAGGACAAATACGTATTAAATCCACCCGGGAAATGCTGAGTGGTCTTAGCTCCGACATTCAGACAGGTCCAGGGGCTCAGGCCTGGCTCAAGTCGAGCCCGACCAAACTTCGTTTTGCAACTGATCAGCTGGGCACTTCTGCAAAACTGCACCCCAAATCTGCACAGCACATTCCTTCTCTAATTTGCCGCCCTAGAGATTAATTGGCCATGCTGGCTGGGGATCATGGGAGCTGTAGTCCAAGACTTCTGAGGGACGCCAGGATAAAGGAGGCTAGGCCGAAGAGTTGCACAGATTCTGAAGGAAATGGAAAGCGTTTGGCTTGGTAATGGTGTTTAAAAGAATGTTTACACCTCCTTCTATTTTTCCCGCCCATGAACCCCAGATCTCTCCTATGCAGTCCCCCCCACCAACCCCACTCTGCAGGCCTGCCCTTAAAAGCATCCAGCACCTTAATCACATGTAGAAAATGGTGCAGTCAAGTCATTTACCCCGACACGTAAAGGTTTTGTCCAAGGTCAAAGGAGCTTCCAATTCCTGGTTTACCACTGGACTTTGCCCAGGACTAACTGCTTCATTCGTTCGTTCTTTCTTTCTCCTATTGAAATATACTTACAGACATGTTGAAGAGACAGATTGTCTAATGCCGAGAGGGAGAAGCAGAAAGGGGCAACTGAAGATCAAGAAAACCGTAAGCCGAATGGCATCTTCTCTATTGCTCTAATATGTTAATACTCTGGAAAAACAGCTCTGTCTTTAGCAGCATGCTGTTCCTTTGTGTAGTCGGTTGCTCCGAAACGAAGAAAGACTCCTGAGGTATATAATAACCAGTGTTGATATCTTTTTAGTTTTTTAACTCCAGTTCTTCTGGGATGGAAGGTTTCAGCAGAGTTCTGTGGAAAACGTTGGCAATATTGGCGCAACTTGATATTCCAGTCCAAAGGTGAAAAAAACAATTCCCAACAAAATTAGATCATCCTTAGCCTTTGATAGAAGTATGTTTCTTCAAAGTCCAGCCACTTCCAAATGCAGTTCTCTTTTTTTTTCCACCCAGAAGTTTTTGTAAGTTTTCCCGAACTTCTTGGTCAGCAGATTTTTCCCAGAAAAGCCATCTGGGTAAGCCTGACCACTTCCAGGCTGCATGGACAGAGGCAGGCAAGGCGAACACACAACAAGTTGGAACAAGGGCTTGTGTTGCAACCACAGGGTGGAATTGAAAGCCAAAGGAGTAACATTTACAAAATGTATTTCCAAAGTTTAAAAAACCCCTAGTTCTGGCACACAGAGAACAGCTATAGATTTAGAACTGTCATGAAATCCAGAAAGTCTTAATTTTCCTCTTGGGTAGACGAGGCAGAGAAAGTCCTAGTTTATAGCTCTTCAGCAGCAATGAATGTTCCTTCTCAAACCCAGACAAGTAGAGAGAAAAATCCAGAACAGGTAAAATAAAAAAAATCCAGCATGGCACTTTTTTCCTGAGAATACAGAGAATATATACTAGAAATGCCCAGATGTTTCATGAACCTTCTGCACATCTCAGAATATTGGTGGCATTAAGGGTTGAGTGATCCAGTTTCCTCCAAATTCAAAAGCTTGACTCCTTTGCAGACTTTCCAATTTCCAACAAATCTGCAATTAAGTTGACAAAGTTATACATATCAATTTCTGAAGCGTATGATAAGTTACACATACTATTATAAACTCAATTCCTCAGTAAACAAGTTTTCCCCACTCAAAACAAATTACTGGGGAAATGTAACTTTCTGGGTGTGGCGGAGAAAACCCCCCTAATTTTGCAATTTCAAACTCAATGCTGTCCAGAATCGTATTTTTTAAAAATCCTTTGCAGATTTGGAGACATTCCATATGAAGTTCTTTCCACACCCTTTCCAACCCAGAACAAGCACAGTGTAAGCTACCAAGAAATAAATTAAGTGGAGGACCACAAAAAATCCAGAAGATGTTATTGTTAGTGCCAATATTGAAGCCAGTTGATGTCGGGAGGTGGTGTTGACCTTCAAATAAATCAGGAAACACCAACAGGAGAATCATAAGCTGCAGTCCACACAGAGATAAGCACTGGGTGCCAAAGAGCCAAAAGAAGGCCAGACTTCAAAATCGAAAAAAGATAAAGGCCGGTGACCACGGATCAATCCGAGTCAATTGCGAGCGAAGACCACTGGATATGCAGATCTCATTTTCCCAGATGATCTTTAAGGAAAAAGTTTCTTTTAAAAAGTTATTTTTGCTTCCCTCTTTCTCCTGTGGTTTAAATAAAGAGTCGATGGTTAGATTTCCAGATGTTCTGAATTTTGAAAGAATAGCAGCTCACTCGCAATGTCACAGTTCCATCTTTTTTTTATAAGAACAACCCCCAAAAAACAAAAAACAAAAACCCTTTATTGGCACTTTCACAGAGACATTTATTTTCTGCTGAGGCAGAGTAGTTTTATTTGCTGCAGGCTTTTCGGGGACTCTCTTAAAATGAAAAGCAGACACGCACACCCACAAATTAAAGAGTTGAGAGCTTTCTCATTTCGCTGGGATCCTGGCGCACAGTCAAGCCCATAATGGAAGGGTTTCTTGAGCTCCTTCCCCCCCAAAGCAGCAATTATCAGGCCCAGGGAGAACGACTGTCCGAGCGGGGAACCCAACAGCCGGATGGCATCTGGGTGGGGAAAGGCCGGTCCCGCACAGCGGAATCGCAGCCGCGGGCGAGCCAGGCGGAAAGCGGGCGAGCGGAGGGCACGGGGGCCGCGGGCACGAGCAGGTGGGGGGCTGCGTGGCGGGGGGGCCCCAAGGCAGCGCGGGCACCCGCGACGGGCGTCCAGACGACCGGCCCGCGGAGTTGGCGAGGCGCAGCAGCGGCGAGCGGGGCGCGCCCGGGAGCGGCGCTCGCCCCCCCCGCCCGCGCCCGCCCCCCCCCGGCTGGGGCACGGGGATTACTCCCGTCGCCCATCTGTTGGATGAGGGGATGCGCCCCGGCGCCCGCCTCCCCTCGCATGGTGTCCTCCGCGCTCTTCCTCCTGCAAAACTCCTGCGCGCCGAATCCCCACTCAGTTTTCCTCCTCTTCCTCCCTCCCTTCCTTCCACGGCTTGCAAAGTGTTTCCTTCCTCCCTTCCTTCCTCCCTCCGTTCCTTCCACGGCTTGCAAAGTGTTTCCTCCCTTCCTTCCTCCCTCCGTTCCTTCCACGGCTTGCAAAGTGTTTCCTTCCTCCCTTCCTTCCTCCCTCCGTTCCTTCCACGGCTTGCAAAGTGTTTCCTTCCTCCCTTCCTTCCTCCCTCCGTTCCTTCCACGGCTTGCAAAGTGTTTCCTTCCTCCCTCCCTCCGTCCCTTCCCGTCTCCCTCTTTCTGCCCTTCTTTTCTCCCAGCGCTCCGTTCACCTCCTTCGTGCGCTGCACGTTGCTGCCTTGCGTTCCCCCACCGGGTTTGCTCTTCCCCACCGAGACCTTCGGCTCTGCAGAGAAAGGCGGGCGGGGGGCGCAGGGGGGCGGGCGGGCAACTGGATCTGGCCGGCAGCCCAGCTCGGCTCCCTCTGCCCCCTCCCCACCCGCCGGCACACACGTCTGCTCCTTCCCCAGCCCCTGCGCCCTCCCTCGCGCCCGCCGCCCCGTCCTGGGTCCTAGAGTCGCCCCGCCGCCAGGCCTGAAGCGAGAGCCGCTTCTGGGCTCGAACGGTTCGCGCGGAACCTTGAGGACTAGCGCGTTGTCATTTGCACGGCACAAGCGTCCTCGGAAGGGAGTCCTCCTCGGCGCCCGCCAAGCTCCCCGGCTTTGTTGCGCTGATTTCTTTTTCTGCGACGGGGCCCGAGGCGTTATCATTCCTCCCCACCCCGCGACGCGTACACACACGCCCTGGTGCTGCCGCGTGCGCTTGTGCGCGTGCACGCAAATCGGGGGGGGGGGAGGAGGAAGCAATCGGGCAAGTGGCACCTGCAGCAGAGGGTGGGTCCTCCCCACCCTCCCCACTGAGCCCTCCAAGAGTCCTTTTCTATTTCTGCAAACGCCAAATTTGGCCGGGGGGGGGGGATTCTCGACTGCTTCTTTAGGACTTAGAGGAACGTCTACACAGAGGAAACTTGCACAGGATCGTGCCCGTCAGTAATCATTTTTTTTAAGCTTTTCATCCGCTGCCTGGATTATTTTAATTATTCTGGATATAAATACTTCTAATCCCATCCTGTGCAGAATGCATGCCTCGAATTTTCACACCAAAAGGGAACCGCTTCTGGTGGCAGAGGCAGCATCCCTCTGGGTCCTGTTGCTGGGGAACATGAGCAGGAGAGTCCATGTCCTCCTTCCCCCTACAGGATCTGGCATCCCCCCTTCCTTGGCGTCTGCGACGCAGTCTTCAAAAATCATGCCCACTGTGATGCAAAGACACGCAAGCACACACATCATCTCGCTGTCTGGAAAAAAAAAATGTATTCATCTATTTTAAGACAGTTTGCCTACTTTCCCTTCCCCCAAAGATCTAAAACCAGAAAATTAAAACGAGTGAAAAAGGCAAGTACATGCAGGGACACATCCCGGCCATAAATAAACAAAAGGAGCATCTGCAAGTTGGATGCCTGACAGGCCTTCACCTGCTGATGCAACGCAGCTGAGGAGCAAGATGAGGAGGAAGAGGCCCAACCTCTCAGGACTGGGGGTTCTGCGTGTGAGGAGCCAACACCAAGAAAGCCCTGCTGCATTTTGCTTCCAGCCGTGGCCTGAACCCAATGGCACAGGTACGAGGAGTGCAGCAGCCGATCTTTTTTTAATAATAAGTTTCATTTGAAACTATAATCCTAAAAACAAAGAAAAACTAAAAACAACATCAATCATCAAAAACATCGGGCCCGCTGGGTCAGCCCCCACATCTTTTCCTTCTATTTATAACTTAAAAGCATATTTAAATCTATGCGAAGTCCCGTTTCTCTAGCCAATAATAAAAAGAGTCCCAAGTTTGACAGAAATCAGTGTCTTCTTTCTCCTTCAATGATAAAGTCAATCTGTCCATTTCTGCACAGTCCAAGATCTTTTTTAGGATCAGTTCGTCGGTGGGTGGTTCTTCACTTTTCCAGTGTTGGGCAAATGCAATCCTCGTCGCAGTGATTACATGTGAAATCAAGTACCGTATTTTTTGCTCTATAAGACTCACTTTTTCCCCCTCAGAAGGAAGGGGAAATGTCTGTGTGTCTTATAGAGCGAATATGTGTGTGCAGAAAGTCTGTCAGATGTGCAGCCCATGGGGAAGCGATGGGGAATGTGCCTGTGATTATGTGCCCATTTGAGTCAGAATGTTTTTTTCTTGTTTTTCTCCTCTAAAAACTAGGTGTGTCTTATGGTCAGGCGCATCTTATAGAGCGAAAAATATGGTACATTTCTTGTTTACTAATATCAACAGGTACAATGCCTAATAAGAAGACTTCAGGTTTAAAAGGTAAAGGTTTTTGTAACGTTTCCTCAAGCCGTTCACGTATTTTAATCCAATACTTTGTCACGTTATTTCAGGTCTACCACACATGATAGAAGGTATCCAAAGGGTGCAGCAGCCGATCTTAAAGACTGGGCAAGCTCACATGAGAGGAAATGGCCCTTGAGCTAGCCACATCCTGAACTATTTGGGGCTGTAAGTTGTGGCAACCAGCCCTTCCAACTGTGCTTGCAAATTATGCATTGATGGAAAACGTTGTTGTTACTATTAATAATTCCATTTCTATACTATGCAGGAGCCAAAACTCTCTGAGTGGTTCATAACAACACATAAAAACAATGCAATCAAATGTCGTAGAAGTTGATTAGAAACAGACAAAATATTCCGTGAAGAAGAACCATGTAAAAGAAAAACACCTGGAATGGATCATCCTCTTAAGCCCCCAGATATGCAAATTTATCTTTAAAATCCTTTGCTTAAAGGCGAACTTAACCTGGTGCCAAAGAGGTGGCAGGGTTGGCATCAGGCAAGCCACAGTGGGGAGGGCATTCCAGGAATGGGGGTCCACCACAGAGAACCCCCCTCTTTCTGCCACCCTGGAGCTGGCCCCTGGTGTTAAGTGGAGTGACTGGACTCTCTCAGGCATTGTGATCCTAAGCCAAGGAAGGCTTCAGAGGTTAAAATCAGCCCTTGGATCTGGGCCGGGAGCCATACAATGCCAGTAGGCCAGGACTGGTTTTATGGATTAATAATTCTTAATAATCCATAGAATTATTATATGGATTCTAATAACTGCATGGATTAGAATGCAGTTATTAATCCAGCTGCTGCATCCTGTGGATGCCACGGCCTCTGAACAGTCTTCAAGGACAGCCCCACACAGAGCGCATTGCCGTAATCTAAAGAACTGAGGCCTTTGAGTTGTGGTGCTGGAGGAGACTCCTGCGAGTCCCTTGGACTGCGAGGAGGTCAAACCGGTCAGTCCTAGAGGAGATCAACCCTGACTGCTCTTTTGAAGGCCAGATCCTGAAGATGAAACTGAAATACTTTGGCCACCTAATGAGAAGGAAGGACTCCCTGGAGAAGAGCCTAATGCTGGGAATAGATGGCAAAAGAAGAAGGGGACGGCAGAGGATGAGGTGGCTGGATGGAGTCACTGAGGTGGTTGGTGTGAGCTTGAGTGGACTCCAAGGGATGGTGGAGGACGAGAGAGCCTGGAGGAATGTTGTCCATGGGGTTGTGATGGGTCGGGCACGACTTCGCAACTCAACAACAATGCGGTGTAGATTCCCGAAGGCAAGGCCATCCTTATCCAGGTCAGCTCGCAGCAGGGCCACCTGCCGAAGTGGGAGGGCCACGGAGCACCGCCGAGCTCCATCTGGGCACTCTGGGCACTCGGTCTGGAGTGGGCTTCAGGTTGCTGGACCCCATCCAGCCCGTCGTCACGGCCCAGCCTGGGCTCAGCACAGCTCGCGCCTCACCTGCGGACGGTGACGAGGAGAAACACCTGCCAGCAGCGCGCACCGAGCACAACTCTCGCTGAAACTCCGGATGATCCCACTGGGCAGTTCAGTGCAGACCCCGGAGAATCCGCGGGGTGGAGCAGAATCCCCCAGCCCCATCGTGGAGGGGGCCCCCCAAGCAGGAGCGGGACTGCCCGCCCCCAGCTCCGTCGGCCGAAAGGTCCCCGCGCCCGACGGGGCGTCGCAGCGCGGCGTCCGGGCGCAGCATCCTTCAGCCGAAAGGAGCGGGCAGCGGGCGCGGCGGATGCAACGAGGGATCCCCTCATCCCGCTCCCCCCCCACGCAAAATACGGGGGGCCACGTCCCGCGCTGGGCAGCACTGCGGGGTGTTCGAGCCGCCTCGGCGTCGGCGGCAGCCCCGCCGCTTGCGCGTCGGATCACGGCAGGCTCGCCCCGAGCAGCGCGCTCCTGGCGCGGGGGATGCCCGGGCCCCTCCGGCTCTCCGGGGGGACCCTCGAAAGGCCTCCCGAGCCGGGCTGGGGGAAGGCCGCGCCCGACCAGGCTCCACCTGCGCCCTGCGCCCGAAGTAGCGCGGAAAAAGCCCCGGAGAGAGGCGCGGCGAGCGGAACCACACGCTGCCGGGGCTTAGGAAGAAATGGGGGAGCAGCCTGGCTCGCCACAAAGCCCATGATCCTCTCCCGCCCCCCCCCCCGCTCCTTCCCTGGTCCCGCGCTGCGGACGCCTCCTCAGAGCACTTCGCCGGGGTGCCCCGTCATGTTTTCCGCAAACCGCGCAGGTACTTCCTTGTCCCAGCATTTTCCTGCCTCTCCAAACCGCAGGAAAAGCCCTCGGAGCGACGCGCCTCGGAGACTCGCAGCGCGGAGGCGGCGGGATTCCTCGAGAAACGGTCTTCCTACGAGCTGACGTGCACCGAGGGGCATATACCTCGTGGGTGGATTACAGGGAAGAAGGGCGAAACCCCCTGCGCCACCCTTTCTCCCGAAATAGCTCACGGGGGAAAAGGATGTGCCTGGGTTGGACCCGAAAGCTGCCACGAAGATGGGTAGACTTTGCAGCTGCCAGAAATACTTCGCCCAGTGTTATTGCGTTATATTTATATTATTAATATTACTGCTGCCTTGCATCTATATCCCTCCCTTTCTCCTCTTGTGAGGAACACAAGGCAGTAAACTTTGCTCCACATCGTCTTCACAACAACCCTGTGAGGTAGATCAGGCTGCGAGTGAGTGGCCGGCTCAGAGTCTCCCAGTGAACTGCATGTCCGAGTGGGGAACTCCTGGGTCCAGTCCAACGTCTCACACAACTGTGCTGCACACACATGTGCACATGTGGATTTATGTTTTAGGAAATGCAGAATATTGTGTAATTGTTGTGGTTGATACCTCGGTATTTAGAATGAGCAAATGGAGCCCTTTTCATGGGGGCTGGAACAGTCCTCAGTTTGGTACTGTGGCCGGGACTGGACCCCTATTTTGCCCACCCCAGTTGAATGATGCCACCCCTACCAGCCACCCCCAGGCTCAGCCTGGGCCTTGGGGGCATTCTGCAAGAGAGATCCCCCAAGCCCTTTCTCCAGGTTGGGGCAGGAAGGCCTATAATGCTCCCTTGTACTCCTCTCTCAGCACCAAACTGCATCAAAACAAATCAATGCGCTAAATCTAAAACAAAACAAGCATTTGGCGCACCCCCGGGCCCCCCAGTGTGCAAACCATGCTCCAGCCCTCCAGGTCTTGGCACTGTGGCCTGGACGGACGGGCCAGCACCCCTCCTCTCCCCTTGTCACAGATGCAGCGTGTGGGTGTCGCATGAGTGTCCTGGTGGGAAGGGGTAGCGACAGGTACTGCTGCTTGTTCGCTGTTGCTACCCTGGAATGTACCCAGAGTGACTCACTGGCTCAGCTGCTTAAAGGAGAGCTATTGTCCAGGTTCTCATTTTACTAAATGAGTCAGTCCAGAGCCTTGAAAGCGGTGCCTTTGGTGGCGCGTAAAGGAAAGATCAGGATTTAAATGGGACCCAAACAGGGCTTTTCATAACCACAAAGAAAACTCTTCGAAAATATTTGCTGTGCCCATAGGTTACACGGCTTGCTTTGGCACAGGTCCCATCGCCCTGTGCCGGGATGGTCGGATTCTTTGGGAAAGGGGCGGGGTGGGCACAGCAAAGGAGGGTTTGGGGGGAACTTCAACCCCACGGCTTCATGGCCAGCCCTTCCAACAAGAGTGGCACGTGTCAAGGGAGAGCAAACCGACTCTCTGACTCGCAACTCCACTTTCCCCTTTCATCAATGCTTCCTGTGCTCAAAATCCAGGGAGCCAAAATGAAAGGGAAGGTAGCGCGATCCCCCCTCCCCACCCCGCAATAAACATGCCATCAGCGACAACACCTAAAAAATACTTGGGATTTTCATGCAGCAGCCCTTGGCAAATCCTACTGAAGACAGTCATGGGGACCAACATGAGGATTCTCCTATTCCTGACTAGGGGAAAAGCCGAGCTTTGGAGGGTACATTAGCAAGGCCAAGAAGGTGTGAAGACTGGGACCCCAAACTGATGGGAGGATTCCTGTAAAGGGAGGGGGAGTCAGGCCATGCATCAGCCCCCCTGCACCCCAAAGGGGAACGTTGGGGGATCACCACCTGCTCAGGCATGTCTGGAGATGGCTTCTACCTGGGGGAGCCCCAAGAGCAAGAATTCTACTGCTTCTGGTCGGAACCCCAATCCTGGTTTTCACCCCATGGAATCTGGGACCTGCAGAAGGGAGGGGTGTCTGGGTGCTCATTTAGCAACTACAGGCCTTCCAAGCACCTGGTCCACTGAGGAGAAGAAATCCCGCTCCAGGAGTGCTTGGGAACAAGGGCCTTCCAAGAGGAAGCAGGGCCACGTCAGTTTCCATATGGCCCATGAGGTGCTTGCTTCACCCTCCGACCCCTGACCCTTCAGAACCGGCTGTGGAGAAGCAAAGCCTCCACATCCAGTGGCAGCCTACCTGTGAATGTGGTGGGGTGCTACCAAGCTGCTCAGCTAGATAACCTCTGAATAGAGGATTCCTAGATCATTCCAGCAGGCAAGTCTTAGAGGGTTATTAGTGAAATCCTGAAACTGGGAGTTTTAGGGCTCACTTCTCTGCAAAAAGGCAGTTTCTGCCAGGCTGGAGGGACAAGGAAAGCAAAACAGTGGGCAATCCGAAGCAATCCTGAGGTGCAGAGCTGGTCCTTTGCTGATTTGGACTCTCTTAGGTGCTGGGGGGACACCCTGCCCCGTCCTGTGTCACTCCCCACCTTTGCTCAGGTATCTTGGAATTAATCTCCGGCACGTGGTTACACCGAATACTGCAGAAACCGCCACTGGCATGCCCTCCAGGAACCGGTAGGCCTGCCTTCCACAAACTTTGCATGGGGGTATGATGAGTGGAATTTTGCCGGCAATAAAACAGGGAGCCCTGCGGCTTCAGCGAGGCAGGTCTCCCAAGGCGTGGACAGACAGCAACTGGACAAGGGAAGCCACGATGAGCCAAATTCAGCTGGTAGGTCCCCAGATTCTGCTCTTCCGGTGTGGGAAGGATGAGATGCGGGGTGATTTGGGGGGCGAGACTGAGGCTGGGGGCAGAGGAGGTGTGTCTGTGTTCTAGTGTGGGCTGCGAAAGTTTCCGAGCGTATAGATTGAGGGTCCAAGGCAGGCAGAAAGAGCCCCCTTAACTCCCAGGATTCCCCAGGCAGGCAGGCAGGCTGGAGAATGCTGGGAGTTAGTGTCCCGCACCAACTCCTTTAAGTGTTACTTCCAACCCTTCTTCATTGCTTTCCTTTCTTGCTCTCTTGAAGCAATGTTACCTGTAAGCGGGCCACACCTGCGCTTCACGAATATGTCCACCTTCTCCAGCTAGGTGTTCTCCAAATGCATTGGACTACAACCCCCAGCAGCCCTAGTGGGTATAGCCAATGCTGAGAGATGCCAGGAGACATAGGCCACACATTGTTTGGAAGACCGCACATTTCCCACCCATAGTGCATGCCTGGGGAGGCTGGGATATGTAGTCCCACACACTGAGGGGGTTCCTAGGTTGGGGAAGGGTTGACCTCACCTTCTGATTCACTTTTTGTGTGTGTCCTTCTGTCCGTCCGTCTGTCTTTGTAGGGTTCTTTGGTTGGGTTTTGATAGTCATTATTAGTTTTGCCATCTCTGTAACAAGACTCGGCGCTTGTACGTTTAAATATTTATTTATTTATTAATCACAGTAATAAACCGCAACCTATAGTCCAAACTGGGGCTCTCTGGTATGCATGCTATTAAAAATCACCAACAAAATTCCATAAAATACAGCCATATTACAAGAAGGACAGGTAGAGCAGTTTAAAAACATCAATTCAACATGTGTTAAATAGGTGCAATATAAAATACATGCAATAAAAATTGATGATTAAAATACCTAGGGAATAGCACAGAATATGTACAGAATTCAATATATATCCGCCTGACAGAAGTAAATCTCTCAGGTGGAAGATTCTCCCAACCTGGTGATGGGAAGGCACAGTCCACGGAGTTTCTGCTTCCGGCTGCAAGGCCCGGAAAAAAGCGGGGGAAAGTGATAGGCAGACTATCCTGACGGTTTGGGACTGGGAATGAATTTCAGCATAATCCATCCTAGCTAGTTGGTTGGTTGGTTGGTTGGTTGGTGTTCAGCCCTGTCAGAGAAATCTCCAGGCATTGCCTGGAGTGTACCATTTCAGCATATGTGCAATTCCTCCTTGTGGGGTGGGAAGCTCCCCGCATGTAGAGAACTAGCATGCCAGGGAAATGGACTCAAGGCAGCCATCTCCGTGGCATGCTATATTTCGAAGCAGGGGAACGGCTGTGGGTTTTCTTCTTCCCATGGGGGAGTGTTTAGATGCATAGCCAACCCCCAGCAAGTTGAAATGATACAGTCTAGAGAAGGCTGTACCATTTGGTTCTGCCCACTGCAGAGCTGGCTCTAACTGCTCTGGGGCTGCGCTCTTTGCGATGTCTGTGTGGTGCGTTTGTGCAAAAGGGCTGCCCGGCTTTTTCTGCAAGCAAACACACTTTCGTTGAGTCCAACTCATCATTAACATATACCAATACCAGAATACTTAGCTATCAATGCAATTTTCAGAACTAATTATACATTCAGTAATTATAAACTGTCCGTATTATGTAAGCATGGCAATAGGAAGAATTAGATTAAAACACCCTTCTCGAGCTTGGGACTTTCTGGGGGATAATGGGAGCTGGAGTTCAACAAATCCAGGGGAGATCAGGTTGGATGCAAGTGTCTCTCCAAAATTCAAGTTTCTCTCTAAGATAAGAGTTTGGGTCCTGACTCGTTTGCCTGCACGCAGAGCTAGCGTGCCTCTTAGGAGTGCTTTTCCGGGGCAGGGGTGCCCACTCACCCCCGTTTCCTTCGTTCTCTCTAACAGGTTGCGAGCATCTGCATCGTGCTGTCCGTGCTTCAGCCTGAGCGGGCCCAAGACTGCTTTTCAAGTGTGCGTTGCTGTGACAGCGTGAAGAGCGATCAAGCTGGGCAACAATTAATCTCATCGCTGCGCTTGACCTCCGAGTTCCATCAGCGGAGTGCGCACTGCCAGACCTCGACCAAGGGCACCATCAACCAGCGATCCACCTCCCCTTGGAGATACGTGTAAGGCAGGGGAGGCCGCTTCCCACCCCCTTTCTCCCCACACACCCCATAATTCTGTCTGCCACCCATCCATGCATTGTCCATGGGTACAACTGATGCACGACACAGTATTCTTCCAACCCAGGGATGTGGAATCCCCAATCTGTAAGCCTAATTTCCGGCTTTCTCTCTCTGAGTTTGCACCATTCTCAGAAAAGAGAAGGCGAAAAGGATTCTGGGTGGTGGAGCGTGTGTAGGGTGAAGAATTCAGCATTTGGCCCATGAAAGGCTTGGTTGGGGCAGGGCAGCCCTGCACTCCGGCCCTACACTGTACAGCCTTCCCCAAAAGCTACTCTCCAGATGTTCTGGGCTAATTGGGCTTTGCTAGTTGGGTGAGCTTTAGCGCAACAAATATGGCGGACACCAGGATGAGCAAAGACATCCTACCCTAAGTGCATAATTCCAGCTAGAGTTATCTAAATATATTTATCTAAATTTATCTTTAGTTATCTAAATTTATTTATTTAGAATTTTTGTATGCCGGCCCATCACTTATAGCCTCGGGACGGTTCACATAAATAAATAAACATAATACAAATATGATTTAAACCCAGAAACACCCTGGCTGCACACCTATAAATATTAACTAGCATTGTTAAAATGTTTTTTAAATAGAAAGGTCTTAGCCCGGCGCCAAAAAACAAATAACTATTTCCCATGGTTCACAACCCAGCAACAACCCATGGGTTCTTTTCATGGCTTGTTCACGGTTAACAAACCATTGTTTGTTCGTGCAGCTGGGTTCAGACAAAGCAATAACCCACATTTTCACCAACAGCTATTTGGCGGATTGTTGTAAACCACAATCCGGAGAGCTTCCGACTAATGACAGTCCACAGTTTAAGGACGACCTACATGCAGCCATGACGCAGCCTTCGATGGTGGCTTACCGTGTCCGAACTCAGCCATTAGGAAGCGCGAAGGGAAATGATTGATTTTGAAGTTTATACCGTCTCCCCGCAAGACCCCCATATTTTAGTGTCAAGCTCTTAATGCCGGCGACTCATCATCAGGGGGGCTGTTTCAGCTTCGAAGAGTGGGATGTGGGGAAAGATGGGAAGCCGCGAAATGATTGTCAGGTTTTCTGGTGCGCCACCAGGGGGAGCTAGATCGGCTTTTGGGACCAGGCCTGCTGGCTGAGTAAGACGCTTGGCTTTGGCCCTGAAACCAAAAAGGTCAAAACGCAGACTGAGAAGGAACATTTCTTTCTGTTGCCCCATACAGGGACGACTTCGACGGCACCCGGTACCCTGCGCACATCCCCCAGGCCGAATGTAACTGCATGCGCTGTATCAGTTTGAAGGTTTCTGTGGGAAAAGGCGCAGACAAAACCTACACCGGCAGAGAAATTCGTGGGAACTCTGTGGTAGTCAAGCGCACCATGTTGGTTTTCTACCGGAAGCCTTGCCTGACCAATGCTAGCCGGTTCCACCTGGAGCCGAAGTGGTACCCCGTGAACGTTTCTTGCACATGTGTGGCGCATCACATGTAATGGAAAGGGAGGGTTTCCATTATATTGTGAGGGAAAGCTGCTTAATTGGGGGTTCCCAGTGTTCTTCGGGGGTGCACTTTGGACATCTCCTGGTCTCACTCTGTGGAAAGGGAGGATGGATCCTCAACGCAAACCTGCGGCTGAGCTTGAGAAAGGATGAAGGGGACGGCGTGTAATAAAATCAATAAAATCTTAAAAATTAAAAAATAATTATGGGGAAAGAGTGCCTCTGAGCATGTGCAACGTTTTTCTCAGAGCCTGCCACCAGCAGAAATCTAAAATTAGAAGGATATACCGTTGGGCCTGGGAGCTCCAGCACCCACATTTCCTCACCGCCCTAGAAATGAATAGCAACGTCAACACCTAACCGGGTTTAAATCGGTTCAGCTTCCCTTGAAGGCGCTGGAAGAGCAGTATGAGAAATAACTGCTGTGCGAAGGGGATGCAACGTCTGCCGCGATCCCGTTGTGTCGCATGGATGACCACGCGGGGTGGAAGGCCGGGAAGGACCCTTTGACTGTGGCGGAAGCAGCACCCTGGACTCCGCCACGGGTTAAGGCGTGCAGGGATCCCCCTCCGCCCTCCCCTGCCAGAAGCTGCTTCCAGCTGTCCCCGTCCTCTGCGGGTCCCATGTGCGGGCCGGCGAGCGGAGAGCCCCGCAGATCGAAGCGTCCCCCTTGGCCGGATTCCCGAGCTCGGGCTCCTTGCGGGGTCCCCGCCGACCCTCCCGGCTCCGACACGCCGCAGGTCAGGTTTCCCTCTGCTTCTGTCTCTGCGTGGCAGGGGGCAAATCCAGCGCTAATGGCGCTTTCCTGCAACAAGGCTAGCAAAGCCGGCAGTCCTCAAGGAGCGCTAGAAACACATTCGCAAGAGGCCGCCAGAGGGCGGCAGAGGAGGAGAAGGGGCGAGCACGCCGGGACCAGAAAAGGCCGGGCATGAACCCCGCCCAGCCCGCCGGGCGCCCCTGCATCCCGGGCGGGCTCATGCGCCCGCCGCGCGGCTTTTGTCCGCCCCCGCTGGCCGCACTCGTGCTACACGCGCCGCATCGGGCCTGCCCTCTCCGAAGACCCGTGTCGAGGCGCCTGTACCCAGACGCCACGTTACTGTCCATTAAACAGCCCTGTCGGAAGCAAGCGGCCGCGTCTTGCTTGGGCGCCCCCGGGCGGCGCCGCTCGGGATCGCGCCCCGCTGCCCGCCTCCTCCTCCTCCTCCTCCTCCTCCTCCCGCGCGCAGCGGGTCCCGCGGCTGCAGAAAGCGCCCCCCTCGCCGCCGGACAATCGCCGCCTTGTTCTGCCGGGCTGGCCGCTCCTGGCCCCGCCGGACAATCGCGCATTGTCCGTGCTCGGGATGCGGGCGCGGAGGGGTCGCCGGGCGCCAGGGACCCGGGCAGAGCCGCCCCCCGGCCGGGGCGGGGGCGGCCCGCAGCGCGTCCTCCCCGGGACGGCGGCCTCGCCTCCCTGAGCGGCGCTTTCGTGCCGCCCCCCCGCGCCGCCGCCCCCCTGCCCCAGCCCTCCGGCGCGCCCTCCCGCTCCGGCCCCTCTCGGTGTCCTGCGGCCGCCCCTGCGCGGGAACCCGGCGGGGCGCCAGGCGGGCGGGAGAGGCGCCCCCTTCCTCCGCCCGGCCGCGCCAGCAGCAGCGCTCGGGGGCCGCGGGATGGGCGATCGCGAGGAGACGCCCGGGGGGCTGCGGGGCTTCGCCCTGGACAAGGAGTTCCTGCGCTCCCCCAAGGGGGTGCTGATGGAGGCAGAGCTGGTAACCCCGAGCGCGCCCCCGCTCGCCTGCGCCCCTCTCCCGCGGCCCCGCGCACCCCTCCGCCCTTCCCCGAGCTCGCTGTCCCGTGCCTTTCTTCCCCGCTTCCCTTCCCGGGCTGCCCCCCCGCACCCCCGGCCCTCCCCCCCGTCTTTGGCCGGCCCTCGCCCCGCAGCCCCCCGGCTCCATCACCTGCGCATCTTCCCCCTTCCTTGGCCATTTCTCGCCCTTTGCCTGAAAACTTCCCTCTGTGCTTCCCTGCCTTCTCGCTCGTGTTTCTGCACAACCCACCTCCCGCTTCCCGGCCCTTCTTTCCGCTCCCCGCAGCGTCTTTCTGGGAGGAGGGAGGGCCTGGTGGGCAGACCTCCTTACTTGGTCCCGGGGACAAGAGGGCTGAGGGAGCAGGGCCACGGGGCGGTGGACGGAGGGGGAAATCCGGCACCTTCCGTCGAAGGTATTCCGCAAGGGCTCAGGTGGGAGAATGAAAAACCCTTCTGGGGCATATTCTAGAAGGAGGGGTACTGCTGTCCTAAATTAAAAACCATGACTACTACCCTGCTTTACTTTCAGGAAAGATTTTATTTTATTTTATTTTATTTTATTGGTGTCGTGGGTGTTTCTGCCCAGTTTTCAACGGCTTCCTAATTTGCACCGACAATCTCAAATCTAGACTCAGGATGTGGTTCTTCAGATCAGCCGCACCTGCCTCAGTGCCCTCCAAGCCTGTTGAACTACAACTCCCATCATTCCCAGCCAACATGGCCCATGTGCAGCTAAAGTGCATGCCCACTTTCTGTGTCTGGCACTGGGATGAACTAGGAAGGGGATGTGTGCATGAGCAGGGGATGCTTTCTGTGTAGGTGACACCCCCCCCTCCGCAGGCACCCTGAGAAGAACACCTGGGCACTCACCTGTTCTCTTTCTGCCTCCCACCATGACACCCCAGGGCCTCTGCTTCCTCGTTTTCTTGCTGTTAACAGCATCCATTTCAGCATACATGGGCGCCGCCCTGCTGGAGGTGTTGGTGACGCTGGCGTTCCTAGGACTGCGAGCGACCCACTACTACGAGCGTCTGACCCGCGTGAACTGGCCCTGCCTGGTGGGTACCCCTCCTCCATGTTAGCTTCCCCTCGCAGTGGTCAGCCATGTTCCCACGGCCGAGTTCTTGCCAGTTTTGCAAAAGGGGGTAGAGTGAACTGAACAGCCCTAAAGTGCATTGAAGTGCGCTTCGCATCGCCATTAGACTGCAATGCGCTTGGTCCGGGGCTACTTGGAAGAATTTCTGGAGTGGGCGCAAAATGCCGAACGGGCTGCCAACTGCAGCGTGGTGTCGTGGCCGCTCCGTCCCTGCGGAAAGATTTGCTCCAGTTGCTAACGGCGTCGCAGCTGCAGTTGTAACTTTTAATGCACTAAAAGATCTGGCTAGTTGAGGAGCTGCCCAACTCACGATGGACCTTGTCGGGTACCGAGTTGTGCAGGAGAGGCCCTTTGGAAGGCATCCGTGCTTGCTCAGCCTGGCTGATCCGGTGTGCGGGAAGGGGCTTGCTCCCAGCCTGGATTTCTCGCGAACGGCAGTGCCTTCCCGGCAGAGTTGTGACTGGTTCCCACTGTCTCTGCTCTCAGCAGCGGGAGGGAGTGTCAAGATCTTTTACATGTAGACGTCTTCCCGTGTTCCCGGTGGCTCACGATTTTTGCTTTCTGACTTTGGGACACCGCCGTGTTTGGTTCCAGAAAGACTGAGCAAAAATGGAATAAGGAAATAATACATTGACTCGTCCCAGCTTTGCCTCGTTGCGTTGCTGTAGCGACTTCGAGGCACACAACTGTGTTGTGGGGACTGGGTGTTGGCAATTTGGCCAGCAGCTCCCCATGTTTGCGATCTGGAATGTGGCAATGTCGGGGCCGCCGAGTCTCGTTGGGGTACGGGGTTAACCGATCCTTAATCCCCCACGGATCAGCTGTGGGTGACCCGCCTCTCTCCCCCCGCAGGACTTCCTCCGCTGCATCAGCGCCGCCATTGTCTTCACCGTTGTGGCTTTTGCGGTGATCGCTGCCAGTCACAATGGCTCCGCCGTGTCCGCTTTTGTGAGTTACCCCCTTTTCTCCAAGCGAGCTTCCTTTCCTGGCTGCACCCCCGATTGGAATGCCCCCCCTTTTTTTTAAGAATCAGAAATATTTAAAAAACCATGTCCAACCTTGTGCCATCTAAATATGTCGGAGCAAAACTCCCTGCATCCTCCGTTAACGTGGCAGGCAGGGGAATGCTGGGAAGGGAGTCATTGATCTTATTATCATGTTTATAGCCTGTGTTTTTCCTGCAAGGACCCCAGAGCAGCTCACACCATCCTCCTCCTCTTCATTTGATCCTCACGGGGGAGGCCTGGCTGAGAGTCTGCCTGGCTCAAAGTCACCCGCTGAGCTTCGTGGCCAAGCGGGGACTAGAACTCGGCTCGCCTGAGTCCCGGACCAGTGCTCCAACCACTACGCCACACTGTCTTTTGCTGTGGTCCAGGGAAACAGAGTCTCAGGCCACACCCCCTCCCAGTGCTTTTGCATTTGCTCCACCTCCTTGGCCTTTGGGCACACCCACACCTGAATGTGCCCCCCCCCTCCCCAGAGCTCCTCTGGAAGGAACCTGGCCCTCGAGCTGAAGGGGTCAGCAGCTCTGCTGTAGCCCTGCACGTGTGGAGGGCACTGGGTTGCAGAAGGTCGGTGTGTCGTTGGAAGGCTGCCAAGCGCCTGCCTGCCTGCCTGCCTGCCTGCCAGGGCTCCCAGTCCTTTGATGGGAGGGATCTGGCCACGGATGCTGGAGGGCTCGCAAGAACGTGGGAACAGCCACGCTGGACCTGACCGAGGTCTGAGCAGCCCGGCCTCGTGTCTGCCGAGCGGCCGTCCAGCTGCCCCCGGGGGCCCACAAGCTGCTCCCTCCTGCCCATGTTCCCCAGCCTCGCGAGCACGCTGCCTGGGGGACTGCAAGCGTTTGTGCCCACCTCCCCAGTTCATGTGTCTCCCGCTGTGCCTTGCCCTTCGCCAGGTCTTCAGCCTTATCCTCATCGCGGTCTTCTGCTTCGATGCCTACAAAACCTACAGGGCAGAAATGGGATCGGACCAGGGTGAGTCAAGTTCGGAGCTGGCGGGGTCCTGGCCCTGCCCAGGAGGGGGCACAGTGGTGGGGAAGATGGGCTGCGGGTCAGATAATCCAAGGAGACTCTTGTGCCCCCCAGGCCTTCTTCTCTCTTAAGCACAGTCTTCTGCAAGCTTATACTAGGGTGTGCTGGAGTCGGGGACCTTTCGTTGGCTAAGTTTAGCCTTACTTGAGAGTAGACCACACGTGAGCAAGGAATTTTGGATTGCAGTTCACACAATCCCTGAGCACAGTTGCCAGCAGTAGACGCAGGGATCGCGGCCCTGAAAGCAGCGGCACCCAAGAAAGTCACGCTGTGCTTACATCCTATTGCCTTTGATGGGCCTGCTCTAAGGAGGACGATGTCTGGATCTAGCCAGGCTTGAGTAGCTGGCAGCTTTTTGGCAGCCCAAATTCTCCCTAGAAGTAGAAATGACAGAACTGAGGCTGTCAAATTTGGCCATCCACCATGAGAAGCCTGGAAGAGATGGTTTCCTGGGGAAGTTCAAAGGCAGAAGAAGAAAGAGACAAACAAGAGAAGGATGGAGTCCATAAAGGAAGCCCAGCCTTCTGGATGAGAGTGTCCACCCTCTCTAACTCTCCTGAGCTTTCCTGCACCTTTTCCAAGGAGAAGATGGAAGAGCTGCACAATGCTTTCTAACTGCTAGTTGTTAAGAGCCGTCAGACTGGAGGGATCTCTAAGGAAGCGGCTGAGGCAGGGCATGAGGACTAGGAGATTGCGTCAGAGACTTCAGGGAGGAGGAAGCTCTCAAGGAGGGCTCCGAAGGGAGGGAGATGACTTCACACAAGATTTCTGGGAGGCAGTTCTAGGCATAAGAGGAAAGAGAGTCTTGAGGGCAATGGAGACCTTTTGAGGTGGAGGGTGCTGGAGATGGAGAAATGAAGATCCCAAGCATTTGTGGGGGGCAAGTTTCAGGAAGAGCAGAGAAATAAGGCTATAAAGCAGAGGTGGACAGGTAGCAGACTTCCATGTGTTGGACTTCAGTCCCCAGTGTTTCTTGGCTCTTGGCCTTGCTGGCAAGGGCTTCTGGGAATTGAAGTCCCAAACATCTGGGGATCTACCTTCCGAGTGCCCACCCCACTGTTTACTACAGGGAAGACTTCCCCATCCTGGTATGTCCCAGATGTTCTGAACTACAGCTCCCAGGATTCCTGGCTATTGGCCAGAGCTGACAGGGCATTCGGGCCCAATTCAAGGTGTTGGTTATCACCTGTAAAGCCTTTAACGGCTTGGGACCTGGTTATCTAAAGGAATGTCTGCGCCCATATATTCCCTCCCGTCCCCTACGATCGGCAGCAGATGCCCTTCTCCAGGAACCCTCCGTGAGGGAGATAAGGAGGGTGAGTACCTGGAGGAGGGCCTTCTCTGTGGTGGCTCCCCATCTATGGAATGCGCTCCCCAGAGAGGTCCAGCTGGCACCGTCATTATTTGCTTTTCGGCGCCAGGCCAAGACCTTTTTATTTAAACGTTATTTTAATTGTTAAGTTATAAATGGTATTTATAGTATTTTAACTTGTAATCTGAGCTGGGCCAGTTTTAAATAGTTTTAAATTGTTAATGTTTTTGTGTTTGTTATGTTGTGAGCCTCCCCGAGGCTTTGTTGCAATGGGGGCGGCATACAAATGTTTTAAATAAATAAAAATAAATAAATTCTGGGTAGTGGGGGTCTAAAAAATCTTTAGGGCACCAGGCTGAGGGGGACTGCTAGGGAAGCTTTGGAAGGGGAGGACAAATGCTTGTGCCAGATCCAGGAGGGTGTGGAGACCCTAAGCAGGGAGCCAAGGACAAGTGCCATGAGGTCAGAGCAAGAGGAGGAGCGAATGATGGTGCAGGAGAAAGGGAGATGAGGGAAGGCCGAAGAGGAGGTTTGCAATAGTCTAGAGCAGTGGTGGCGAACCTCTGGCTCGTGGGCCACAGTGGGCCCGCAGAGCCCTCTGTCGGCACGCGAGCCAAGTCGCCCCAGCATCGCCCCAGCAGCTGAGCATCGGATAACGGCGCACATAGGGGCCAGGCGCATGCGCGGAAAGGAGTCGCGGTGCCAGGTGATGACATCACAAGCCACGACTCATTAGCCACGACTCGTCCGGACTTTCGCATGGGCGGCCAGTGCGCTGCCAAGGATATATATATATTTGCTTGGACTGGCTGTGAGTTGTTTTTTCTCAACTAAAACCTCAGTTTTCGGGTTTTGTTGCAGGGTTAGCACTTTGCGATAAACAAGTGGGTTTTGGGTTGCAGTTTGGGCACTCGGTCCCTAAAAGGTTCGCCACCTAGAGTGTGCACGACTTGGATATGAAGCCTACTAAGGGTTCAGGAAGGAAGGCTCATCCTTTCAAAGCAGACTTCCCCAGTGTGATGCTTGCCAAGCATGCAGGATGACGGCTGGGCGGGGGATTCTGGGAATTTTTGCCCAGCACGACTGGAAGGTACCAGGCTAGTGAAGTTTGCTTCGAAGAATAAGAAACAAAAACAGATCTCGGCAAATTAGGTGCCTTCTAATGATCCCCTGGAATCTACCCAGGGCAGGTCTCACCCAAGTGAGCAAATACCCTCTGAATTTTCTCTTCCAGATGCGGATCTCAGCTGAGGGGGCTGGCGCCCCCTGTGGGTGAAATCTTCATGCACACGCCGCTGCCACTACCCCACCCGTCTCTCCGCCTTGCCCAGACCCCATCCTGCTAAGATCAGCCAGCCGTGCTCTTCCACCGAGGGCCAAAGCTCGAGATAACCCAGACATGGCCTCCTCTTGCACCTCGCCTCTGTGGGAGTGAAAGTCCACTTGTTCCCGGGGAGACCCTCTTTCTATGCCTTTCCCACTTTTCCCATTCTACTGGAAGGTTTTGGAGGACTTGGGCCTTGGATTAGGCGCGAGGGTGGTTGGGTATTTTAACTTGCTGAGGAGACAAGATTAAAAGTGCTTTCAATATGGAACTGGTCTTCATTGATTTGCATAGGAGTGGAAGTGTAAATGCACACGGTTGAAGCCAGTTTTACACACACACACAGATACACACCTGTGCATTGATTCATGTGGGGTGGGCAATTCTAGAAGTCGGGACCATTTTTTCTCTGCCCCCAGAACCCCTTTCTACTACTGTTGGATTTGCCGTGGGGGCGAATATCCCAACGGTTTTGCAAGAAAATAGGGCAAACAGAGCATGCCTGTTTTGTTAGAAGCAGAATGGATTTTTTTTTTAACTGCTCACGAGGGCAAAGCCAGCAGAAGCAAAGCCGGGAAGCGGCACTGCAAAATCAGCAATCCATTGGAAATGAGAGGTTTCCGAAAAGAAATCCAAGGAAGCAGCTGCCATTCTCCCTACTGGCCACCTGGAGGCGCCATAATACAGCAAGTAAATCCTGGTGGAGGAGCCTGGAAAGGCACCATTGCATGCAGTTGCTCCGTCCGGCCACTGGAGGGCGCAGGTGCTACCGTGCTTTGCTTGGAAAACTGGATCAAGGTAACTCGCTGTACCTGCACAACTTTGTGTCTGACACGGATGGATTTCAAATTGCCATATTCTTCCCCTCTCTGGGGAGACTTTTAAAGGCATGGGGTGATCCTGTACGCTCTCGGTTCAGCAGCTGAGCTATGGAAAGGTCTGGCGAGAACGACATTTGCTGTTCAACTTTTATTAAAAGCTATATTCATGCTACAGCCTATGCAGAGAAAGGAGCTAGAAGCCAAGAGCCTCTTCAGCTCAGTCCGGGAGATCCACAGCCTGTCACTCTTCATCATGAAGTTTCTGGAAGGGAAAAGCAGAGAGGGAGGGGGGAGGAAAAAGAGGTGAACAGAGATAAAATAAGGGAGCCAGAGAGTGTGATGGGGTGATCCCATAGCCCCTTTTGAGCCCTTTTCTATCCTGCTCTGAATTGCAGGGTGAGACTGGGAGAAAGAAACCAACGTAGTTCTGTAAGGTTCCAGTGGGTTGGTGTAACACTAGGGCAATATTCCACTGCCTTTTGGAGAGAGTGGCCCCTTTCGGTCTTCTGGGGGAATTCTCCCGTGTTGTCTTGCAGCGGTCAGCTGCCGAGTCTCTCCCCGTCCCTCTGGGGGCCTGTGCATTCACCTTTCCTCCCACGTCGCGGCTCTTGGCCTTCAGCTTGTTGACCTGGGACTCGGCGATGTCCGCCCGCTCCTCGGCTTCATCCAGCTCGTGCTGGACCTTCCGGAACTTGGCCAGGTTGGTGTTGGCCTGCTCCTCCTGGGAAGAGGACAGAAACCAAACGGATTCATTACAATGGCAACACGTCCCGGCCTTGATCTCGCAGCTAGGCGTGCTGCTGGAAAACAAGAAGGAGCACAAATGTTGAGCAAAGTAGACTGAGCTAAAGACACACACACACACGGAGTTGGGTCTGGATTTAGAGCAGAGTAAATGCACGGGCTGAGATGGACCTTCTCCTCTCTCCTTGTTCATCTGGAAGGCCCCTTCCTCCTTCATTCAAGCCATAGTGAATTTGCCACGCTCTGTGATGTCAGGAAAAGGGTTTGCAGAAACTGCAAAAGGCCAGGTTTGGCTGAGTGAAATCGCTTAAGGCAGCTTCCCCCGACTTAGCTCCCTCCAGATGCTTTTGACTACAACTCCCAGCATGCCTAGGGGATCCTAGGAGTTACAGGAGGCTGGCTTATGGTCTTGCAAAACTGGCACATGAGATTTGAAGTCGGAGTTACTAGGCAGCCCCGGTTCAGCAAACGTCTGGGATGCAAACCAGCGAATGCATCACAAGGCGGAGGAGATGGAACCGTTCTGATGTATCCCAGCTTGTCCTGCAAAACATGAGATGCTAGCAGGCCAGGTTCAGCAAAGCTTATTGGGATTCACAAAGGAGTAGAGGACATGTCCGTTGCTGCACTTTGACCCAGTGGCTTGACCCCCTGCAGTATTTGTTCCTGACGAGGGGAGTGGAAAATCGGAGCCCAAAGGTAGCAACTCACAGCTTCTTCCGCCTGTCTCTTATAGGCTTTGACCTTCAGCTGCAGCTTATCCACCAGATCTTGGAGTCTCAGCAAGTTCTTTTTATCCTCCTCAGTCTACAAATGAGGAAAAATGGGAATAAAATGAGGAGGAAAACATCACATTGCATCCCCACCCCATTCTCTATGACATTAACACCCAACCACGGTTTCTTGTGACATATAAACTTTTATTTAACCAATATTTTAATAAGTTTCAATATTGAATTTTATCATCATATTTTAATTGCAGCCCGAGTGGGTCATTAATTGGTTCATGTTATGTTAGATATTTGTATTTTATTTGTGTAGGCCGTCCTGAGGCTCTTGCAAAGGACAGCATACAAATATCCTAAATAAATAAATAAACTGACATTGTCCCCCAAATTATACATTTGTGAGTGGCTGTTAAACCAGGATCTATAAACAGCATTTGGCATGGCTCTCTTTTGGGCAAATTGTGTTGGCACTGAACTGGCAAACTAAGATTTGAGACTTTGCTCTGCTCTCAGAAGTCACTGTTTCAAATAAGGTCCAGGGAATCTTGAGGGAAACCACACCAACCTTTGTCTTTATAGTTTATCGTTATGTCTGGAAAATACATCATGGTTTGGAGTGCCAATGACAGCACAGATTGGATTTGGGGTTATGTTTGAAGGAACCCTAATTATAACATTCTATAGCAAAGTTAGTCTCGGTGTGTGTATACAGACCGGCTTGTTTTAACAATTGGAGGTCTTGCTTATCTTCAGCCACCAGACAAGATTGCAAAAACAGAATTTTTGTGGGGGCAACTGTGGTGCAGTGGCAGAGCCCCTGCCTGGCACGCAAAAGGTCTCAGGTTTGCTCCCCAGAAGCTCCTGGGAAGGCCGGAAAAGCTCATGCCAGCAGCTGGAAAACAATTGGCACCGTCCAGTGGATGGACTACAGTCTACAGTGGGAAAAGACAGCATTCCAGAGATGAAATTAAAAACATCCTGAACTTTTGCATCTTAAATCCAGTCAAGTTTGGACTGAGCATGAAATATTCATCATGTTCTTTGGAAAGTTCTGTTAAGCAACAGCTCATGATGAATTTGACTGTAGGCACAGTCTGAAATGTCACAACGCAGCTTTTTTGCTGTGTGGAGCAGGGTCTCTCTGGGCAGGAAACTGCTTGGGAGATTCCGTGCTGGAAGAAAGCCGGAATAGAAATGTGATAAAAACAGTCGAGCCAGGCCCAGCTTGCACCCCTACCCATATTATTATTGTATTTATAGTATTTTAGTTCACAACCGAGATGGGCCAGTTTTAAATGTATTTTATATTGTATTTTATTCAGATGTTGTGAGCCACCTCGAGGCTTTGTTGCAATGGGGGCAGCATAGAAATGTTAAATAAATAAATAATCAATCAATCAATCAATCAATCAATCCACAGTGGCTGGGTTCAGACAAGAAGACAATCCACAGTCAAGGGCTCATGTTGGTTGTCACTGAACTGTGAAATGTTTTTTAATATGTGGGTTATTTCATTGTCTGGATCCAGCTGTGCTAACAAGCCACGGCTTGTTCACCAAAATCATCATGACAAGCCATGGCACTGTCTTACCACTGTTGTGTTGTATGAACCCAGTCATGGCATGTCACCAGGGTAAATTTGGTCTTAGAAACCATGATAACAAACAACGGTTCATTCCATGCTTTCTCTTCATGGCTTGTTGTGCTGTCTGAAACCAGGATCCACAGTCCTGGTGAGCAACTACCACCAAGTCCTCCGGATAGAGTGGCAACTGTACAAGCCACTCTAGCCTTCCAACCTCTATGGAAGGTGTGGATCAATGAGGAAGAGGCAGGTGACATAGGCAGGGAGAGAAACACCCTTGGAACTGAAAATAGGCAGGGAAATATAAACCTTGGGATTGTTGGGATATGTACCAGCAGCGAGCAGGGAGGATGGAAGCCACAACCAACCAGAGACCACTGGATTGTCTGTCACTTGATCATGGTAAAAAACCACGGACCAAGATCACTGCTGCCGTGTGTGACTGTGGCCAGTATTCCACAGCCCAGGAGCTGGGTCGCGTTGCCGTATTTCTTTATTATATGCTTCAGGAGTGCAGAACGTCTTCTGACCAGAGGACTATGTTCTATTTCGGAGAAGCGCTCCGGGGCTACACAGCAGTGCTTGGTCGGGCCAGAGGCAGAAGGGGCAGGGCCCAGACGGAAAAGCACCAGCTTCGTTCATTTAACACTCTTCCTCCCGGTTGCTAAACCTCTGTAGCAGCATTTTGGGGGTTTAGAATGGGAGCATCCTGCACAAGAGGCAGAGGGGATGGGAAGGGGCATGCCAGACGCAGGAACCCCCAGGGACCGAAGCTGGGACCCGAAGCAGGCTGCATTTAGCCCCTGCTTGCTTGCTGCGCTTGCAGCAAGTTCGAGTCTAGAACCCAAACCCAGCAATGCTCCAGGCCCAACCAGCCACAGGGCCCCGGTGCCGGCGCACCTGGTAGGTGAGCTCCTTGATGCGCCGCTCGCACTTGCGCATGCCCTTGACGCCCTCGGCGCTGCGCTTCTGCTCCACCTCGAGCTCGTTCTCCAGCTCGCGCACGCGGGCCTCCAGCTTCTGCAGCTGCTTCTTGCCGCCCTTCAGGGCCAGCTGCTCGGCCTCGTCCAGCCGCAGCTGCAGGTCCTTGACCGTCTGCTCCATGTTCTTCTTCATCCGCTCCAGGTGGGCGCTCGTGTCCTGCTCCTTCTTCAGCTCCTCCGCCATCATGGCCGCCTGCCCCGCGGGAGGGAGAGACAGGCAGTCAGGCCCCTCTGCTCCTTCGAGAACCCGCATCAGACCGGAGGACCAAAAGGGCGTCATGCCCATGAGACACCCGCAGGCCTTCGTTTGCCCCGCAACGGAAACGACTTACAGCCATCACGGATGCTGGCCACTGATCGCCATAAGCTCCGCATCCCCATGGATATTACGAGCTGCTCCTTCTTTATACCCTTCATCCCTTTTCCCACAGAAGGAAGATACATCCTATTGTAGCACACCATTAAGGTGTCCACTCCAATGTACATTATACGTAAGCAACGAATGCTTTCCACATGTGCTTGTTTTAGTGTGGCCAGCCGGGCACAGTCCTCGCCGGAGAGCCCCCGGCCGGAACCGACACGCAGGCGTCTCTCCTCTTCCACTCACGTCGGTGATGGCCTTCTTGGCCTTCTCCTCGGCGTTCCTGCACTCCTGCACGGCCTCCTCCACCTCCGTCTGCAGCTGGGAGATGTCAGCCTCCATCTTCTTCTTCTGGTTGATGAGGCTGGTGTTCTGCGGAAGCAAGATTCGGAATGGCCATGAGTCGAGTCGCCAGCTGAGAGAAAGGTGGCACAGGGGTTCACGCAGAGGGTGGGTTCACACATCTTCTTGGCCGTGACCTCGCGGAACGGCCCTCGCTATCCTCTGGCGGGGATGCTAATCCTGTTGTGATTTTAGTCGTGCTTCAGTTCTTAATATTACATTTTCATTCAGGATGTTGTTCTTAGTTAGCATGTTATTATTCTTAGCTGCCTTGCACACCATTTGGACAGAAATAAAATAAATAAGGAAACTGGACTACTTTTATTTCAATATTTAATATTTTTAAAATGTTGATATGTGGAATATGCTCCCCAGAGAGGTTCGTCTGGTGCCAATGCTTTTTTCTTTTCGGCGCCAGGCGAAAACCTTTTTGTTCTCCTATTATTTGAATATCTAACTGGTTTTAATTGTGAATTGCTGGATGCTGTGCCATTTTTTATCTGTGCTTGCTGTAAACCATCCTGAGACACTAGTAATGACACGGTCAAGAAAAGCTTTAAAGCAATCAATCAGTCGATCAATCAATAATAAATACTTGATCAATCAGTAATTCCATTTGCCCAACACTGGAGGAATGAAGAGCCACCTACCAAAGAGTTGATCTTAAAAAAGATTTTGGACTGTGCAGAAATGGGCAGATTGACCGTGTCTCTGAAGGAGAAGGAAGATGCATATTTCTACCAAACCTGGAACTCTTTTTATTATTGGTTAGAGAAGTGGGACTATGCGTAGATTTGAATATGGTTATTGATTGTTAAAAAGAGTAAGATGTCAACCCAGTATGTCCAATGTCTTAAATAATTGTTGTTTTAGTGCTAGATTGTAGAAAAAATAATAAAATTTGGGGGAAAAAAAACTTACAAGATTGGTACCAGGGCTATTGGTGAGACTTTCATTCCACATGGTATGAAAACAGCAGAAAAACTCAGAGTAAAAATGGTGTAAGAGAAGGACTGCCCAGAAGATTGGCGGAAGTTGCTCCTACCTGGGAGTGGAGGAGCTGGACACGCTCGCTGGCCTCGATCAGCTCCTGCTCAGCCAGCTTGCGGGCCCGTTCGGTCTGCTCCACCACGGTGCGCAGCTCCTCCAGCTCGGCCTGCAGCAGGTTGTTCCTGCGTTCCACAATGGCGATGTTCTCCTTCAGGTCCTCGTTGGCTCGGACAGCGTCGTCCAGCTGGATCTGGGTGTCCTGGGCGACCAAACACATGAAGGCCCAGAGTTGGTATCTTCAGAAGGAAAGGAAACTGCCCACAGAGAAGGCCCTCCTCAGCATGGACTTCCCACCAAGGCCACCACTGGCCCCGCTCTATGCTCCACGGAGACAGGTCCACAGCCTCGCATGTTATTACCTTGAGGTGCGTATGTGCGATCTTGAGGTGCTTTTGGGCCTCCGCTGCCACCCGATTGGCCTGGCTGAGCTGGATCTCCATCTCGTTGAGGTCGCCCTCCATCTTCTTCTTGACCCTCAGCGCCTCGTTGCGGCTGCGGGTCTCGGCGTCCAGGGAAGCCTGAAGGGACTCTACCACCCTCAGCTGGTTGCGCTTGGCCTGCTCCATCTCCTCGTCCTTCTCGGCCAGCTTGCGCTCGATCTCGGCCTTGATCTGGTTGAACTCCAGCTGGGCCCGGAGGATCTTGCCCTCTTCGTGCTCCAGAGAGGCCTGCAGAATCAGGGAATTATGAGTCAGGTGAGAGAAGGGAGGAGCAGGGGAGAAAGACGGGAGGATGGAAGGAGGCAGACAAGCGGTGTGCTATATATCAAGACCATGAAGTTTTGCACTTCAGCCAGGTTCGCCTATCTCCTGAAGAGCCAAAGGTGCTCTTTGCACAGTATCCCTTTCCTCCTGAATTGCAGCATTGAATTCCAATGCATTTTCTTCTCGTATGCTTTTTTAATGGGCTCTAGTGCTTTTCAGTTAAACACTTCCTGCTGCAGGTCCTGCTGAGTTTACTGCCTCATGCTGTGTTTGCCCAGGGATTGTCAACTTATGGGTGTCTGGGAGAGGTTATAATTGTATTTATTATAGCTTTTGTCCTGTTCCTTCCCTCTTTTTCTTTATTTTAGAGTGAAATAATGCTTTTGCTGTAAAATAAAATAATGGAAGGAAAACAGTGAGTACCCCGCCCCCCCACCCCCAACAAAGGAAGCAAGAACTGGCTCAGTAAAGGGGACGTCATCACGGACCCCTCAGCAATGCTGAAGAGAAAGGAATAAAATGGAAACAGCCTGAAAGGTGGAAGAGTTTAACTAACATTGCAGGGGACCTTTGTCCGATGGAACCTACAGTCTTGTGTAATGATTACAGAAGAGCTTTGCTTGTGGGGAAGGGTACTGCTTGAGAATATAGGAGTATGTTAAGTGTTTGTATGAAAGCTTTCAGCTTAATTCCAGTTCCAGGTAATACTGAAAAAAATCGTATAAGATCCATTGGTGCAAGGCAATGCAATGTCAGCATTGCAGGGTTGTGTTTACTTATTTATTAAATTTATATAATGCTTTTGCTCTTACAATGAATTCAGAGCAGCTGACATCCTCCTCCTCCTCCTGCTATCAATCCTATCGCTACAACAACAGCCCTGTGAGGTAGGCTGGGCTGAGAGTCTGTGACTGGCCCAAAGTCACCCAGTTGGCTCCATGGCTGAGCGGGGACTAGAACCTGGATTGCCTGAGTTCCAGTTCCATGCTTAACCACTACATCACACTGCCTCTCTAGTGCGAAAGGGTTGCCCGGGGCATTTCTGCCTGCCATTCAACATGAGAGAGGCAAAGTGACGGTCAGGAAAAAAGCAGTGAGGCCAGGTGTGTGTTGGGGGGCACACCTGGGAAATGTACAGAGCCAAGAGGCATATCCAGGTGAAGTATTTTCAATTCTTGTCAGGGCTGGCTTAGTGGAAATCTTTTAATGGCTTCTCTTCCCATCTGAGGGACTGGGACTAAAACCTGGATTTTGTAGGTAGGAGCCCAATGTACTTTGGTGCCTAAGTCATAAACATTGGGAAAAGAGCCGCTATCAGTTAAAAAACCGAGCCCTCCTTTGCCACCCTTTAACAACCCCCCTCAACATGCCTCGGGGAGGAGCTGTCCTTTGAGCTAGTAATCGCTAGCAAAAATGTCATTTGTTTTGATTTATTTAAGCCATTGCTATACTGGCTTTCCAGAAAAACAAATCAAGGTGGGTTGTTCATTTATTTAAATCCCATCTTTTTGTCTTTCAAGGAACTCAAGGCACATAGCCCCCCTCCCCCCCTCCAACCTTATCTTCACAACAACCCTGCAAGGTAGGTTAGGCTAAGAACCAGAGATGTCCGCCTGGCGCTGTCGTTATTAGTTTTTCGGCGCCAGGCGAAGACCTTTTTATTTAAATCATATTTTAACTGTTAATTTGTTTAATGTTGATATATTGTTAATTTAGATTGTATTTTTAAGGGGTTTTTGCCGAGATGCACCGGGGGGGAGGGTGGGTTGGTTTTTAAATGAAGTTGTATGTTTTTAATTTTACTGTTGTAAGCCACGCCGAGGCTTTATTGCGATGGGGCGGCATAGAAATGTTTTAATAAATAAATAAATAAAATAAACCAGAGACTGGCCCACCCAGTCAGCTCTGTGGCCAAGTGGCGACTAGAATTCAGCACTACACTGGCTCTCAAAAGTTTGCCCCTGCAAAATTCAAAAAGCAAAACTCACACGCAGGGAAGGGAAGGGAAGGAGAGGAGAGGAGAGGAGAGGAGAGGAGAGGAGAGGAGAGGAGAGGAGAGGAGAGGAGAGGAGAAAGGACGGCGTCATTGCCAGGTTTCCTGGTTGGAAGGAAGTGCCTGCAACTCCGCTGAGCGGACATGTCTGGACCAGACGGGACAAGAGGGTCACCTCCGCCTCTTCGAGCGCAGCCTGCAGCTCCATCTTCTCGGCCTCCAGCTGCTTCCGCGCCTTCTCCACCTCGTGGGCGTTCTTGGCCCCCTCTCCCAGCTGCTCGGTGAGGTCCGAGATCTCCTCTACACAGGGGAAGAAGCCGGCATTTGGCTCAGAGGCAGGCCGGGGGGTGGAGTGTGAGGCGGGCCCCCCGGCTGCCCAGGCCGTGAAGCCAGAGGGTCTCCACCCCCCGTGCCCACACCCCCTTCGACGCACCCTGCAGGTTCTTGTTCTCCCTCCGCAGCGTGTCCAGGTGCTCCAGCGACTCCTCGTAGGCGTTCTTCAGCTTGAAGAGCTCGGTGCTGAGCGAGCGCGACTCCTTCTGCGAGCCCTCCAGCTCCGCCTGGGACTCCTCAAACTTCTGCTTCCACTCCGAGAGGATCTAAGGAAGCCAACGCCGCCGGGGCAGGAAGCCAGCAAGATCAGAAGACCTCCTCCTCTCCCCTGCCACCCTTCCCCGCCTCTGCTGTTCCCCTTTCCCCCCAGGGGCGCCCGTCACCTTGTCGAAGTTCCTCTGCTTCTTGTCCAGGGCGGCGGCGGCCGCGTTGGAGCGCTCCACGTCCACCATGAGGTCTTCGATCTCGTTCTGCAGCCGGTGCTTGGTCTTCTCCAGCGAGGAGCACTTGGCGTTCACGGCCTCCACCGCCTCCTCGGCGTCCTGCAGCCGCTGCGCCAGCTTCTTCCTGGCACAAGAGGAGAGAGGAGAGAGCAAGGGCGTTACCCCCGTGCAGGCGCAGGCCGCGGCTTCCTCCACCTGCCTGCAGCCGGGGTGCACACCCCCTCTCTGTCCGAGGGCCGAATTCCCTCGGGGAGCCACATGCCTGTGGTGAGCGGGGACCGTGGGGCTAAACGCACCAGGATACTTAATCCTAAAGCTCTTGATGCCAGCTGCGAGGGCCACAGAGGTGTCCCCCGTCCCCAGTGACTCAGGCCAGCCTCCCCACGAGGTCACCCCTCCTACGCACCTACCTTCGTGCCTTTTATGGGGATTTCTCCTCCAACCAACAAGCTTTTCGCTCGTCTTATACACTGCCATTTTGAAATATAACCCGAGCCAAAAGCTTCGCCGTCAGAGGAACCACCTCTCTGGAGCGAAGTCCGAGGGGCCAGGGGCGGCGGGGAAGGTCAGGGACGAATAGTCAGATGGGGGACTGGGCACCAGAGAGGCGGGTGCCGAGTGCGTGAGGATGGAGACAGGGTGGTACCAACCCATGGCAGGCCCCAAGCCGGGGCCCTAGGGCTGCCCTGGGCCCCACATGCCCAACCTCTGAGTGTATTTAGAGGGAAGGATCACCAGGGAAGCCCATTCTCCTGACACTACGTATTGATAAGAAGAACAATTATGCAATTATTTATTTAGAAATGATTTTAGAATTTATAATAATCTAATTAAATCACAGAGCACAGAACAGACCAAGGGGGGTCATGAGTTAAACTTGGTCGTCCGCATGAAGGGTCAGGTTCGGTTCTTTGGTCCAAACACCATGGAAGAGGCAACTAGTCGCAGACGGTGCCCGGGCTTGAGGAGCTGGCTTGGGTCCTCCAGCCAAGCGCCCGACCCCGGAAGCCCCCGGAGCTGGTTCCAGCGAGAGGCGAGGCCTCGGCCCCTCACTCACTTGGCCTCCTCCAGCTCCTCCGTCCTCTGGATGGCGTCGGTCTCGTACTTGGTCCTCCACTGCGCCACCTCGGAGTTGGCCTTGGAGAGATGGCGCTGCAGCTCCGCTTTGGCCTCCGTCTCCTCCTCGTACTGCTCCCTCAGAAGGTCGCAGTCATGGCGGGCCGACTGGAGCGCGTGGGCCAAGGCGTTCTTGGCCTGAGCGAGGAGGAACAGGCATGAGCCGGGCTCTCCGCTCGGCCCTGTCCTCCGCAGCCGCTTGCCCTCCGGTTCCCAGTCCTGCCCGACCCTGCCCGCGAAGGCTCGCTCTACCTTGGCCTCCTCTTCCAGCTGCCTCTTCAAGTCCTCCATCTGTTGTGTGTAGGACTGTTTCCCCCGCGTGAGCTGAGAGATGAGCGCCTCCTTCTCTTCTAGCTGCCGGGCGAGTTCTCCTGGGGACCCAAAAGAGGGATGGCTCAGCGCCAGGAGCGGGCGCATCCTTCCACCTGCCGGCCACCCTCCCCATCCTCGGGGCGACGGCTCCTGCCTGCCCAGCCAGGATGGCCAGTGGCGTTGGAGGCCAAAACATCCCTTTGGTGAAGGCTGAGCGAAGCAGTGCTCTGCCCTGGGGAGGGTTGCCTTTGGGAATGGCTCCGTGAAGGAAGGAAGGAAGGAAGGAAGGAAGGAAGGAAGGAAGGAAGGAAGGAAGGAAGGAAGGAAATGGGAAGAGGCACCATTTTCTGTCTGAAGCTTGGCCCTCTGTGTGTTGGTGTCATTGAGACTCCGCTGGGTTTCCTCTAGCTTGGCCCGGTAATCAGCGGACTGGTCCTCTATGGTGCGGCACATCTTCTCCAGGTTCACCTGCCGGCAAAAAACGCAAGGATCTAAGAATACCGAGAAGGCTCAAGAGGACTGGGGACAGCGCTACAGGTCGACCAGGGAGTCCCGCCGGGGGCTAGACCAAAGCGCTGGGCAAAGGGGAGGTGAGCGAAGGTCTCGCGGGCCTCTGGTCTTGTGACGTGGTGTTTGGTGGGACAAAAGGGGGCTTGTTTGTGACATTGTTTGGTTTGTTCACAGTGCTGCCCAGCCGTTGGATTCTGGGGTCTCCCTCAGGTTGGGCAATTGGTTTGCGTTTTGTTGGTGCACTAAGAGCTTCTTAATTTGAAGCACCCAAGTTTCGGGGGCCAAACCAAGAGACCCACTGGAAGGCTGAGCTCTTCAGGGCATTGTGCCTCTGCTACAGGATACTCTCTAGACGTGTTGGATTACAGCTCCCAGAATGCACAGCCAGCTATGCCCAGGGTTGTAATCCAGCACATCTGGAGAGCATTAGCTGGGGGAAAGTTGCCACCGGGCAGCCTCACTTCCACCTCCAGGGATGCCCTCCACAACAGCATATTAGCATATGTAACTCCGCCCCTTCACTGGCTCCTCCCCTCCTTCCCCACCCATGAGGGCACCTTGGCTTTCAGCAGCTGCTCCATGTTGGATCCCACGTCGTCCAGCTCCAGCTTCAGCTCGCTCTTCTCCTTCTCCAGCTTCTGCTTCACGCGCTGCAGGTTGTCGATCTGCTCGCCCAGCTCTGCCGCGGAGTCGGCGTGCTTCTTGCGGAGCGTGGCCGCCGTGGCCTCGTGGTGGAGAGTCGCCTCCTCCAGGTCGCGGCGCATCTTCTGGAACTCGGCCTCCCGCTTCTTGTTGAGCTCGACCTGCACCGAGGTGGCGCCCCCGGCCTCCTCCAGGCGCTCGCTGATCTCCTCCAGCTCCCGCGAGAGCTCGGCGCGCTGCTTCTCCACCTGGCCCGGGACGTGCGCTCGGCCTCCAGCTCCTCTTCCAGCTCTTCGATCCGTGCCTGCACCACACGGAAAGAGAGCTCCTTTCCACCTCTTTCCAGCATGCCAAGCTTTCACGATCTCTGCGACCTGCTGTCAACTGGAAAGGCTGAGGGGCGGTTAGATCTTCTTTGGGTTCCTTCCAACTCCATGACCAAAGTTCTGGAGAACTTCTGAGAACATTGGCACGTGGCCTGTTGGCTCTTTGGGGCCAGAGCTCTGCACTGCTGCGGCCACGCTTAGGGCTGGTGTTCAGGGGGGCACAGCTGGGGGCCTGTTGAGGGCCCACACGCCGCCCGGGGCCAGCTGACAAAGCCTCCAGACTCGTTTCACCTCTTCCCCGTCGCATCCCACCCATCCACCTGCCCCCCGGTCTGGCTTGCAGCCCCGGGGGAGCAGAAAGGAGGCGGCGTGGGAGACGGCTGCGATGAGGCAAAGAGGACAGGGTGCAAGGAGGGGACCCAGCGCAGGGATTGCCAAAGGCCCCCAAAAAGGGGCCAGCAGAGGCGACCAATCCAGAACCAGCAGGCATTTGCCCCTTTGAAAACAGAAGCCCCGCGGCGGCGTGGGAGAGAGCCAGGCGAATGCCAGAGCTGAGCGCTGCCCTAGGGCGGGAATTCCCAAGGCAGAGGGAATTCCAGAGTCTGGGATTGTTCTGCCACTGTGAATGGCCAGTCTGGAGCAAAGGTGCTTCCCCACCCCACCCCACCCCACCCCTGCCCTGGCCCAGGCCCTGACCTGAAGCTCCTTCAGTTTCTTCTGCAGCTGCACGGCGAGGGCCTGCTCGTCTTCAATCTTGCTGTTCTGCTGGTTGATATCAAACTCCTTCCTGCAAGAGGAATTTGGGGAAGCAAACCCCCCCTTTCTGTTCTGCAGGATTTCCGCCTCGCTCCTCACGCCACGGCCCGTGTGGCTTCCGCTCGGGGCCTGGACCTCCCCACCAGCTTCAGGGGAGACTTCCGGGCCTTGCCGCGTTAGGGCCGGCATCCTCCGGCGGCCCCTGTCCTCGGAGTCCCCGTCCCCCGTCAGGGTTTTGGCGACCAGGAGATGCCCCCTCCGTCCTGCGGCTGCGGCAGGGAAAACCAGCAGCGAGGACCGCTCTGCCGGTTTGCTGGGATGAGTGGCCCCTTCCACCCACTCCACATCAGCCTCCTGGCCTAATGCTCCCTCCCCTCGTCCTTCGGGGCCTCCTGGTGCCGACCCTCCACCCCAGCCCAACCCGTAACTGGGGCGCCCAGGAGGGCCATGGGGCAAGGGGCCGTCTCCTACTTTTTCAGCTTCTCCTCCAGCTGCTGCTTGTCATTCTCCAGGTCCATGATGTTCTCTTGGGTCAGCTTCAGGTCCCCCTCAAGCTTCCTCTTCGCCCGTTCCAAATCCATCCGGATCTTCCTCTCCTGTTCCAGAGAGCCTTCTAACTGTCTCGGATGGGACACGGGAGGAAGGACAAAAGCGGGGAACCGGAGGATTAGCAGATGGCCCAGAGTACTCCGCAAAGCACCCGGCGTGTCCATTCAGCAGCTGGTGCTCTGGCTTGAGGTCTGATGATGCCGGGTGGTGGCGACGGGGGGGGGGGGGACCCAGTGATGTGAGGGGCATGGCCTTGCCCACAGGCATAATTCAGCTTGTGGAGGTCCAGCAGTGGGGAGATGCAACCCCACTCCTGATCCCATGCCTTCCTGAGTGCCATGCTAGATTTCGATATCTTCGTGGCAGATAAAACTTCAGCCAGGCCTTGCATAGGGCAGACAACGGTAGCTCCCAGATGTTGCTGAATTGCAAGCCCCATCGCCCTGGCCCTTGGGGAACTGTAGTCCAGGAGCCCTGGGTGGAGGGGACGTTCACAAGGGTGGAAAGGGCTGCTTTGTGAGCTCGTGTTCCCGAGGACCCCGGGCTCGGTCCACGGACTCACGTCATCGGCCTGCTGCTCCAGCTTGAGCTTGGCTTTGGTGAGCGTGTTCACTTTGTCCTCCTCCACCTGGAGGTCGTCCAGGGCCTGCTGGTGGGCCTCTTGCAGGGACTTCTTCTCTTTGCTAAGCTTGGCGATGATCTCGTCCAGGCCGGCCATTTCCTCCGTGAGGTTCTTCACCTGCAGGAAGAGCAAACCTCCAAGCCCTGAGAAGCTGTGGGGAGAAACGCCCTGAACATACCCAGGTATGGAGACCCAGGTCTGTCTCCTCCAAGCTGGAGCCCTGCCGTTGTATTGGAATGCAACTCCCAGCATCCCCCAGAAGGTGGGAGAGCACCATGCGGAGCAGGATCATGGTGTGAATATAAGGGTGAGGGTGGAGGGATCTCATACCTGAGCATGTGTCCTGCCCCACCAGCTCATGGCCCACTTGTACCGTGCAGCCCTGAGAATTTCCACTGGGCCAGTGGAGCCCCCCAAAACTTGCCCACCCATTTCAACACGCCATCGCTTCTCCCACCAACGTGAGCCAGAGTCGTGGCCGGCACTGGGCGCTCACCTTGTTCTCCGTGGCGTGCTTCTCCTTCTCCACCTTCGCCAGGGTCAGCTCCAGGTCGTCGATGTCCTTCTTGAGCTCCGAACACTCGTCCTCCAGCTTCCGCTTCTTGGCCGTCAGCTCGGCGTTCATCTCCTCCTCATCCTCCATCCGTTCGGTCAGCTCTTTCACCTTGGCCTCCAGCTGGATTTTGTTCTTGATCAGCTGGTCGCAGCGCTCTTCCGCATCATTCAGATTGTCCTGCTCCTGCAGCGGGAAGCGAAGGGGAAGAAAAGACGGGAAGAGAGGCCCCTTCAGCCTTCTCCAACCTAGAGCCTTCAGAAGTGTTGGTCTGCGTCTCAGAAGACCAGGGTGCACGTAGAGGAGAATATTGCTGTGAGCCGCCCCGAGGCTTGGTCGCAAGGGGGCGGCATACAAATTTGCAAATAAATAAATAAATATGAGGGCAAGAGGATGCTCACAGCCTGGACTTGCAGCTGGAGGTCATTCTTCTCTTGCAAGAGAGACACCATCTTTTCCTCCAGCTCCTTTCTCCTTGTCTCCGATTTCTCCAGAGCCTCTTTCAGCCTCCCAAATTCCTCTTTCATGGTCTGCGGAGAACACAAAATAAGACTAGACCTGTTCAGCCATGCTCGCTTTCAAAGGGAAGGGGATGGTCAGTTTATTAAGTCTGCAGTTTTGAGGGGAAAAGCCGTTCCTAGATCTCCCCCCGGCACAGGCTGCAGGTGTGAGGGCATCTGAGTGCTTTCCACATGAGAGAGAAATTAAAATCCCTGTTTGTAAAAACGAAAAAAACCCCAAGATTTCTGGACACCTGGCCTTCTTTCCACTATACAATTTGTGTTTGAATGAATGAACGTCCATATTCACCAAACTGCCTACATGCTTATCTTCTCTAATGAACTTCCAAAACTTGGCCTAAGTCTTCTGTTTCTTCGTACAACTTCTTTAGCCTCACTCTTTCCCCTTCCTGGTGGATTGTTTGGTGATCCAAGCTTTTGTGTGTGTGCCTGCAGCTGATTAGATAACAACCTTTGGAAGGTTTTGTCTTCCCTCTTGGGATGGAGAAGAATTTCATTTACTTAATATTTAAGTGAACCAACTTTTTTTTTTTTTTTTTTTTTTGCATTTTTTGCATTTCTGTGGGATGCACAGTTCTCCAAATTTTGGGATGTAGTTCTTGTTTAAAGTGTCTACTTGGGAAGACTGCATCCAAAAATACGTACATTCAGGAAAGCTGTGTAGAAAAAGGCATATCTTAGAGAGATTTGCATAAAAAAACACATATCCAGAGAGGCTCACCTGGCGCCGTCGTTATCTGTTTTTCAGCGCCAGGCGAAGACCTTTTTATTTAAAAGTTATTTTAATGGTTAATTTATATTTATTATATTTATTGCATTTCTTGTATTTTTAATTTTCATCTCGAGATGGGCCAGTTTTTAAGTAGTTTTAAATATTGAAATTGTTTGAATTTATTTATTTATTGCTGTTGAGCCGCCCCGAGGCTTGTCTGCAAGGGGGCAGCATATAAATATGTAAATAAAATAAAATAAATAAATAAATAAATAATTCAGGGAAATCACATGGAAAGATGTATGCAAATATTCATGTTTTTTAAAAATTGCAGGTTGATGTGGCCACCGGACGGTGTGAACTTTCCGACTTCTTAATAATTAACTGTAGTAAAAGCTAGAGATAGCTGTCTTTAGAAATATTGTCTTTTTAGTTCATTACAAAACAATCCCATAATAGGTACTTACCTAGGCGTGATCCTATTTGAACTTGAGAGAGCTTACTCCTGAGTAGACAGTGCAATTCCACTGTTGGAAGCAGCATTTTAAGTGCGCTGCTGAAGCATTTTAGTCCAGCCACTCTGAACTTGCTGCCTTTCAGATCTTTTGGACTAAAACTCCCCCCAAACAGCTTCGCTGCTAGAAGGGGAAGGCTGAAAGCCGGAACCAAATCAGTTAGAGGCTGCAGCCGTGCAGAATTCAGCAGCCAGGAGGCTAAGTGGAGCTCTAGCTTTGCATAGATCGCATGTGCCAAAAGACCCTCCAACTGGCTGCCTATTAGCTGTGTTTGGAGTGGTGATATTGACATTCAAAATCCTAAACAACTTGGGACCAGGATGCCTAAATTTCGCCATATATACCCAGCCCACTGTACAGATCTGCAGAGCAGTTCTTGCTGGTCACTCCGAGACTGACAGAATGCCACCAGTAATATCCTGACAGCGGGACCTTCTCAGTGCTGGCACCCACCCCCTGCAAAAGTTTGGCTCGGATGCAGAGAATGCAATGTGTTTCAAACACCTCTTGAAAATGCACTTGCTCACCAGGCCTTCTCTGGCTTGGAAACCATTACACGGCCTAATTGATTGCTTTTTGGGTATCTTTTCTGTATTTCGGTTCAGTTTTTCAGTTGTTAATAGTGAGTTTAAAATATATTTGTTTTGTTATACTTGCAAATGTTTCTAAATATTTTTTTAATGTATGCATGTGAACCCCTTGGAGATTTTTTAATACTAAGCGGTATATAAATATCCACAATAAATGGGTACGTAAGTTCTGGCTCAATTTTTGGTCTCTCCTGCCCACCTGCATCTCCTTCTCCGTCTCTGCGCTCTTCAGCAAGGGCTTGATCTTGAAGAACAGCTTCATCCAAGGCCAGTTCTTCACTCCCATGAAGGCACGGATGTTCCACTGGATCACCAGCAGGGCATCCCTGGAGAAGCAGAGAGGAAGAGGAAGGCCGTGTGACCCTGGAGGAAGCAAACCTGCCACACTCCCCTCCATGTCTTCCCGCCTGTCCCGTTTCCTTAGGGACGAGGGGTGATTTGGATCCACACTGATCCTTGCAAGGAGCCTGGAATCAGCCTTCCACAACCAGGACCCCTCAAATGCGCTGAACATAGAATATTCAAGTCCTATGGAAGGACGGGCTGGCTGGGGATGATGGGACCCACATTCCCACATTTGCTGAGAAAGAACGGCCCCAAAATGAAGGTTCTTAGTAGCCATTTGCTGTGTTTTGTAATCCATCCGTTTAATATCTAACTATCTATCTGTCCATATCTTTTGACTCTAAAGAGCAACGCAGTCAAGAGCCCAAGTTTTCTTACAGTGGAAATCAGGAAACGTAAAAACAAGGCAGCAAAACAAATCCAATCCCAGATTTGCAATGCAACAGATCCTGGTGGAATGAAAAGGGCCAATTGCTCATTTCAGGTTCCTGCACTTAACACTTACGTGCGCCATTATCCGATGATCGGCTGCTGGGGCGATGCTGGGGCGACTTGGCTCGCGTGCTGATAGAGAGCGCTCTGTGTGCCCGCTGTCCTAACCCTACCCTGGTGCACCCCCTTACCCATAATATAGGGCTAAAGGTCCATTGAGAATAAGGCGATTTTTAAAAAGCCGTCCTCGAGTAGCTTTTTCTGCACAGCTTGTCATTTCTGCTCACTCTAAACACATTCCAACCATCAAAATTAGAGCAGGACACCTCATTTTTCTAACCCAAACCCTACCCTGTTGCACACCCCTAACCCTAATACAGGGCTAAAGGTCCATTGAAAAGAGGGCGATTTTGAAAAAGTCGTCCTTGCGTAGCTTTTTCTGCACAGCTCATCATTTCTGCCCATGCTAAACACATTCCAACCATCAAAGTCATGCCAGGACACCTTGTTTTTCTAACCCTAACCCTACCCTGGTGCACACCCCTAACCCTAATATAGGGCTAAAGGTCCATTGAAAATAATATGATTTTGAAAAAGCCTTCCTTGAGTGGCTTTTTCTGCCCAGCTCATCTTTTCTGCCCATTCTAAACACATTCCAACCCTCAAAATCATGCCAGGACACCTCGTTTTTCTAACACTAACACAATAATGGTGAACCTTTTAGAGACCGAGTGCCCAAGCTGCAACCCAAAACCCATTTCTTTATCGCAAAGTGCCAACACTGCAATAAAACCTGATAACTGAGGTTTTAGTTTAGAAAAAACAACTCACAGCCACTCCACGCAAATATATATACATCCTTGGCAGTGCCTGCGTGCCATAGGTTCGCCACTACTCCTCCAGCCCATTCTGGTTGCCACGGTGCCTGAACCCAGGATTATGGTCTCCATTGTCCTGGCATGCAGCTACCACAGAGTCCCCTGGAGAGAGTGGCAACTGCGAGAGCCACTCTGGCCATTCAGCCTCTATATGTGGACTAATGAGGAAGGGGCAGGTGACACAGCCAGGGAGGGATGCCCCATGGGATTGAATTTCAGGCACGGGGGCTGATGGGACACATGCCAACAGTGGGAGGATTGAGCAGGGAGGATGGAAAGCACCACAATATAGAAATTATATTCAATATAGAATATAGAAATTATTGTTTGTCTGCCAGGAATTCATGGTAAACAAGAAACCAACCCGTGGTAACCACACAGGGTACCTTGTCGTGGCGTGAGAATGAAGCCATCGCCTCCGATGAAGCGGGGGGCCAGGGCGCCTGGATCCTGGGAGTGCAATGCAGGTGCCCTGGGGGTTATTTCAAGTTCAGGCCTTGCCCCCTAGCAAACCTATTGACTAAGAAATAGGCAGGATAGCAAATGATGGCAAACAACCCACCGTTCACAACCTGCAATGAACAACCTACCAACAAACCCTGGGTTCTCACCATGGTGTAATCATGGTTTGTTAGTGCTGCAGGGTTCAGACAACACAGTAACTGACATTTCAGCAATAATACCATGGTTCAATGATAACCCACGTTCAGCCAATATTCAGTCCCTGAGTGTGGGTTATTGTTGTCCGAACTGCTCAGCCATGGATCCGACTTGGGGACTTTGGGCCAGTCACAAACTCTCACCCCAGCCTACCTCACAGGGTTGTTGTTGTGGGAATGAGAGTGAGCACAGGAGAATTATGTAAGCTGCTTTGAGTTCTTTGTACGAAAAACAGTGGGATATAAATCTAATAAATATGAGGGTTCTTCAAAAAGTTTCCACACTCTTTTAAACTCTCTATATTAAGAATTTCAAAAACAAATTACATCACTTTTTTATATAGTCACCTTCCTTAGCGATGCATTTTCCTAGCGCCGTATCAACTTTTTAATCCCATCAGCAAAATATATATAAATAAAATATATTTATAAAATATAAATGTCCCTTAAATAATGGTCAAGAGAAACAGGACTTTGTAAGAAAAAGATGGGATTGATTTCACCAATAAAGAAGAAGGAAGAAGGAAGATAGTGACTTCTATCAAATTTGGAATTACTTTTTTATTTGGCTGGAGAAACGGGACTTGGTTTGATCTAAAGATGTTTTCATGTTATTATAAAAGGATTTTAGTATGATCATTGAATGTTAAAAGATATGTTGTAAGGGGCTGACCCAATAAATCTGATGTGTGTAATGATTGATATGTGTAGTTGTAATTTAAAATCGTAATAAAAATTAATAAATAAAATAAAATATAAAAGTGCAGAAACTGTTTGGAGACCCCAAAACAAATGCAGTAAATTGACCAGCAAACCGCCAGATAAAGGAATGGTCCGTCTTTAATACTGGTTCTTCTTTGCTACGAATCGTGCCTTTTCACCACCGGGCTGGGAAACTCCCCAAACGGGTCCTTGGACTCACCTGCGCTCCAGAATCTTCTTAAACTCAATGCGCATGAGCTGGCCCCGTGCTTGGGCCTGGATGCGGGTGATGATGCGGGAGAGCCGCTCGTCTCGCATCTCCTCGAGTTGGCCCAGCAGTCCTGCCTTGAAAAACACCTGTCAGGAAAGGAAAAGCCGCGAGGCACGTGGGCCTGAATACGTGTTCCGGACGCCACAATCCAATGCTGAGGCTGCCTCTGCCCGCCACCAAAGGAGGCAACGTTAGCATCGTTTCGGTGCCGGGTTAAGAACGTCCTCTGTCGCAGGGCTAAAATGCCCTAAAATGTTTATCGAGGCTTTGTTAGCTGCTTAAATAGCTTGTTTGTTTGTTTATTTAATTATTGTATTTATATACCATCCCAAAAGCCCAGAGGGCTCTCTGGGTGGTTTACAAACATTAAAACGATTAACATGATTCGTTTGACATGATTAGATTAACGTGATTCGTGTATATAGGCTAGTGTCACTTTTTATATGTGCTTTAAATCGGATTTTAACTTTGCTGTTCTTCTTAACCTTTTAATAAAAACATTAAAAAGCCCTGCTGGATCGGACACAAGATCTGCACACTCGGTGGCAAACCAGCTGCCCAGGCAAGACCGGGGGGGGGGGGCAAGAGCTCCCCGCTGCCCAGCTCCCCAGCAAAAGGTGCATGGAGGCAGGCCGCCTCTGGGGAAGGAGGTAGCCCATGGCCAGCAGGGCCAGTAGCCACGGATAGCCTCCCCCCGCATGAATTTGCCCAGTCCCCTTTTCACGCCAGGCAAATCGGCTGCCATCCCCGCTTCTCTGGGCACGAAATTCCACAGTTTAACTGTATTTCCTTTTCTCGGTCCGAAACCTCCCACCGCTCAGCCTCGTAACGAACCTTTTAATGTCGCTTGTACGCTAAGATTGTTGCTGCGTGAGTTGCAAACTGCCCAGAGAGCTCCATCGATTGCGTGGCATAGAGATTAATTAATTAATTACTTGAAACTTAACTGTAGGAGTTCTCGTTCGGGAAGGGATGATGAGAATGCTGAAGGGAGTATATTCCCCCCCGTCTCCTTGGGGTGAAGGAAAGACATATCGTACCTCTGCCCAGGAAGACAAGGCCTCGGCGTCTGACTTGCCCAGGGAAGGCTCTGCACCGCTCTCACCTGCGGGCGCTTTGTCCCTCTCACCTTAGTGTGCCCAAATTTGTACTGGCTGTGGTCGATGTCGAGAGAGCTCAGCAGCTTCTCGGCTCCCTTCCGGCTGTCGATGAACTGGCCCTCGGGGATGGCGGCTGGGTTGAGGATGCGGTACCTGGTGGGGAGGGACGCAGGTCGTTGGTCTCCCCCGTGGGGGGCGGCGGCGTTCCCCCCGCAGAGCCGCAGGGAGGCACGGCAAGGCGAGGGGCCGCAGTAGCAGAATCCCAGGCAACCAGCGTTCGCGGAAGCGATTCGCTGGATGCTCAGGCAGCGGCGAGAAGCGCTGTTCTTCAGCTGTGGCTGATCCACCAGCTGACCCTTACCTTGAGCAGTGCCTAGCCACGGTGACCCATGCCCAGGTAACTGCCCGACTGGACTACTGTAACGTGCTCTACATGGGGCTGCCCTTGAAGACAGTCCGGATACCTCAGTTGGTCCAGAACCGAGCTGCCAGGATATCAATGGGGACCGGCAGGTATTTGGATATAATGCTGGTCCTTTTCTGCTTACACTGGCTGCCAATTTATTTATTTTATTTTTATTTATTTATTAACAAATTTATATGCCTCCCCTTGCAACAAGCCTCAGGGTGACTCACAACAACCTAAAAACATGCACAATATTAAAAACTGGCCCATCTCAAGGTCCAAATTTAAAACATACAATATAATAATAAATTAACAAATAATTTTAACTTAAAATAATTTAACACTTAAAATATTGCTTAAATAAAAAGGTCTTCACCTGGTGCCAGAATTGAAGTCCAGGCCCAATTTAAGGTGCTGGTGATGACCTACAGGGCCCTAAACTGCTTGGGTCCTAGATACCTGAAGGAGCGCCTCCTTCCCTATACGCCCTCCCACCCTTGGGATCTGAGGCAGAGGTCCTTCTTCGGGGGCCCTCCTTGAAAGTGATCAGGAGGGTGGTTATCCGGAGAAGGGCCTTCTCTGTGGTGGCTCCCCAAGAAGTTCACCTGGTACTGATGCATCTTCCCTTTCGGTGCCAGGCAAACCCTTTTTATTTTCCCATTATTTTAATGCTTAATCTCTTTCAAAGTGGTTTTTATATTATTGAATTGCCATGCACTATTTTATCTGCTGCTTTGCTGTGAACTGTCCGAGATGCCAGTAGACGGAGGATCTATCAACAAACCTCCCTCAGATCCAAGCTTTCTTCCTCCACAGCCCTTGAGCAACCCACCTAGCAGCTTAGAAAGTATTCAGGCCACCTTCTCCAAACCTCACTCTGGAGAGGTGCAAAAGCCGTTTATTTATTTATTTATTTATTTGCAGATTTATAGTTTAATGGATTCTTAAATATCCGTTCTCTGCTGCCCCCGAACGAGTGGCGAGAAAGGGTCACCAGAGGAAAAATGACCACAATATTGTTAAGAAAGGGGCCTGGAGTTGGGATTACAGACCATAATAGGCTCATAACACAAACCAGGGAACGTAACCCCAAAGGGGTCCTTCTGAGGTAGGGAGAAAGTTCACCTCTGCCTGAAGTCCCCGTAGAGGATCCGGTTGGGGAATCCCTTCCGGCAGATCCGGATCCCCTCCAGGACCCCGTTGCAGCGAAGCTGGTGCATGACCAGGGGGTTGTCCATCACGCCTGCGAAAGGGAAGGGGGCGGGGAGAGACCCGAGAAAAGGCATCGCCGCTTTCAGACACGTGGCTCCCTCGTGCCAGCCGATGAGCCAGGAGCAACCCTGACGCCACCCGGGGCCCACGAGTGGCCCGCATGGCCTTCGGTGCATTCCCTGCCCCAGAAATTCGCTGCCTGGAAACTGGCGGCGAAGTAGCAAAACTACGGACGATTTCCCAGGAAATTCAGTGGCCATACAGATGAAAACTGTATGGCCACTGAAACTCACTCCCTTCCTTAGTGAAATATGGCACCTTTGAGTCTCTGGAACACTTTGCCAACAGATTTCGGCTGAGATGGTGCCAGGGGGCTGCAGGAGCTGAAAATTTTGCCCATCCCTCTCCAGGACATCATTCTCCAGCCTGGCCCCCGCCAGAGGTGTCGGGTTCACACCTGGAGGGTGCTAGGCTGGAAAAGGCCCTTGTAGCGTACGGGCAACACCTTGCAAGATTGACTTCCAAACGCCCGGCAGAGCTTCATCCCTGCTTTGTCCTTTGCAATATGCCAAATAGGCTGATATAGGCAAGATTCCCCGAAGGAGGCCCAATTGTCTTTATTATCCTCCTTCCAGGCAAGAGGGGGGCAGAACAGAAAGTTGTGGGCAGGGTTAGATTTTATTTATTTATTTATTTTTCAATTTATATCCTGCCTTTTTCCTACAAAGGGCTCAAGGCAGCTTACATCATTCTCCTCCTGCATCTTATCCCCACAACAACAACCCTGTGAGGTAGGTTGGGCTGAGAGTCTGTGACTGGCCCAAGGTCACCCAGTTGGCTCCATGGCCGAGTGGGGACTCCAACCCGGATCTCCTGAGTCCCAGTCCCACGCTCTTAACCACTGCACCACACTGGATCTCTTAGATGCCGTTTGGGTGGCAAATCCGGCACCAGGAGTCGGCACGGTCTCCCCATCTCCCACTCCGGCAACGGGCCAGCTGCTGCGGACTCTCTGGGCCTGCCCCTTCTCCCCCACTTGCTCGCCCCTTCTCTCCTCCAGCCGGCACACGCCTGCGAGAAGGCAGAGGGCGGCCCGAGGAATTATGCAGCGACAGGAGGTTGTCTTCCACTGCAACTGGAGGGCAGCCATGGCTTAGGGGGCTCAGAACAGGGTGTGGGGGCTGAGGAGGCACAGCTGGAAAAGGGCTGCCACCTCAGGACTTCTGCTGCCTGAGGCCACTGCAGGGCCGGCTACCACTCACGGGGTTCCTGGCCTCTGCTGGGCAAGTGAGCGGAGGAGGAGGAGGAGGAGGAGGAGGAGCTGGTGGTGAGGAAGAGGCAGCTCCGCAGAGGGAAGGAGGCCCACTGAGGGGCCTAGACCCCCAACCTCCCAGCCCAACGTGGTTACCGGGAGCCTTCCTTTCGTTGGGGATGATGCAGCGCACAAAGTGAGGGTGGGTGGTCTTGAGGTTGGCCATCAGCTTGTTCAGGTTCTCCTGCCAGAGAGATGGAGAAAGGGAGGGGTGGGTGGGAGGTGCAGGGGGGAGGAAGGGTGCCTGCAGTCATTTTGCTCACTCCTCCCCCTCGATCCCCAATGCGCGAGTCTCCACCCCCAGCGTTGCCAAAATCCTGGTGCCTCGTGGCCTTCGGCACTTCGGCAGATTGGACTTCGTGACCAGAGGAAGGACTTCCAAGCAAGGCCTGAATCGCCTCCATAGCCTGGACTGCGGGCACTGCGTGGCAGGAAGGGGGCGGAAGCAGGGGGCTCCGCTGCTGGTGGGGGGGGGTCTCCCTGCCTCCAAGCAGAGCTTTGCCAAAAGAACTAGGCACCCCCCCCCCGAGAACCCCTCACGGAGCGATCCACCTCATGGCCCTCGCTTCTCTTTCCAGCCCCCCGTTGGCCCCTCTTCCTCAAGTGGGATCCGGCCACCAACTCCAGGGCCTCAGTCTCGTACCCGATGAAGTGCAGAGACGGTCTGGAAGGACGAGCCTTTCTTCTTAGACCCTTTCCCCTTCCCTCCATCTCCACCTGGGGAGAGAGAGACAGGGCAGAGTCGAAGAATCGCCGCTACCCAAACATCCGCAACGAACATTCAAGCAACAGGAGCTTCCGTGTTGAAATACCGGTCATCTCCATCCATCCTTCCATCCACCCATCCATTCTTTATTTCTCCTTTATCCATCCAACCCTCCTTCTCCATCCTTAATTGTCCGTCATCCTCCACCCACCCACCCACCCCTCCTTCAGCCTGTCCTTCATTTTCCACCCATCCGTCATCTGCCCTTCGTTCCCCATCCATCAGCCTGTTCTCCATCAGGCCTTCGTCTCTTTTCCATCCCCACCCAGTTCACGCAGACTTTCCCTTTTCCTGTGATGTCCCCTTTTACCGACTTTTCTATTAATAAGGTGTTTAATTAATTATCAATTAAAAATCATCTTGCCTTTGAAATGGCTATGCTGTATTCTACTCGCACTGTTCAGAGATTTTAGCATATTAAGCAGTATAAAATATTATAAATAAGGACTAACGAGTTCCCATCTCTCCCCCTTCCAGCTACACTCTTGGCATTCTCCAGAGCCAGTTTGTAGGGGGGGCTTTAGCGCAGAAGACTCAAATGAACCCTTTTATCAAACTCCCACCTCCATCATCCCCAAATCTGGGGAAACAAACAGCAGTGGAAGGAATGCAGAATTGAAGGGCCAGGAAAATGGTGCCCCCTTCCGTTCCACGTACAAAAGCAGACTGGAAGGGCCGAGGAATCTGCCTTCGATGCGGCTGAGTGGACACCCTTGCACCTGAGGACACGGGCCTCTCCTCACCAGGCCTTGCTGCCATCTCCCTGCATCTACCCCCTGAAGCAGTTTGGCCCAATGGTCGGGCCGGCCTTGGCTGAAAAGCTTGGAGCATCACTGCCCCTCCACGGAGGGGCTGCTCGGGGCCACTGTGGGAGCAGTGAAACCGCCGCCCAGCTGGAGCCGCACCGTCGGGGCACCCCAGAAACTGCCGGAGAGCCTTACCAGCCCCTGCAAGCCTTTCCTCCTGCCTCCATCCGCCACTCCTCTTCCATTCACCCTTTCAAAGGCGAGCAGGAGCTTCGGTGCTTTTCCAGCCTTCCCTTAATCTTTTATTTTTTATTTATTTATATTACACATTTATATTCCGCCTTCATTGCAACCAGCCTCGGGGCGGCTCACATTTTTAATGTGGGTTTATTGCTTTGAGGTTCTTGTACAGGACACTGTGCATTTGAACATGGTCCGAATGCATCAGAGTGGCCTTTGTGGGAAGCGGCACATCAACGGTCCCCCTCCGCCCCCCGGGTCACGAGCAATCTCACCAGCTTCGGTGCCCGCATAGTTGGAAAAGAGTGCGGCCAGGAGCTTCAGGGCCGACTTCTGGAAGAGCCCCACCACCGTCTCGTTGAGCGGGTCCTTGTTCTTCTCCAGCCAGCCGATGATGTTGTAGTCCACGGTGCCGGCATAATGCATGAGGGAGAAGTGGGCCTCCGGTTTGCCTTTGATATTCCGGGGCTTCCCAAAGTTGGCCGACTTGCCCAGGTGGTTGTCGTACAGCTTGGCCTTGAAGGTCATGTCGGAGGCTTTCGGAAACATGCACTCCTCCTCCAGAATGGACATGATCCCCAGCGGCTGCCCAAGAAGGAGGAGAGAAGAACAATGAGAGACAGTCAATCGATGGGGAGGGAGGGAACAGCAGTGACGGGGCTCAGCCGTTCCGAAGCTTCAAAAAGCTCTTTTAATGTTGTGTGTCCCAACGAAAGCATCAACCAAGACCAGTCTCTGAGCAAATGCGGTAGACAGCTCTGGGCACCCGCGGCAGCCCTCCGAGAAACATATTCCATTTCAAAAAGAAATGTTTTAAACATTCAAGAGCCCCGAGAGACTGGGAAAGGGCAGATGGCACCTTTCAACTTGGCACTTTGTAAATATGAGATGGATCAGCTCCACCAAGGAAGCCCCGGCCTTGGGTTTAGAAGAGCTGAGCACTCCTTCCAGCCAGAAGGTGTCCCCATGGCCAGCCAGGCTCCTTGTCCAGGGCAGCTTTGGGGTGCAGAGTCACCAGCGTCCCCCATCACTGGGGACGGGGGTCCTCCCACGCATCCTGTCCAACTGGGGGAGCCGGCACCAGCCATGGGATTCCACCTCCCAGAAGGGATCACGTCCCGTGCAAAGCTTGGGAGTTCCCTCTACAGTTGGGTTTCTCTTGTGGGGTGGAGTTTGCCAGCCTCCCAAATGCTCTTGGTTTTTAAAAAATAAATACGTTAATCTTAAAATTCTGGATTTTTACCCTGGAGGAGGGTGCATTGCAAAACGAAGCTTCCAGAATCACCTTTATTTCCAAGACAGCTTCTTGGAAATAAAGGGACAGTGAAAAGTCACTGTCTTTGAGGGACAGTGAAAAGTCAAGGCTGCCCGAAAAATAAGGAGGTGACCCATCTCTGGGGGTGTCCGAGGGGGGGCGAGAGGGTGCAAGGAGGAGTCTAAGGGTGTGTGTGCATGTTGCCCGGGTTTTGTACAAGTGCGCTTTCCTTGTGTGTGTGTTCAGGTCTTGTGGGTGTGTTTTGCTTTGTGTGTGTTGAAGGTGTTGGAGGGAAAACCGTGTGCTCCAACAAGATGCTCAGTGTTTTGGTGGGCCACTTCTGTCCTGTATTTAGGTTCTTGGAGAGGTTACTCTGCTTTGGACTAGATGGTTTTAGCCTCAGCAGGTTGCCTTCTGGGAAACGGGCATGGGGCGACAGCGTGGCAAGCCCCGTGGACAGGCAGAGCCCTGCGTGGCACCATTTTGTGACAGGGCCCCAGAACGTTCTTCCGCTGTTCCTTCTGCCAACCCGAAGCATAAGGGGGCGGCTGCAGACGCGGCCCTACCTTCTCGATGAGGTCGATGCAGGCCTGCAGGTCCATGCCGAAGTCGATGAAGACCCACTCGATGCCCTCCTTCTTGTACTCCTCCTGCTCCAGCACGAACATGTGGTGGTTGAAGAACTGCTGCAGCTTCTCGTTCGTGAAGTTGATGCACAGTTGCTCGAAGCTGTTGAACTGGCGCACGGGGAATGAAAGGACCCTCCTGTGAGCCAGGCCACCCTGGAGAGGCGGGCCCCCCGAAACCAGTCCTCTGGGCAGAGAGCACTGCCCCAGGGCCCTGCGACCCAAAGCGCGTTTCCGGAAGCAAGCCCAGGGTCTGCTTTCCTAGGTCCGTGCGTGGACAGACGGACGGGTGGGTGGGTGGACGGACAAGGTGGCCTGTGGTCCCCTGGAGGCCATCATACCCAGTGTTGGGCAGTGTCGGCCAGGGCCATCCTCCCATAAGGATGGGTCCTGGCTACCTAAAGGAGCACCTGCGTCCATATATGCCCTCCCACCCCTTGAGATCAGGGGCAGAGGACCTCCTCCGGGAGCCCTCCGTGAAGGACATTAGGAGGGTGAGTACCCGGAGGAGGGCTTTCTCTGCGGTGGCGCCCCACCTATGGAATGCGCTCCCCAGAGAGGCTCGCCTGGCGCCGTCATTATTTGCTTTTCAGCGCCAGACGAAGACCTTTTTATTTAAGAAATATTTTAACTGTTAATTTATTAATTTATTAATTTAATTGTAAATCTTAAAGTTGATTTAGATTATTTATAGTTTTTACTTGTGACTAGGAGATGAGCCAATTTTAAATTGTTTATGGTTTTGGATTTTTGTTTTGTTTGTTGGTTTTTTACATGTTGTTAGTTGCCCCGAGGCTAGTTGGCAAGGGACGGCATAGAAATTTGTAAAATAAATAAATAAATAAATAAATAAATAAGCCAGGCGGAATGCATGATCCGTGGAGGACCTACTCACATCAAAGATCTCAAAACCAGCAATGTCCAACACCCCGATGAAATATTGCCGCGGCAGCTTGGTTTCCAGGGTGCTGTTGATCCGGACCACCATCCAGCTGAACATCTTCTCGTAGACAGACTTGGCCAGGGCCCCGATGGAATAGTACACCTGCCCAGACAGAAGCCAGGGTACAAGCTGGTCACTGCAGACCAGGGGCTTAATGGTCTTACTGGGGGAACTGGGAGGCTGGGCACCCAACGGCTTGCATGTTCCTGATACGGTGCAGCACTCAAACAAGACTGTTTATTGCCCCCGCAACGTGTATTTATTTATTAGATGTATATCCTGCTTTTTCTTACAACAAACTCAACGTGGCTTACGTACTCCTCCTGCTTATCCTCACAGCAACAGCCCTGTGAGGTAGGCTGGGCTGAGAGTCTGTGGCTGGCCCCAAGTCCCCCAGTTGGCTCCGTGGCTGAGCAGGGATTCGAACCCGGATCGCCTGCGTCCCAGTCCTGCTCTCTTCACCACTCTTATGGGGCACTGGGTGTGGGGAGGGGGAGGCTGGACTGTAGCTCCAGAGTGGAACAGCCCTAGCCGGACCACGCCACGTGAATGCCCCCGGATGGTTGTACCACAGTAGAAGACAACCAAGATGAACCAAACCAACTCTGGACAGTCCCAGCCACTGAGGAGTTGCGATCACTGGGTTCAAACCCCTCTCAACCACCACGGTTATCTCACTAATATCACAGAGAACCCGTGAAGACAAAAGGGGTGCCATGTGAACACACGCACATGGCCCCGCAGCTCCTCCAAAGGGTAGGACCTGGTTCGGTCCCCATTTCTGCCACTTCCGCTTTGCTTCCGCTGACGCTTCTTCCAGATTGGTTTCTTGCTTCAGCGTGAAATGGCTTTTATCGCTTTAAATGCATTGGCTTTGCGGTAGCTGCAAAGTTTCGTGTTGCATTGCAATGTGATTTTTAATATTCGCGAGGAACCGTTAGGAGATTTTGAATACTAAGCAGAGCAGAAGTGTTTTTAATAAATAATGCTCACAAGAAAGGCAGCGCTGGATCAGAAGAAAAGCCCCTGAAGTCTTGGATGGGCTCCTCTTTGTCAAGCAGAAAAACTGAGGGAAGCTCATGAGCTCAGCAGCATGGGCCCATCTGGGTTTCCCAGCTGCTGGAAGTCCAGGACACGAGGCCTCTAAATAGCCTACAGCCCTACTGACTAATAACTGTGGATTTCCTGACCATCCCAGCTCCAAGTCCTATAAGCCACGAGCATTTTTTGGGTGGGGGAGAGAACGACCCTCCCTGGTACACAGCCCTCCTTCCCAAAGCCGGCCTAGGACCAAACAGGACCTGCGATTAAGAGTGTCTTTGGTGTCCCGGCTGTCCATTTGTTCAGCTTTAAAATACCTGACTTTAAATGCCTCAAATACCTGATCCTATCGCTGCCTTTGAACGGACTAGGTCCGTGGACTCAACGCTCGCCGAAGCGTGGTTCGCAGGCATGATGCGGTGTGGAAGCGGATGAATTTGCATGCTGGGTCGCCTCGAAAGTGATCCCTGCCCCGTGAACGGTTTGTACCCTTTCTTTCAGCTGTTCGGTGCATACTTGCGAAGATCGTCGCTGTGACAGCTGCACCCCAAGCCCGGCACCCCCCAAATCCAGGACCCCAGGCGGCCTCCTGGGTTGCCTGATCCCTGAAGCCCCTTGCACATTCCTGGAGACCCTTTAAAGCGGCTTTCTGGCCTCGGTTAGGGCAGGGACGGTTCGCACGATGTGGGGCCACACCGCGTCCCTCCGGGAGCCTTTCCTCAAAAGGACGTCCCGGCATGTTCCGTGCGGCTTAACCCCAGGCCCGCTCAGGTGGCCCTGCAGCCGAGAAGCATTTTAAAGCGAGTCTTGGGGGCATGTCCTTGAGAACAAAGACGGTGCAGGTCCTGAGGGAGGCGAACTATGTGGCCGACACTGTCAGCCGGCAGCTGCCTCTCTGCCCAGCTTGTGCAGCTGTGAATAGCCGGCGCATGCGGCGTGCGCACAGCGGCGGCAGGGAGGCATGGCTGAGCCCCTGGCGGCTCGTGGCCTCACCTGTTGGACATTTTGCCCCTTGGTGACGTATTCGTTGCCGACCTTCACCCGCGGATGGCAGAGTCCCTTGACGAGATCGGCCGAGTTCAGGCCCATCAGGTAGGCGGATTTATCCGCATCTGGAAAGAAACGGAAGCTGTTCTGGTGAATGACAGCACTTTGCTCTCCTGGGACTGATTTTCCCCTTCCAGAGACTTCTTCCTATTTCTCCGCCATATTCCCACCATTTCTCTGCAGCATTTTAGCCCCAAGACGCCAAGAGCAGCTTACATAAATTAATAATAAAAATTTCCTCGTGCTCCGGCTTGCTGCCTAAAAGACACGTCATGAAAGGAAAGGGGGTTGGGACGGAGGAGGAAACATGCGACTCCGAGGCAGCCCTTCCGATTCAAACAGGCCCTTTCTGTTCCCCACATCCACACGGCTTCCGGCGTGCCTTACCCTCCGTCCCGTCCGGCTCAGCCTGCTCCTCCCGCTGCTTCTGCTTGAACTTCATGTTGCCATAGTGCATGATGGCACCGGTCAACTTGTACACCCCGACTTTCTCCTCCGGCGTAAACCCCAGGACATCAAAGGCGCTCTAGATGAGTAGCAAAGGGGAGGTAGCAAAAGTCATGGAGGATGAGACTCAAACTGGCATTCCTGGCTTCCCAGGCAGGCCTCTTTTCCTGGGAGGCCAGGCCAGGATCAGACCAGGCACGACTCTACCCCCCGCACCCCTCCACTTGCTCTCCAACTGCCCTGGCTGGCTATAATTCCCTCTAGGGTGAGATTCTGGCCCATTTTAGCAGC